>CM066320.1:78516571-79116571 GCA_033807775.1 Saussurea involucrata | reverse complement strand
GAAGAGTGCTTTGTCTAAAACGTAGACATGGTTTGGATATTTTGGATCTACAAAACCCTCAGGTTGACTTACATAAACCTCTTCATGAAGTATTCCGTTCAGAAACGCATATTTGACGTCCATCTGAAATACCTTCATGCTCTTATGCGCGGCGGATGCAAGAAAAATTCTGATGGCTTCAATCCTTGCTACTGGTGCATAGGTTTCATCATAATCTATTCCATCTTGTTGATTATACCCTTTTGCAACCAGTCTTGCTTTGTTTCTGACTATAATTCCTGCTTCGTCTTTCTTGTTCCTAAAGACCCATTTAGTTCCAACAATGGTCTTGTCTTTAGGACGCTTCACCAAATGCCAAACTTCGTTGCGCTTAAACTCATTTAACTCTTCTTGCATGGCGTTTATCCAATCTGGATCTTGTAAAAATACAGATGTTTTCTTGGGTTCTAACGTGCTTAGAAAGTTGACATACAAACATTCGTTTGTAGTCGCAGATCGTGTCTTCACACCATCGTTGATGTCACCAATAATATCCACAGGAGGATGTGCTCTTGTCCACTTGTGTGTACTAGGGAGTATTGGAATTTCTACACGAGTGTTGTTGGAGTCATTCTCATTCAAAACTGCAAGAATCTATTCGGTTGATTCAGCTGAAGATACATGTGTCGGTTCAGGTATTTGAACTTCTGGTTGTTGTATTTCAGGTGTAGAAACATCCGATGATGTGTTTACTGAAACCGGAACTTCAGGTTGAATTTCAGGTTCAGTAACTGGAACAGTTGTAGGTTCACTCGGAGTCTCGTTAGTTGCACCAGAAGTACTTGCACCGACATCTTCAGATGGACCGGAGACATTGACACTCGTCTGTTGTGAAGTTGCATTTATGGAAGTGATAGGTGGTTCCATATCTGCACAATATTCCATAAACGCATCATGAAATAACAAATCTAACTCTTTAGTATTATTATTATTTAATATTGAATTAGAAAACTGTTTTGGCATAGGTTCTACTCCTTTTTTTAGTAGAAACTTCAGATTGTTGTCCGAGTCCTGAACCGTTTTTTCCAAAAGTCAAAGTCACACTCTCGTCAAACATAACGTTGATGCTCTCGATGACTGATTTTGTACGATAATTGTAGATCCGGTATGCTTTTGAATTCAAGGAATAGCCAATAAAGATCCCCTCATCAGCCTTGACTTGGAACTTCGCAAGGTGTTCACGATCCTTTAGGACAAAACATCTGCATCCAAAAACACGCAAAAATTTGATGTTAGGTTTGCGATTATTGATTAATTCATATGCAGTTTTATTAAAACGTTTATTAATGATTGTCTTGTTTTGAGTAAAGCACGTTATGGAAACCGCTTCAGCCCATAAACTTGGCGGAAGACCCGAATAGGCAAGCATCGCTCGAGCTACTTCTACAAGAGTCTGATTCTTCTTTTCAACCACTCCATTTTGTTGTGGAGTAATTGGTGCAGAAAAGTTGTGAGAAATGCCAACAGATTTAAGAAACGTTTGTTGGGTTGCATTCTTGAACTCAGTTCCGTTGTCACTTCTTATTTTTCGAATCGGGCGTTGTAGAAGAATTTGAATCTTTTTGATGAACTTAATAATCAACTCAGGTGCTTCAGATTTGAGTCGTAGGAAATCCAGCCAAGTATAGCGCGAATACTCAACAATTATCACTAATATATACTTCTTTCCTCCCATTGATTGAGTCCTCATCGGGCCACAGAGATCCATGTGGATTAATTCCAAGGCATTGTTGCAATTAGACAGAGTTTTGGATTTATGCGAGACGTGTTTCATCTTTGCCATTTCACACGCGGGACAGATGGAAACTTTGTCAATCTTCAATTCAGGAAGCCTGGAAACTAATCCATCTATTCTGACCTTGTTGATGCTTCGAAAATTTTGATGCGAGAGTCTTCGATGCCCCAACCAACATTCGTCTTGAGAGGCTTTTGATACAAGACAAACTTGATTAGAAGCAACAAGAGTCGCAAAATCTGTAATGTATAAATCACCGCATCGTTTCGCTCTGAAATTTTTTGACCAGTTCTCATCCACAACGTTGCAAAACTTCTTTTCAAATATCACCTTACAGTCCTTGTCGCAGAACTGACTAATACTGAAAAGGTTATGCCCTAATCCTTCGACATACAAGATCTTTTCAATTTGCATCGAGTCATTTTTCAACGTTCCGTAGCCTCGAACATGACCTTTTGAATCATTTCCAAACCCCACCGATCCGCCAGGATGTACAGTAAAATCATCCAGTAAGTGCTTGTACCCCGTCATGTGTCTAGAAACTCCCGAATCAATGACCCACACATGACGGTCCTGTAAAAGAAAATTACCTCATCTTAGTTACCCATATCTGTATGGGTCCTTTCTTGTTAGTACAGATCAGTTTGTTTATCACAGTTGATGAACCTTGAACGTTGCCTTTAAAAGTAAGGTTATTTTGTGAATTTGGTTTGTTGACGTGATCTTTGGGAATCCAAACCATATTCACATCAACTGATTTTGTTTCTTTCTTTTTATTCTTTTTATTTGATCCAAAACCGAACATTCTTGCAAATTTATTAGCTGAAGCTTTTAAAGAAAAAGATGAAGTATTAGACTTTTTGTTCTTAGGAGCAATGTTATTTAGCTTGAAATAGTTGTCCCAAAAATGAGCACAATGTATTTTTCTTTTAGCTTGTGTCAACAATTTAGAATCTGAAAGTGCGTAATTTTTATTGCCACAAGCATTGTAAACATTACATTAATGTATACAATTTTTATTGAAAGAAAAACATTTCTCAGCATTGGTACTCCTATTCTTGCTATTTGCAACACGCTCCTTCATATCCACGCACTTTTCTTCATCCATTTCTGAAGAAGAAGAAAAAGATGAACTGTTAGAATTCTTAGAGTTAGAAGAATCATTCGAAGAAGAATAAGATTTGGTTCCGGATGATTCTCCTTTCTCATAAGCACTGTATTCTTTATCATTTGAATCTGAGTTAGATTCAAACAAAGAATTATTAAAGCATACAAATGATGATTCTTTTGTCTTAAGATTACTTTCTTCGAAAGAACATTTTTCTTTCGCTTTGACCAAACTTGATGATTTGGGTCGATCTGTTGATTCACATTGATTTGAACACTTTATACAAGTATTTGAAACTTTAGAATTTGATAATTCAAATAATTTGGATTCAAGATTTTGAATATTAGTCCAAAGATTAGAATTAACTTTTAGACTTTGATCTAAATCCATTCCAATATTTTCATTATCATCTTCTAATTTTTCAACTTGTAATTTTAACTCAGAAATTTGATTTTCTAAATCAACAATTTTGATCAATGCCGAATCCAGATCAGGAAATTCAGAAGCGGTTTCATGAACAAACTCCTCTTTGTTAGAATCAGATTTTGTATTTAACTCCATATCCTCACAAGATTCAGATTTAACAGATTCAGGTTCATTGATTTTAGAATCAAAAGATTTATCCATAGATTCGTTTGAGAATAATGACTTAAATTCAGTTAGTTAAACCTTTCTGGTTTTATAACTGGAATTTAATTCATCGTATTTAAAATTTGTCGTATTGAATCTAGGCTTTTCATCCGAACCTTTATCCGTCTTATCTTTCTCTGTATTAGAAACAAGAGTTGATTCATTAGATTTAACAAAAATTTGTGATATTGAAGGTATTTCTATTTTTGGTGTTTCCTTCAAACCATCACCCAATTTTTCAACTGTATAAAGATTTTCAGGTGCTTTCTTTAATACCTCAACATCAGATAATCCTAGTCCCATTTTTGGATTAAAAACTCGAGTATCTTTTGGGTTACTAGTTAGCAATTTTAGAGTTTGCTCAGTTTGACCTCTTTTAAAATTCAACTCTTCAAGCTCTTTAATCTTTGCAAAAGTTTATATTCTTTCTTCAGAGAGAATCTTAATTTTAAATTGACAATCTATATTTTCATCACTTATATCTCTCATTTTCTTCTTCAATTCAAAAATTTCAGATTCAAGCGTTTTAACTTTTGTTCTAATAACTTCTTTTTCTTTTTCTCTATCTTCGGCTAGACATTTATAAAGAAGTGCCTCATCGTGATATTTTAACATTGAACTTTTTTCATCTTCAAGTTTCTTTTGAACTTTTTCAAATTTCTTTTCAAGTTCAGATATCACGAGTTGCATTTCTTCATATCTAGAATCTTCAGTTTCAGAATCATTATCATAATTATCAGAATTATCAGAAGAGTAAAGAGATGATACCTCGGATTCCAGGTCATCTTCATTCATTTTTTCCATCAGACTGTACTTTACTTCAGTAAAGTGCGCTTCTTCATCATCAGAAGAATCCTCGAGCCAAATTTCTTCCTTAGTTTTTATTGGCTTTCCACTTTCTTTTGCTTTAACCAAGTGAGCTTTTCTCTTATAGTATTCAGAATCCTTGACTTTCTTTTGCCTATAGTCTCTAGCAAAATGACTTGGTTTCCCGCAGTTAAAACAGTTTCGGTCATCTCTATCCTTCTTTTACTCTTTTTTCCTTTTTCTCCTCTTTTTCCTCTTTCTCCTCTTTCTCTTCCTCTTTGTTCTCATATTTCTTCTCAAACCTCTTATATCTGTTAGTTTTGTTATATTCAGGTTTAACTTTTGAATAGAACTTCTTTCTACCAAACCTGTTTTGAAACTTATTAGTCAACAAGGCTAACTTTTCAGCAATTTCCTCCATATCATCTCCAGAACTATCATTACCATCCTCATCAGAACTTATCTTCTTCTTGCTCATCCCAGAAATCAAAGCTTTTGTTTTCATAGCTCCACATTTTTTTTGTTCACTCAGAAGGGCTAAAGACTCTTCGACCTTTTTATTCTTTTCCATAACCTCTTTTACTTTTTCTTCGTGTTGACCAAGAATACTGAAAATATCAGTCAACTTTTCATCATCCATATCCCTTGACATTTGGAGCTGAATAGAGTATGAATCCCATTCTGGTAGAAGATTTTTGACAAACTTGTAATTTATCTCTGATTCTAATTTGTCAACTCCATTCCTTCTCAAATCATTAAGGATGATATTGTATCGATTGTAGGTCTCTTTTAACGATTCACCATCTTTTGCTTTAAACCCTTCATAAGCATTGATGCTTTGATTCCTTTTAGTCTTCATAGATTTTGATGATCCCTCAAACTGCCTTTCAAGCTCACCCCATATCTCTTTTGCAGAATCACGACTATCTACTCGATTGTAGATATCGTTAGGAATAGCCGTAGTCAAGTAAGTCAAAGCAAGTTCATCAATTTCAATCCTATCTTTGTCAGCTTGATTAAAAAATCTGGGTTCTTTATCAACTCTTCTAGGAGCAACATACTGACTTGTAGCAGTTTCGGCTTGACGACCAGCATCCATATACGGTATGTGAGGACCTTCTTTGATTGAAACCATTAAATCTCTGTTCTGATGAATTAGGAATTGAATCATTCTTTTCTTCCATTGGGAATATTCTTCCACTAGAAAAACTGGAGGCTTATTCTTTGACCCCATGCAGAGTAATTCTCTCGACATCTTTACAAATCGCTAGATAATGATCTTTCAGGAAATCAAGCAGTAAGTGCAAAAAATTTACACTTAGAATTAAACTGTTCAAAAATTTCAACACTGATATCACAACTCGGGTGTAAAAGGATCAGAAACCAACAGATTTCGGATGTATAAGGATCCGAAACCAAGAATTCGGATGCAACTTGATGCGAAATCTACAGAATTCGGATGTAATGGGATGCGAAACCACAGATTTCGTATGCAACAGAATGCGAAACCACAAATTTCGTATGCCAACGGATCCGAAATCACTTGAGTTCGTATGAAACTTGATGCGAAACGGATGATTTCGTATGATACTTGATGCGAAACCAACGGATATCGTATCCAAAAAGATCCGAAACCCAAACTTGTAAATTTTAACAAATAACACTATTCACTTTGTGATTCGAAACCAATCATGAACGATCCGAAATCCCCGATGAATGATCCGAAACCAAGCTGAATGATCCGAACCCTTGATGAACGATCCGAAACCTCGATGAATGATCCGAAACCCTGACTTAAACACCAAAACTCACTAAATATGCCATAACTTTTTCAGTTCTTGATCAATTGCTATGAAATTTGCACAAATTTGTTCGAAATCAGATTCCACACACTTTTCTTGTTGATTACAAATCACAATTCGATCAAATTAATCGAATTTTGATTCAAAATAGTAAAAATAGGGTTTTCGAACAAAAAGATCTTCATTCGTAAAAATGGTGAATTCTGTGCAGAATTTGGCAAGGATTCTCGTATTAAAGATGATCAGGGATGATAATCGAGTGCTATAATGCCAAGAATCAGTCCAAAAGATCAAAAATGGTAGAAATGATGAAGTCTGGATGAACAGTAAACGTAGATGTGTCCGAAATCATGATGAACAGTAGATGAAGATCAATCCAAAACCATGAAGAACAGTGTAAAAAATCTTCAATTTGGTCTTAATCTGCTTGAAATTCTTCTTTGTGCTCTGATACCAAATGTGAAATCCCATATCTAGCAATGAATCATAATCACAAGTAGAGATAATCTAGAGAGAAAAGTTGTCATCCATATATTGACATCAAAGTACAAAATGACATATGCATGAAAGTGTTAATGAATTTACAAAGGGATCTTCTTTATATAGTAGGGCCATGACATGTCCATGCCTCTACTCAGAAGATACAGTACAAAAGATTAATATTGTCTTGATAGCTACAAAGTGCTCTAACACATGGTTTGACCTGTCACTTGTCAACTATTCGCATGAACGATGTGCGATCTATTCATCTTCATCGCATGAAACATATGAGATTAAGGATTCGATGTTATCGGGTAAATGTTGTACGATGAACACTAATGAATAGTGCTTTTCGTATGAATCATGTGAGATGAAAGCTCTGATCGCATGAAGCTTATACGATGAACAATTGTTATCGTATGAAGCTTGTGCGATGAGGATAGTTGTCGCACAATGCTTGTGCGATTAAAATCCTTGATCGTATGAGCTTTGTACGATAACTACCTATACATGGACATTTTTCAAAAAAAAAAACTGACTTTTTCAACTTTGCTCAAAAACATTGAATTTAGAAGACTCACCTTATCTTCAATGATTTACACACAACTTGATCAACATATGTATGAACATGATCACATGCTCCCCCTTGACCAATGATCAATTTTGTTTCTTGTCTCCCCCTAAACACATGCAAACACACATCAAACAACACAAAGAATACGAAATGATAGACATGAAGTGTATACGGTAAATAGTAAAATTGAAATAAACTTTGTATAATACTGAAAAACATAAAATTTTGAAAGAATCATAATAAAGATTCAATAAGATGAAAATTATTCTTTTTCAATCAAGTTGTAAAACTTGAATGATTAATAAGAATTTTTAAACTATTGAATGAAAATTATGAATAATCAAACTTTCATGTTCAACATGCCTAGCTTTGAAATCAGAAACTTGAAATGTTTCTCATCCAAAGCTTTTGTGAAAAGATCGGCAAGTTGAAATTCAGTAGATACAAAATAAAGTTCAACCGTACCTTTTCAACATGGTTCTTGATAAAATGATACCGTATATCGATGTGCTTTGTCTTTGTGTGTTGGACCGGATTCACTGAAATAGCAATTGCAGATTTACTATCACAATAAATAGGAATTTTATCATACTTACTTCTGAAATCCATTAGTTGAGTCTTCATCCAATGAACTTGCGAACAACAACTTGCGGCAGCAACATATTCAGCCTCCGCCGTAGATGTCGAAACACAGTTTTGTTTCTTTGAAGCCCAGCTCACTAATTTGTCTCCCAAGTATTGCACATGTCCGGTTATGCTTTTCCGATCCAATAAACTTCCACCATGCTCCGCGTCAGAATAAGCTATTAGCTCGTATCCCGTGCCTTTCGGATACCATAGTCCAAGATAAGTCGTGGCTTTCAAGTAATGGAAGATGCGCTTGACTGCTCCGAGGTGAGATTCCTCCGGATTCGCCTGAAATCTTGCACACAAACACATAGCAAACATAATATCCAGACGACTAGAAGTTAAGTACATGAGAGATCCTATCATACCTCGATAAGTCCTTATATCTGTTTTCTTACCATCTTCGTCTTGACCAATCTTGGAACCTGGTGCCATAGGTGTTTCGATTGATGTACAATTCTTCATTTTGAATTTCTTCAAAATATCGAATATGTATTTGGATTGAATGATGAAGATTCCCGTTGAGAATTGCTTCACTTGCAATCCAAGAAAGAAGTTGATCTCTCCCATCATGCTCATATGGAACCTAGTCACCATAAGGTTAGAAAACCATGTACACAAAACAGGGTTAGTCGAACCAAATATGATGTCATCCACATAAATCTGTACAACAACGTTTTCACCTTCTTCACGCTTAATGAATAATGTCGTATCGATTATACCTTTGTCGAATCCTGACTAAAGTAGAAAGGTTAAAAGAACTTCATACCATGCACGAGGGGCTTGTTTCAGTCCATACAAGGCTTTATCCAGAATACATACATGATTTGGATGTTCCTTGTCGACGAAACCTTCTGGTTGAGACACATATACCTCCTCCTTAAGAATGCCATTTAGAAAAGCTGTTTTTACATCCATCTGATAGACTGTGAAATTCTTGTAAGCCACAAAAGCTAGAAAGATTTTTATTGCTTCAATTCTTGCGACTGGAGCATATGTCTCATCATAGTCGGTGCCCTCTTGCTAACGATATCCTTTTGCTACGAGACTTGCTTTGTTACGAACAATTATTCCATCTTCATCCTTTTTATTTTTAAAGACCCACTTGGTTCCTATGATGCTTTTATCCGCGGGTCGTGGAACTAGCCTCCAAACTTTCAACGCTTCAAACTGGGTAAGCTCATCTTGCATGGCTAACACCCAATCTGGATCATTCAGCGCCTCATAAACCGTTAAAGGTTCAATATTGCTCAGAAAAATCACAAAGAGACACTCATTTGTCGTAGCCATAAGAGTTGACGAACGCGTCTGAACTAGTGAATCTGAATCACCTATTATCTGACGAATAAGATGAGCCTTTGTCCACTTTGTTGAGTGTGGGTGTGGAACATGCGATGTTTGAACATTGTCAGGAGAAGAATTTGTCTCTTCATCAGCTAATGGTACTTCTACTTCAGCACTCGGAATTTCCGAAGGAATATTGGTAGATAGAATTGGTTCTCCAGAAAATTCAAATGGTTGTTGAGGAGTAGTTGTAACATTGACTGAAGGGCTATCATTATGTGTTGACTCTTCTACAATTATAGGAACAAATCGTTGTGTAGCATTGACATTCGGTACAGAAATTTCTTGAACATGAGTGGAAACGTCAATCGTTGTTGATTGAGTTGCATCTATATCAGTAGTAGGAATGGCAGCGGAAATTGTTGTAGATGCAGGTTTCTTCCTGTCAAGAACATCAGAAGATTTGTATGTACCAAAATATTCATCATAGAAATCTTCAAATAAATAATCAAGATCAGTTAAATGAGATTTAGAAGTTGAAGGTTGATCCTGATTCGGTTTTGGAACAGGTTCTGATATGAATTGTTCAAAAGCTAAAATTCCAGTTATCACGGGTTCTGAACTGTTGTGATCAGAAGCCATTTCGTTATTTTCATCAAACTTCACATTCACGCTCTCAATTATGGTCTTGGACTGCTTCAGATAGATACGATATGAAGCTGCGGAGAAAGAATATCCGACAAAGATTCCATCAATCGCTTTCGGACTAAACTTGTTACGATTCTCCTTGTCATTCAATACAAAGCATGTGCAACCAAAGACACGAAAGTCCTTTATGTTTGGCTTCTGGTTGTTCATTATCTCGTATGGAGTTTTACTAAACCGGCGATGAATGACAGAACGATTCTAAGTGTAACATGCAGTTGCGACAGCCTCAACCCAAAGAAATAATGGTAGATTCGAGTAAGCCAGCATCGTTCTCGCAGATTTGACTAATGTTCTGTTTCGTCTTTCCACAACACCATTATGTTCAGGAGTTCTGGCCGCAGAAATTGTTGAATAATCCCGAACGATTCATAGAAATCTTCCAAGATTCTATTTTTGAATTCTGTGCCATTGTCCGAACGAATAATTTTAACTGATATATGCAGATTATTTTGTGCTGACTTGATGACGTTGATTAAATGGTCGGAAGTCTCATCCTTTGAGCGAAGAAACTTGACCCACTTGTAGCGTGAAAATCATCAACAATCACCAATACGTACATTCTACCACTAATACTTTCAGTCCTCATGGGGCCGCACAAATCAACATGAATTAACTCCAATACACTCTTTATCGTAGGTTCAGGTTTTGGCTTATGAGGAACCCTTTTCATCTTACCTTTCTCGCAAGCATCACACATATTTTCAGCCCCAAACTTCAACACTGAAAGACCCCGAACTAGATCACCTAGAACTAGCTTCTGAATATATCAAAAATTCAGATGTGACAGTCGTCGGTGCCATAACCAGCTTTGTTGAACTGAAGCCTTTGATAGAAGACACACTTCACTTTCTGGTTTTTCCGCAGACAGATTGATTGTATAAATATTTGACTTTCGCGTGCCAACTAAGAGTTCTTTCCCTTCTTCAGTTCTGACACAGCACCTTGTTGCTTTGAAATTAACTTCCAAATCTTTATCACAAAATTGTCCGATGCTAAAAAGATTGTGTCCTAGTCCTTCAACGTAGCTCACTTTCTTAATCGTTAGCTTGTCTTGTACAATGTCTCCAAATCCTTTAATTGGAGCAAAATGGTTATTACCAAATCTTACTCGGTCGCAATCCTTCTCAACAAAATTTGACAACATATCTCTTTGGCCGGTCAAATTCTTTGAACATACAAAATCTAGATACCATAAATTATTTTTCTGCAATCAACCAGATTAGACATTTTTAGGAACCCATTTGAAGATGGGTCCTTTTTGGTTACTTGCTTGAGATACCTTTTTGGAAACTGGTGATATCTTTTTCTTGAAAGCACTGGTTTTATCAAAATCATTTGGAATATGGTAGGAATTAAACCAACAACAAGAACCAGGTTTAGCAAAAAGATTATTGCGACCACAAGCAGAACAAAAACATTCTTCGTTTGAAAATTTCAACAACTCGTTGTTTGAATAACACTTGTAAGGAGTTATTGTTGGTCCCAAAGGGGTTATACAAGTTTGTAGAAGGGGAGGTTGAATACAAACACACGATTTTTATCTTTCTAAATTGTTTATTGATATGTATCAAACAATTTACAGTTTGTTGTGGAACAAGATTAAGGAATAAACCTAATCTAAACAAACTATGAGAATCACTAAGATTTCTTGCACTAGAAATAGAGATTAAGAAAAGCTAGAACACTAAGGAGAGTATTCTATCACACAGTAATTCAGCGAGAGGGAATGGCCGATTACTTCAAGAGAGAAGTAGTGTTTCCTTTATATAATGCATGCATTTAATGCATGTCAGTATACCTTTACACATGGCAGTCTCTGGTTGGTTGCATGGTTTAACTTCAGTAGACAACCTAGTGGGCGCATGATGAACAGTGTAGAATCAGAGTTGGTTGTACGATTCTGGACAAAAGGGATGTCCGTTCTAACAAAATCGTACGGAGGCGTGCAAGGAGATAAGACAAAAGTTGCTTGTAGAGGAGTCTTCATGATCAGCGTTCGCTGAATGATTCTTTATCAGCGTTCGCTGAAGTCTTCTACTTGAAACTTCACGTTGAGTGGACAAATCTTGGCTTCGCTGATATCTGCATCAGGTCACTAGTAGACTTAGTCGCTGGTTCTTTGGCTTGATCTTCGACTTCAGCGTAGAACATAGTTGACATGAATCTTGTCTTCAGGGATCCTAAGTAAACAACATAAGTTATCAGCGATCATCAATGAGACTGAACAGGCTCAGGGCTCACTGGTGAACAGTGTTCGCTGAATGCATAAATTAAAGAACATGATTTTTCTAATACATATTGTCTACTTACAATTTTCACTAAGTGTTCCTCAGGGTCATTATCAAATCACTGAGTGTTTGGATCAACAATCTCCCCTATTTGATGATGACATAGCAATAAAAGAAAATTGCTAAGTAAGAAAATATAAGGATAAAAAGGACTCATAAAATAATTGTTCCATTTACTGTTTTCAGGGATCTTTTTAAGTACTGATGGAGTAAAGTATTGAAAATTTTCATTTAACTTCGTATAGATTATAGAGAGAAGTGGAAAAAATTACAAGTACAGCGAATAATAATTACAAGTACAAAAAGTTATAAGCTGAAAAAGATAGAAGAATTACAAAAGGAATCCTATCAGCTATTAAAGTTCATTCTTGATGAGAAGTTCATCAAGAGAGTTTGTGGTTGGAATCATCCAAGCAGGGAGTTTTTCTCCAAGTGCCCTTCTTCGTTGTGCTTCTTTGTAGATTAGGGGCTTCATGAAGTGTCCGGGAAGGTCTTCCCTAAAACCGCACCAGCAGATAAGATCTCTGAGTTGTTCAATGGGAGCGATGCACAGCTCGGAGATGCGTTGAAAGCATTTTCGTCCAGTGCAGTCATTGAAGAAAATGCCATAAGGTTTACTTAAGACTTTTCCAGGGATAAAGCGTTCGCCAGGGGGGGCAGGGAGACGTCGAGTACTGAGAGATCATGGTCAGGACCAAGGACTTCTTCTCGTGAAAATCCAATTCCGGTTTCATTTCTGATAGGAGGACCTGAAGCTGAAGATGTTTTTTTTTTTGCAGCATGCCTTCTTTGTTGAATTGGAGGAGGAGGAGGAGGGATATCAATGGCTGAAGTAACCAAGTCGATCTTCTTGTTCAAGGCTTTCTCGACAAAGGATTTGTAGTTTGAACGTGAACGTTGAATAGCTACCGTATCTCCAACCATTCAGATAAACCGAACTTATTAAGCCACAATGTGTAGATAGTTTCCTTATGACCATTTTCCCTGAAGATGTCGATATCAATGACTGGAACGTCTTTGGTTGTCTTTCCCCTGTTGTTTACCTTATTGATTCTGGATACAAGATGTCGAAAGTGGCATCTTTCTTTGCACCATTTCAAAGTGGATTCAGAGACCTTGGCTTTTTCTTCTCTGACCTTTTTGGCGTTCTTCCACAGTTGTCGCTGAACAGAGATAGGAATCTTCTTCAATTCAGGATCATTCACCGATCGTTGGACGAGTTCAATAGCATATTCTTTATCTTTTTCTTCAACTCTCTTTCGATCGGCGAGGAGTTTCTCAGCCTTAAAGCCTTCAGCGATCTCCTTTGTTGATAGGATGTTGAGATGAGAAGGAACGATGCACTGAGCCTCAAGCTTTTGAATCATGGTTGCTCTCTTTTTTAGTTCTTCTTCACTTGGATTTTGAGGAGCCAAGGAAGGTCTTTTCTTGTGCAAGAGCAGTTCTTCTTCTTGTTCAGGTTCATCAGTCTCAGCGAAGTCTAAGACCGGGATTATTTGTAACTCATCAGCACTCGGGGCTGGGATTATTGTTGATGTAGGAGGAGCTTCAGCTTGACCCTCAAGCAGGGGTAAGGACTAGCTGAAACAAAACGATCACAGAGTTAAGATCATTTTGAAGAAGAGATAGAGAAAAGAAGGGTTTAAGTGTTTAGAGGTTTGATGGAGAGTAGAACTGAGGTTGAGAAGGGATAGAGGTGGGATGCAGAGTAAGGGAAAAGAGTATATGTTACCTAATAAACTGGCTTTCTGAGAAGGATAGTCAGATTGTCTTCAGCGAGGCCTTTGTTTTTGCTTTTATCGGTCGCAGTCGCTGGAGGCTTTGTTTTGGTCCCCTCCCCTTGTTCAGTGAAGACAATCCCTTTAAGCGCTGGGGTCTTTTTGGTCTTGGGCTGGAAGACGAAGCCATCAAAATCATCATCGTCATCATCATCATTTTGGGGTGATGATGAAGGTTCGTCCTCCTGAAGATCCAAGTCTTCTTTGTCTTCTTCTTCTTCTTCCTCAGCTTCTTCTTAATTTTCTGAAGAATCAACATGCAATGGTGAATCAGCATGTTCTTTGACATTCTCCCCCTCAGAATTTGCATGTTCGGAGAATTCGATTCCCTCAGGGTTTTCAACTCCCTGAGGTTTTGCAGCATTTCCTTCCCCCTTAGAAACATGGGGAAGGTCTTCTTGAGTCTTCTCCCCATCTTCCACATGTTGAAGAGGGGAGGTATCAGCAGCAGCAACAGCAACATGATCAGGTTCCCTGTCTTTGTGGCTTGGGAAGCATGAGCGGTTCTCAACCGCTGTCAATCTATCTTCTAGGACAGATAGAACAGGGTTGGTCTTCTCAATGAACGTCACCGCCTTCTCTAGGTTTTCCCAATCCACCTGAGTAAAGTGGGATTGAGGGATGGTGGTAGCGTTCAGGCGCTCGAGGATTTGTTGGAGCAACTCGTTTGATGACCCAACCTTCAGGGCTAGGTTGTTCATTTCTCCGTGAAGATTTGTAACCACTGTCTTCAGCGATGTGACTTCGCTGGATAGGGTGTTGAAGTTGTTGGAGAGATCGGTGTTGGTGTTGATGAGAGTACTAAGGGTGGAGGAGTTGTTCGCGAGGGCCTCAGCAACAGAGGACAAGCTGCCTTTAACTTTGGACAAACCATCATTGGAGGCTTTGTCAGCTACAGCCTCAACTAGCTTCTTTAAAGTTTCCCTAGCGTTTGTAACCGTTGTGGAGTTCGAAGAGATGGTAGTGGTCAGAGTTTCCACCATATGTTCAATCTTCGTGAGGGAGTGGCTAATGGTGTCCAAATTAAGACCTGAAAAAGTAGAAAACTTGTGAGCGAAGGAAAGCTCAGAAGTTGGGGGTTCACATAGATAGGTGTTGTGTATACCTGGGTGGGTTGGAGAAAGTGTGGAAATCACGGTGTCCAGTTAAATGCTCCATATCGTCTTCCATATTTGGTTGACGCTAAGAGCCCTCAGATCCTAGATTTTGATCTATCATACGCTGAAGATCAGTAGCCGCTGTGTCATCCAAGTGAATGACGCCTGAGTTGGAGAATGGGGGAATCATGAAGTTGGGAGTAACCAAACAAGATGAGGGGGGGCCAAAGGATGAGAAGAGGGTTTGGGTGGCAGATTCAGCGTTGGATCCGCTGAGGAATACTTCAGTGGTCCTTGGAGGTACCGAAGAAGGGGTGACTTGATCCATGGTAACTTCAGTGTCTTGAGGCACTGAAACAGGTATAGAAGGGATGGGTTCAGCAGATGTGGCAGAGCGTGCCATGAAACCATCCAGCGTCATCTGTAGAGAGACAGACATGGAGTCTTCAGTCTGAGAAGGCTTGGGGGGTTGCTCCTTGGAGATCTTCTTGGTCTTATGGATGCCAAGTGGGGATGCAAATTGTTTTCTCTTTCGAGATGGAGTGGTAGTTGCGGCATGGGTACCAGCGGTTAGGACGACCACTGTCGAGGAGGTAGCCGCAGAAGTAGAAATAGAGGGATTAAGAAGATGTAAGAGAGTAGAGAGACGTACCTCATTGGTGATTGGTTTGTAGTCGAGTACCTTAGGGCAAACCTGGGACAAGCTCTAGTCTCCCTCATCAGGGTACTTTTCCTTCAGGCCATGCAAGAAGAGAGCTGATAGGAAACAAGGGTATGGAACATTTGCTGGCCTATTTGGGGCTTCGACGCGTTCCATCAGGTCTTCAAAGATTGGACGAGCCCAGTCCACGTGCATGCCTTTCATCAATGCACAACCCATGGCGGATTGGGTCTTCTAGGACTGATCAGTGGACCCAGTTTTTGCTGTCATACAGCTGATGAGATGAGCAAAGATGAAGTTCATCTCGCTGGGCATCATGCTTTTCAGCACAGTGGTTATGTTCTTCTTAGGGAGGTCATCTCTCCATGTGTTCCATTTGTACTTCATCGCGTCCAAGAATGCGATGATTTCAGCCTTTCCTTTATTGGAGTTTGGGTCAGGGAAAGGAACGAACTTGTTGTCCTTTGAGCTTGAAGGGAGGTTCAGGGCATCTCGGATAACTCCAGGGGTGATTTTTGTTTCGCCAAAATCATTTTCGAACGTGATGGCATCAATCTTCTTATGTGGGTCTTTGGTAGAGGTGATTTGGATATGATGAGTCGTGTACCAGAACTGAGCCAATAGACTTTTGTGAGCAGGAGGCTTGACAGTCAGAGGACAGGTTTTGATAAAGTTCACTGCATAATTCAGATGAGTGACCATTTTCCTCGGAGGAAATTCGAGCAAAGCATAGGGGTTGTTTGAGTGGAACGTTATCTGGTCCATTGAGAGTTTCATCATTGGGGCCTTGGTGAGTTCAGCCTTTTCAGTAGTTATAGGAGATGCAGCATTGGTATTGTCAGTAGTTGCCTTTGCTTGTTATCAGCGAATCAATTTGTTCAGAGATTGGATGACTAATGAAGATATATAACTTTATATTATCACTGATCAAATGCTAACCGCTGAAGATTTTACTCTAGGTTCAGCATTCCAAGATCGCTGATGAGAAGGTTGAATCTTGTCTCATTAAGAGGTTTGGTGAAAAGATCAGCTAACTGAAAGTCAGTGGAAATAAAATGAAGTTCTATATCAACATTCATCACATGATATCTGATAAAATGATATCCGATCTCGATGTGTTTGGTCTTTGAGTGTAGCACTGGATTGTTGGCTATGGCGATGGCACTAGTGCTGTCGCAATAGATTGGAATTTTGGAGAGCTGAAGGTCATAGTCCAATAGTTGATTTCTCATCCATAAGGCCTGAGAACAACAGCTTTCAGCGGCTACGTACTCTGCTTCAGCGGTTGAGGTGGACACTGATTTTTGCTTTTTACTTGTCCAACTCACCAGTTTTCCACCCAGGAGCTGACAGCCTCCTGTGGTGCTTTTTGTATCCAATTTGCATCCTTGGTGAATGAAAGTGCCTTTTTCATTCTGCTTGATTTGAAGACCAAGGAAATATGTCAGTTCACCCATCATACTCATTTTATATTCAGCTTTCATTCTTTCAGCAAAACGAGTACATAAATCAGGGTTAGTAGAACCAAATGAAATATCATCGACATATATTTGAACAAGAATGATATGACCTTTTACTTTCCGAAAAAATAGAGTTTTATCGATTTTACCACTCTCAAATTTTTCAATATGGAGATAAGTAGAGAGAGTGTCATACCATGCATGAGGAGCTTGCTTTAAGTCATAAAGTGCCTTATCCAGTTTATATACATAACCTGGATGCTTAGGATCAGTGAATCCTGGAGGTTGTTCCACGTAGACTTCTTCATTCAGCCTTCCATTGAGGAATGTTGATTTCATATCCATTTGATATACCTTGAAGTCTTTGTGAATAGTGTATGCTAAGAATCGACGAATAGCTTCGAGTCTTGCCACAGGGGCAAATGTTTTGTCGTAATCTATACCTTCCTCTTGTCTGTATCCCAGAGCAACAAGACGAGCCTTGTTGCGGGTAACAGTTCCATGTTCATCCAACTTGTTTCGATAGACCCACTTAGTGCCTATCACTGACTTATCAGATGGTCTTGGAACGAGATTCCAAACTTTCTTTCTTTCAAATTCTGTCAGCTCTTCCTGCATAGCGCTGACCCAGTTTGGATCTCTGAGGGCATCATCTGTTTTCTTTGGTTCAATTAGATAAATAAAGTTAACAAATAAACAAATATTACCTGCACTTCGTCGAGTCTGAACACCAGCGTTTGGATCACCAAGAATCTGATCAATGGGGTGATTTATAGTCAATCGTTGATCCGGAGCGTGATTCGCTGACTCGATTTGAACTTCTGGAGGAGCTGAAGATGAGGCTTCAGTAACTTCAGGTATTTCAGGCAAGAGAGGAAGAGGTTCAGATGTCATTTCATTCACTGATTGCTGAGAAGTAGATGGCATATCTGAGGTAGATGGTTCAGAAGCAGGCATAGTGGTGAGAGGAACAGCTGAAACCCATGAAGATTCAGCTTCACTTGTCTGCACGCTTCAGATGATAGTAGGATTATCATCAGCGGTAGAAGTATTAACTTGAGGGATATGAGCAGCTTCTGAATCACTAACATGTGAAAACATCCATTCATTCAGTTCTTCAGAATCAGCAGAAGGTCTTGAGTTCGCTAAATGGGATTCGTCAAAAGTGGCGTGGATTGTTTCTTCTACAGTTTGTCTTCTTCGATTGAAGACTCTGAAGGATTTGGAGACTGAAGAGTATCCAATAAGTATTCCATCATCAGCCTTGGGATCAAACTTTCCCACGGCATCGCTGTTGTTCAGTATAAAACACTGACATCCAAAGATATGAAGAAAGCTAATTGAAGGCTTTCTCCCATGGAAAGGTTCGTAGGTTGTCTTCTTAAATATTTTGACAATCAGCGACCTGTTTTGAGTAAAACAAGCAGTGTTGACAGCTTCTGCCCAGAACTGAGTAGGTAGATGAGAATCGTTGAGCATTGATCGTGCTGCTTCGATGATCGTTCGATTTCTTCTTTTAGCGACTCCATTTTGTTGTGGTGTTCTCACTGAAGAAAAGTTGTGAGAAATACCCTTTCTTTCAAAGAAGTTTTCAAGGGAACTGTTTTTGAATTCAGTCCCATGATCACTCCTTATTGGGCGAACGGTCATATTGTTCAAGACTTCCATTTTCCTGACGAAAGTGATGAGTTCTTCAGGGGTGTCACTCTTAGAACGGAGAAACATAACCCAGGTATAGCGAGATAATTCATCAACTATGACCAATGTATATTTCTTTCCAGCGAGGGATTGTTTGTTGACAGTACCAAACAAATCCATGTGAAGAAGTTGAAGAGGAGATGACACTGAGGAAACTTGCTTAGACTTGAAGCTTGCTTTGGTTTGTTTCCATTTTTCACACGCGAACATAGAGATTCCTTAGCATATGAATGTTAAGGAAGACCAACGACCAACTCTTTTGAAGAAAGAGTATTCAGTGTCTTGAAGTTTAGATGAGAGAGCCTTTTATGCCATAGCCAGTTGACATCAGATGAGGCTTTTGAGAAGAAACAGGAATTCTCAGTGGTTGTCGAGTCCATGTTTATAACATAAACATTTTCCAAACGATATCCGCTGAGAGCGACTTTCTCCTTTTTGTCAGTGACAAAGCAGGATTCCTTAGTGAAACACACTTTGTAATCCTTGTCACAAAGCTGATTGATGCTCGGAAGATTGTGCTTCAGTCCTTCAACATATGCGACTCTTCTGAAGGTAGTTGTACCATTTGAAAGTACACCAAACCCTCGGGTATAGCCTTTTCCATTTCCACCAAAGGTCACAGAGGGACCTTTCTCTTCCTTATATTCAGCGAGCAGGTTCTTTTTTCTAGTCATATGTCTAGAGCATCCACTATCGAGATACCAGATACCATTCAGGACATGCAGACAAAGGAAGATTAGTTTGACTTGGGCACCCATTTTACTATGGGTCCACATTTGTCAGTGGTGGTAGAGGAAGTGGAAGGTTCAGCAATCTTCACAGCATTTGAAGATTCAGCTTCAGGACTAGTCTTCACTTTAGTTAATTTCTAAACTTTAGTGGTTGTTTTCACCTTAACCTAAATTTGCACCAGGGTTGGTCTTCCTTGCCTCGAGGGCAATCTTCTTTACATTGGCTAATTTCTCAGCCTTGGTAATTGTGGGGCACTTACTAGCAATGTGATAGGTAAGTCCACAGTGATAACATTTCCTATGGCTAAAAGTAGCTTTAGGACCATTTGCATGTTTAGCCAAAAAATTTAAATGAGCAGGGCCATCACAAAGAATACCTTTGGCATTGGAAATTGGAGGAACTATCAGTTCTTCAGATTTCTTACCAGTTACATCCACTCCGATTCTAGAAGTTGATCGCTGAACGAATTCAGAGATCTTGTTCTTAGAGGTAAAGGGATGATTCATTGAAGTTTTAGAAACTTTCAGCGTAGGTTTTTGATTAAAAACTTTTTTGGCTAAACAAGTTTTTCTTTACCTTTGCTTTTAGAAGTCAAGGCAGGTTTATCCTCAGGAATGGGAGTTTTAGAAGAAGAACACTGAGACGAAGAGGTATCCTGGATGGAACACACGAACATTCCAAACTTAAGCATGGAACGATCAGTGGTTGGTTCTTCAGCGTCAACTTTGTAACCACGACCACGTTTGTCAGTCAGGGGAATTTGAGCACCTAATATCTCAGTGATCGTTGTTGAGGATTTACACCATCCTTCAACAGTAGCCTTTTCAGCCTTTAATGCAGAGACAACATCTTCTCGCTCAATACGAATGATTTGATTTATGCAGGCCTGATCGTTCAAATTTTCTTCTATTTTAGAAAGCTTTTAAATTTCCAAGTGACAATTCTTAAGCTGTTCAGCGAGATCAATATTTAATTTTTCAGCTTTGGTCTTCCCATTCATGGCATCGTATAAATCAATAGTCAAAAGATCGACGGTCCGACGTCTTTCGATGTCACTACGGGCTAAAGTATGAGTATCAGTGAGAGAGTTTGATACCTAAGAGGTGGAGGTAGAAGAAGAGGGAATTTCAGCTTGATCTTACTCTTCTTCTCTTTGAGCCATGAGGCAGAGATTGGCCTCATAATCATCTTCAGAGTCAGATGATTCTTCATCAGAAAGAGCCCAGTCATGATCTTCAGCGATCATGCCTTTTCCTTTCTTCTTAAAGCTTTTCAGCTTTGCATATTTTTCGTTCAGCTTTTGATACTTGTCATCTCTAGCCCTGGGGTTAGAGGATTTCGTGAAAGAAGATGTAGGTTCCAGATTCACGTTGTATCATATTAATGGTAGTAAAATAGACAGCGGAAGCATATTAAATAAAGCCATTAAAATGAGTGATTGTGTAAACGATAAGTGAACTATGAGAATCAAATATTGAACAGTAAAATGATAACAAGATCAGATATAAAAGCTGCTCATATATTGATAATGAATCACACCAAGAAAAAGTTAAAGTGTGTTCGGAAATCTCATAGGACAACAATATCGTACGGAGGTAGTGCTTGGGATTGCTGCAGTGTGTGCTTAAACAATTGTGGAAAAACTACTCTTCCCAAAGCTTACAAATGTTGTTCCACTACCTCGCTATTTATAGACCTGATAAAGTGTAGACAGTGTACTATCGTACCCCGGAATGACACGTGGAAAGTGTGTCTCCAATTTTAGGGCATACGTGGAAATTGTGGATACGTGTCTGACACTTAATATTTCCTACGAGACTTAGACTGACAGAGATCTTCACTTCACCAGAGCTCTGTTGAAAGAGCTCTGTTGGTCTTCTTTTAAATACTTGTTCCTGTTGGAAGTCTTCGACAGAGCTCTGTTGAGCTCTGTTGGATCCGACTGAGCTATGTTGAGCTCTGTTGGTCTTCTTGATGAAACACCTTCCAGGTCTTCTGTCTGATATCTGTTGGTATTCTGACTTGAACTATTTTCAATACTTTTACATAACAGATACTTGGGGTTAACAATCTCCCCCTAAGTATTGAAAATAAAAATTTACAATTGACAAGAGATTAAACAAAAGAACAAAGAACTTTTACCTCTGTCGATGCCTTGCACTAATCTTTTGGAATATTACAAAAAGATTAAAAGATCAGTACATTTAAGCATAATTATCTCCCCTAAGAATTCTGTCGAATCTTCTGATTAGAGTACGGAAGTCCAGCATCAGATCAATCTGGTCGATGAAGAGTTTCTGCTGTTCTTCTGGACACTTGTTTCTTGGGAGATCTTGGATTATGTTCTTGATGTATACCAGCGATTCACTTGAGTACTTGTGGGCTTCATTTGCTCTGATGGCCTTCTTTATGCCCTTCTGTCTGCAGATAAAGATTGGAGGATCTTCTACTACAGTTCCAGTTCTGTGATGACCATAACCCTCAAGGTTTTCGTTAGGAGGTGTAATCGCTAGTTTCTCCACCTCAAACTCTATGCCAAGTTGATAATCAATCTGTATTCGGAGATTGATGTGTTCTTGCATAGCAAATCTGACTTCTGGTAGCGCAGTTCTGGCCGGTGTGTATCTTTCTGAGAAGTTCAAGCAATATGCGTGGAGTAAGATCAGGTCATATGGATTCAGAAGGACGAGATCATTGTCATTGAAGATTTCATTTCTGCCTTCTATTGATTCCACAGTATACTCATGGTATGTGACCCTGTTGTGTTGAAACTTCTTGTGCTTGATGTCCAGAATTCTGCGGATACCGAAGTTTTTATTGATGGCTCTGTTCTGATTTGACTTGGTTTGGATGAACTTTAGCCTTGCATCAGAGATGGTGTTTATCCTGATTGGGTTGAGGTATGGGTTAATGGGTACGGCATTTACATGGATGATGTCTCTGTCAGCATAGAGAAATGCAAATACCGTTTCTAAGGCAGGTTTTTCGATGTGAAAGGTAGAGGTTTCTGGGTTCTGTTCTGCTACGGTTGGGTTTGGGTCATTGTGGGTCTCTGCCATAAGGGTGTCGATGTGAGCAGATTCGGCTTGACTTATTTGTTCTTCAGCAAAGGATTGGTCTGTCCTTTCTGGTTCTTTTGTTGGAGAAGTAGGAGGGGTGTCTAGGCAGATGATCTCTGGTGGTTCTTGCGATGACTCTTCTGTCGCTTTGATGACTCTGTTCTTGAACATGTAGTCGAATGCCACTTCAGTCATATCTGTCATCCCCTTTTCTCCTTTTGTAGTCTCTGCCTCAGTTGCTTCTGTGACTTTCCCTTTGCCCTTGGCTTCTTTTTCAACCTCTTTCTCCTTCTCTACCTCTTTCTCCTCTTTCTCCTTCTCCTCTTTCTCCTTCTCCTTCTCCTTCTCCCCCTTTTGTTGTTCTGAGGACTCACCCAATTGATTGTCGGATTGACCTTCTTGAGCGTCTTCAAAGTCATCATCATCGTCAGAGGATTCAATTTGAGCTTTTGGTGAGGAGTGAACAACAAACTTCAGACCTGTTTTCTGTCTCTTGCCTGCAGGTTCGTCTGTGGGTGCTTCTTCTACAGATCTTTTTGATGTAGATGCAGTCTGTAAGATGATATTAGTAAAGTTTGAGCCTGCCTGTTTCATCACATCTTCTACCTCTGTTGCAGCGGCTCTGATTTCTTCTACTTGACCCTTGAAGTTGACTTTGTGAGTATCAAGAGACGCTTTCACATGTTGCTCTGTTGCCTTAGCCTTCATTACGAATTTTGATGAGATCGTCATCATCCGGCTTAGAACAGATTTTCTGAAGTTTCCCATTTGCCCAACTACCATGGGTAGGTCATTTGGGTTAGGGCTGGAGATGTTGAGTGGAGTAGCAGATGAAGTGGTTGCTTCTTTTATAGATTCCTTAACAGAGTTGGTAATTAGCTCTGTCAAGGTTCTGATATTAGATTCTGAAAGAATAACCGTGGGGATGGGAAGGGTTCTGTTCATCTGCGCTGTGTGGTTCTCTGATATAAGTCGCTTTAGGTTTGCAAGTTCTGTCGAAGTCTTTGTAACTTCCTCTGCGCTGACTGATCGTAGGTCGGCTATCTCTGTCGTCAGCTTTGCAATCTCTTCTCCTCTGACCCTTTCAGACTCTGTTCTGAGTGTTGCAGCTTCGTCATATCTTCGAGTTAGATCAGCATGCTTGTTTGAGATGTTCAGCAGTTCTTCCCTAAGAGAAGCATTTTCCTTGCGGATCAGCTCCTCCTTTTGTTCATTGATAAGTTTATACTCGTTCAAAGAGTTGTTGATATTGTCACATAAGCTTTCGAACTCTGCTCTTGTGACAGTGTCAACGAGGGTCTCCTTGGTTCCAACACATGGTTCCAATTCTGCCTCGAGTTCAGAGGGGCCTTCGTCAAGAGTTGTTTTGATGCTGGCTCTTGGAGGGCTTCCACCTGATCCTTGATGTTCCCTTTGAGGGGAAACAGCTACAGGTGTTCTGACCAGAGTTTCCTCTTCCAGCTCAGGTTCTGAAGAAGGAAATCTGGTGTGATGGGAAGCATTTGGATCAAGCAATGTCTTCCCTTGTTCTACTATGGTCTCCCATTGTCCCTGAGTCGGACAGATGCTACGTGAGATTACAAAGATCTCTGGTCTAATTTGTGTAGTCTCTAAATGAGCCACAGAGGCATCATCGTGTGCAGGTGACCTATTGATGTTCTAGGGCGAATGAACATCACTACCAAAGATAGTTTCCCCGGCTTCGTGCGTATCAGAGGTATGAAGAAGTGCCTCTGATGGTATAGGCTGGTTAGGGTTCGAGGTGTGCACCTCTGTTTCAATAATCCCTTGGTCTTGATCACCCGGATTAGATTGTGTGGGAGCACTGGGATGTGGGCTAGGATTTCTCTCAGATGTGTCATCTTGGACATCTTCTTCTATCCTCACATTTTCCTCGGCACCTAAGGCTGTAGAACGCTCGGGTTCCTCTCTGTTATCTATTTGCTCACCAGTATCAGAGGAAAGAACTTCTACCTCTGGTGACTCCTGTACTCCCTCATGAACAGTCTCCATAGTGGATGCTCTGTTCCCTACTTCCTCCGTCATCACTCTAGAGGAAGACCCCACTTCGAGTACTCTTACCTCTGGTCCGTTTCCTTCTTCCACTCCTATTTCCTCACTCGTACTCTCCTCAGATGGCTCAGAGCCTAAGTATGCTGGGGTTCTCACCTCAGGTTCTTGAGGTTGAGCAGCATGTCTATAGTTTTGGATAGAAACGTGGTCTGGGCTTATCAGAGCGAGCATTGTACCTGGAACGCGTCGAATGTGGGGATATTCTCCTGAAGTGGTGGGATTGAATCTGGTCATGACCCAGTTCCTGAACATATTGCCTTGTTGAGTCAATTCCAGACTCTGAAATGCTCTTCTGATTACCAACCCGATAAACCTTGGAAACTTGATGTTCTTCAGGAATTTATGTTGCCCAACTTCTCCTCCTTGTGCAACGGCGGAGGTCTTGAGATTAACGGCAGTGAGAAGGTCGGTGTAGAGAATGCTGGCATAGTCAAGGTTTCTTTGAAAGAACAATCCATACATTATCTGTAGGATTTCTATGCTGGCTTGATCTTGACTACCAGATTTTCCTGTGAGGGCTCGGTTCAGTGCAGAGAACATGAAATTCCATACTGGTGGTAGATTTTGTCTTTTGAATGCTCCGATGCGGGTGATATCTTTGTTGTAGCCTAGAAATCGTACAAACTCCAGAAGGACAGCAGTGTTGGGTGGCTTCTCGAAAGCTTCTATGTTGAGCTGTCGCTTGCTCTTCATTCCAAGAATTCTCCGCAGGGTAGTTGCTCTGATTCTGATCGTTCCTGAACCTCCATCTCGACCAGAATCCACATTGCCGATTATTCCGTTGAGCTCTTCTACGTGTTGGCATGTAGTCCACCACTGCTTGATGTAGAGCTCAGGAATGTTGTCGTCGAAGTCTGTTAGGGCTTTGAAGATTTCTGAGTTTCTGAAGAACTCCAGAAATATGTGGTATGTGGGTAAATAGAGAGCAGGGTTTGGATCTAATCGATGGTTGCTTTCAGCGAACTCGTATGGGAGAATAACAATTTGGTCGACGGGACCAATACTGCTTGAATCTGCTGAGTGTTGAGGGTTTGCCATTTTTGCAGGTTTGAGTTTTGAAGGTTTGAATGAAGAGGAAAGATGAACAGGGTTTAAATAAAAGAGGGTCAAGGTTTTGGATATTTATAGTCCGAGCTTGTGGCTGAGTAATCGCCGCAGATACTGTAGGCACTCGAGTGTCAGAAGGTGGAGTGGCCTGAAATGGGTATCGTGGGGACAACTAGTGGTTTAGCTTTCAATTGGAGATTGCCACGTGGATTTGTTCTGACCACTTTTGTGCAAGTAAACCGTCGCGGTTAGAGATGTGTGGGTTACAAGTGGTTGACGTTTAGAAATAACCCGCACCTCTGATGTCGTTACTTTTGATGACGTGTTCTGATGACGTGGAAGAATAGACTAACAGAGCTCTGATGGAGCTGTGTTAAGTTGCTTCTGTTGCGTGGCCTCCATTTCTTACCGTTACCTTTACCAGAACTTGTTCTGATGTGAGATGGTCAGAACTTTACATGATCAAACAGAGTTCTGATGAGAAGCAACAGAGGCTCTGATGAGATGTCAGAGTTCTGACTGGTTCTCCAAAAGATTTAGCTTTAAGCTCAAAAAGCAAAGTCAATTTGGTTTTGGAAATTTGATTATTGACTTGCTCCCCCTAAAACCATGCAATTTTCCTTTATAAGCTCCCAATTTTCCTTTATAAGCTCCCCCTCGACAGATGAGCCATCCCTTCCTTTGAATTTTTTTTTTTTAAACAAAAGAGCTTTTGTACGACCAAAAAAAAAGGCGCGAAAAAATTCTTGTGTACAACAGAACTCTATTGAATTATCCTACCCAACTTTTTGACAGAGCTCTGGTAGGAACATCAGAGCCTCTGTTGATTTTAAACAGAGTTAGGAGGACAAGTTCAACATACCCAGTTTGCTGATTAGGAAGTTAAATCTCCTTTCATTAAGGGCTTTTGTAAACAAATCAGCAAGCTGGATGTCTGTTGAAACAAAGTACATTTCAATAGTCCCTTTTTCAACATGATCCTTTATAAAGTGATACCTTATGTCGATGTGCTTAGTCTTCGAGTGTTGAACTGGGTTGGCTGTTATGGCAATGGCAATGACACTCTTGGAGTCGCATAGAATTGGAATTTTACCATACTCTAAGCCATAATCTATGAGTTGTGTCTTCATCCATATTACTTGGGAGCAACAACTAGCAGCAGCAACATATTCCGCTTCTGCTGTAGAGGTTGAAACACAGTTCTGTTTCTTGGATGTCCAACTCACCAACTTTTCTCCAAGCATTTGGCAGCTACCAGAGGTACTCTTTCTGTCGTTCTTGCATCCTCCATAGTTTGAGTTTGTGAAAGCTACAAGCTCAAAACCAGAGTTAAGAGGATACCAGAGACCCAAAAATTGAGTCCCTTTCAGATATTTAAAGATACGTTTGACAGCTGTTAAATGAGTTTCGGTAGGATTTGCCTGAAATCTGGCACAGAGACAGGTTGCATACATTATATCAGGTCTACTGGCGGTTAAGTACAAAAGTGACCCTATCATGCCTCTGTAGTGCTTGACATCTGTTGGTTCACCATTAGGATCAGAGTCAAGTTTAACTCCAGTGGCAATAGGAGTTTTCATTGGTTTTGAATCATTGAGCTTATATTTTTTCAACATGTCAGAGATGTATTTGGACTGACTTATGAAAGTCCCTCTGTCAGATTGTTTGACTTGTAAACCCAGGAAGAAAGAGAGTTCTCCCATCATGCTCATTTTGAATTCACTTTTCATTAAGGATTCAAACTTATCACAGTACTCTTGCCGTGTAGACCCAAAGATAATATCATCAACATATATTTGTACCAGAAGTATATC
This sequence comes from Saussurea involucrata, assembly GCA_033807775.1. Classification (NCBI taxonomy): domain Eukaryota; kingdom Viridiplantae; phylum Streptophyta; class Magnoliopsida; order Asterales; family Asteraceae; genus Saussurea; species Saussurea involucrata. The sequence goes on along the minus strand of CM066320.1, from coordinate 79,089,070 downwards.
ATTTTTGTATCTCCTGAAGAATAGAGTTTTATCGACGGTACCTTTCTCGAAGTGATTGATCAACAGAAATTTGGACAGAGTTTCATACCAGGCTCTGGGAGCTTGCTTAAGACCGTAGAGCGCTTTGTCTAGTTTGTAAATGTGGTCTGGAAACTCTGAGCATTCAAAACCATGAGGTTGCTGGACATAAACTTCTTCTTGCAGCTTGCCATTTAGAAAGGCAGACTTGACGTCCATTTGATAGACCTTAAAACCTTTATGAGCAGCATAGGCTAGGAAGATTCTTATGGCTTCTAGCCTAGCCACAGGTGCAAAGGTTTCGTCATAGTCAATTCCTTCTTCCTGTCTGTATCCCTTTGCAACCAGACGGGCTTTATTTCTGATGATAATCCCATCTTCATCCTTTTTGTTTCTAAACACCCATTTGGTTCCAATGGCCGCTTTGCCTTTTGGGAGTGGAACCAAGGACCATACTTTATTTCTCTCAAATTCCAGAAGCTCTTCTTGCATAGCTTCGATCCAATTTGGGTCCTCTAGGGCTTCAGAAATCTTTTTCGGCTCAATCATGCTTAGAAAATTTACAAAGAAGGCTTCATTGATTGTGGCCGATCTTGTCTTTATGCCATCATCAGCAGCACCAATGATAAGATGATGAGGATGATCCTTTGTCCATCGTGTCATGGGAGCATGGACAACGGGTGGCGTTTGGGCTTCTGATGGGAAAAGACGAACTTCAGCATCAGAGTTCTGTAGGTTTGGACTAGGGCTCTGTGGCACACAACTTTGGAGAGTGGCCTCATTGCTCTGAGAGTCATTAACAGGGCTCTGTGATGGTGAACTTTCAAACAAGGAATTTCTTCCAACGTTTGTCATCAGAGGTGATGAAGGCTCTTGTTCAGGTTCTCTTTCATTCTGGTGTGGTTCCTCATTTCTCTGAATTACTCCTGTAGACAGAGAGGTAGATGGTGAAGTATTAGAGGGACCAGTGAGAGATGTACCTGTCAGATTTTGATCTGTTGAGTTCTGAGCTTGATCTCCTCTGTTTATGTTATCATAGGAATCATCATCGAAGAAATCATTGAACATGAGATTGATGTCTTCTTCCCTTGATCTAGAAGAACTTATCTTCTCTTGTTCTGTCTGTGTCCCCTCTGTTGATTTTCTATCAGAGGAGCTTGATATGCTTTCATCAAAGGACACATTTACACTCTCTTGAATGACCCGACATCTGGTGTTGTAGACTCTGTAGGCTTTAGAGGTTAAGGAATAACCAATAAAGATTCCTTCTTCTGCTTTCTTGTCAAACTTTCCCAGATGTTCTCTGTCATTCAGTATGTAGCACTTGCAACCGAGGACATGAAAGAATTTCACATTTGGTCTTCTGTTGTTAATGAGTTCATAAGGAGTCTTCTTGAATCTTTTTACAATTACAACTCTGTTTTGGGTAAAACAGGCTGTTGAGACTGCCTCTGCCCAGAAGTTTATTGGAAGAACAGAGCCAGCCAACATGGTTCTGGCGGCTTCTACTAGAGTTCTGTTCTTTCTCTCCACAACTCCATTCTGTTGCGGAGTTCTTGCTGCTGAGAAGTTTTGGGAAATACCTTCCTCTGTTAGGTAGGCATCAATTTTGGCGTTCTTGAATTCTGTCCCATTATCACTTCTCAACTTTTGTACCTTTAGATCTAACAGAACCTGTATCCTTTTCAACAAACTTATCAGAATTTCTGGGACATCAGATTTTACTCTGATGAACTCAATCCAGGTATATCGAGAATATTCATCAATTAAAACAAGGATATACTTTTTGCCCGACAGACTTTGCACAGAGATTGGACCGCAGAGATCCACATGAAGCATATGCAAAGGTCTAGGACAACTATGATCACTCTTTGTTCTGTGTGAAGATCTTTTCATCTTTCCAAGTTCACAAGCAGAACAGAGATGGTCTTTGTCAAATTTCAGAGAAGGAAGTCCTTTTACTAACTTCAGTTTCACTAGTTCGTCAAGATTTCGAAAGTTTAAATGGGCAAATCTTTTCTGCCAGAGCCAAGCATCTTCATTATTCAAAGACACTAAACAGAGTCTTTCTGTTGTAGTGTTTTGGCTTGGTTTGAAATTCATTTTGTAAAGATTGCCTTTTCTATCAGCTCTTAAGAGTTCTTGACCAGACTCGGAAAGTAGTAAGGAACAATATTTCTTCCTGAAATTGACATCAAATCCGTGATCACAGAGTTGACTTATACTGAGAAGATTATGATTTAATCCTTCAACATAAGCAACTTCAGAGACTGAAACACCACCATTTACTAATGCACTTCCAATTTTGTTTTTAAAAGAAGTCAACAGCTCCTTATTCCCCGTCATGTGCCTGGAGCATCCAGAATCCAAGTACCAGATCTGCACATGAGGTTTCTGCAAGACAGATTAATTTCTTTTAGGTGCCCATTGCATAATGGGTCCTTTCCTGTTAGGCTTAGGTGGATTATCAAATTTTCCTTGAGATTGTTTATACTGAGATGATGTGCCAGAGGTTTTCCTTTGTGTATTCTGAACAGTCTTGACATTTTTCTTTTGAACCGACTTATTCAGAACACAGTGGGGACCATTCAGATGGTTTTGCAATTTAAGTAACAGCTGAATGCAGTTGCAGTTTATGGAGCATAACTGATGCACATTGTTTTTATTCAAAAACTGTTTGAATGGAGCTTGATTCTAAAAGATTTTAGGACCAAATGTCTTTGCATACAATCTGTCCTGACTTTGTTTCTTAAAATTGTTACTCTTAGGAATAGACTCTTTTGACATGAAATTATTGGAAATGGACTCATTTGAACGAAAAGAATTTCTTCCTTGATTTACACCGGAATTCGAAACAGACTTAGCTATCCACTTTTCCTCTTGTTCTGGTGTGAATCTTACAGGTTTGAAAGCAAGAGGAACATTTGAGTTTACAAAGACGCTTTTGTTTTTCTCTTTCTTCTCTACTTCTACTGCATTAGAAGTAAGAATCTTGAAATCTTTGTTGTTAAATCTTGTTACTGGTATAAATCTTGACTGTTTCTTAAAGAAAGAAACAGCCTCTTTTAGATCCGAAGATCCTACCGGTAGTTGCTTTAACTTGTGTAAGATGTTCTTTTGACCACAGAAGATCTGTTCATCTACCTCGGAGTCAGAGTCACAATTAGAGGCTAGAAAGTCTCTAGTGGCTCTGTTGGAGGAATTTGATTCAATGGGTATGACAGGGATATTTGTTTTAACAGATCTGAACTTTCTCAACTTTGGCTTTAAAGAATCAGAGATAGCATTTTCTTCAATAACTTTCAACAAATCTTCTTCAAAAGATGTTCTTATAGATTCAGAGGTAGGAGAGAAAACTGGTGCTTCTGGATTAAGTTTGCTCTGTGGCATTTCAACAGAGGACTTTGTCTCAGAAGAAGCAGACTTCTGTCCTTTGAAAGAATTGAAGTTGAAAATCTCTATAGTATCTAAGTCCTTGACGGAATTAGGAACTATGATTTTAGCTTTTCCTTGATCAAGAATAAACTCGGAGGATGGTTTCAAAACCTTTTTATGATCAAAGGAATCATAGCTAACGTTCCTAAAGTCGAGATTTCTTGGTTTTGAGAAAGCATCTGACGTTTTGGTTCTTTTGAAAACAGCATTACCAGATATCACGTCCTCTTGGATTTTTCCAATACAAAAGGCGGAGGACAGAGATGTCTTCTTCCTTTCGTTGTAGGGAGCAAGGTCAGAGAAACCAAGACCTTGCGTATCCATCTGTGAATTTATCTTGATATGTACATCTTGTGCATCTTGGTACTTTTTGATTTGAATTTCTTTTCTCTGTAGGGATTGATGTAGAACTTCCCTCTCTCTTTGAAAATAATCAGTTAGAGCAACAGAGTTAAGTCTATCTGTTTCAGACTGTTTCAACTTTTCAGACTTCTGTTTCAAATCATTTTCATAAACTTTGATCTTTTCAGAAAACAGACTTTCCTTCTTCTATTGTAAGATTTCTAACTCAGATTTTTCTTTAAAGATTTCTTCCTTTTCTTGTTCCGAGAGAGTCTTTTCTCTCTTGTAAAAAGATAGGTCCTTCTGAGCTAGTTTTCTTAGCTCCTTTTCTTCAGAAAGTTTTTGTTTTAGAAGCAGAAATTCCTTATTCAACATGGAAACATGCATTTCTAATTCTGAGTCAGATTTAGATTCAGATGAGCATACCTTGGCACTGGGTCTGGTGGTGTCCAGCGTTCTGTCGTCAGATTCTGTCGTGGTAAGAGCAAATGCATGAGCTAGATCTTCTTCTTCTGTTGTTCCCTTCGTTATTTCTGGTTCTCCAGTCATCCAGTGAACAGTTGCTTCTAAACTTTCATCATCCACAGCAACTCCACAGAAGTTGGCTTGTTCTGGTTCATCATCAGAAGATGAGTCAGAGACCCAATTTTCCATTTCAGCAACATAACTTCTTTCTCTGTAAATGTACTTGTATTTGTTTTTGTAGTAGTCCTGGTCTTTTACCAGTTTGCCTCTACAATTAACAGAGAAGTGTCCAGGTTTGCCGCATCTGAAGCAGCGTCCATCATTTTGATTGATGGGTTGGGCAGCATTGGCCTTCTGTTGTGCTGGTGGATTTTCTCTTCTTTGTGGAGGTTTCCCTATTTCTGTGGCAACTCTGTTGGAACTTTGCTCTGGTGCTGTATATCCTCTTCTGTCTTCCCTTCCTTCTCTCTCATATCTGCCTCTTCTGTCGAACTTATTGCCAAATCTCTTGTTAAATTGCTGAGTTATTAAAGCAAGAGATTGGGCAAAGGCTTGAATGTCATCATCCTCTGATGAACTCTCATCTGTTTCACTTTCTGCAATCAAACTTTTCTTTCCTTTCTTCTTATCAGACTTTTCTTTCTTTTTCTCTTTGCTTGAACTCTCTCTGTTGGACCTTTCAGTTGTGGTTTTCTTAGAATCAGAAACTAAGGCGATTGGACCAGCACTGATGGATTTGCCTTTTTGCTTGACAACCTCCTTTTCTTGTGCGGCCAAAGTGCCATACACATCCGTTAAAGACCATACGTCTAAGTCCTGGTTAGCTTGTAAAGACATGGACAGATTTAACCATTCATCATTCAAACTTTTCAAAAACAGAACATTGTTATCTTCCTTCGACCTAACAACCCCACATTTTTTGCATTTATTGATTAACACATTAAATCTGTTGTAGGTTTGCTGTAAGGTTTCCTCAGGAAGTGCCTTGAAATCGTTGTATTCATTTATACATTGGGTCCTTCTGTTCTTTTGGGTCTTGATACCACCCTCAAGTTGATTAAGAAGTTGATCCCAGATTTCCTTAGCAGTAACACATGAATCTAGTTCTTGAAATATTTCGTTTGGAATGGCAATAATCAGTAGTCTAACTGCTTTAAGATCATTTTCCATTTTTAGATTTTCCTCATCAGTAAAACCTGTGGTTTTAACTTCATAATGAGCTGGAATCTCAGCAGTAGTTCCTGTTGCGGGTACACGGGGAACAAAAACCATGGGTTGGAATGGTCCATCCGTGACAGGTCGCATGAGGTCTTTATCCATACCATCGAAAAAATTAACCATCCTGATTTTCCACTGAGGATATTCATCTCTCAGAAGAGTAGGAGGTTTTGTTAAAGAGCCAGCAGTATAAATAGCATTTATACCGTTGTTACCCATTTTGAAAGAAAAACAGAGTACAGTTTGTTGCAAAACGATTTTCGGTTAGAAACAGAGTTTCAAACAGTAACCAATGGAACAGTAACTTTTGAGAGGATTTTAAGCTAAACTAGAAAGCTTTAAACACACTTATATGAGATATGAAGGCTTGGTTAGACTAGAAAACAGTAAAACAGAGTATATTATGAAGCTTTTAAAGTCGCACAGACACAATCAACAACAGTGAATCAACCTTGGTAGATTGGATCGTTTGGCTTAAGAAAACCAAAGAGGCTCTGATACCAATTGTAGGTTCCCAGATTCACGTTGTATCATATTAATGGTAGTAAAATAGACATTGGAAGCATATTAAATAAAGCCATTAAAATGAGTGATTGTGTAAACGATAAGTGAACTATGAGAATCAAATATTGAACAGTAAAATGATAACAAGATCAGATATAAAAGCTGCTCATATATTGATAATGAATCACACCAAGAACAAGTTAAAGCGTGTTCGGAAATCTCATAGGACAACAATATCGTACGGAGGTAGTGCTCGGGATTGCTGCAGTGTGTGCTTAAACAATTGTGGAAAAACTACTCTTCCCAAAGCTTACAAATGTTGTTCCACTACCTCGCTATTTATAGACCCGATAAAGTGTAGATAGTGTACTATCGTACCCCGGAATGACACGTGGAAAGTGTGTCTCCAATTTTAGGGCATACGTGGAAATTGTGGATACGTGTCTGACACTTAATATTTCCTACGAGACTTAGACTGACATAGATCTTCACTTCACCAGAGCTCTGTTGAAAGAGCTCTGTTGGTCTTCTTTTAAATACTTGTTCCTGTTGGAAGTCTTCGACAGAGCTCTGTTGAGCTCTGTTGGATCCGACAGAGCTCTGTTGAGCTCTGTTGGTCTTCTTGATGAAACACCTTCCAGGTCTTCTGTCTGATCTCTGTTGGTCTTCTGACTTGAACTATTTTCAATACTTTTACATAACATATACTTGGGGCTAACAGATAAGGATGAAGCTTTGTAGACTTTCTTTGACCTGCATTCACTAGCAAAGTGTCCTACTTTTTCACAGTTAAAGCAGGTAGCAGTGGCCTTATCTACAGGGGTTGAAGATTTTGGCTTGTAAGTGAGTGAAAGAAGTTACTTTTTCTGGCGAATCTTCTGAATGTATTTGTCAGGAGTGCAAGTGACTTATCAATTTCTGAAGGATCAGCTTCTGATGAGTCATCAGAGCTAGATTCCAACTCAGTGATAGTAACAGTGGAGCGTTGGGTGGGTATTAACTCTGAGAGAAAAGCAACATGTGTGCTTTTGGAATCTTTTACAAGATTCTTCTTAAGATGACACGACTGCTCATTATTGAGCATAGTGCCAAATAAGGTAGAAAGGGTAATTGATTTCAGATCCTTTGAGAGCTTAAGACACATTGAATAACTGTCCCAGCTTTTAGGGAGACTTTCCAGAAACTTTGTCAGGATCTCAAAGTTAGAATATTCCTTACCAACAGTTTATAAGTCAATGATTAAACATTTAAAACGTTGGTGAACTTCAGAAAGAGTTTCATTCTTACCACAGATGAAACTTTTGTACTGTCTTACCAGGATGATTTTTCTTGAATCTTGTACTTCAGATGTACCTTCATATTGAACACATATTGTGTCCCACATGGCTTTAGAACTCTTCAGGTTCATGATGGAGTGATAGACATCATCAGGAAGAGCCATAGAGATGATAGATATGGCTTAATGTCAATGTCCACCTTCTTCTTGACTTCATCAGTCCACGTGCTAACATCCCTAGGAATGATTCTTTCAGAGATAGCAGCTCTAGTAGCATTACCTGGAACAACAGGGTCTATCATGAAAGGGACATATGGTCTATTTTCAAGAAAAGCATCATCCTATTTTTTCCATAGATTGAAGTTATCATTGGAAAATCTAGGGGGTTTTGCAAGCGAACCATCATCGATATAGTTTGTGTTTGTGGGATTAGCCATTATGAAAAATAGCAAGGAAGAGAAAAAGATAGAGAGTATAAGCAAGATCTTGTTTATAAGATTAAACAAACTGCTCTGATACCACTTGTTGGTCCCAAAGGGGTTATACAAGTTTGTAGAAGGGAGGGTTGAATACAAACACACGATTTTTATCTTTCTAAATTGTTTATTGATATGTATCGAACAATTTACAGTTTGTTGCGGAACAAGATTAAGGAATAAACCTAATCTAAACAAACTATGAGAATCACTAAGATTTCTTGCACTAGAAATAGAGATTAAGAAAAGCTAGAACACTAAGGAGAGTATTCTATCACACGGTAATTCAGCGACAGGGAATGGCCGATTACTTCAAGAGAGAAGTAGGGTTTCCTTTATATACTGCATGCATTTAATGCATGTCAGTATACCTTTACACATGGCAGTCTCTGGTTGGTTGCATGGTTTAACTTCAGTAGACAACCTAGTGGCCGCATGACGAACAGTGTAGAATCAGAGTTGGTTGTACGATTATGGACAAAAGGAATGTCCGTTCTGACAAAATCGTACGGAGGCGTGCAAGGAGATAAGACAAAAGTTGCTTGTAGAGGATTCTTCATGATCAGCGTTCGTTGAATGATTCTTTATCAGCGAAAGATAAAGTTCAGCGTTCGCTGAAGTCTTCTACTTGAAACTTCACGTTGAGTGGTCAAGTCTTGGCTTCGCTGATATCCGCATCAGGTCACTAGTAGACTTAGTCGCTGGTTCTTTGACTTCAGCGTAGAATGTAGTTGATGTGAATCTTGTCTTCAGGGATCATAAGTAAACAACATAAGTTATCAGCGATCATCAGTGAGACTGAACAGGCTCAGGGCTCGCTGGTGAACAGTGTTCGCTGAATGCATAAATTAAAGAACATGATTTTTCTAATACATATTGTCTACTTACAATTTTCACTAAGTGTTCCTCAGGGTCATTATCAAATCACTGAGGGTTTGGATCAACAATCTCCCCTATTTGATGATGACATAGCAATAAAAGAAAATTGCTAAGTAAGAAAACATAAGGATAAAAAGGACTCATAAAATAACAGTTCCATTTACTATTTTCAGGGATCTTTTTAAGTACTGATGGAGTAAAGTACATTCACCGAAAATTTTCATTTAACTTCGTATAGATTACAGAGAAAAGTGGAAAAAATTACAAGTACAGCGAATAATAATTACAAGTACAAAGAGTTATAAGCTGAAAAAGATAGAAGAATTACAAAAGGAATCCTATCAGCTATTCAAGTTCATTCATGATGAGAAGTTCATCAAGAGAGTTTGTGGTTGGAATCATCCAAACAGGGACTTTTTCTCCAAGTGCCCTTCTTCGTTGCTCTTCTTTGTAGACCAGGGGCTTCATGAAGTGTCCGAGAAGGTCTTCTCTAAAACCGCACCAGCAGATAAGATCTCTGAGTTGTTCAATGGGAGTGATGCATAGCTCGGAGATGCGTTGAAAGCATTTTCGTCCAGTGCAGTCATTGAAGAAAATGCCATAAGGTTCACTTAAGACTTTTCCAGGGATAAAGCGTTCGCCAGGGGGCCGGGAGACGGCGAGTACTGAGAGATCAGGGTCATGACCAAGGACTTCTTCTCGTGAAAATCCAATTCCGGTTTCATTTCTGATAGGAGGACCTGAAGCTGAAGATGTTTTCTTTTTCTTTGCAGCATGCTTTCTTTGTTGAACTGGGGGACGAGGAGGAGGGATATCAACGACTGAAGTAACCAAGTCGATCTGCTTGTTCAAGGCTTTCTCGACAAAGGATTTGTAGTTTGAACTTGACCGCTGAATAACTATCCGTATCTCCAACCATTCAGATAAACCGAACTTATTAAGCCACGATGTGTAGATAGTTTCCTCATGACCATTTTCCCTGAAGATGTCAAAATCAATGACTGGAGCGTCTTTGGTTGTCTTTCCCCTTATGTTTACCTTATTGATTCTGCATACAAGATGTCGAAAGTGGCATCTTTCTTTGCACCATTTCAAAGTGGATTCAGAGACCTTGGCTTTTTCTACTCTGACCTTTTTGGCGTTCTTCCACAGTTGTCGCTGAACAGAGATAGGAATCTTCTTCAATTCAGGATCCTTCAACGATCGCTGGACGAGCTCAATAGCATATTCTTTATCTTTTTCTTCAGCTCTCTTTCGATCGGCGAGGAGTTTCTCAGCCTTAAAGCCTTCAGCGATCTCCTTTGTTGATAGGATGTTGAGATGAGAAGGAACGATGCGCTGAGCCTCAAGCTTTTGAATCATGGTTGCCCTCTTTTTTAGTTCTTCTTCACTTGGCTTTTAAGGAACCAAGGAAGGTCTTTTTTTGTGCGAGAGCAGTTCGTCTTCTTGTTCAGGTTCATCAGTCTCAGCGAAGTCTAAGACCGGGATTATTTGTAACTCATCAGCCCTCGGGGATGGGATTATTGGTGGTGTAGGAGGAGCTTTAGCTTGACCCTCAAGCAGGGGAGAGGACTAGCTAAAACAAAACGATCACAGAGTTAAGATCATTTTGAAGAAGAGATAGAGAAAAGAAGGGTTTAAGTGTTTAGAGGTTTGATGGAGAGTAGAACTGAGGTTGGGAAGGGATAGAGGAGGGATGCAGAGTAAGGGAAAAGAGTATGTGTTACATGACAAACTGGCTTTCTGAGAAGGATAGTCAGATTGTCTTCAGCGAGGCCTTTGTTTTTGCTTTTATCGGCCGTAGTCACTGGAGGCTTTGTTTTGGTCCCCTCCCCTTGTTCAGTGAAGACAATCCCTTTAAGCGCTGGGGTCTTTTTGGTCTTGGACTGGAAGACGAAACCATCGAAATCATCATCATCATCGTCATCATCATCATTTTTGGGTGATGATGAAGGTTCGTCCTCCTGAAGATCCAGGTCTTCTTCGTCTTCTTCTTCTTCTTCCTCAGCTTTTTCTTCATTTTCTGAAGAATCAACATGCACTGGTGAATCAGCATGTTCTTCGACATTCTCCTCCTCAGAATTTGCATGTTCGGAGAATTCGATTCCCTCAGGGTTTTCAACTCCCTGATGTTTTGCAGCATTTCCCCCCCCCCCCCCCCCCCCCCCCGCTTAGAAACATGGGGAAGGTCTTCTTGAGTCTTCTCCCCATCTTCCACATGTTGAAGAGGGGAGGTATCAATGGCAGCAGCAGCAGCATGATCAGGTTCCCTGTCTTCGTGGCCAGGGAAACATGAGCGGTTCTCAACCGCTGTCAATCTATCTTCTAGGCCAGATAGAATTGGGTTGGTCTTCTCAATGAACGTCACCGCCTTCTCCAGGTTTTCCCGATCCACCTGAGTAAAGTGGGATTGAGGGATGGTGGAAGCATTCAGGCGCTCGAGGATTTGGTGGAGCAGCTCGTTTGATGACCCAACATTCAGGGCTAGGTTGTTCATTTCTCCGTAAAGATTTGTAACCAATGTCTTCAGCGATGTGACTTCCCTGGACAGGGTGTTGAAGTTGTTGGAGAGATCGGTGTTGGTGTTGTTGAGAGTACTGAGGGTGGAGGTGTTGTTCGTGAGAGCCTCAGCAACAGAGGACAAGCTGCCTTCAACTTTGGACAAACCATCATTGGAGGCTTTGTCAGCTACAGCCTCAACCAGCTTCTTTAAAGTTTCCCCAGCGTTTGTAACCGTTGTGGAGTTCGAGGAGATGGGGGTGGTGAGAGTTTCCACCATATGTTCAATCTCTGTGAGGGAGTTGCTAATGGTTTCCAAATTAAGACCTGAAAAGGTGGAAAACTTGTGAGCGAAGGAAAGCTCAGAAGTTGGGGGTTCACAGAGAGAGGTGTTGTGTATACCTGGGGTGGGTTGGAGAAAGTGTGGAAATCACAGTGTCCAGTTAAATGCTCCATATCGTCTTCCATATTTGGTTGACGCTGAGAGCCCTCGGATCCTAGATTTTGATTTATCATACGCTGAAGATCAGCAGCCGCTGTGTCATCCAAGTGAATGACGCCTGAGTTAGAGAATGGGGGAATCATGAAGTTGGGAGTGACCAAACAAGATGAGGGAGGACCAAAGGATGAGAAGAGGGTTTGGGTGGCAGATTCAGCATTGGATCCGCTGAGGAATACTTCAGTGGTACTTGGAGGTACCGAAGAAGGGATTCAGCATTGGATCCGCTGAGGAATACTTCAATACTTCAGTCTTGATCCATGGTAACTTCAGTGTCTTAAGGCACTGAAGCCGGTATAGAAGGGATGGGTTCAGCAGATGTGGCGGAGCGTGCCACGAAACCGTCCAGCGTCATCTGTAGAGAGACAGACACGGAGTCTTCAGTCTGGGAAGGCTTGGGGGGTTTCTCCTTGGAGATCTTCTTGGTCTTATGGATGCCAAGTGGGGATGCAAATTGTTTTGTCTTTCGAGATGGAGTGGTAGTTGCGGCATGGGTACCAGCGGTTGGGACGACCGCTGCCGAGGAGGTAGCCGCAGAAGTAGAAATAGAGGGATGAAGAAGAGGTAAGAGAGTAGAGAGACGTACCTCATTGGTGATTGGTTTGTAGTCAAGTACCTTAGGGCAAACCTGGGACAACCTCAAGTCTCCCTCAGCAGGGTATTTTTCCTTCAGGCCATGCAAGAAGAGAGCTGATAGGAAACGCGGGTATGGAACTTTTGCTGGCCTATTTGGGGCTTCGGCGCGTTCCATCAGGTCTTCAAAGATTGGACGAGCCCAGTCCACGTGCATGCCTTTCATCAATGCACAACCCATGGCGGATTGGGTCTTCGAGGCATGATCAGTGGACCCGGTTTTCGCTGTCATACAGTTGATGAGATGGGCAAAGATGAAGTTCATCTCACTGGGCATCATGCTTTTCAGCACAGTGGTTATGTTCTTCTCAGGGAGGTCATCTCTCCCTATGTTCCATTTGTACTTCATCGCGTCCAAGAATGCGATGATTTCAGCCTTTCCTTTGTTGGAGTTTGGGTCAGGGAAAGGAACGAACTTGTTGTCCTTTGAGCTTGAAGGGAAGTTCAGGGCGTGTCGGATAACTCCAGGGGTGATTATTGCTTCGCCAAAATCATTTTCGAAGGCGATGGCATCAATCTTCTTCTGTGGGTCTTTGGTAGAGGTGATTTGGATATGATGAGTCGTGTACCAGAACTGAGCCAAGAGACTTTTGTGAGCATGGGGCTTGACCGTCAGAGCTGTCGCCAAAGGATTGGTTTTGATAAAGTTCACTGCATCATTCAGATGAGTGACCATTTTCCTCGGAGGAAATTCGAGCAAAGCATAGGGGTTGTTTGAGTGGAACGTTATATGGTCCATTGAGAGTTTCATCATTGGGGCCTTGGTGAGTTTAGCTTTTTCAGTAGTTGTAGGAGATGCAGCGTTGGTATTGTCAGTAGTTGCCATTGCTTGATATCAGCGAATCAATTTGTTCAGAGATTGGATGACTAATGAAGATATATAACTTCATATTATCACTGATCAAATGCTAATCGCTGAAGATTTTACTCTAGGTTCAGCATTCCAAGATCGCTGAAGGTTGAATCTTGTCTCATTAAGAGGTTGGTGAAAAGATCAGCTAACTGAAAGTCAGTGGGAATAAAATGAAGTTCTATATCAACATTCATCACACTGATCTCGATGTGTTTGGTCTTTGAGTGTAGCACTGGATTGTTTGCTATGGCGATGGCACTACTGCTGTCGCAATAGATTGGAATGTTGGAGAGCTGAAGGTCATAGTACAATAGTTGATTTCTCATCCATAAGGCCTGAGAACAACAGCTTCCAGCGGCTACGTACTCTGCTTCAGCGATTGAGGTGGACACTGAGTTTTGCTTTTTACTTGTCCAACTCACCAGCTTTCCACCTAGGAGCTGACAGCCTCCTGTGGTGCTTTTCGTATCCAATTTGCATCCTTGGTGAATAAAAGTGCCTTTTTCATTCGTCTTGATTTGAAGACCAAGGAAATATGTCAGTTCACCCATCATACTCATTTTATATTCAGCTTTCATTCTTTCAGCAAAACGAGTACATAAATCAGGGTTAGTAGAACCAAATATAATATCATCGACATATATTTGAACAAGAATGATATGACGTTTTACTTTCCTGAAAAATAGAGTTTTATCGATTTTACCACGCTCAAATTTTTCAACATGGAGATAAGTAGAGAGAGTGTCATACCATGCATGAGGAGCTTGTTTTAAGTCAGAAAGTGACTTATCCATTGAGGAATGTTGATTTCATATCCATTTGATATACCTTGAAGTCTTTGTGAACAGTGTATGCTAAGAATCGACGAATAGCTTCGACTCTTGCCACAGGGGCAAATGTTTTGTCGTAATCTATGCCTTCCTCTTGTGTGTATCCCTGAGCAACAAGACGAGCCTTGTTGCGGGTTACAGTTCCATGTTCATCCACCTTGTTTCGATAGACCCACTTAGTGCCTATCACTGACTTGTCAGATGGTCTTGGAACGAGATTCCAAACTTTCTTTCTTTCAAATTCTGTCAGCTCTTCTTGCATAGCGCTGACCCAGTTTGGATCTCTGAGGGCATCATCTATTTTCTTTGGTTCAATCGGTGAAATAAAGTTAACAAATAAAAAAATATTACCTGCACTTCGTCGAGTCTAAACACCAGCGTTTGGATCACCATGAATCTGATCAATGGGGTGATTTATAGTCCATCGTTGAGCCGGAGCGTTATTCGTTGACTCGATTTGAACTTCTGGAGGAGCTAAAGATGAGGCTTCAGTAACTTCAGGTATTTCAGGCAAGAGAGGAAGAGATTCAGATGTCATTTCATTCACTGATTGCTGAGAAGTAGATGGCATATCTGAGGTAGATGGTTCAGTAGCAGGCATAGTGGTGAGAGGAACAGCTGAAACCCATGAAGATTCAGCTTCACTTGTCTGCACACGCTTCAGATGATAGTAGGATTATCATCAGCGGTAGAAGTATTAACTTGAGGGATATGAGCAGCTTTTGAATCACCAAGATGTGAAAACATCCATTCATTCAGTTCTTCAGAATCAGCAGAAGGTCTTGAGTTAGCTGAATGGGATTCGTCAAAAGTGGCGTGGATTGTTTCTTCTATTGTTTGTCTTCTTCGATTGAAGACTCTAAAGGATTTGGAGACTGAAGAGTATCCAATAAGTATTCCATCATCAGCCTTGGGATCAAACTTTCCCACGGCATCGCTGTTGTTTAGTATAAAACACTGACATCCAAAGATATGAAGAAAGCTAATTGAAGGCTTTTTCCCATGGAAAGGTTCGTAGGTTGTCTTCTTAAATATTTTGACAATCAGCGACCTATTTTGAGTAAAACAAGCAGTGTTGACAGCTTCTTCCCAGAACTGAGTAGGTATATGAGAATCGTTGACAATTTATCGTGCTGCTTCGATGATCGTTCGATTTCTTCTTTTAGCGACTCCATTTTGTTGTGGTGTTCTCACTGAAGAAAAGTTGTGAGAAATACCCTTGCTTTCAAAGAAGTTTTCAAGGGAACTGTTTTTGAATTCAGTCCCATGATCACTCCTTATTGGGCGAACGGTCATATTGTTCAAGACTTCCATTTTCCTGCCGAAAGTGATGAGTTCTTCAGGGGTGTCACTCTTAGAACGGAGAAACATAACCCAGGTATAGCGAGATAATTCATCCACTATGACCAGTGTATATTTATTTCCAGCGAGGGATTGTTTGTTGACATGACCAAACAAATCCATGTGAAGAAGTTGAAGAGGAGATGACACTGAGGAAATTTGCTTAGACTTGAAGCTTGCTTTGGTTTGTTTCCATTTTTCACACGCTGAACATAGATATTCCTTAGCATATGAATATTGAGGAAGACAATTGACCAACTCTCTTGAAGAAAGAGTATTCAGTGTCTTGAAGTTTAGATGAGAGAGCCTCTTATGCCATAGCCAGTTGACATCAGATGAGGCTTTGAGAAGAAACAGGAATTCTCAGTGGTTGTCGAGTCCATGTTTATAACATAAACATTTTCCAAACGATATCCGCTGAGAGTGACTTTCTACTTTTTGTCAGTGACAAAGCAGGATTCCTTAGTGAAACACACTTTGTAATCTTTGTCACATAGCTGACTGATGCTCAGAAGATTGTGCTTCAGTCCTTCAACATATGCTACTCTTCTGAAGGTAGTTGTACCATTTGAAAGTACACCAAACCCTCGGGTATAGCCTTTTCCATTTCCACCAAAGGTCACAGAGGGACCTTTCTCTTCCTTATATTCAGCGAGCATGTTCTTTTTTCCAGTCATATATCTAGAGCATCCACTATCGAGATACCAGATACCATTCAGGACCTGCAAACAAAGGAAGATTAGTTTGACTTGGGCACCCATTTTACTATGGGTCCACATTTGTCAGTGGTGGTAGAGGAAGTGGAAGGTTCAACAATCTTCACAGCATTTGAAGATTCAGCTTCGGGACTAGTCTTCACTTTAGTTAATTTCTAAACTTCAGTGGTTGTTTTCACCTTAACCTGATTTGCACCAGGATTGGTCTTCTTTGCCTCGGGGGCAATCTTCTTTACCTTGGCAAATTTCTCAGCCTTGGTAGTTGTGGGGCACTTACTAGCAATGTGATCGGTAAGTCCATAGTGATAACATTTCCTATAGCTAAAAGTAGCTTTAGGACCATTTGCATGTTTAGCCAAAAAAATTAAATGAGCAGGGCCAGCACCAACAATGCCTTTGGCATTGGAAATTGGAGGAACTATCAGTTCTTCGGATTTCTTACCAGTTACATCCACTCCGATTCTAGAAGTAGATCGCTGAACGAATTCAGAGATCTTGTTCTTAGAGGTAGAGGGATGATTCATTGAAGTTTTAGAAACTTTCAGCTTAGGTATATTGATACCCTTATGAGGTTTTTGATTAAAAACTTTTTCTTTACCTTTGCTTTTAGAAGTCAAGGCAGGTTTATCCTCAGGAATGGGAGTTTTAGAAGAAGAACACTAAGACGAAGAGGTATCATGGATGGAAGACACGAACATTCCAAACTTAAGCATGGAACGATCAGTGGTTGTTTCTTCAGCGTCAGCTTTGTAATATTCTAGAGAGAGAAAATCTAGAGAATTACCCGTTGTCCGGAATCATCTTGGTTGATTCGAATTACCCGTTGTGGTCCCAACTCATGGAGATGCGTATTGGAGCAAGGAACAAATCTAGGTTCCTTACTGGTGCTACCCCAAAACCCGCAACAGACGAAAAATAGATCGAAAACTGGTTGATCGATAATAACCGGGTCAAGAGTTGGCTCATCGATTCAATGAGTCCACCTTTGATACGTTGTTTTATCTGACTCCAAACCGCGAAGGAGATCTGGGAGGCAGTCGCTAAAACCTTCTATGATGGCACAGACGAAACACAACTATTCGAACTGAACCGGAGATCATTCACCACTCGTCAACACGGGAGGTCCTTACCTACATACTATAACGAATTGGTAAGCATATTTCAAGAGATTGATACCCTTCTTACAACTCAAGACGAGACTGTTGCCCAGACGGTATCTCTGAATAAACCCCTAGCCCGCTTTCGTGTTCACATACTCTTGGCTGGTCTAGATCCCGAATTTAATCAAGCCCGGAGTGAGATCTTAAGAAAAGATCCACCCCTTGATTTGGAAGCATGCTACGCATATATCCGCAAAGATCAAAACCAAAGGCACACCATGGAAGAACCAAACCCGGAGTTGGATGGCAGGGTTCATCTAGCCACCCGGAACCGCCCTACAAAAGGGAAGAACTCCAACAGTAAAGGGAATACATTCACATGCCTTCATTGTGGGGAAGAAGGTCACTCTAAACAAAGAGGCTATGAAATCATCGAATATCCCGACTGGTGGGGTTTCACGAAGAAACCACGAAAGAAGATAAGTCAAGGTACCATAGCCACATCGAATAATGTCGAACCACCCGCTTCCATCGCAGCTCACACGAAAACGGTCTATAATTCTGGTATGTTAAACAATAACCAAGTTCCGAATAATAGTTAGATTATTGACACCGGTGCAACGGATCATATGACAAATGACTCCTCAAAATTAGCATCTATGAACCCCCCAAAACAAACTAGCATTCACACCGCTAATGGAGGAGTAGCACCTGTTACAGGAGAAGGCCCATCAAAAGTGTCTAGCTCTATGGATCTTGATACTGTCCTTGTCGTCCCTTCTCTATCATCTAATCTTTTATCCGTTAGTCAAATCACAGAAGCCTTGAATTGCTATGTAATTTTTTCGTCTAATGAATGCATTTTTCAGGATTTGGTGACACATCGGATTCTTGGCTATGGTATTAGACGGGGAAGGTTGTACTATCTCGAAGAACACCCTCATGGTCAAGCTCATCGTACGGAAATAAATCAAGCAAATAAAACGTTGGCATGGCTATGGCATCGCCGACTCGGACATCTATCATTTAGTTATCTTAGAAAGTTAAAACCGAATTTATTTTTGAATGTAACAGATAGTGGTTTTAAGTGTGGAACATGTGAATTGGCGAAAAACCAAAGAATCTCTTATGTCTCCAGCAATAATAAAGCTTTGGTGCCCTTTATGACAATTCACTCCGATGTATGGGGGCCTGCTAAATTTCCCACTCCTAGTGGCTCACGTTATTTTGTGACGTTTGTTGATGAATGTACTCGAATGATATAGGTCTCCTTACTCAAAACTAAAGGAGAAGTATATTATGCGTTTAAGGAATTGCATCATATTGTAAAGTCATAATATAAAGGTGATATCCAGGTTCTCCAATAAGATAATGGGGGGGGGGGATATATTAATCAAGATATGAAGCAGTTCTGTAAGGATAATTTATCCGACATGAAACCTCATGTGCAGGCACACCTCAACAAAATAGGCCCGCTAAGAGAAGAAATCAAAAAATACTAGAAATTGTCTGAGCCTCATTGTTTGATATGAATGTTCCACGTGAGTATTGTGGTGAAGCGGTTCGTTCAGCAGCATACCTCATCAACAGAACCCCATCCCGAGTTGTTGACTTCTGTTAATCCCAAAATGATCAAGCATCCATGAATTTACAAAAAATCTAGAGAGAGAGTAGAGAGAGAAACTGAAATATTATTCTTGTCGGCTCTGTTTCTTTACAAGATAGGAATTATGAACAAAAGCCTCTCTAATTGTTACAAGATTAGACTAAACAAAAGCTATTTATACCTAAGGACTAAATAAGGCAAATAAGCAACTTTGACTTTCTCACAAGACTTAATACATACACTTTGACTTTGACAATAATATTAAATCTTGAAGACATATTTAGACCTAACAATCTCCCCCTTGGATTCAAGATTTAAACATTTGAGAACAGCAGTCTTCGGCTTCTTGAATCTTCAAAACTTCGGTCTTTATCAACGCTTGTCAAAGTCAAATCGTCACAAAATCTTCAGACGGAGATTTTCTTTCTTTGATATGGAGAATTTGTTTCTTCACACAAGGCATTTTGAAACAATGTAGCGCAAATCTAAGAAAAAGATATATTCTTGAGAAACCAAGATGATCAATCGATTTTTCCTAAACTCTTGAAGAATTCTCCCCTTTTTCTTTCTTCGATTTGAGAAATTCTTGCTTCAGTAATGGTATTCACAATGTAGCACAAGTTTAAGAAAAAGAGATCACAGGATGATCAATCGATTTTTCTTAACCCCTTGAAGAAGAACTCTCCCCCTTTTACTATCTTGAGACGGAATCTTCTTGAAAGCTCTTTGACATGAAATTGAAATAAACATTTCTCCCCCTTTTTCGATGAAAGTGAGCATCATGATCATCGAAAACCTTCTTCAATTTCAGTCGCGTCTCTGATTATCATTAACAATCTCCTCCTTAAAGAATAACCTTGCTCCCCCTCAAAATAAGAATTCTGGAGCAATTTGTTTTCTTCCCCTGAAAATATGCATATATTTCATTTAGGCACAGTAGTTGAAAAATTTATTCAAAGAAAATAAAATTCATTGAACTACATTTTATAACTACTACCATTTGATCATTTGAAAACTTTACAAAAGAAATCCAACTTAATGAAATTTAACAGTTTTTTCAATCAAATGAAATCAAATGCATGTGTTTGGATTCAAATACAAGACATCATTGCATATCAAGTTAAAAATGTTCAGTTTCAACCCCTTTATTAAATCTATTTGGTGTGCTAGCATGCGAAATATGATTTGCAACAATCAAATGTACTTCTGAAACCTATAAGAATACTTTGCTCTTACTCACACTATATGATTGAAATCAGAATTTCCACAAAATTATAAGTTTATCGCGACATTGTTATTTCCCCAAGATATAAGAGATGTGTGCTCATTTGCATCTTTTATTTTGTGCACATTGGCATCTTTTTATCAACATGTTTATTAAGACTAAGATACACCGTAAACGTAACTTTCTATCTGGTTCTATAGCAGGATTTGGGTCAGCCAATCCCAGACCAGTTGGCCTTAGGGGCTAGGTGTCGAGCACCCCTTGGAACTTACTCTCCCAAACCAGAAAGGCTACCTCGATATATCTGTTAGGTCCATGATCTTCAACATATCAAGTATTATGTAACAAGATTAGGTAGAGAAAGACTTATTTATTCACTAGAATGTAAACCTAATCTAGAGATAGAACACAAGAGTGTTTAGAAGCTACATTGTGAATTATGAATTGTTACTTACAAAATTACATTACAAGTCCTATTTATACTCCCCTTCCCTTGTTACACCATTTAAGCCCAAGCCCATTTACATGTCTAAGCCCTTTAGGCCCTATCCAATTTCTTTACAAAACTTTCTAATTAATTAGGACAACTTAAATGTCCTAACATTCCCCCCCTAAAGTTTTGGAAAGTAAATCATCTTCAAGTCTTTGACTCCTCTCCCCCTTGATTTTCTTGACAAACTTTAGCGGTGTATTCTTCAAAGTTAGGCTCGGCTCCCCCTTGAAAGTCGCTCTTATTCATCATATTTTCAACTTTGAAAAATCGGATCCAATGTACTCCATAACCCCGACTAAGTGCACTAAAATCATCTTCAAAGGATATGCAACTTAGTGTAAAACAGAGAATTCGTCGTTGGACCACGAGTTGAGTGAGAATTCGGCTTAAGAGCTTGATCCGAATTTGCTCAAAGGAGGAACGGTAAACACGCGCTACTCGGTAGGGATTTCGAGGAATCGATCACAAATCGATGTCGTGGAGATGGATGTGTGACAAACAAAATGTAGGAATGATGCCACACGAGTTCCATAAGCAAAATCCACGAAATTTGACGAATCTAACGGAATTTGGACCAAAAATGTTAGAAATCTAACTGTCCACTAACTGCTCCGTTAGCACTATTCATCATCACCTTTTAAACCATTCTTACGTATTGTTACTTTTTCTTTCCATTTCCTTTCAACAACCACGATCAAAACAGCTCCAAAATTGTTTCTTAGCCTCATTGATCATTAATAAGAGTAGTTCAAGAGTAAAACGTGAAATGCATGTTGCCGGCGAGTAACAGAATTTTCCGATGAGCTAACCAACTTTTTCCGGCGAGATCTTCCAACAACTCACTAAGATCTGATTGCTTGCTGGAAATTTCGTCAAAATGATCGAAACAACAATATGAGTAGATCTGAGATGGAAGAACATCACAAATTTGGCAAAAATGCGAATTTCCGGCGAAACTCCGGCCATGCACGATTTTCCGGCGAGATATCTTATCGACGAGCAGATTACCAAAAGTTACTGCTTTGTTGACGATTTGCACTTCTAAACTTTATAATCAGATCTAAAATGAGAATTAGTTCAATCTATAAAAGTTTATACGATTAAAACAGTAACTCCGAGGAACCTTCGGTGATTCACGGTTTTCCGGCGAAATGTAGCAGATTCCGGCGAGAAAACACCCTGTCGACTTTTGGAAATTATAAAACATTGAATTCTTGATGGATTTCAGATCTGAAAGTTGCAATATGCTCCAAAACTAGAAACAAACTGATCTGAGCAGAATTTATCGATTGAAACACTCTCTAATCACAAGATCAAATCATCACTTCATTGAGCTCTTCGAAGAACACATCACTGTTAACTTTTTAAAAATGGAAACTCACTAAATTCTTCATCATTTTCAGATCTGATCGATGAAAAGTCTCCAAAAACAATAGAGAAACAAATCGGAGTAGATATAATCATATCATGCACAATAAACTTTCCGGATCTAAAGAATCTTCACGAAGAACACCGAAAAACTCTCGAAAATTTCGAAAATCGTCAAAACTTGTCGAAATTCGATTCTAAAAATTGGAGATGATCTGAAATCGAATAACGATCAAATCTTCAAGAGCATAAGAGATTTGAGCACACTTACATGTAGATCGGGCAAAATTAACTTGAAACGTCGAGATCCGATGATCGTATCGAGAAAAGTTCATCGATTTGGCTCTGATACCACTTGTTAGGTCCATGATCTTCAACATATCAAGTATTATGTAACAAGATTAGGTAGAGAAGGACTTATTTATTCACTAGAATGTAAACCTAATCTAGAGAGAGAACACAAGAGTGTTTAGAAGCTACATTGTGAATTATGAATTGTTACTTACAAAATTACATTACAAGTCCTATTTATACTCCCCTTCCCTTGTTACACCATTTAAGCCCAAGCCCATTTACATGTCTAAGCCCATTAGGCCCAATCCAATTTCTTTACAAAACTTTCTAATTAATTAGGACAACTTAAATGTCCTAACAATATCCTAATCCCATCTGTACCAGTAGGATATGGCTTTCTATCTGGTTCTATAGAAGGATTTGGGTCAGCCAATCCCAGACCAGTTGGTCTTAGGGGCTAGGTGTCAAGCACCCCTTAGGACTTAATCTCCCAAACCAGAAAGGCCACAGGCACAAACTTTCAAACTAAATGATTGGAATTAAAAACATTGAGCATCTCAATCGCTAGGTTCTATAACATAGTGCATCCCCCATATTTTCGTTTCCATCCATCATTCTGACAAAAAGGCTTTTTGAGCATTGTATTCTATATAAGTCCAGATTTGCACACTTTCGAGTTTCAGCATAATTTCATTCATGTTTTGCTGACCTTTCGATTTATATCATAAGTGAAAGTTGAAACAAGTCTAACTCAGATATAACAAAAACTTATAAAATCACCCTTGACACACATTTTATTCATTGAATGAAAATTGAAAGAATTTTCACTTCATTGAATTAAATTTGTGAGGATTCAAGCTTTCAAATTCAACATGCCGAGTTTTGATAAAAGGAAAGTGAAACGCTTTTCATCCAATGCCTTGGTGAAAATATCGGCAAGTTGATAGTCAGTAGGTACAAAATATAATTCAATAGTACCTTTTTCCACATGATCTTTTATGAAGTGATATCGCATGTCGATGTGCTTTGTTTTAGTATGCTGAACATGATTCACTGAGATGGCTATTGCATATTTGCTGTCACAATAGATTGGAATTGTTTTATACAACAACCCATAATCTTGCAACTGTGTCTTCATCCATAACACTTGAGAACAGCAACTTGCGGCAGCGACATACTCCGCTTCAGCAGTTGAAATGGACACACAGTTTTGTTTCTTTGAAGCCCAACTTATTAGCCGATCTCCCAGAAATTGTACATGACCAGAAGTACTTTTTCCGATCCATTTGACTACCTCCATAATCAGCATCAGAATAAGCACACAGCTTATAATCTGAACCCTTTGGATACCACAATCCTAAGTATGGGGTTCCTTTCAGATATCTGAAAATGCGTTTGACAGCCATAAAATGAGATTCCTTTGGTTGAGCCTGGAATCTGGTGCACAAACATGTAGAAAACATTATGTCCGACCGACTAGCTGTGAGATACATTAGTGATCCGATCATGCCACGATAGGTTCTGACATCAAAGTCCTTTCCATATGGATCCAGACCAACCTTTGCACCATGAGCCATTGGAGTGCCTATGGTAGTACATTTATCCATTTTGAATTTCTTCAAAATATCAAAAACGTACTTTGACTGATTGATGAAGATTCCATCAGACAACTGCTTCACTTGAAGTCCGAGGAAAAAATTGATTTCCCCCATCATGCTCATCTTAAACCTGGAAGCCATCAGAATGTTTCTCGCCTTTGCAGCTTTTCGCGACTTTACTGTATATCAGATGGATGTGAAGACAACTTTTCTAAATGGGGTACTAAAGGAAGAAGTTTACCACTACGCAGCTCTGATACCACATGTTAGGATCCAAGCGCTTACCACTACGCCAAAAGCAATTGCTGGTGGAGAAGGCGCAACTTATTTCCTTATAGCGTAGCAGGCAGCGCCACATTTCGATTTAGGAAGATGCTGGTCAATGACCCAACAGTCCCCCCCCCCCCCTAGCCACTGCCAGGACTAACAAGAGCTTCGCTAGAAGTCAATGGCTGCGCAGCATGCCTTTGGCATTTAAATGCACTCCTTTGGCATTTAAATGCACTCCAGGTTCTCCAATAAGATAATGGGGGGGGGGGAATATATTAATCAAGATATGAAGTAGTTCTGTAAGGATAATTTATCCGACATGAAACCTCATGTGCAGGCACACCTCAACAAAATAGGCCCGCTAAGAGAAGAAATCAAAAAATACTAGAAATTGTCTGAGCCTCATTGTTTGATATGAATGTTCCACGTGAGTATTGTGGTGAAGCGGTTCGTTCAGCAGCATACCTCATCAACAGAACCCCATCCCGAGTTGTTGACTTCTGTTAATCCCAAAATGATCAAGCATCCATGAATTTACAAAAAATCTAGAGAGAGAGTAGAGAGAGAAACTGAAATATTATTCTTGTCGGCTCTGTTTCTTTACAAGATAGGAATTATGAACAAAAGCCTCTCTAATTGTTACAAGATTAGACTAAACAAAAGCTATTTATACCTAAGGACTAAATAAGGCAAATAAGCAACTTTGACTTTCTCACAAGACTTAATACATACACTTTGACTTTGACAATAATATTAAATCTTGAAGACATATTTAGACCTAACAATCTCCCCCTTGGATTCAAGATTTAAACATTTGAGAACAGCAGTCTTCGGCTTCTTGAATCTTCAAAACTTCGGTCTTTATCAACGCTTGTCAAAGTCAAATCGTCACAAAATCTTCAGACGGAGATTTTCTTTCTTTGATATGGAGAATTTGTTTCTTCACACAAGGCATTTTGAAACAATGTAGCGCAAATCTAAGAAAAAGATATATTCTTGAGAAACCAAGATGATCAATCGATTTTTCCTAAACTCTTGAAGAATTCTCCCCTTTTTCTTTCTTCGATTTGAGAAATTCTTGCTTCAGTAATGGTATTCACAATGTAGCACAAGTTTAAGAAAAAGAGATCACAGGATGATCAATCGATTTTTCTTAACCCCTTGAAGAAGAACTCTCCCCCTTTTACTATCTTGAGACGGAATCTTCTTGAAAGCTCTTTGACATGAAATTGAAATAAACATTTCTCCCCCTTTTTCGATGAAAGTGAGCATCATGATCATCGAAAACCTTCTTCAATTTCAGTCGCGTCTCTGATTATCATTAACAATCTCCTCCTTAAAGAATAACCTTGCTCCCCCTCAAAATAAGAATTCTGGAGCAATTTGTTTTCTTCCCCTGAAAATATGCATATATTTCATTTAGGCACAGTAGTTGAAAAATTTATTCAAAGAAAATAAAATTCATTGAACTACATTTTATAACTACTACCATTTGATCATTTGAAAACTTTACAAAAGAAATCCAACTTAATGAAATTTAACAGTTTTTTCAATCAAATGAAATCAAATGCATGTGTTTGGATTCAAATACAAGACATCATTGCATATCAAGTTAAAAATGTTCAGTTTCAACCCCTTTATTAAATCTATTTGGTGTGCTAGCATGCGAAATATGATTTGAAACAATCAAATGTACTTCTGAAACCTATAAGAATACTTTGCTCTTACTCACACTATATGATTGAAATCAGAATTTCCACAAAATTATAAGTTTATCGCGACATTGTTATTTCCCCAAGATATAAGAGATGTGTGCTCATTTGCATCTTTTATTTTGTGCACATTGGCATCTTTTTATCAACATGTTTATTAAGACTAAGATACACCGTAAACGTAACTTTCTATCTGGTTCTATAGCAGGATTTGGGTCAGCCAATCCCAGACCAGTTGGCCTTAGGGGCTAGGTGTCGAGCACCCCTTGGAACTTACTCTCCCAAACCAGAAAGGCTACCTCGATATATCTGTTAGGTCCATGATCTTCATCATATCAAGTATTATGTAACAAGATTAGGTAGAGAAAGACTTATTTATTCACTAGAATGTAAACCTAATCTAGAGATAGAACACAAGAGTGTTTAGAAGCTACATTGTGAATTATGAATTGTTACTTACAAAATTACATTACAAGTCCTATTTATACTCCCCTTCCCTTGTTACACCATTTAAGCCCAAGCCCATTTACATGTCTAAGCCCTTTAGGCCCTATCCAATTTCTTTACAAAACTTTCTAATTAATTAGGACAACTTAAATGTCCTAACATTCCCCCCCTAAAGTTTTGGAAAGTAAATCATCTTCAAGTCTTTGACTCCTCTCCCCCTTGATTTTCTTGACAAACTTTAGCGGTGTATTCTTCAAAGTTAGGCTCGGCTCCCCCTTGAAAGTCGCTCTTATTCATCATATTTTCAACTTTGAAAAATCGGATGCAATGTACTCCATAACCCCGACTAAGTGCACTAAAATCATCTTCAAAGGATATGCAACTTAGTGTAAAACAGAGAATTCGTCGTTGGACCACGAGTTGAGTGAGAATTCGGCTTAAGAGCTTGATCCGAATTTGCTCAAAGGAGGAACGGTAAACACGCGCTACTCGGTAGGGATTTCGAGGAATCGATCACAAATCGATGTCGTGGAGATGGATGTGTGACAAACAAAATGTAGGAATGATGCCACACGAGTTCCATAAGCAAAATCCACGAAATTTGACGAATCTAACGGAATTTGGACCAAAAATGTTAGAAATCTAACTGTCCACTAACTGCTCCGTTAGCACTATTCATCATCACCTTTTAAACCATTCTTACGTACTGTTACTTTTTCTTTCCATTTCCTTTCAACAACCACGATCAAAACAGCTCCAAAATTGTTTCTTAGCCTCATTGATCATTAATAAGAGTAGTTCAAGAGTAAAACGTGAAATGCATGTTGCCGGCGAGTAACAGAATTTTCCGATGAGCTAACCAACTTTTTCCGGCGAGATCTTCCAACAACTCACTAAGATCTGATTGCTTGCTGGAAATTTCGTCAAAATGATCGAAACAACAATATGAGTAGATCTGAGATGGAAGAACATCACAAATTTGGCAAAAATGCGAATTTCCGGCGAAACTCCGGCCATGCACGATTTTCCGGCGAGATATCTTATCGACGAGCAGATTACCAAAAGTTACTGCTTTGTTGACGATTTGCACTTCTAAACTTTATAATCAGATCTAAAATGAGAATTAGTTCAATCTATAAAAGTTTATACGATTAAAACAGTAACTCCGAGGAACCTTCGGTGATTCACGGTTTTCCGGCGAAATGTAGCAGATTCCGGCGAGAAAACACCCTGTCGACTTTTGGAAATTATAAAACATTGAATTCTTGATGGATTTCAGATCTGAAAGTTGCAATATGCTCCAAAACTAGAAACAAACTGATCTGAGCAGAATTTATCGATTGAAACACTCTCTAATCACAAGATCAAATCATCACTTCATTGAGCTCTTCGAAGAACACATCACTGTTAACTTTTTAAAAATGGAAACTCACTAAATTCTTCATCATTTTCAGATCTGATCGATGAAAAGTCTCCAAAAACAATAGAGAAACAAATCGGAGTAGATATAATCATATCATGCACAATAAACTTTCCGGATCTAAAGAATCTTCACGAAGAACACCGAAAAACTCTCGAAAATTTCGAAAATCGTCAAAACTTGTCGAAATTCGATTCTAAAAATTGGAGATGATCTGAAATCGAATAACGATCAAATCTTCAAGAGCATAAGAGATTTGAGCACACTTACATGTAGATTGGGCAAAATTAACTTGAAACGTCGAGATCCGATGATCGTATCGAGAAAAGTTCATCGATTTGGCTCTGATACCACTTGTTAGGTCCATGATCTTCAACATATCAAGTATTATGTAACAAGATTAGGTAGAGAAGGACTTATTTATTCACTAGAATGTAAACCTAATCTAGAGAGAGAACACAAGAGTGTTTAGAAGCTACATTGTGAATTATGAATTGTTACTTACAAAATTACATTACAAGTCCTATTTATACTCCCCTTCCCTTGTTACACCATTTAAGCCCAAGCCCATTTACATGTCTAAGCCCATTAGGCCCAATCCAATTTCTTTACAAAACTTTCTAATTAATTAGGACAACTTAAATGTCCTAACAATATCCTAATCCCATCTGTACCAGTAGGATATGGCTTTCTATCTGGTTCTATAGAAGGATTTGGGTCAGCCAATCCCAGACCAGTTGGTCTTAGGGGCTAGGTGTCAAGCACCCCTTAGGACTTAATCTCCCAAACCAGAAAGGCCACAGGCACAAACTTTCAAACTAAATGATTGGAATTAAAAACATTGAGCATCTCAATCGCTAGGTTCTATAACATAGTGCTTCCCCCATATTTTCGTTTCCATCCATCATTCTGACAAAAAGGCTTTTTGAGCATTGTATTCTATATAAGTCCAGATTTGCACACTTTCGAGTTTCAGCATAATTTCATTCATGTTTTGCTGACCTTTCGATTTATATCATAAGTGAAAGTTGAAACAAGTCTAACTCAGATATAACAAAAACTTATAAAATCACCCTTGACACACATTTTATTCATTGAATGAAAATTGAAAGAATTTTCACTTCATTGAATTAAATTTGTGAGGATTCAAGCTTTCAAATTCAACATGCCGAGTTTTGATAAAAGGAAAGTGAAACGCTTTTCATCCAATGCCTTGGTGAAAATATCGGCAAGTTGATAGTCAGTAGGTACAAAATATAATTCAATAGTACCTTTTTCCACATGATCTTTTATGAAGTGATATCGCATGTCGATGTGCTTTGTTTTAGTATGCTGAACAGGATTCACTGAGATGGCTATTGCAGATTTGCTGTCACAATAGATTGGAATTGTTTTATACAACAACCCATAATCTTGCAACTGTGTCTTCATCCATAACACTTGAGAACAGCAACTTGCGGCAGCGACATACTCCGCTTCAGCAGTTGAAATGGACACACAGTTTTGTTTCTTTGAAGCCCAACTTATTAGCCGATCTCCCAGAAATTGTACATGACCAGAAGTACTTTTTCCGATCCATTTGACTACCTCCATAATCAGCATCAGAATAAGCACACAGCTTATAATCTGAACCCTTTGGATACCACAATCCTAAGTATGGGGTTCCTTTCAGATATCTGAAAATGCGTTTGACAGCCATAAAATGAGATTCCTTTGGTTGAGCCTGGAATCTGGTGCACAAACATGTAGAAAACATTATGTCCGACCGACTAGCTGTGAGATACATTAGTGATCCGATCATGCCACGATAGGTTCTGACATCAAAGTCCTTTCCATATGGATCCAGACCAACCTTTGCACCATGAGCCATTGGAGTGCCTATGGTAGTACATTTATCCATTTTGAATTTCTTCAAAATATCAAAAACGTACTTTGACTGATTGATGAAGATTCCATCAGACAACTGCTTCACTTGAAGTCCGAGGAAAAAATTGATTTCCCCCATCATGCTCATCTTAAACCTGGAAGCCATCAGAATGTTTCTCGCCTTTGCAGCTTTTCGCGACTTTACTGTATATCAGATGGATGTGAAGACAACTTTTCTAAATGGGGTTCTAAAGGAAGAAGTTTACCACTACGCAGCTCTGATACCACATGTTACGATCCAAGCGCTTACCACTACGCCAAAAGAAATTGCTGGTGGAGAAGGCGCAACTTATTTCCTTATAGCGTAGCAGCCAGCGCCACATTTCGATTTAGGAAGATGCTGGTCAATGACCCAACAGTCCCCCCCCCCCCCCCCCCCCAGCCACTGCCAGGACTAACAAGAGCTTCGCTAGAAGTCAATGGCTGCGCAGCATGCCTTTGGCATTTAAATGCACTCCATGGGATTCGAATCCGTGTCCTGCTCAAATACCAATTGTTAATCCCAAAATGATCAAGCATCCATGAATTTACAAGAAATCTAGAGAGAGAGTAGAGAGAGAAACTGAAATATAATTCTTGTCGGCTCTGTTTCTTTACAAGATAGGAATTATGAACAAAAGCCTCTCTAATTGTTACAAGATTAGACTAAACAAAAGCTATTTATACCTAAGGACTAAATAAGGCAAATAAGCAACTTTGACTTTCTCACAAGACTTAATACATAGACTTTGCTTTGACAATAATATTAAATCTTGAAGACATATTTAGACCTAACAACTTCAAAACCCCGCTTCAGAAACTGCAAGAACTTGTAAACACCTCAGTAAGATCTGGCCTTGAACCAAAAGTGTTCGGTTGTACAGCCTATGTCCATCAAAACACGGGAAAGTTGGAACCAAGAGCGGTCCAATACGTTTTTTTGGGGTATGGTGATCTTAAAAAAGGGTATCGATGCTATGACCCGAAGACTCAAAAGATGTACATAACTCGAGATGTGGCATTTCATGAAAACGTTTCCTTTTTTGGTCATGAGTGTTCTCTTCAGGGGGAGAAAACACCAAACTCGAATGAAGAAAACACGCATGAAAGCCCGGATGAAAGCCCGGATGGAAATGACCGGTCAACCGATGAACCCAGTAGTGAACCTCTTGAGCCCGAATTCGAGAATCTTGAACCTGAGATTGAAGACTATGAGTCTGAATCCGACAAAATTAATGGAGAAAATGATGCTGGGAATGAGCATGATAACGAGCCTGATGTTGAAAATAACATGGGTGAATCTCATAAAACTCGAGATAGTACAACCTCCGTTAACAACCCAGTCACCATCGAAAATCCTGAGGTAATCACTACTCCTGACGCCTCTATTTTACAGGATGCAACATCTGGTTCTGTTTTGCAGGAAACGAATAACCCCCCAGAACCTAGATACCCCACAAGACATAACAGAGGAATACCAAAGAAGCAATACCAACCTGATCTGAGAGCAAAAGCTAAGTATCCCATTGGTGACTATGTTTCATCTCACAGCTTAACAGAATCTCATGCACTCCTAGTTGACAAGTTATCTACTGTCACCATTCCTAATGATGTACAAGAAGCCTTGAGAGACGAAAAATGGAAGAAGGCCATGAACGAAGAAATGGAAGCGTTACAAAAAAATCGAACGTGGGAGTTGGTGAGTCTTCCTCCGGGGAAGAAAACTGTGGGGTGTAGATGGATATATAGGTGAAGCTCGATTCGGCAGGAAACATCGATCGATACAAGGCTAGACTCGTAGCCAAGGGATATACTCAGAAGTATGGGATTGAATATGGAGATACATTTGCACCCGTAGCAAAAATAAACACAATCCATATTCTTATTTCTATAGCAGCAAATCGGGACTGGCCTCTAAGACAGTTCGATGTAAAGAATGCTTTCTTGAATGGCTATTTGGAAGAGGAAGTGTATATGGACCCTCCACCTGGTACAAAGTGCAGCAGAAAGGTGTGCAAATTAAGGAAAGCGTTGTACGGACTGAAACAGTCCCCCCAAGCATGGTTTGGTCGGTTCTCAAACTTCATGAAAAAAATGGATACAAGCAAAGTGATGCAGATCACACACTGTTTGTTAAGAAAAACAAAGGATACATGACCGCCCTTATAGTGTACGTCGACGATATGGTGGTCACAGGAGATGACCCGGAAGAAATGTCAAATCTCCAAACAGTTCTCGCAGCGGAATTCGAATTGAAGGATCTCGGTCACCTAAAGTACTTATTAGGTATCGATGTTGCTAGATCAAAAGTTGGAATCTCCATGTGTCAACGAAAGTATGTGTCAGATTTATTAGCTGAAACAGGGATGCTTAATTGTCGGTCGGTGGATACCCCAATTGAAACGAATAACAAATTGACCATTCATCGTGATCAAGTTCCAACGAATAAGGAGAGGTACCAAAGGCTGGTCGGAAAGTTAATATATTTGTCCCACACACGACCAGATATAGCCTATGCCGTGAGTATTGTGAGTCGTTTTATGCACGCCCCGAATGAAGACCATATGAAGGCAGCGTATCGGATATTAAGGTATCTAAAAGCCTCACCGGGAAAAGGGCTGTTTTTTGCAAAAAAATCCAAAGCCACCAAGTGAGTGGATATACGAATGCAGATTGGGCTGGAGATCGTATGGATGGAAAATCCACATCTGGATACTTCACTTTCGTAGGAGGTAACCGAGTCACATGGAGAAGCAAGAAGCAAAAGGTGGTTGCAAGATCAAGTGCAAAAGTGGAATATCGGGGAATGGTTCATGGCGTATGTGAATTACTATGGATAAAACGAATTCTTCGAGACCTCAAAATTAATCATCCTGACCCGATAAGTCTATACTGTGATAATCAAGCTGCAGTAAAGATAGCCAACAACTCCGTTCAACATTATAGGACAAAACACGTTGAGGTTGATCGTCATTTTATTAAGGACCATCTCGAAAAAGGGACTATTAAGCTACCTCTCGTAGCCTCAAAGGACCAGCTCGCAGATATGCTATCCAAAGCAGTATGTGGAAGAGTTTTTCAAAGCTCTCTTAGCAAGTTGGGAATGATAGACATCCATTCTCCACCTTGAGGGGGAGTGTGGCGAGAGCTATTTTCAGGAGTTATTCCCTTTATTTATGTTGTATATTTATTGTTCATAAATTAGTGGCCGTTGGGATTCTTTTTTTCCTTGTATATATGTTGGTTCCTTGAAGGTTGAATAGATCACCTTACACAAGAAAACGTATTCCCTGATTTACAGATTTAACCAAAGATTTCAAGTTTTATTGCATAATTTTGATTCTTGGAATTTTTGTGTTCATCATGTTTTTGAATATGTTCTTGGTGTTCTTGAGAAAAAGTCTCAAATCTGAGTTTTTGATCTAGTTTTGTTATTATGATGTTGTTGAAAGTTGTTTGCTTTGTTAATTGATCTTTAAAATCAAGATTTGATGTTGTTTGTGAGTTTTTGAATTTTGCAGAAAAATCAACAGTGTGCCAAGAAGAATTCGGATCATACATCATCATCAAAAGTTTTCGGATCCTCTAATTTGAATTTTTTTGGATCATATGTGTGTGTGAAGAATTCGGATCCTTAATACATATACTTTTCAGATCTGTCTTACAACTCATAAGGTTTCGGATCCAAAGAAACAAAAGGTTTCGGATCAGTGACGTATATGCGAGGTGTGTGAGTGTGTGTTTGTGCAGTGTGTGTGCGCGCTTGCATAAGGTTTCGTGTGTTTACAGTGTGTATTTCGTGAAATGTGTGCTATGTGTTTGTGTGTATCACATGTGTGTGTGTGTGAGGAGTGTGTGTATTTTTTTAATTTTGTGTTGTGTGTTTGTGTGTAAGCAAAATTAACAGATTTCGGATCCTTCATAAACAGAATTCGGATCACATAGGCAAAGGTTTCGGATCCTCTAATTCCGAAATTCCCAGATCTCGGATCTTCCTTGTTCCGAATTCCAAAGATCTCGAATCTTCTTTGTTCCGAAAACATCTTCTTACAGCAAAACAGATTACAAAAGGGTTTCAGATCAAACTACAAAAGGGTTTCGGATCAGGCACAAACACATTTCGGATCCTTTTTGTTCCGAAATCCACATATTTCGGATCATTCATCACTGTTTTTCATCTCGCCGGAGTTCTTGCCAGAACACAACATTTTCGCCGGAAAACAAGTGGGTCTTCAAAACTGTCGCACGATCGACATTTTTTGATTGAATCGGATTGGTATTCGAATAAAGATCTCAACGCAACAAAAATCAGCGATTTTTGTCGAGAAACGAAGGAGATATCATCGTTTAAAGTCTTGTTTCGGTTTTTCGAAAAACATTCGGTTGCAAATATCGAGAGATTCGGAGCGTGTTTCGACTTATAATTAGTTAAGGGAGCTTAAGAGATCATAACCGAAGAGTTTCGGTCGAAAAGTTTGGCTCCATAACGCGATTTGCAGATTGGGTCGTGAGGTTAATGATGATGAATAGTAACTTAACGGAACTCCGTTAGTTTCGTTAAGTTTGGTCCTTTTTCCGTTAGTTTTGTTAAATCTCGTTAGTTTTGTTAATTTTTCTTTACATTTTGAGTCTTTTTTCGTTAAGTTGCAGTTAGACTCAATTAGTGTCATTTCACAAACTGCCCGTTAGTTTCGTTAGTTTTCTAACATTTTTAGTCCTTTCCGTTAGTTTTCCGTTAAGTCCTGTTAAAAGGTTTTGAGTCTGTCAAGTTTGGTCCCTGGACTTCTAGTTTCAAGTTTTGTCATTCTTAGTTCCTGTAGTTTATGTTTTAGATTGTGTCAGTTTTGGTCCCTTAACTTATAAGTTTCATTTTCGGTCTGTTTTAGTCCCTGTACTTAAACTTTCAGATTCTGTCACTCTTTGTCCCCATCCTTCTATTTTTCACACTTTGAGTCATTTTAGTGTCAAATTTTTGTTATTTTACCTGCTTTTATTCATAACTGGCATATTTTTCTCTTATTTTGCAGGTTTGCCAATTAAAGTCCATCATTTCCGCGTAAAATTTTCAGAATTAATTTTTGGAAGACAAATTTATAATTGTGTTTTTTTTTTATTTTATATTTTACGAGTGTGCACATAATTCTAACTTCTAAGCGAAGTTTCTTTTGACGATCACTCTATTAGGTAACATTTTCTTGTATTTTTGGTATTTTTCATCTATTTTTTTGTGTTTCTTTTCAAAAAAATTCATCAAGATGTATCATATAGAAGCTAAAGATGAGATCAAGCATCTTGATCGTTTGGTTTCTAAATACATGAGGTTTTCTTATCAAGATGCAAGAGAAAAGACAAAGCTCAAGTCTGAGAACGCTAAATTGGAAGATAAAGTTTCTTCTCTTGAGAAGATTAAGACACTTAAGATCTCAACTCATCAAGAAAACATGAAAAAGCTTCAAGGGAGTATAAAGGCATTGGAAGGAAAAATGTTATTCTAAAGAGACAAAATTTAAACATTTCTTCTTCAAATGAAAATTTTATTTTAAAAGAACAAAATGCTAAACTTATTAAGAGAATTACCGATCTTGAAGTTTATATTCCAGGTCTTGAAACTAAGAAAGACAACTCAAGTCTGCACGACCAAATCGAGAAACTTCAAGAGAAAGTAACAACTCTATAAAGAGAAAACACTGATATGAAGAGTAGGGAAGACAAGAGAGAGAAGTGGATCTTACATTTACAAGTTCAATTAAAAGGAGTTCAATATAAAGAAATAGTTTGGACAGTGAAAACACTGAACTAAAGAGAAAACTGTCTAATTTTGAAAAAGATAAAGCTGTCAAGAAGCTTGTATTTGACAACACAGACATTCAAAAGAAAGCTCTTGAAGAAAAGAAGGAAATTGAGCTTAAATATGTAAAACTTTTGAAGCAAGTCTCCGACTTTGAAAAAGTTAATCTTGAAAACGAGAACCAAGAAAAAGAGAAGCAAGAAAAAGAAAGAACTGAATTTGAAAGTTTTGAGATTAAAAGTTTTGAACTTTCCGTGAAAATCTCTGAATTAGAAAATGTTTTGGAAAAGGAAAGAAAAGATTTAACGGAAAAGAAAAATCTCTTTGAAAATGGAGGGGTGAGGGGTCTACATCAATGAGTGGGGGAGATAACTCACCCGGTTGAGTATCTCATTGTGCTGAGGTAAAATGTAAATTAGAGTTTGGGTAGAAGTGAGCGAA
Organism: Saussurea involucrata; assembly: GCA_033807775.1. Lineage (NCBI taxonomy): Eukaryota > Viridiplantae > Streptophyta > Magnoliopsida > Asterales > Asteraceae > Saussurea > Saussurea involucrata. The sequence goes on along the minus strand of CM066320.1, from coordinate 79,053,419 downwards.
TTAAAAACAGAAAGAGGGTGTGAGAACAGAGTTAAAAGAATAAGAGAACTCTGTACTATACATTTTCTGAGCTGGAAAGCCACATTAATGATTGGTTCACATTATTTGGTGACCATCATTGAAACAGGCAGTTAGCCCATGCCAACTCTTGCATTTAACCCCACTAGCTACTCATTTCTTTCTTAACAAAAAAATGTTTCATTTTTCTTGGGGACGCAGCATATAATCTATCTGGTCTTCACTCGAAAGATTTGGATATTGAAAAAGAATGAAGTTTGCCCCACCTTCGCTCTTCATTCATGCACATTGAGTCCGTGGAAAATTGTTGCTGTCTCAACAGTTTACACGTTTTGAGCCTATATTTTTTCAAGCATATGTTGCTTCAATTCTTTCTACACATGCACGTACACACAAGGAATATATTTTCTTGTCATAACGTTCATAGAATTTCCTTTGTGATTTTCGATGATTGAATGGAAGCCCTGGGGGAGTGAACATCAAAAAGCTCCTTTACAAAGTACATCTGTTGTACTAAGTGGCTCCGTGCTACTTACATGCATTTTAACTGATTCATTCGTTGTTTCAGGGTTACCACATTCTTTTGTATGAATTTGACAAGATTCGGATTAATATCTTTCGAAATTGACGGTTTATCAGATAAAAAGAAGGAGAATGTTACTTGTGGTGTACAAACAGTGTGCTAAAAATTGATGATGGTTTTGATGATCATGATGCTCACAATCATCAAAAAGGGGGAGAAATAATATATTGAAGAACAGGGGAAGAAATAATACCCTGGAAAAAAAGGAAGATTGGTCAATGACAGATTAAGGGGGAGAAATGATGAATTAAAGTCAAGAAGACATTCCGAGGTGTTTAGAGAAAGTTCGTTATTCAAAGACAGTTCAAGGCCAAAGAGATGAAGGTACAAAGTTCATGAAATCACTCAAAGCATCAAAGTTTTGAAAGCTTCAAAGTTTAAAGTTGCAAAGTCCAAAGATGCAAAGATCTGAAATTCACGTTCAAGACTTGAAGACAATTTGTTGACTTTACATTGTGAAAGACAAAGACTTTTCAAGTTTGATTGAATATTCTTCAAATATGAGAGTTTGAAGACAGTCAAAGCATCAAAGTTCAACGTGAACTTGTGAAGATTCAACTGTTTGAAGATTGCCAAAGCTTCAAAGTTTAAAGCAGTCAAAGTTAAAGTTTTGAAGATCAAGTGCTGAATACTACTGTCATATTTTTAAATCTTGAATCCAAAGGGGGAGAATGTTAGAGCATTATTGTATTCAAGATTTATTGTAAAGTGTTGTAACTAGTCAAAGCTTGTAAAGTCAAATGTAAAAGTCAAAGTCATGTAAAGTCAATGTAATTAATTTAAAGCTTTGTAATGTTTAGGAAGTATAAATAGGTTTGTTAGCTTAGATGTTAAGTAAGTCTTAAGTAAGCAAGGTTAATGAGCATAATTGTGTAAAGCCCGTGTCCCGGCATGGATATTTTCTAGTTATTTATTATTTTTGTTTAAAACGAGCTTTGTTAGCGGGTTTATCGAGAGAGATCAAATAGGATATCGATGGGAGAACTTTAACCAAATGGCAAAGTATTGGAAAGACCAGGGACCAAAAGTGCCATTTTTATTGGAAGTTGCATGGGGATCGGCTTAAGGACCGACCCCCTTCTCTTTTCGTTTTCACTTAGCCGCACACAAAGAAAAAAAACCCTACTACTTTCTCCTTCTCGCTAACCACCGTCGAACCATCCCAAAACAGCCGCTGCCGCCGGTGTGTTTTCTGCCGGCGAGAGAGACAGAGAGTTTCAGCGAGAGAGGGAGAGATCGAGAGAGAAGGAGGTGCCGGAGTTTGGTGCCGCTGTTGTGTCGTTATCGCCGAGGTAAGACTCTCTTCCCGTTGTTTCTTTCTTTCGTTGTCGCCGAAGCACCTCAAGACCATCGCCGCCGCCGCAGCCGCGGCTGCCGGCGGTGTGCGCCGCCGCCGTGTGCCACCAGTCCGGTGGCTGTGGCGGGCGGGGTTGTCCAGTTAGTAAGTGGGTGGGTGTGTGCTTGTGGCTCGTATATCGTTTGTGGGATCGTCCCTTGCATCGTCGTTTTCTTTTAGTACCGAACGGCCGCCGCCGCCGCCAACCACCACTGCCGGAGGTGGCAGTGGGTGGTGCTGGCAATGGTCCAGCCCAGATTACCTAAAACCTGAACCTAATTAGCTAAACCGTAACCCCAATCGCGAAAACATTAAACCGTTTCAAAATCGTCATTTTATGTGAAAATGTCTTTTCTGTCCTTGTTTTGTATCGGCCATAACCTTTCCATCGTAGCTCGGTTTGAGGTGAAATCGGTGCCCACGGTTCACATTCTGTGTCGGGCACATTTTTGGTGTTTTAGCGAAAGCCTGGTTCGGCCTCTAGCTTAGTGCAAAATAGCCGTTTTTGCAGCAGGTCTGAAGCTGTCAAATTCGCGTTCCTGTCTTAGAAAAATCATATAAAAACGTAGGAAAATCGTTAGAACGCGTATAATATGTCCTTGGAAAGCTAAGACCTATACCCTCCTGTTTGTGGGTCTTAATCTCTGGATTAGTGGGTCTAGAGGGGGATAAGCAGGTCCCGAACAGACCTGCAGTTTAGACCGAAAATCTGAAATGTCGCTCGTTTAGTCTTATGTTTATAATTGAGGGTTGGGGCTTCGCGTTGACAGTTGGTAGCACTTCTTTAGGTGGAAAGAAGTGAGTCGGAGTGGCGGGCTCGTATTGCTGTTTGTGGATATCTGCGTTGCTTACCGAGGTGAGTTCTCTCACTGCGTAGAATAGGGATTATATGTACATTACGGTAGTTTGTATGTATTAGCTGAATTGTTGTGTGTACTAGCTGAATTGTGATGCGTAGTACTAGGTTGAATTAATGCCTGGTATAAATGAGCGTTATATACATCTCGGTGGGACCGAGGGCTCGGTGGGACCGAGGGCTCGGTGGGACCGAGGGCTCGGTGGGACCGAGGAATTGTAAATGAGTGTTATATACATCTCGGTGGGACCGAGTGCTCGTTGGGACCGAGGAATAGTGTTTTAGTGTTGTGTGAACTCGGTGGGACCGAGGAATTGTGTACAAATGTGGGATGAACTCGGGGAGACCGAGGGGTGCCTACACGAGTGTTGTATAATCGGGGAGACCGATGGTTTTATATATATACAGTTGTTGTTGTATGATCGGGGAGATCGATGGTTTTATATATATATATACAGTGTTGTTGTATGAGTTGCCTGTTTAGGATATGTTCTTGAACTGGCATGTGTGGATTAATTGTATTTATCTGTGGTTAGGGGTAGTGTTCATATGATTGCTATCCTATGTTTGTGTTTGAATTCACTAAGCTTCGTGCTTACCCTTTCCCTATAAAATTACTGTTTCAGGTGCGAGTGGCAGTAAGGCGTGACGGTACACACTGGCACGTTGAGAAGACCTTCGTATTTATTTATTTTTAAACTTAGTACATTTCCGCTGTTTTATTTGAGTTGATCGTTTAACTTAACGAGGTTTTGTTTAAACGTTTATTTTGAGTCAAACGCTTATGATTTAATTTAATAAAAATGGTATTGTAAAAGTTCAAATTTATTGTAATTTTTGGGACGTTACAACATGGTATCAGAGCACAGCTTGAGCGAATCAAACACATTTCGGTGTGTTTGAACTCAAGTTTGCGGCTCGGGATCATCTTTTCCTCTTTTTTTTGAGAAATGAAAGAAAGGAAGAGTCCGTTTAGGAAACGGTGACCGAAGGCGCAGTGTGTACAGTCAGCCGATGCCAAGGGAAAAGGTAAAGTACTTAGTGTAATTTATTGCTTTCTAGAACATAGGAGTATGTATGCTAGATTGTTTGGTGCTTATTACACTGTACTGCATGTTTGTTGCTTGCTAATAGGAATTTATGCTAGCCATGATAGGTTGTTAAGTGAATGCACTATAGGTTGTATGCAGTAGGAACTGAATAGCCTTAGAATCTTGGATTTAGTTCTATTGCGCAGCTCTTTTATTCGAAAGTCTATCTGGTTTTACACTGTATGCAACTGTGCATTCGCGAGGCGACTCGTCATGAGTGGTGGGGATTTCGTCATAGCAAGGGTAGTGGGATGGGATGAAATTCCTAGTGAGCTAGGAAGAGTGTTGACATATGCTGGTACGGGCATAAGGGTTAAACTGTCGGCAATGGACTACTTGGGCACTTCGGGATGGGACTCGAAACGAGTAAGGATAGGTGTGGAAGGTAGTAGTAGAGCTCCTACTATCTGAAACACAGGATCCGTGCTTGGATCGGGGAAAGTCACGGGGAATCCAAGGAGTTGAGCGTGAGCGTAGATAGCAGGATTTATTGTGTGCTAAATACGCGTTGTAGTATCTACCCAGAATAGCCATCACAAGGAGGAACAACTATAGTAAACCTACTAGTACATGTGTGTACTTGATTTGCTTTGATGGGATGATTGTTGGGGTAGTGATGAAGGTTCTAAACTAGTAGTCGTTGGGATAGAAGGACGATTCTAGTATTAATCACTTCGGGTGACGATAAGGATGATGTTTGTTTTAAGTAGACCATTTCGGGTCAAGATGGATGATTGTGCTAGAATCATAGGCTTATAGAGCCGACTTAGATTTGAGGAAAAATCGTAGGGATTATTTGACGTAATTTCCCAACTTGCCCTAAGAGGTTTAAATGTCCGGAGGACGATAGTGGGCCGGAGAGGTATGGAGGAGTATGAGTCAAAACATTGAATGCCGACTAAGTCATGCACAAAGTTTATTTTGAAAATAAAATTGCTTTAACTAATTCTTGTGTTTCCAATCCTTATATGGATTGTCTTTTGGAATTTTTGGAAATGATCAGCACACACATGAGATTTCGAACTATGGTTTTGAAAGTGCATGAAACCGTTTTATCACGAGGGTTGCAAACGTTGTTAGAAATTGTTTCACTTTGTTATTTTCCAACGGTTCTTTCGGGTAAGATGATATCCGTGTTTTGTGGTGTTTAAAATGTTGAGCAAGTGACTACGGCTTGTGACTTTAACATTGGAACTCCTCCACATATGTTAGAGTTGAGACGGAAAGTTACATTCTACGATGTCTGTATAAAACTATTTTGGTGATTTGTTTTAATATGAGGTTGTTAAACAATGTTGTTTTATGGTTTCACCGTGGAAAGAGATTTTTGAGATTTTGGCGTCTCATACATGATTTTGCTTTTAACAATTTAACTTTGGGGGCACAATGTATGGTGCTATTTTATTGACTTAGAGTCATTGAGGTTCATGAAGTTTGTGTTACTAAGTATTTTATTGCAAATAGTTCAGTGTATGGATTGATTTATGCGTGACTTAAGTGATGCATGAAAGAATATTTTGGTAACATTTCATAATGAGTTGTTTGGTGCGCTTTTAGTCATTTAAATGTTTTATTATCATTTCCATGAAAATGCGCTATATCGACTTAGGGGTATGCATACGTTTACAATGTGTTATATTTTGAAAATATAAATGCGTAGATTGTTGACATTCGGTTAATTTAGAATTGCCGATTATTTTGGGAAACTTAAAAACTTTTGCTTCCAAGGAAACGAGCATTTTGAGCATTTTTAACAAATACATTTTTAAACTTTGGTGTTTTGACGTTATATGTCTCAAGTACGAAATGTTGAGGAAATGCTTCGTGATGAAGATTTTAAAAAAAAAATTCCTTATGGAAGTGTTACCAGTTTGCATGCCTACCCCGATTTAAGATTTTATGAGGGCTTAGTCGATATTTTTATATGATGGAAGCGGATTGGTTTCTGTCTTCATGTTTGAAACTTACACAAGACAATTGTGTTTTAACAAAAATATAATTGTAAACCGTGTCATCCTTTTGTGTGATTAGCTGACGCGCGAAAAATTTGTTGGTGAACCCTGTGCCACGTCATTTTATGATTAAAAAGAGGAATTTTGGAATCAAATGTCGTGAAACTTATTTTGAATTATGTGCACACCTTTGTCGCACCCTGTTTAAGGTCAAACGGTTACTTTAAGTGCATGTCATGAGTCAATCCATACTGGAATCGAGGCGGTTCATTTTAAAGAAATTATTTATTACGCTTTGCTTTTGTGTGAGTAAACTGAATTGCAATGGAACGATTTTCAACATGATTTTCCTATGTGGGACGAGCGTGTCCAGTTTTGCGTAACTACCGACCTGGTAATAGTAGTTTTATTGCATATGATCTTTTTGAGTTGAAAAATCTTGGTGTTGAAAATATTTTGTAAATGTTTTTTGTAAACCATTTGAGAAATTCACTTTTAAGTGTTATGTGTCATTTTGAGAGTTATAGGGGTGTGAGTCCTTTGGGAAAACCCTGTTGTTTAACCCGTGTTGAGTTTTGGGGTTAATGTTAATTTAGAGTATTGCTTGCTTAAACATTGTTTAAACGCATATTTTTCCGACCTATGGGTCTAGCAAGCGTGGAGCATTTTGCTCGGTTTTGACTTGGAGATAGTCATGGGCCAATTGCCCGGTTTTAATGGCTCGGTGTGGAGTCTTGTTGATGTTTTGCATTTGTTGCACGTTGAGTATTTACATGCTTGGGTGAGTGAGTCATCCCGGGTTAGGCATGTTGCTGGTAGACTGTATTGCATTGGATCCATAGGCATTATAGTCAGTCGTTAGTAATGGTCGGTTGGGTATCTCGGGGTGGGACCCCGGTATTTAGGTTTTATGACCTTGACTTTCCAGTAGGCACTAGGAGGATATAGTCGTGGGCACTTACCTGGGAGGTAGTTCCGATGTGCTGGGCCTTGGGGCGTTACCTGGGAGGTAGACGTCAAGGTGTATCCTCGATACGGTGTAACTTGGATTCGTAGAGCGAGTGTAGGGGATACGTCGACGGTGGAAGGTTGGGTATTCCACGCGTGATGGTACTGTAGGCCGAATGGTATCAGTTAAGGGAATGATGCCCTTTGTAACTAAGAGAATGAATGCGCAGAACCTATATGAGGTAAGTGGTATATTTAGGTGTCGACTTTTGGACTTGGGGCCGAACACCTTTTAGTGTAATCGGAGATTCGTAGCCGATTTTAAAATAATCATGTGATGGTAGTAGTAACCCTGAGATGTTTACTTGTGATAAATCGTTATGGTGGATGACCTTCGTGTGTGTTTATAAATTTGCTGATTTGATGATTCGTGTGAGATAAATTTTGGGAGTCTATTAGAACTCGTGGAAGTTAATCGACTGGTTAACGGTAAGAATGATCGGATTCGAGTATCCTGTAGGGTATATTGGTGAACAACTTTAGAATGGTTAGAGCTTGAAATTGAATCGGGATGTATGGAACATCTAAGGTTGGGAGACGACCGAAGTCGTTTGACTAGGAATGATTCCAATTGTTGGAGTGTTCTTCCGATTATAATTTTAGTGTCCTTGAAGGAGTTTTGTTGGTAAGAAAAGTATTCGGGAAATTTTTAGACGGTATGAGAAATTTAGATTCCAGTTAGTGAAAGTCCAGTGGCAACACCGAAAAGGTTACGAGTGGACTTGGGAACCCGAGGCTAAGATGCGGGAGAACTATCCGGAGTTGTCTGCGTGCGTAGACTTCGAGGACGAAGTCTAATTCAAGCGGGGGAGAGTTGTAAAGCCCGTGTCCCGGTATGGATATTTTCTAGTTATTTATTATTTTTGTTTAAAACGAGCTTTGTTAGCGGGTTTATCGAGAGAGATCAAATAGGATATCGGTGGGAGAACTTTAACCAAATTGCAAAGTATTGGAAAGACCAGGGACCAAAAGTGCCATTTTTATTGGAAGTTGCATGGGGATCGGCTAAAGGACCGACCCCTTTCTCTTTTCGTTTTCACTTAGCCGCACACAAAGAAAAAAAAACCCTACAACTTTCTCCTTCTCGCTAACCACCGTCGAACCATCCCAAAACAGCAGCTGCCGCCGGTGTGTTTTCTGCCGGCGAGAGAGAGAGAGTTTCAGCGAGAGAGGGAGAGATCGAGAGAGAAGGAGGTGCCGGAGTTTGGTGCCGCTGCTGTGTCGTTATCGCCAAGGTAAGACTCTCTTCCCGTTGTTTCTTTCTTTCGTTGTCGCCGAAGCACCTCAAGACCATCGCCGCCGCCGCAGCCGTGGCTGCCGGCGGTGTCCGCCGCCGCCGTGCGCCACCAGTCCGGTACGTGGGTGGGTGTGTGCTTGTGGCTCGTATATCGTTTGTGGGATCGTCCCTTGCATCGTCGTTTTCTTTTAGTACCGAACCGCAGCCGCCGCCGCCAACCACCACTGTCAGAGGTGGCAGTGGGTGGTGCTGGCAATGGTCCAGCCCAGATTACCTAAAACCTGAACCTAATTAGCTAAACCGTAACCCCAATCACGGAAACATTAAACCGTTTCAAAATCGTCATTTTATGTGAAAACGTCTTTTCTGTCCTTGTTTTGTATCGGCCATAACCTTTCCATCGTAGCTCGGTTTGAGGTGAAATCGGTGCCCACGGTTCACATTCTGTGTCGGGCACATTTTTCGTGTTTTAGCGAAATCCTGGTTCGGCCTCTAGCTTAGTGCAAAATAGCCGTTTTTGCAGCAGGTCTGAAGCTGTCAAATTCGCGTTCCTGTCTTAGAAAAATCATATAAAATCGTAGGAAAATCGTTAGAACGCGTATACTATGTCCTTGGAAAGCTAAGACCTATACCCTCCTGTTTGTGGGTCTTAATCTCTGGATTAGTGGGTCTAGAGGGGGATAAGCAGGTCCCGAACAGACCTGCAGTTTAGACCGAAAATCTGAAATGTCGCTCGTTTAGTCTTATGTTTATAATTGAGGGTTGGGGCTTCGTGTTGACACTTGGTAGCACTTCTTTAGGTGGAAAGAAGTGAGTCGGAGTGGCGGGCTCGTATTGCTGTTTGTGGATATCTGCGTTGCTTACCGAGGTGAGTTCTCTCACTGCGTAGAATAGGGATTATATGTACATTACGGTAGTTTGTATGTATTAGCTGAATTGTTGTGTGTACTAGCTGAATTGTGATGCGTAGTACTAGGTTGAATTAATGCCTGGTATAAATGAGTGTTATATACATCTCGGTGGGACCGAGGGCTCGGTGGGACCGAGGGCTCGGTGGGACCGAGGAATAGTGTTTTAGTGTTGTGTGAACTCGGTGGGACCGAGTACTCGGTGGGACCGAGGAATTGTGTACAAATGTGGGATGAACTCGGGGAGACCGAGGGGTGCCTACACGAGTGTTGTATAATCGGGGAGACCGATGGTTTTATATATATACAGTTGTTGTTGTATGATCGGGGAGACCGATGGTTTTGTATATATATACAGTGTTGTTGTATGAGTTGCCTGTTTAGGATATGTTCTTGAACTGGCATGTGTGGATTAATTGTATTTATCTGTGGTTAGGGGTAGTGTTCATATGATTGCTATCCTATGTTGGTGTTTGAATTCACTAAGCTTCGTGCTTACCCTTTCCCTATAAAATTACTATTTCAGGTGCGAGTGGCAGTAAGGCGTGACGGTACACACTGGCACGTTGAGAAGACCTTCGTATTTATTTATTTTTAAACTTAGTACATTTCCGCTGTTTTATTTGAGTTGATCGTTTAACTTAACGAGGTTTTGTTTAAACGTTTATTTTGAGTCAAAGGCTTATGATTTAATTTAATAAAAATGGTATTTTAAAAGTTCAAATTTATTGTAATTTTTGGGACGTTACAAATTGTAATATCAAAAGAGTGTTTTAGAGAGAGAATCTAGAGAGAGCTTTATTCTTATGTAAACTCTAGATTCTTGAATATCAATGGATGATTACTTGTTTACCTAATAGATCTGGTGTTTACATTATTGTTTGGGTTTGTAATTGGGACTTCTTTGAGTAACCCATTTTGATGATTTAGCTCATACTTATTAGGATTAGATTGTTAGTTTGTGTTCTTGAATGGTTTATTGTTTTATTTTGAGAAAGCTTTGCCATTTCAATGGTGGTTTTTTTATTTTGTCAAGGATTTGGATTTGTTTTTTGATTTTGTGGGATTAAGTGTAGTTTTAATGTTAGTTTTATGTTCACAATGCAAAGTGGGCTCAAAACAATCATTCTAGGAGGATTGGAACTGATTTGGGGAAGTTTGGGGGTGAGACACCCTTGGAGGAATGGATAAAAGTCATGCAGGGGTCAAACTAGTGTCCCGCGCGACTTGTGGCATGGGTGAGGTCACGCCAAGGGTCGCGCTAAGCACTGTTGCTCTGAAACCCGAATTTTGCTTCAATCCTCAACTAGGGCTAGGATTGAGGCACTGTTTGGGGGTTTGTCTTAAGGATCATTAGGGTTGGTGTTGGGGTGTATTAGGGGGTTTAACACCTTTCTTATGGCACCCAATTCAGGTGTTCGGTTTGGTCGAAAGTAGGATTCGGAGTGTGTATCGGATTGCCAAAGCTCAAGTGAGTTCCCTTAGCTCTTTTCACCCTAAATGAATTATTTTATGGAAGTCTCATTTACTGAATTTGGTTTGAGCACATTCATATGAATTATACTTATGAGAAGGATTTTCACACACATTATGGAAATGTTTATAATCATACATGCATGATTTGCTTGTTAAAAATCCTTATTTGACATGATAATTGTGAGTCGGGTTGCACAATGAGAATAGTGTACCTTGGGGTATTACATACCCTATGGGAGATAAATTATATCCCCGTATGCTTGAAATTTGTTTATTGTATATGTAGGAATGGAGAGTCTGCTTGGGCCCCGAAGGCGAGAAGGGAGTCGGCTTAGGCCCATATCGTGGCTACTACCACAAGGTAGAAGTGGTCTATGAACATTGTGGAATTACCCCTGTGTGTTATTGATCTGTTAAATGGGCCTTATGGCGGACTTGGTTATTTTAAGGTTTATATTTTGTTTAAACTGCTTTGGTAGTGAATTCACTAGACCTCATGGTCTAACCCTCGTTTTCCAAATCTTAAAACCATTTTCTGGCAAGAGCTTGGTAGTTGCGTCTTCCAAGGGTAAGGGGAAGGCTTGAAGTCTTATGGCGGAGAGCTAGAGAATGTTGTTAAACTTTTGTTTAGTTAGACATCTCGGTTGTGGTTGAATGTGAACCGCTGCACTATTTTGAGAATGTTGTTAAACTTTGAGATTTTTGGGACCCTTATGGGCTTTTAATATGAATTTTGTTGATGGTAAATTATGGGGTGCTACACTGTACTTACCCCAATCCGCTTCATTCTCATCTTTATGTCTCTAGACTTTCTTCGGTTGTTAATTTTGGGGTTTTAGATTTGAATTAAGCTCAAAATAGTGCATGTTGGGACCTGAACTTTCGAAACCCTAAGCCTCCTTAACTTTGTAAATTTTGGAAGGGAAGTTTATGTACATCAGCTGAAGTACTTGTTTATGACAGTGTAACCTCATCTATGTGATTGATCATACATGACCTACTGTATGGCCAAGCATGTAGTGGATGTGTCATATGTATGACACATAAGTTCCCGCTAAAGGTTTTTATGCTTTTAGCATCCATATGTCAATGGTTAGTTGCCCTGATGGATTAGCTCATGCTTAGGTAATATTATACCGTTATGAATTAACTTTTTTGCACACCTGAATAGATTAGTTGAGATTGTAATACAACTCATTACTCTAGATATTTAGAATATCTTGTTGCCATATCTTTAGGAAATTATAATAAATTTGAAATTTTTACATCACCAATTAAGGTAATTATCAAATTATGCAACAAATTTATTTCATACTTTCATTAACCAATGTAAAAAAATCATGAACCACAACTAATAGTGAATCTCGTTTTAACTGTTGCATACAAAAAACGTGGTTCAGGTAAAGAAAAGTAAATGGCCACGTTTTTTGGTTATTTTGGTGATGCTAATTTGAAATTCCGCAAGATTTTTTAAGATTCTTTGCTTTTCAAGCACAAGAAAAGCAAGGACAAGATTTATCTCTTTGGTTCTTGAAGATTCGAAAACTTAACGGGGCCGATAAGTACTTTAAAATATTTTTGATTCACACATTGAGAAGAAAAAGGATTATCTCATCGTTTCAAAGGTCATTTATGATTCCTGATTATCACAAAATTTTGTTATTTTGTTTGGTATAGAAGGTTTGTTTTTTGGTCGCCTTAATTCCTTATATGTGGATCCATCCAACCTTCACTACTTATTTTGGTTTTTTTCAAGTTGTTTTAATTCTAATGCGCGCGTGTTTGCCATATACAATTTCTACGTTGAATCGGATTGCCATAATGTCGGATGTGGCTATTGGTTTCTTGTTATGAGTGTCTATGTTTTTTTTTTTGGTTTTTCATTTCACCTGGTTATCAAAGGTGCTATAATTGTTTTAGATTGGATTGACCCGAAGGGAGTGTACAGTATCTGAATCAATGAGTTTAGGTGTTATCTGGTTAAGGTTTTCAAGAACTAATTTCTCTTTGAGGTGAATTGAAAATCCCCCTTTTCCTGATTGTATGTTATGTTGGTTTATTCTTTATAATTCAAAATGGATATGAAAATCAAATGCAACAATTATATGACTTAGATTTTTGCAAAGTTTGAGAAATGGGCTTATTCATTTGTCAATTCTTAAAAAGTTTGCACAATTTTTTCATTAGTCTTTTCTTTTTAGGCCATTTGAAGGTTCTTGGATACAACCTTTATACTTTTTACTACTATTCCCATTGTTCTTTTTATCATCTTACTTCAAGTACCTTGGGTACGTGTGACTGACTTTAATAAAAAAATCGAAAAATCTTACATCTTGTTATATTCACTAGATTCGATAAAAAATCAAAAAATCTTATATCTTGTTTTATTTCTATTTATGCTTTCGTAAGCAAGAATTCTTGCAATTATTTTCCTTATATCTAGTTAAACTTGTTTGTTTCGTGTATTAGCGATGCAGAATGATGAGAATAAAGCTCTGAGGGTGAAGGCGGTAGCTGAGGGAAAGTTCCTAGAGAAAGAATACGTTGCAGCAAAATCTCATGCGGAAAGAGCAAGAAGGATTTGTCCTACGCTTAATTATATATCGATATTTATCACAATTACTAATATATATTGTTCGAAAAAGGAATCTGTAGAAAGTGGTGAAGAATCAGATCGGTGGAAAAGGGTTCTAGGGCTGGAAGAAGGATATTGGGATTAGATCAACAATTTTGGTTCTTTTGATTGATGCTTCAAGTTTTTCCTTGGATGTTCAAGTTCTTCGAGTAAAATGCCACTATAACTTCATCTTCCAACAACTTTTGAGTGCTCATGATAAAAACTACAGTTGAGCTGGAACTTAAGATTGCTGATCTAATCCCAATATCCTTCTTCCAGCCTCAGAACCCTTTTCCACCAATCTGATTCTTCACCACTTTCTACTGATTCCTCTTTCGAACAATATATATTAATAATTGTGATAAATATCGATATAGAATTAAGTATAGGACAAAGCATTCTTGCTCTTTCCCCATGAAATTTTGCTGCAACATATTCTTTCTCTAGGAACTTTCCCTTGGCTACCGCCTTCACCCTCAAATCTTTATCCTCATCATACTTCATCGCTAATGCACGAAACAAACACGTTTAACTAGATTTAAGGATAATAATTGTAAAAATGCATGAATACGAAACCATAAATAGAAAGAAAAAAACAAGATGTAAGATTTTTTCGATTTTTTTTGAATCAAGTGAAAATAACAAGATGTAAGATTTTTCTATTTTTTATCAAATTGGTCAGTCACACGTACCAAGGGTACTTGAAGTAAGATGATAAACATAACAATGGGCATAGTAGTAAAATGTAAAAGGTTGTATCCAAGAACCTTCAAATAGCCTAAAATGAAAACAGTAATGAAAAAATTGTGCAAACTTTTTAAGAATTCACAAATGAATAAGCCCATTTCTCAAACTTTGCAAAAATCTAAGTCATATAATTGTTGCATTTGATGTTCAATCCATTTTTAGTTATAAAGAATAAACCATCATAACATACAATCAGGAAAAGGGGGCTTTTCAATTCACCTCAAAGAGAAATCAATTCTTGAAAACCTTAACCAGATAACTACTAAACTCTTTGATCCAGATATTGCACACTCCCTTCAGGTCAATCCAATCTAAAACAATTATAACACTTTTGACAAACAGATGAATCAAAAAAAACAAAAGCAAAAACAAAAAACATAGAAACTCATAACTAAAAACCAATAGCCACATCCAGATAGGCAAAGGACATTGTGGCTATCCTATCCAACATAGAAATTGTATATGGCAAACACACACAAGTATTAGAATTAAAACAACTTGAAAGAAACTAAAATCTGTCGTGAACCTTAGAATGATCAACATATAGAAATGAATGGCGCAAAAAACCTTCTATACCAAGCAAAATAATAAAATTTTTGATACAAATCAAGGAATCAGAAATGACCTTTGTAACAAAGAGAAAATTCTTTACTTTCTAATAAAAAATCTTTTCAAGTACTTATAGGCCCTGCAATGTTTTCATATCTTCAAGAACGAAAGAGATAACTCATGTCCATGCCTTTCTTGTTCTTGAAAAGCAAAGAATCTTAAAAAATCCTGCAAAATTTCAAATAGCATGACCAAAATAACCAAAATAACTAAAATATGTGACCATTTACTTGTTGTCTTCACCTGAACCACATTTTTTGCATTTAACTGTTAAAAAGCTATTCACTATTAATTTTGGTTCCTGACTTTTTTACATTGGTTAATGAAAGTATGAATAAATTTGTTGCACAATTTGCTATTTACCTTGATTGGTGATGTAATAATTTAAAATTTATTATAATTTCCTAAAGATATGGCATAACAACGATATTCTAAATATCTAGAGTAATGAGCTGTATTACAATCTCAACTAATCTATTTACGTCAGCAAAAATGTTAATTCATAACGGTCTAATATTACCTAAGCATGAGTTAATCCATTAGGCCAACTAACCATTGACGTATGGATGCTAAAGGCATAAAAAACTTTAGCAGAACTTATGTGTCGTACATATGATACATCCACTCCATTCTTGGTCATATAGTAGGTCATGTGTGATCAATCACATAGATGATGTTACACTGTCATAAACAAGAACTTCAACTAATATACATAAATTTCCCTTCAAAAATTTACAAAGTTAAGGAGCCTTAGCGTTAGACCCATTTATTTCATTTCAAGTATTGTAAAAAGACCAAGTCTTCTGATCACAGAAGACCTCTGTCGAGTAAAGAAGCACAGAGAAGCCTAACGAGAAGATAAATCTCAGATCTGAGAGCCTCTGTGGAAGACCTCAGAGCCTCTGTGAGGAACCTCAGAACCTCCGATGAAGATCAATCTCTGTGCTCAACACTTGAAGAATTCACAAGATATCTCGAAGAAAAACTCTTATCTCACTTGGAGAGTTCAGGTGTTGAAACAAGAGAACTCCTGCCCCCAGTTATCGACTTCTTTGGATGCACATGCGAGTCTAGAGCCATTTGATGATATACTTTCCTTGGCTAGGACACATGACACCACTACGGCTAATGTCGAGATTCTTTGTGACTCGACCGGAACACCCCGAGTGAGTCTACCGTTCGGTAGCTTGCAAGGACAGGGTAGAAGTCCTGCCACGGCTATCTTTACGCCAACCGTGACAGCAGGTGGTATTGCGGTGTATTCCACCGTAGATACTACAACTAGTCAGCTACGTGCGCTAGGTATTAGACTCCCGGATTTTGTCTCCAAGGAAACTATGGACGGCGCCTTAAAGGCTGTCCAAACTGAGATTCTAAAGAAACTATGGACTTGGACTTCATCAAACGGTCCATCAAGGGTAAGGAAGTAGTGACAGACCCCCCCCCCCCCCCCCCATGCAAACATCGATACATCTTCCACACCCAACACCAAACCCTCAGAACATGAGCATTGATGCCCTCAAGGCCGCTTTACTCGATAAACTTTTGTCCCAATCAAACACCGACACATCCTCTGAAGCCGACCTCGTGAGCCTTTTATGCTCACAAACTCAAACCCCAAACACTCAACCCGACTCCCAAGCCTAGATACACTCAAAGCTAGATACCCTTACCTCAACCTTAACTGATGTCAAACGCACCCTTGGTACCTTATCCGAAAAGGTTGCCAGCCTAGAAAGCACATGTAAGAGTCAAGCACAGGGCTTGAAGAGAAAGCATGATGACTAGTAGGATCCTGGTCAGCATGAGGGGGAGAAAAGAATGCGACTGACCGAGTTGTCAACCTCAACGACATAACCGTTAACTGACACTCCAGCCGAACCTGAGCCACACCAACAGCCAGAAGATCAAAACATGGTTCAGGACATGGAGTTATCTACACCGGTCAGAAACCAAGTGCCCGAGTCAGCAGACCCAACGGTTGAAAAGCCCGAAGAAGAACCAGAAGATCATTTGATGCTGACAGTTCTGGAAAGACCAGTTCTGGAGTTGATTGATGAAGACTCAGACAGCAACCGTGAAATGGAACAAGTATGGAGAGAAAAAGTACTAATAGCTATTCAATCTGAGACAGATGCTCTGTGGGATTTCTCAGATGACGAGTTCATGAATGACGAAGACTATGATCAGTTCCTTCTCCAAAGTAAACATGTAACAGAGTCTCAGAACGACAAACATGACACAACGTACCACTGAAATACCATTTCCTGAACCGGAAATGGCTCCACCTCAACCTATTCTACCCGTTCATTGGGAGAGAGTCTGAATCCTGGTTCCATACTTAAAAGAATCGCATAAGAAGATTTTCGTTGACTGGATCAGATCACTCGACCCGGTTATGTGTTACGGGGTTTCAGATCTGACATAACCGATTCGTTCTCAGTATTTGGAGGTGATGAAAAGAAGCAGAATGATACATGAAGTTAGAACCAACCACAACATCACTGAAATCATGGAAATCGTGTCCGATAAAGTCCTGAAGGTATGTTTCCCGGTGTTCATAGTTAAAAGAGATGATGGAAAAGAATGGGTATTCTTGGAAGCCGACTTCAACAATCTGAACATGAAAGACTTCCCGGTTCTTCTTCGAGAGTTAAAGACCTGCACCATCCGACCACTGACTTATACCGAAGCCCTCGAAACAAGCAAAAGATTCGTGAAGTGCACCATTACCCTCTCGTACATCAATGAATTTCAGTTGGGAATACAAAGCAACTAGAGAAAAGTTAATGTGATGAAACCAAATCTGTCCCTCCCAGATGCTGAAGACCTACAGGTACATACTCTTTTACTCAAACCAGAGACAGGGATTGTGTATCTGAACGATAAGGGAGAGAAGTGATTTATGAGGATCAATGAGCTGCACAAGTTCAGTGAAGGGACATTGATGAAGGTACAGAACGTGATGAGAAAGATACTTGAGGAACAGGAAAGAGACTCGTCGGGAAAGTTTGTCAATACAAGAAAATATCTCGCCAAAGAGCTACTCAAAGAGATTGAAGACAGGCTGGAATACAAGAACTCCATACAGCAATTTGAGATCCTTTTTGCTATCAGGAAGCGATATGTCCCCAACTGGCTTGCGATCGAACTTCAATTCAAAGGGGGAGATTGTTAGGTCTCAGAAGTTTGTTGAATAGATGTTCAGGGACTGTTTCGGTCAACTTGTGTAACTATCCCTCATGGGATATAAATACATTTCTTTTGTTTAGAATTTGGGTTAATGATCAGATTACCATTCATAATTACCTTTGTACGGCTACTCTAGTTCATGGCTTTTCTGCATTAATCAAAGTGAGATTTGTGACTGTTTGAATTCAATTGTGTTGATTCATTGTATTGCACTTGATATCTGGGATCCACAAAACCCTCCTAAAACCCTCAATCTTGGAGAATAGATTTTTGGGTGGAGGCTAGAAAGAAATCTAAGGGAAACATGTGTGATTCTTCATTGCAGCTTGGTGTAAGAAGGATTCAAGGATATCATTTCATCTTCTTCAAGGTAAATTCCCTCCTTGTTCATCTTATTGCTTGGGTTTGTAATAGGGACTCCTTTGAGTAACCCATTTTGATGATTTAGCTCATACTTATTGGGATTAGATTGTTAGTTTGTGTTCTTGAATAGTTTATTGTTTTATTTTGAGAAACCTTTGCCATTTCAATGGTGGTTTTTGATTTTGTCAAGGATTTGGATTTGTTTTTTGATTTGGTGGGATTAAGTGTAGTTTTAATGTTAGTTTTTGGTTCTCAATGCAAAGAGGGCTCAAAACTATCATTCTGGGAGGATTGGAACTGATTTGGGGAAGTTTGGGGGTGAGAAACCCTTGGAGGAATAGAGAAAAGTCGTGCAGGGGTCGGACTAATGTCCCGCGTGACTTGTGGCATGGGTGAGGTCATGCCAAGTACTGTTGCTCTGAAACCCGAATTTTGCTTTAATCCCCAATTAGGGCTAGGACTGAGGCACTGTTTGGGGGTTTGTCTTAAGGATCATTAGGGGGTTGGTTTTGGGGTGTATTAGGGGGTTTAACACCTTTCTTGTGGCACCCAATTCAGGTGTTCGGTTTGTTCGAAAGTAGGATTCGGAGTGTGTAGCGGATTGCCAAAGCTCAAGTGAGTTCCCTTAGCTCTTTTCACCCTAAATGAATTATTTTATGGAAGTTTCATTTACTGAATTTGGTTTTAGCACATTCTTATGAATTATGCTTATGAGAAGGATTATCACACACGTTATGGAAATGTTTATAATCATACATGCATGATTTGCTTGTTAAAAATCCTTATTTGACATGATGCTTGTGAATCGGGTTGCACAATGAGAATAGTGTACCTTGGGGTATTACATACCCCATTGGAGATAAATTATATCCCCGTATGCTTGGAATTTGTTTTTTGTATATGTGGGAATGGGGAGTCTGCTTGGGATCCGAAGGCGAGAAGGGAGTCGGCTTAGGCCCAGATCGTGGCTACTACCACGAGGTAGAAGTGGTCTATGAACATTGTGGAATTACCCCTGTGTGTTATTGATCTGTTAAATGGGCCTTATGGCGGACTTGGTTATTTTAAGGTTTATATTTTGTTTAAACTGCTTTGGTAGGGAATTCACTAGACCTCATGGTCTAACCCTCGCTTTCCAAATCTTAAAACCATTTTCAGGCAAGAGCTTGGTAGGTGCATCTTCCAAGGGTAAGGGGAAGGCTTGAAGTCTAATGGTGGAGAGCTAGATACCGTCACCCTTTTTCTTTTGTTTAGTTAGACATATCGGTTGTGGTTGTATGTGAACCGCTGCACTAATTTGAGAATGTTGTTAAACTTTGAGATTTTTGGGACCCTTATGGGCTTTTAATATGAATTTTGTTGATGGTAAATTATGGGGTGCTACACCGTACTTACCCCAATCCGCTTCATTCTCATCTTTATGTCTCTAGACTTTCTTCGGTTGTTAATTTTGGGGTTTTAGATTTGAATTAAGCTCAAAATGGTGCATGTTGGGACCTGAACTTTCGAAACCCTAAGGCTCCTTAACTTTGAAAATTTAGAAGGGAAGTTTTTGTACATCAGCGGAAGTGCTTGATTATGACAGTGTAACCTCATCTATGTGATTGATCAAACATGACCTACTGTATGACCAAGCATGGAGTGGATGTGCTAAAGGTTTTTATGCTTTTAGCATCCATATGTCAATGGTTAGTTGCTCTGATGGATTAGCTCATGCTTAGGTAATATTATACCATTATGAATTAACTTTTTTGCACACCTGAATAGATTAGTTGAGATTGTAATACAACTCATTACTCTAGATATTTAGAATATATTGTTGCCATATCTTTAGGAAATTATAATAAACTTGAAATTTTTACATCACCAATTAAGGTAATTATCAAATTGTGCAAGATATTTATTTCATACTTTTATTAACCAATGTAAAAAAATCATGAACCACAACTAATAGTGAATAGCGTTTTAACTGTTGCATGCAAAAAATGTGGTTCAGGTAAAGACAAGTAAATGGTCACGATTTTTTGGTTATTTTATTGATGCTAATTTGAAATTTCACATGATTTTTTAAGATTCTTTTCTTTTCAAGCACAAGAAAAACATGGACAAGAGTTATCTCTTTGGTTCTTGAAGATTCGAAAACATTGCGAGGCCTATAAGTACTAGAAAATATTTTTGATTCACACATTGAGAAGAAAAAGGATTATCTCATCGTTTCAAAGGTCATTTCTGATTCCCTGATTATCCCAAATTTTGTTATTTTGTTTGGTATAGAAGGTTTTTTTGGCCGCCTTCATTTCCTATGTGTGGATCCATCCAAACTTCACTACTTATTTTGGTTTTTTTTTTCAATTTGTTTTAATTGTAATTCGCGTGTGTTTGCCATATACAATTTCTACGTTGGATCGGATTGCCATAATGTCGGATGTGGCTATTGGTTTCTTGTTATGAGTGTCTATGTTTCTTTTTGGGTTTTTCATTTCATCTGGTTATCAAATGTGATATAATTGTTTTAGATTGGATTGACCGGAAGGGAGTGTACAGTATCTGAATCAACGAGTTTTGTTGTTATCTGGTTAAGGTTTTCAAGAACTAATTTCTCTTTGAGGTGAATTGAAAATCCCCCTTTTCCTGATTGTATGTTATGTTGGTTTATTCTTTATAATTCAAAATGGATATGAAAATCAAATGCAACAATTATATGACTTAGATTTTTGTAAAGTTTGAGAAATGGGCTTATTCATTTGAGAATTCTTAAAAAGGTTGCACAATTTTTTCATTAGTCTTTTCTTTTTAGGCCATTTGAAGGTTCTTCGATACAAACTTTATACTTTTTACTACTATTCCCATTGTTCTTTTTGTCATCTTACTTTAGGTACCTTGGGTACGTGTGACTGACCAATTTAATAAAAAAATCGAAAAATCTTACATCTTGTTATATTAACTAGATTCGATAAAAAAATCGAAAAATCGAAAAATCTTACGTCTTGTTTTTTCTTTCTATTTATGCTTTCGTAAGCATGAATTCTTATAATTATTATCCTTATATCTAGTTAAACTTGTTTGTTTCGTGTGAAGGCGGTAGCCGAGGGAAAGT
This sequence comes from Saussurea involucrata, assembly GCA_033807775.1. Classification (NCBI taxonomy): domain Eukaryota; kingdom Viridiplantae; phylum Streptophyta; class Magnoliopsida; order Asterales; family Asteraceae; genus Saussurea; species Saussurea involucrata. The sequence goes on along the minus strand of CM066320.1, from coordinate 79,032,329 downwards.
TCTGAGGGTGAAGGCGGTAGCCGAGGGAAAGTTTCTAGAGAAAGAATACGTTGAAGCAAAATTTCATGCTTAGAGAGCAAGAAGGATTTGTCCTACGCTTAATTATATATCGATATTTATCACAATTATTAATATTTATTGTTCGAAAGAGGAATCGGTAGAAAGTGGTGAAGAATCAGATTCGTGAAAAAGGGTTCTAGGGCTGGAAGAAGGATATTGGGATTAGATCAACAATTTTGGTTCTTTTGATTGATGCTTCAAGTTTTTCCTTGGATGTTCAAGTTCTTCGAGTAAAATGCCACTATAACTTCATCTTCCAACAGATCAAAACTGCAGTTGAGCTGGAACTGAAGATTGCTGATCTATTCCCAAGATCCTTCTTCCAACCTCATAACCCTTTTCCACCAATCTGCTTCTTCACCACTTTCTACTGATTCCTCTTTCGAACAATATATATTAATAATTGTGATAGATATCGATATAGAATTAAGCGTAGGACAAAGCCTTCTTGCTCTTTCCGCATGAAATTTTGCTGCAACATATTCTTTCTCTAGGAACATTCCCTCGGCTACCGCCTTCACCCTCAAATCTTTATCCTCATCATACTCCATCGCTAATACACGAAACAAACAAGTTTAACTAGCTTTAAGGATAATAATTGTTTAAAATGCATGAATACGAAAGCATAAATAGAAAGAAAAGAACAAGATGTAAGATTTTTCGAATTTTTTTGAATCCAGTGAAAATAACAAGATGTAAGATTTTTAGATTTTTTTATCAAATTGGTCAGTCACACGTGCCAGGGGTACTTGAAGTAAGATGATAAACAGAACAATGGGCATAGTAGTAAAATGTACAAAGGTTGTATCCAATAACCTTCAAATAGCCTAAAAAGAAAAGACTAATGAAAAAATTGTGCAAACTTTTTAAGAATTGACAAATGAATAAGCCCATTTCTCAAACTTTGCAAAAATCTAAGTCATATAATTGTTGCATTTGATGTTCAATTCATTTTTAGTTATAAAGAATAAACCATCATAACATACAATCGGGAAAAGGGGGCTTTTCAATTCACCTCAAAGAGAAATCAATTCTTGAAAACCTTGACCAGATAACTACTAAACTCTTTGATCCAGATATTGCACACTCCCTTCAGGTCAATCCAATCTAAAACAATTATAACACTTTTGACAAACAGATGAAACAAAAAAACAAAAACAAAAAACATAGAAACTCATAACTAAAAACCAATAGCCACATCCAGATAGGCAAAGGACATTGTGGCTATCCTATCCAACATTGAAATTGTATATGGCAAACACACACATGTATTAGAATTAAAACAACTTGAAAGCAACCAAAATCGGTCGTGAACCTTGGAATGATCAACATATAGAAATGAAGGGGGCAAAAAAACCTTCTATACCAAGCAAAATAATAAAACTTGTGATATAAATCAAGGAATCAGAAATGACCTTTGGAACAAAGAGAAAATTCTTTACTTTCTCTACGTGTTAATCAAAAATCTTTTCAAGTACTTATAGGCCCTGCAATGTTTTCATATCTTCAAGAACGATAGAGATAACTCTTGTCCATGCCTTTCTTGTTCTTGAAAAGCAAAGAATCTTAAAAAATCATACGAAATTTCAAATTAGCATGACCAAAATAACCAAAAAATGTGACCATTTACTTGTTGTCTTCACTTGAACCACAATTTGTGCATTTAACTGTTAAAAAGCTATTCACTAATAATTTTGGTTCATGATTTTTTTACATTGGTTAATGAAAGTATGAATAAGTTTGTTGCACAATTTGCTATTTACCTTGATTGGTAATGTTGATCCCAATATTGACTAAACAATGATATTAATCTCTATTAGTTCGAACAAATGTGAATGCGGAAGCGTTTTAAAGAACTAAAGAGATATTTCGAGTAGAAAATACACACATAATCAAATATGTGAAAACAGTAAATGACATAAAAGTTTAGCTCAATGATTCACTGTATATTGATTAATCAAGAACACCAAGAATACCTTTGAGTGAGTGAAACAAATTCTATGCTTTTATCAGATGTGTGTGTATTGTGCAAAGTTACTTTAAATGCTCTACAAGAGCCTTCTATTTATACTATTTTACATGGGACAAGCTTTAGACAAGAAGTACTAAAGGTACAAAGACAACATCGTGGGACTGCATCAGGTACAACTGTTGATCCAAACCCTCAGTGATTTGATAATGACCCTCTATTATATACTTAGTGAAAATTGTAAGTAAACAATATGTATCAGAGTTTCACTATCGCTGATAAGTACTAAGATCTTACAGTACCGCTGATAGGAACTCTCGCACTTTAGATTAAACATTCAGCGAACCCTGTTCACCATAATGCTCTGAGCCTGTTCAGTCCTTATGGTGATAGCTGATTAGTTAGTTGTTTACTTATGATCCCTGAAGACAAGTTTCACGTCAACATAGGTTCTACGCTGAAGTCGAAGATAAAGCTCAAGAACCAGCGACAAGTCTCCTAATGAACTGATGCGGATCAGCGAAGACTCAGATTTGTCCACAACGTGAAGTATCAAGTACAAGACTTCAGCTATCGCTGAACTCTATCATTCGCTGATATAGAATGATAGATCGCTGAATCAACGAAAAGCTGATCTTGAAGTCCTCCGTACAAAGTACTTTTGTCTTAACCACCCTTGCACGACTCCGTACGATGTGTCAGAAAAAAAACTCCTTATTGTCTGAAATCGTACAACCACTCTGAGACTACACTGTTCAAACATGCGGCTACTAAGGTTGTCAACAAAGGTCAATGACGTACAACCAATGAGCTGCTGCCACGTGTAAAGTATAAACTGCCATGCATTAAATGCATGCAGTATATAAGAAGAAGAACTCACTTCATTTTGAAGTAACTTGCTAACTCTGGACAAGTTCATCCTTCTTATCTTGAGATAGGTTATTATTAGTAATTTCCTTCTCTTTCTTAGTGCAAGAAACTTAGTGTTCCAACTTGTTTAGATTTAGGTTTATCCTTAATCTTGTTTCCGCAACAAGCTGTAAATTGTTAATGATTTATCAATAAACAATTTAGAAAAGTAAAATCTTAGTGTTTGTATTCAACCCCCCCCCCCCCCCCCCCTTCTACAAACTTGTATAGCCCTTCGGGACCAACAAGTGGTATCAGAGCAGATTTGTTTAATCTAATAAACAAGATCTAATCTATACTAAGATTTCTCTTCCCTGCTATTTCTGAAAATGGCCACCAACACAAACACAAACTATATCGACAATGGTTCTCTTGCTAAACCCCCTAGATTCTCTAGAGATAATTTTAATCTATGGAAAAATAGGATGATTCTCTTCTTAGAAGGTGTAGACCCTACTATGCCTTACTATCTTGAAAACGGCCCATATATTCCCGTAAGAATTGATGCTGCATTACCAGCCGCTGAGAATAGACCTGCTATTCCAGAAAGGCTGATAGCCAAGGAAGTTCATGTGTGGACTGACGAAGATAAGAAGAAAGTGGCTATCGACACAAAAGCCAGATCCATACTATCCATGGCTCTTCCTGACGAAGTCTACCATTCCGTCATGAACCTGAAAACCTCAAAAGCTATGTGGGACACAATATGTGTTCAGTATGAAGGTACTTCTGAAGTCCAGGACTCTCGAAAGATCAACCTGGTAAGACAGTACGAAAGTTTCATCTGTGGTAAGAATGAAACTCTCTCTGAAGTTCACCAACGTTTTAACTGTTTATTAATAGATCTAAAAACTGTTGGTAAGGAATATTCTAACTTTGAAGTGCGGACAAAGTTTTTAGAATGTTTACCTGAAAGTTGGGACAGTTATTCTATGTTTCTTAAGCTGTCAAAGGATCTAAGATCAATGACCCTTGCTACCTTATATGGCACGATGCTGAATCATGAGCAATCGAGTCATCTTAAGAAGAATCTTGTAAAAGATTCCAAAAGCACCCCTGTTGCTTTAATCTCAGAGGAACCTTCTACTCAGCGACCCTTGGTCACTATCACTGAGTTAGAAAGTAACTCTGAAAGGTCATCAGAATCTGACTCTTCAGATGATGATGAATCTTTGGCTCTCCTCACTAAAACGTTCAAGAGATTCGCCAAAAAGAAAATGTTCAGAAAGAACAAACCCTTTTCTATTACTGATAAGCCAAGATCATCAGCTCCTGTTGATAAGGCTACTGCTACTTGTTTTAACTGCGAAAAGCTAGGACATTTCGCTAACGAGTGCAGGTCTAAGAAAGTTTCGAGAAACTCAGCGTTTCCCAAGAAATCCTTTATTCCCAGGAATAAAGATGACAAATACGCTAAGCTGAAAGAAAAGTATGCGAAGCTGAAAAGCTTTAAGAAGAAAGGCAAAGGCCTGATGGCTTATGATTGGGCTGCTTCTGATGAAGACGAATCATCATCTGACTCTGAAGATGATGAAGCCAATCTATGTCTTATGGCCAAGATTGAAGATGAGGAAGAAAGCTCAGACATTCCCTCTTCTTCAACATCTGCTATTCAGGTATCACCTTCCTTCTTTACAAATATTCCAAATATTGATGAAGCTGATAGTCTTCGTAAAATCGATCTCTTGACTAGAAGTTTATATGAAGCCATGAATGGCAAAACTGTAGTTGAAAATCAAAACCTTGATCTCGCTGAACAGCTCAAAAACTGTCACCTTCAAATAGAAAAGCTTTCTAAATTGAAGAAGATTTTAAAGATCAAGTGCATTTAAATCAGCTAGTCAAAATCGAGCGAGAAGAAGCTATCTCAGCTTTAAGAGCTGAAAAAGCTACTGTTGAAGGATGGTGTAATTCTTCAACAAAGATCACTGAGATAATTAAGTCTCAGATTCCCATGAGTGATAAACATGGTCTTGGTTACAAAGCTGATAATCTAGAACCAACCACTGATCGTTCCATGCTCTTGTTTGGAACTTTCGTATCCTCAGTCGCTGATACTTCATCCTCTCAGTGTTCCTCGTCCAGACCGCCTATCCCTGAGGAAATTTCTACCTCTTCAAAAGGTAAAGAGAAAATGGTTTATCCAAAACCTACCTCTGTCTTTAAAGATAAAGGTAAAAGAATTACTTTTAACCAAAATCCTCAGAAGGGTACCTTAGTACCTAAGCTGAATGCTTCAAGTTTAAACGCAGAATTTTAAACTTGTTCTTCACACATTCGTTTTTCCAGAATCCTTATTCTCAAAAGAAACTGGAAAACAAGATTTTCATTGGGTTTGCATTTCGTTTTTCAAAAACAAGAAAAACCCTAATCTTCATTAAGACATTTTTTGTCTGAATGAAATGGAAAAAATTCGAACCAACTTATTGAAAAATCTTTCCACATTAAGATTATTCTTATTTGTTAATCCTTGGTTGAACTGAAATACATAAATGGCATCTTCTGACATTTCCTCTGCCAAGAACACCATCGCTGAGAACACTGCTGCTGATAATACTACTGAGGAATTGGAAATCATCAAGGCTCCTCAGGTTAAGTTCTCTCTTGAAGAACTGGATTGGACAAAGTCCAATAACCTCTATGCGCTTCTCGAGTTTCCTCCTCGAAAGCAAGTCACACATCTGGATGATGCTGTGAAATTCCTGAAAAATTATTGTCTATCTACAGCCCTGACCATAACACCTTCTGCACATCAGCTATTGCTATCCCAATTCTGGTGTTCTGCCAGATACTCTCAGCTACCATCAACCAAAGACTCCTCAAAGACAATCGACTGTATCCTCTGTGATACCGATTATGGCACAATGAAGATCACCCCAACCATTATCCGCAAAGCCCTGAGCCTTCCCATCGCAACCAAAGAAAAACCTTTTGTTCCCCTCCCTGACCACAAGAAACACTCAGATAGGGAAGCCATTACTGAATTCTTCGATGCAATGGGCTATGTTTGGGAAACTGGGAGGGACAAGAAGCCTGAGAAGAAGCTGACCCTCATCAAGAAATCTAAAATGCCCAGCGAGATGAATATCATCTTCGCTCACTTAATCAGCTGCATGACTGCAAAGACCGACTCCTCTGATCAAGCCGCTCAACCTCAGCAAGCAATGGGGTATGCTTTGCTGAAAGGTCTACAAATAGACTGGGCATCGATAATCTACGATGATCTGGTACTCAGAGTAGACTCCGCCGCTGTCAGATCTCCATGGGTTCCTTATCCTCAATTCATCAGCGCCGTCTTCCTAACAGGCCTGAAGGACAGCTACCCAAAAGAGGGTGACCTGAAACTCTCTCAGGTTGCCCTAAGGTTCTCGACTTCAAACCTGTGGAAAACGAGGTACGTCTTTCTACACTTTTAACTCTTCTCAACCCCACTTCTTCTACTTCTGCAGCTCCTTCAGCGGACAAACCCACCGCTGATACCCAGACTGCAACCTCCATTCCTTCTCTTAAAAGGAAACACTCTCATACCCAACTTAGTTCCAAAAGAACTAAGAAAACCAAGGAGCAACCCCAACAATCTCTTGCTGAAGACTCCTCATCTCATCTCGAAGAGATGAAGGAACGTTCGGTGGTATGCTCTGCCATAGCTGAACAAGCCACCCATTCTATCCCAGCCTCAGCGTCTCTAAACGCTGAGGTTATAAACTTGGAACCTACCCAACCTCCTTCAGTCTCTCCACAGATTGAAGAAGTAATTCTCAACGAATCCAACGCTGAACTCCGCACCCAACCAACATCCTCAACCTTCGCTCCTCCCTCTACTCAATTAGACTCTACTCCAGTTGTCACTGAAGCACATGTCATTCCTCCAGAAGCTAAAGTTGATACTCTTCAAGGAATGATGGATGTAGGAACTGCAGAGCTGACCATGCATACACGCACTCTCGCTGACGACATGGAACTTTTCTCAGGACACCGAGATTTTGATGAATTCACCAATCCTCCTGCAGGTATACACCAACACCTATACACTGTAACTGAACCCCAAACTTCTGAGCTATCCGCTGTTCACAAGTTCTTATATGTTACAGGTCATAATTTGGGAGACATCAACGCCTCTCTGAAGAACCTAGAGACAAAGCTGACAGGTCTCACTACTACTCTTTCCGACAACTCTTCAGCTGTAACAAACGCTGGAGAGAATCTTACAAAGCTGACAACAGTGGTGGAAAAGAATGCCTCCAAAGCTGACTTGGAGAAGGTTGACAAAACTCTCAGCAACTTTGCCAAAGTTCTCGCTGACATCTACACAGACTACCTCGCCATCAAAACATCAGTTCACACCATGTCCATCGAAGTCACAACGCTGAAGACATCGGTTGGAAAATTCGAAGGAGTTATGTCTGCTGTAAAGACCGACGTGAGTTCCTTGAAGACTGACGTAAGTTCCTTAAAAACTGACGTTAGTTCTGTAAAGACTGTCGTAAGTTCGATGAAGACAATGATGCAGCAGATCCTGCACAACATGACCGTGCCTGCTCCTGCACCTGAGCATTTTACTATGGCGGATCGTGCTGAACTCGTGAAGATCAATCCTGCTATTTCTGGTCTAGAAAACAGACTAACAGCGATTGAAATTTGTGTGGGGATCCCTGGCCAAGAAGACAGGGACCCAAAACCAGCTGCTGAGTCATCACATTCCTCCCCCACTCATTATGAGGAAGGGGGGGAGAAGAGTACTGAAGACCTTCCCCATGATGAATCTATCAGGGGGAGAAGACTGAAGACCTTACCCTTGCTGAAGAGGGTGAGACGACAATTGAAGAAGCAACCGCTGGATCTCAGGGAGATGAAAACCCTGAGGGAACCGAGAAGCTTACCTCTGTATCTGAGGGGGAGCAACTTGAAGAAGAAGCTGAAGAATCTGAGTCTGAAGCTGAAGATGAAGAAGCCATCGACTTATCTGATGATGAACCATCCTCTTCTCCAAAGAATGATGATGATGAAGATGATGATGATGACTCTTTTAACGCCAAGCCTGCTCAGAGGTCTAATGTTCTTAAAGGGATCGTGATAAACGAACCTTCAGGGGAGCGGACCAAATCAAAGCCTTCAGCGTCTGAAGCTGACAAGGGCAAAAGAAAAGGTGTCGCTGAAGACAATGACAATCTGATAATCTCGCTTCCAAAGCCAGTTTGTCAGGTACACTAAATCTTCCTTGCTCTCATCCCTCCTCTCTATACACATTATCAGCTCTACTCTCCATAAAACCTCTATACACAACCACATTCTTTATCTATCTCTATTCTACCCAAGTTCTTACTCGAACGATTGCTGTGTTTCAGCTAGTTCTCTCCCCTGTTTGAGGATATCGCTGAAGTTCCTACAGTTGCGACTTCACCAACAATAATCCCAGCTCCCAAAGCTGAAGAAATAATCCCGGTCTTGGATTTGATCTCTGAGACTGATGAACCTGAAGAACAGATGCTCTCTCACAAAAACAGACCTTCCTTGGTTCCTCAAAAACCAAGTGAAGAGGAGCAGAAAAGAAGAGATGAGATAATAAAGAAGTTCGAGGCTCATTGAATCATTCTGAAGCGTGATCAACTTCCTTCCGTTCCTCCAAAGTTCATAATTTCTCAAAAGGAATACAAGGAACACCTTAGAGCTGAACGCTTAATCGCTGAAAGAAGAGAAGTTGAAGAAAAAGACAGAGAACTCGCCATCCAGCTTACTCAAAAATAGGTGAAAGACCCCAAGATGAAAAGAGCTCCAATTGAAGTTCAACGTCAGCTATGGGAAGAAGCCAGGAAGATCGTTGAAGAAAAGAGATATGTGTCTCAATCTACCTTAGCCTGGTGCAAAGAAAAGGTACACTTCAGACATCGACCTTCCAGAATAATCAAGGTACTCATCACTGGAAGATTAACCCTCAAATTTTCTATCGCTGAAGTCAAGATATTCAGATAAAATGGATAGTACAAAAAATTCTATGCTGAAGCCATCACAAAGTACGGTCTCTCTGAATGGTTGGAGATCAGATTAGCCATCCAGAAGTCTCAGTCTAAGTACAAGGATCATTTTTAAAAGCTGATAAACAAGCAGATCGACTTAGTCTATTCTTGTGTGGATATTCCTCCTCCTCCTCCTCTCGAAAGTCAGAAAGAAAGGCCTCGGCAAAGAAAAAGTCTAAATCTTCAGAAGATGGTCCCCAGATATGAAACGAAACAGGTATTGGTTTTTCTCTAGCTGAAGTCCGTGGTCCAGAACCTGACCTTTCTGCACTTGACACATCTCTTCCTCCTGATGAGACTTTTATCCCTAGGAAAGTCTTAAGCAAACCCTACGGGATATTCTTTATTGACTGGGATGGACGAAAGCATTTTCAACATATCTCTGAACTTCCCATCACTCCCATCGAACAGCTGAAAGATCTCATCTACTGGTGTGATTTCAAAAACGACATTCAGGCACGGCATCTTAAACTCTTGATTTTAGAAGAAGCACTGAACAAAAAGAATCAAGGAGTAAATGTCCCTGACTGGATGATTCCCACATCAAAGACCCTTGATGAACTTCTCATTCAGGAAGAACCTTTATAAACTGATAGGATCGCCTCATTCTTCTATTGTATCAGTTATTCTTTTGTACCTGTAATTGTATTCGTTTTACTTGTAATTTTTCCACTTCCCTCTGTAATCTTTACAAAGTTTAAAGAAAAATTTCAGCGAATGTACTTTACTCCATCAGTACCGAAAAGATCCCAGAAAACAGTAAAAGGGACAAATATTTTATGAGTTCTTTTTATCCTTATGTTTTCATTAAATAGAAATTTTCTCTGTTGCTATGTCATAATCAAATAGGGGGAAATTGTTGATCCAAACCCTCAGTGATTTGATAATGACCCTCTTTATATACTTAGTGAAAATTGTAAGTAAACAATATGTATCAGAGTTTCACTATCGCTGATAAGTACTAAGATCTTACAGTACCGCTGATAGAAACTCTCTCTCTTTAGATTAAACATTCAGCGAACACAGTTCACCATAATGCTCTGAGCCTGTTCAGTCCTTATGGTGATCGCTGATAAGTTAGTTGTTTACTTATGATCCCCGAAGACAAGTTTCACGTCAACATAGGTTCTACGCTGAAGTCGAAGATCAAGCTCAAGAACCAGCGACAAGTCTCCTAATGAACTGATGCGGATCAGCGAAGACTCAGAGTTGTCCATAACGTGAAGTATCAAGTACAAGACTTCAGCTATCGCTGAACTCTATCATTCGCTGATATAGAATGATAGATCGCTGAATCAACGAAAAGCTGATCATGAAGTCCTCCGTACAAAGTACTTTTGTCTTAACCACCCTTGCACGACTCCATACGATGTGTCAGAAAAGAAACTCCTTATTGTCTGAAATCGTACAACCACTCTGATACTACACTGTTCAAACATGCGGCTACTAAGGTTGTCAACAAAGGTCAATGACGTACAACCAATGAGCTGCTGCCACGTGTAAAGTATAAACTGCCATGCATTAAATGCATGCAATATATAAGAAGAAGAACTCACTTCATTTTGAAGTAATTTGCTAACTCTGGACAAGTTCATCCTTCTTATCTTGAGATAGGTTATTATTAGTAATTCCCTTCTCTTTCTTAGTGCAAGAAACTTAGTGTTCCAACTTGTTTAGATTTAGGTTTATCCTTAATCTTGTTTCCGCAACAAGTTGTAAATTGTTAATGATTTATCAATAAACAATTTAGAAAAGTAAAATCTGAGTGTTTGTATTCAACCCCCCCCCCCTTCTACAAACTTATATAGCCCTTTGGGACCAACAACAACGTTTATGTAGTGTGTCATTTTCTGCTAAGGCTGTAACCCATTAGAGGTTGACACGTGGAATGTGCAGGGCACGCCTTATACGAGCGATCTTCAGGATCTTCGTACAGCAGAGGCACGTGAGAGGCACGATCTTCTTTGTCTTGATCATCAGATATCTTCAGTCTTCCAAGTCTTCCTACCATAGAGGCTCTGTCAAGTGTGACAGAGGTTCTGTGGCCTTGTCCTCTGAGAACGTCTTCTGTAGAGTCTTCACTTGGTGTCTTGGCAGAGGCTCTATCGATGTCTTTACACTTAGCCTATTTTTCAATACTTCTTCAAACATAGAAGTTGGAGCTAACAATCTCACCTTAAGTATTGAAAAATAAAAAAATTGAAAAATGTATGGATTTCTAAGTTAAGAACACGACAAGAGGTATTTGACCTCTGTAGAAGATTAACTTTTTATATAAGGATATGCCAGAGGCACTTATATTTTATTACAGTGCAAAGTGTAAACATTTTACCTCCTGAGAGTCCTCCATCCTTGAATTCATGATATATGCTAATGCAGAGGTATCTGAAGTTTATGACAGAGTCGATGACCTCTATTAATCTGTCGGCAAGAGCTTGATCCATGAACTATGTTCCTCGGTGCTCCAAGAGATTGGATCTGAACTCGATCAGAGTGCTTGTAGCATACTTTTGACAATCAATCTCTAGGAACATCTTCAACTTTCCAGTAGGATCTCGATAGACGTACCCAACCTTTGGAAATGTGATGATGGAGTTTGGTTTAACAGAGGAGGGGCAATCATCTTTTGGTGGTGGAAGATTTAGTCTCTTTACTCAAAGGTCGAGTCCCACTTGGAAATCTATAAGGCTGTATAGCAGATGTTTTTCGCGCATTGCCTTTTTGATCACATGATATGCCCTCTGTACTTCGAGTCTTGTGTTGTAGTTCTTCCTAGCCCAGCTCAGAAGTTCGGGCAGGTCATAGGGGCTCAGGTTCCTCAGATCAGCATCTGAGAATTTGGTCTCAGTTCTGTCGGCCCTTTTGACATGATAGATGTTGTAATGTATCTCTGTGCCTCTGGTGTGAGAGAGCTTGCATTATACAACCTCTGTGATCTTTGAATTGGAGAAGGCTTGTTTGACAGGTTTGGCTTTGGAACTGTAGAAGTCTTCTTTTAGCTGCTTGAGGTGGTCAGGTTACAGAATGGATGGTGGCAGATGATCATTGATAGCTCTCCTGTACAGGAAGTTGTACACCACCTCTTCCATTTGTCGTGGAGGTGCAATGGGTGGAGGCATAGTCTTGCGTAGATCGTCCATTCTGCTGATTACTTGGGCCACCCAGTCTTCTGAAGGTTTTGCCTTAGGATCTATTATGGGCTTGGTTGACAGAGGGGGAAGTCCGAAGGCCTAGTCTTCTTCTTCAGGTTTGGGTGTGACAAAAGCTTCAAAGGAGCTTTTTAATAGCTTTTCAGCGGGTTGATGCTTCAGATTCTTAGGTTTCGGTTCTTCTATTATAATTCCCTTTCCCTTGTCTTTGGCCTTAGGCTGTTTTTCTTCTGCTAGTTCGGTTTGGGCCGCCTCTATTTGTTTTATCGGTTGAGCCTCTAAGGTCTTTGCTGATGGATATTTTTCTGTTGTTTTTGGTGGGGTTGCCTCTGTTGATTTTGGAAGTTGTGCTTTTGAGGTCTTTGATGGAGGTGCCTCTGCTGGTTTGTTAGAGGGCTTGGTTGGTAATGTGGTTGTGCTCAGATATTTCCTTTGTTTTTGAGCTACTGTTTTGATTCTGGATTTGGTTTTGGGCTCTTCTGTTGTTTTGGGTTTGGGAGATGGAGATTTTGTCTTTTCAGCTTCTGGTATAGGGGATGGTAGTTGGGCTTCTTTAGTTGGTTTCGGTGTTGGGGTTGGTTGGTCTTCTTCAGAAGAGGTAAGGATCCGGACATGCTCTGAGGCTGTCTTTAGCTTGGGTGAGGGTAGGTTCTGCTGTTGTTGAGTTGTTTCCACAGAGGTGGGTGTTTCCTCTGTGGTCTTTTTCTGTTGTTGATCTTAAGTGGTTGAAGGTACCTGGGTTATTGGTTCGGCGTTGAGTGGTGGTGGAGCTGGTAAACCTCTGGCGGCAGCTCTGTCTTTTCTCGTCTTATCCCCCTCAGGATGACCTGATGATCCATCAGAATCATCATCAGAGTCATCCTGACCCTTTTCCTTTGTACCCTCTGCTCGGCATATAGTTTCTGGCTTCTTGGGTTGAGAGGCACCTGCGGCTAGCATTTTGGCACATAAGTCATCGCAGATGCCAAGAAGGTAAGCGACCTCTGCCTCTGAGTTGAACCTTAGCTTCCCCATGCTTGCCTGAAAATCTTTCACGTAATTGGCATTGGCGGTGGTGAAGGCTTTGAAGAAGTCGGTCATTTCATTCAACACACCTTGACCCAATTCAGTGAGCTGGGCTCTGGTGATATAGTCTGCGGGCTTCAGAGCCTTGGTTTGATCGAGTGTATGCTCTTGCACTTTATCTAGGGCCTTCTGAAGATCTTCAGTAGTGAGGGTGGGGGCAGAGGTTTATGGGAGGTTCTTTGATGCTTTTCGGGCCTTCTTCAGCTGTTTTGAAAGGTTGGCGATGGAAGTTTCCGGAGCAGGAGTGGAGGCCGTTGTGGTGGTTGCAGAGGTTGTTTCAGCAGGTGTCTTTTTGGTGCAGGCAGTTTTCACTTATGTGGACAGGTTGTCCACTTTAGTGGTCAGATCAGTAAGTGCCCTTGAGGTAGCCTGCGCAAAAGTATCGAAAGAGCTTTTCAACTTCTTCAATGAATTGGTCATAGAGGTGATAAGGGTTTGGAACTCACCCCTTGCAACATACGTGTTGGTCCCGAAGGCCTATACAAGTTTGTAGAAGGGGGGGGGATGAATACAAACACACAGATTTTACTTTTCTAAATTGTTTATTGATAAATCATTAACAATTTACAGCTTGTTGCGGAAACAAGATTAAGGATAAACCTAAATCTAAACAAGTTGGAACACTAAGGTTTCTTGCACTAAGAGAGATAAGGAAATTACTAATAATAACCTATCTGAGATAAGAGATTTGAACTTGTCCAGAGTTAGCAAGTTACTTCAAAAGAAGTGAGTTCATCTCTTTATATACTGCATGCATTTAATGCAAGTCAGTATATACTTTACACGTGTCATTAGCTGGTTGGTTGCATGTCATTGACCTTCGTTGACAACCTTAGTAGCCGTATGAATGAATAGTGTAGTATCAGAGTGGTTTTACGATTTCAGATTTTCGGAGGTTCTTTTCTGACATTTCGTACGGAGTCGTGCAAGGGTGGTTAAGACAAAAGTACTTTGTACGGAGGACTTCATGATCAGCTTTCGTTGATTCAGCGATTATCATTTTCTATTCAGCGAATGATAAAGTTCAGCGATAGCTGAAGTCTTGTACTTGATACTTCACGTTGAGTGGACAAATCTGAGTCTTCGTTGATCCGCATCAGTTCATTAGGAGACTTGTCGCTGGTTCTTGAGCTTGATCTTCGACTTCAGCGTAGAACCTTTGTTGACGTGAAACTTGTCTTCAGGGATCATAAGTAAACAACTAACTTATCAGCGATCATCATAATGACTGAACAGACTCAGAGCATTAATGGTGAACAGTTTCGCTGAATGTTTAATTTAAAGAGCGAGAGTTCCTATCAGCGGTACTGTAAGATCTTAGTACTTATCAGCGATAGTGAAACTCTGATACATATAGTTTACTTACAATTTTCACTAAGTATATAAGAGAGGGTCATTATCAAATCACTGAGGGTTTGGATCAACAATCTCCCCCTATTTGATTATGACATAGCAACAAAGAAAATTGCTATTTAATGAAAACCTAAGGATAAAAAGAACTCATAAAATATTTGTCCCTTTTACTGTTTTCTGGGATCTTTTCAGTACTGATGGAGTAAAGTACGTTCGCTGAAATCTTTCTTTAAAAATATTGAAACAGGTTACAATGAAAAACAGAAAGATTACAAGTACAAGCGAAATAAATTACAAGTACAGAAGGATAACTGATACAATAGAGAAATAGGAGATCATATAAGTTTTCAAAAGGTTCTTCCTTAATGAGAAGTTCATCAAGGGTCGTCTTTTCAGTGGGGATCATCCAGTCAGGAACCGTTACGCCTTGTTTTCTTTTGTTCAGCGCTTCTTCAAAGATCAAGGGTTTTAGGTGTCGTGCCTGAATGTCTTTTCTGAAGTCACACCAGTAGATGAGATCTCTGAGCTGTTCGATTGGAGTGATTGGAAGCTCAGCGATCCGTTGAAAACATTTACGTCCGTCGTAGCCGAGAAAGAATATTCCATAAGGATTACTGATGACTTTACCAGGGACGAAAAGTTCACATGGTGGCAAAGAAATGTCAAGGGCAGATAGATCAGGGTCAGGACCAAGCACTTCAGCGCGAGAGAAACCGATTCCAGTTTCATTTCGTATGACAGGACCTGAGTTTGAATCTTGACGCTTCTTCTTTGGAGAGTCCCTTTTTCTTTTCAGCTTCAGATCAGGAAGAGGAGGAATGTCCACACAAGAAGATATCAAGTCGATCTGTCTGTTTATCAGCTTTTCGAAATGATCCGTGTACTTAGATTGTGACGAATGGATAGCTAACCTCATCTCCAGCCATTCAGAGAGACCATACCTTTTTACACTTTCATCGCGAAAGGCTTCAGATTGGCCATCTTCTCTGAAAAGTTTGATGTCAACAATAGGTACTCCGATAGAGGTTCTTCCAGAGATGAATACCTTGTTGATTTTCGCTGGACGATATCTGAAGTGAAATTTCTCTTTACACCAGATCAGGGTGGTCTGAGAAACTTCAGTTTTCTTTTCCACGATCTTCTGGGCTTCTTCCCAAAGCTTTCGTTGGATTTGAATGGGAACACGTTTCAGCTTGGGGTCTTTGACATATTCTTGAGTAAGCTTGATGGCGTATTCTCTGTCTTTCTCTTCAGCTTCCTTTCTTTCAGCGATTAGGCGTTCAGCTCTGAGGTGTTCCTTGTATTCAGCTTTTGAGATTCTGAACTTTGGAGGAACTGAAGGAAGTTGATCATGCCTCAGAATGATTCGCTGATCCTCGAATCGCTTTATTATTTCCTCTCTTCTCTTTTGATCCTCTTCACTCAGCTTTTGAGGAGCTGAGGAAGGTCTGTTTCTGTGCAATAGAGGTTGTTCTTCTGGTTCATCAGTCTCAGAGATCAAATCTAAGACTGGGATTATTTCATCAGCAGCAACTGGCTTTATTTGTGAAGTCGCAGTAGTAGAACCTTCAGCGACATCCTCAAATAGGGGAGAGGACTAGCTGAAACACAACGATCTTACAAATAAGAACATGGGTATAAGAACTTGGGTAGAAAGAGAAAGAGAAATATGTTCAGGTGTAGGCTAGGGTAGTAGACTTTATAGAGGAGGGATGGAGTGAGATATGATTAGTGTACCTGACAAACCGGCTTTTCAAGCAAGATCGTCAGATTGTCATCTTCAGCGACGCTTTTGCCTTTGCCTTTCTCAGCGCCAGAGGCTGAGGGCTTTGTCTTTGTCCGCTCCCCTGTTGGTTCATTTATTGAAATTCCCTTAAGAGCTTTGATCCTTGGGGCAGGTTTGACGATAAAGAAATCATCATCATCTTCGTCATCATCATCATCATTCTTCTTTGGAGAAGAAGATGGTTCATCATCAGGGATGTCGACGGCTTCATCATCTTCTGCTTCGGATTCTTCAGCGTCTTCTTCGAGTTGCTCCCCCTCAGATAAAGAGGCGAGCTTCTCGGTTCCCTCAGGGTTTTCATCTCCCTGAGGTCCAGCGATAAGATCTTCATTCTTCTCTCCCCTGATAGATTCATCATGGGAAAGTTCTTCAGCGCTCTTTTCAAGATCCACATCGCTCTTCTCATCGGTATGTTCAGCGCTCTTTTCGTCGGGATGTTCAACGCTCTTCTCCCCCTCTTTCTCTTCATGACTGGGGGAGGAATGGGTAGACTCTTTAGCTGTGGGAGGCTCTCTGTCTTCTTGGCCAGAGATACCCACACAACTTTCAATCTTTGCTAATCTGACTTCTAGGCCAGTTATAGCAGGATTGATCCTTTCCAGCTCTTTGCGATCCGTCGCTGTGAAAGTTTCCAATACAAGGGCAGGGGTCGGTTCAGGAGCAGGAGTTCTCGCCTTGTTGAGCAGCTCTTCAATCATTGTTTTCATCGAACCAACGTCGGTCTTTACAGAGCCTAAGTCAGTCGTCAGAGTTTGAACATTTGTCTTCACAGCAGACATATCACCCTCTAGTGCTCCAACCGATGTCTTCAGCGTTGTTACTTCGCCGGACATGGAGGAAACTGATTGTTTGAGTGAGGTGTAGTCTGTGTAGATGTCAGCGAGCACTTTGGCGAAATCGCTGAGAGTCTTATCAACAATCTTGATGTCGTCTGTGGAAGCTTTCTTTTCCACCACCGTTGTCAGCTTTGTCAAATTCTCTCCAGCGTTTGTTACAACTGTAGAGTTGTTGGAGAGTGTGGTGGTGAGACCGGTCAGCCTTGTTTCCACGGACTTTAGAGACTCGTTGATGTCTCCCAAATTAGGACCTGTAACACATAAGTACTTGTGAACAAAGGAAAGCTCAGAAGTTTCAGGTTTAGTTACAGTGTATATGGGTTGATTTGTACCTGCAGGAGGATTGATGAACTCGTCAAAGATGCGGGTTCCTGAATAATGTTCCATATCTTCCTCAAAAGTACGGTGAGGTATGGTGATATCTGCAGGTCCTGTCTTCATCATTCTTTGAGAAGCGTCAGCGGTGGCTTCTGGAATGATGGCATCTCCAGTGTTCTTTGGAGGAGTGTCCAAGTGAGTGGAGGGAGAAGCGAAGGGTAAGAATGGGGTTCGGGTACTGAGTTCAGCGTTGGAATCGCTGAGAATCACTTCATCAGTCTTTTGAGAGACTGAGGGAGGTTGGTTAGGTTCCAAGTTTCTAACCTCAGCGTTTGGAGACGCTGAAGTCTGGGTTGGAGGGATGGCTTGCACGGGTGTGGCAGAGCGTACCACGGAACTTTCCTTCAGCTCTTCAGAATGAGCTGAGGAGTCTTCAGCATGGGATTGCTGGGGTTGCTCCTTGGTTTTCTTGATCCTTTTGGAATCAAGTTGGGTTGAAGAGTGTTTCCTTTTCTTAGAAGGAGAGGATTGTGTGGCCGGGGAATCAGCGATGGGTATTGTCGCTGAAGGAGCCACAGAAGTCGAAGAATTAGGGTTAAGAAGAGAGAGAAGGGTAGAGAGACGTACCCCATTGTCGACATGTTTGAAATCGAGCACCTTAGGGCCAACCTGAGAATGTTTCAGGTCACCCTCTTGAGGATAGTTGTCCTTCAGGCCATATTGGAAGATGGCGCTGATGAATCGGGGGTAGGGAACCCATGCAGGTCTGTCAGCAGCAGAATCTACTCTTTGTACTAGGTCATCATAAATGATAGATGCCCAGTCAATATGTAGACCTTTCAGCAGTGCGTATCCCATAGCCTGCTGAGGTTGAGCGGCTTGATCAGAGGAGCCGGTCTTTGCTGTCATGCAGCTGATCAGGTGGGCGAAGATGAAATTCATCTCGCTGGGAATTTTGGACTTCTTTATCAGCGTCAGCTTCTTCTCGGGCTTCTTGTCCCTTCCAGTTTCCCAGATGTAACCCATTGCGTCGAGGAAAGAAATGATTTCTTCTCTGTCAGCATGCTTCTTTTGATCAGGGAATGGAACAAACGGTTTTTCTTTGGTAGCATTGGGAAAGTTCAGGGCTTTTCGAATGATTGCGGGGGTTATCTTAATTGTGCCATACTCAGTATCGCTGAGTATGCAATCGTTGGTTTTGGTGGGATCTTTGGCGGATGGTAGCTGAGAGTGTCTGGCAGAGTACCAGAACTGGGATAGAAGTAGCTGACTTGCAGGAGGTGTGATGGTCAGGGCTGTTGAAATGCAGCAGTTTTTCAGGAAGTTCACATCATCATCCAGATGTGTGACTTGCTTTCGAGGAGGAAACTCGAGAAGCGCAGAGAGGTTGTTGACCTTGGTCCAATCTAGTTGATCCAGCTTGAACTTAACCTGAGGGGCTTTGATGATTTCCACTTCCTCAGAGTCAGCGGAGATGTTCTCAGCGGTAACATTGATCTTTGAAGTTGCCATTTCTCTGTATTATCAGTTCAACCAAAGATGTTAACAAATAAGAATTGTCTTAATGTGGAAAGAAATTTCCATTACGATGGTTCGAATTTTGTCCATTTCATTCAGACATAAATGTCTTAATGAAGATTAGGGTTTTTCTTGATTTTTGACAGAAATGTAAAACCCATTGAATCTTGTTATCCAGTTTTCTATGAGGAAATTAGATTCTGGAAACGACTGAAGAACAAGTTTAAGATTTAGATTTAAAACTTGAAGAACAACCATGAAATGGTTGTGTTCATAAAACCATGAAAGAAATGATTTTATTTTTAAAAAGTTATTCTTTTGTTTGATTTGTTTAAAACAATGATAAGATCAGAAACAAGTTATGCATTTGGTGATAAATAAGAACATATTAACCTTGATGTTTGATGAAGAAGATGATGAACAGTTCTTTGAAGATTTGAGAGCACAAAATGCAACAGTAATTCTTTTTTTTTGCGGAGGAAGATTTGATCGCGTAAAAGATAAAATATAAACCAAGAGTTGTTTATATAGAGAGTTTAGAGATAGAAAATCTTTGAGCGGGAAAAGATTTTCATCATGACACGGACACGTGTTTGCATTTGATTGGAAGTTTGAACGAAACGTGCAAACGTGTGTCAGAAAGAAATCGTGCCTGGTGTTATCCGTTGCAATGACGTCACAACTGTCCTTTCATATTCTTGGTTGTCTCTGAGGTTTTGAAAAACTCAGGGACTCTTTGAAAACATGAAGCACTGAATAGAAATCTCAGTGAAGGTTTTATGAAATTTCAAAAAGTCGCTGTTAAGGAAGTGATATTCAGCGATGCAATTTATTTTGAAATCTTGCATTTACATGCGATATGTCAGAGAGAGAAAACATACCTTGATATCAGCGAATCAAGTTTATTCAGAGAGAGAATGATAGAATGGGTTATACAAGTTGATTTTATCCTATCGCTGATCAATGTGAACCGCTGAAGGTTTTATCCTTCAAAGTTCAGCATTCCAAGCTCGCTGATGAGAAAGTTGAATCTTGTCTCATCAAGAGGTTTGGTAAATAGATCAGCTAACTGATAATCAGTTGGAATAAAATGAAGTTCTATATCACCATTCATCACATGATCTCTGATAAAATGATATCTGATTTCTATGTGTTTTGTCTTTGAGTGTAGCACTGGATTGTTTGCTATAGCGATGGCACTAGTGCTGTCGCAATAGATTGGAATTTTGGAGAGCTGAAGATCATAGTCTAGTAGCTGATTTCTCATCCACAAGACTTGAGAACAACAGCTTCCAGCGGCTACATACTCAGCTTCAGCTGTGGAAGTGGACACTGAATTTTGCTTTTTACTTGTCCAACTTACCAGCTTTCCACCCAGGAGCTGACATCCTCCTGTGGTTCTTTTCCTATCCATTTTGCAACCTGCAAAATCACTGTCTGAATAGGCGGTTAGATCGAATCCTGAGTCTTTGGGATACCAAAGGCCTAGATTCGCTGTACCCTTAAGATATCGAAAGATTCGCTTTACAGCTTTCATATGAGATATCTTGGGTTCAGCTTGATATCGTGCACACAGACATGTTGCAAACATAATATCGGGTCGGCTAGCTGTAAGATACAATAGTGAGCCGATCATCCCACGGTACAATGTAACATTGACAGGAACACCCTTTGTGTCCTTATCAAGTGTCAGCGGTGGTGCCATAGGGGTTTTCATAGCTGAACTTTTAGTTAAGTCGAATTTCTTCAGCATATTTTTAACATATTTTCCCTGATTAATGAAAGTTCCTTTTTCAGTTTGCTTAATCTGAAGACCAAGGAAATATGTTAGTTCACCCATCATGCTCATTTTATACTCATCTTTCATTCTATCAGCGAAACGAGTACAAAGCTCAGGGTTAGTAGAACCAAATATAATGTCATCAACATATATTTTGTCAATCTTACCTCGCTCAAATTTTTCAATATGGAGAAAAGTGGAAAGAGTGTCATACCATGCACGTGGAGCTTGCTTTAAGCCATAAAGTGCCTTGTCCAGTTTATAAACATAACCTGGACGCTTAGGATTTGAGAATCCTGGAGGTTGTTCCACATAAACTTCTTCATTCAGCTTTCCATTCAGAAACGCTGACTTAACATCCATCTGATGTACAGTGAAGTTTTTGTGTACAGCATATGCTAAGAAAAGACGAATAGATTCAAGTCTTGCTACTGGAGTAAATGTTTCGTCATAATCTATGCCTTCCTCTTGTCTGTATCCCTGAGCAACAAGACGAGCTTTGTTGCGAGTTACAGTACCATGTTCGTCCAACTTGTTTCGATAGACCCATTTAGTGCATATCACCGTTTTGTCAGTTGGTCTACGAACGAGTTTCCAAACTTTGTTTCTTTCGAATTCAGTCAGCTCTTCTTGCATAGCGCTGACCCAGTTTGGATCTCTGAGGGCATCATCTATTTTTCTTTGGTTTAGTTAGAGAAATAAAGTTAACAAATAAACAAATATTACCTGCACTTCTACGAGTCTGAATACCAGCGTTTGGATCACCAAGAATTTGATCGATTGGGTGATTTACAGTCCATCGCTGAGCCGGAGCATACGTCGCTGACTCAGTCTGAACTGAAGAAACTAAAGATGAGGCTTCAGCTACTTCTGGATTATCAGCTAAGAGAGGAATGTTTGCATTTGTCACTTCATTCACCGATTGCTGAGAAATAGATGGAATGTCTGAGATATTTGGATCAACTGCAGGTATAGTGTTTATAGGAACAGCTGAGACCCATGATGTTTCAGCTTCACTACTCTGCATGTTTGGAATGATAGTGGGACTATCATCTTCTACTGGATGAGCATGAGGAGTGGGAATTTCTTCTGAATCACCAAGATGAGAAAACATCCATTGATTCAGTTCTTCTGTATCAGCGTTCGGTTTAGAGTTCGCTGAACGGGATTCGTCAAACGTGACGTGAATAGTTTCTTCTACAGTTTGTCTTCTTCGATTGAAGACTCTGAAGGCTTGGGAAACTGAGGAGTATCCAAGAAAGATTCCATCATCAGCTTTAGGATCAAACTTTCCAAGGGCATCTCTGTTGTTCAGTATGAAACACTGACATCCAAAGATGTGAAGAAAGCTGATTGAAGGCTTTCTCCCATGAAAGAGTTCATAGGCTGTCTTTTTGAATCTTTTAACTATCAGCGACCTGTTTTGCGTAAAGCAAGCAGTATTGACAGCTTCTGCCCAAAACTGAGTAGGCAGGTGAGAATCGCTGGGCATTGATCGTGCAGCTTCAATAATTGTTGTATTTCTTCTTTCAGCGACTCCATTTTGTTGCGGTGTTCTCACTGACGAAAAGTTGTGAGAAATACCCTTACTCTCAAAGAAGGAATCAAGAGAACTGTTTTTGAATTCAGTTCCATGATCACTCCTTATTGAGCGAACAATCATATTGTTCAGAGTTTCCATCTTCCGAACAAAGGTGATGAGTTCTTCAGGGGTGTCACTCTTAGAACGGAGAAACATTACCCAAGTGAAGCGAGAGAATTCATCAACTATGACCAGCGTATATTTCTTTCCAGCGATGGATTGTTTGTTAACAGGACCAAACAAATCCATATGGAGTAGTTGTAGAGGAGATGACACTGAGGAAACTTGCTTTGACTTAAAGCTTGCTTTGGTCTGCTTCCCTTTTTCACACTCTGAACATAATGAATCTTTGGCGTATGAATGCTGAGGTAGACCAGTGACTAACTCTTTGGAGGAAAGAGTATTCAGTGTCTTGAAATTTAGATGAGAGAGCCTCTTGTGCCATAGCCAGTTAACATCAGAAGATGCCTTTGAGAAGAAACAGGAGTTCTTAGTGGTTGTTGAGTCCATGTTTATTACATAAACATTTTCCAAACGATAACGGCTGAGAGCTATCTTCTCCTTTTTGTCAGTGACAAAGCAGGATTCCTTAGTGAAAATCACTTTGTTATCCATGTAGCAAAGCTGACTGATGCTAAGAAAATCACTTTGCTTCAGCCCTTCAACATATGCGACTCTTCTAAAGGAGGTTGTACCATTTGAAAGTACACCATACCCTCGGGTATGTCCTTTTCCATTTCCACCGAAAGTCACAGAGGGACCTTTCTCTTCCTTGTATTCAGCGAGCAGGCTTTTCTTACCAGTCATGTGTCTAGAGCATCCGCTATCGAGATACCAGATACCCTTCTTAACCTGCAATACAAAGGAAGATTAGTTTTTCTTAGGTACCCACTTAACCATGTATACACATTTGTCAGTGGAAGTAGTTGGAATGGAAGGTTCAGCAGTCTTCGCAGCATTTGAAGATTCAGCTTTGTCTTTCTTCACTTTGGTTAATTTCTTAACTTCAGTGGTAGAATTCACCTTGACCTGATTTGCACCAGGGTTGGTCTTCTTTGCCTTGGGGGCAATCTTCACCTTAGCTATCTTTTCAGCTTTGGTGGCTGTGGGGCACTTACTAGCAATAAGATCAGTGAGTCCACAGTAATAACATTTCCTATAACTAAAAGTAGTTCTAGGACCACTTGTATGCTGAGCTTTTAATTTCGAATTAGAAGTGCCAGCACCAAGTAAACTGTTGGCTTTAGAAATGGGACGAACATTCAGTTATTCATATTTCTTACCAAGGATATCCACTCTGAGTCTAGGAGTAGATCGCTGAATAGATCCAGAGATCAGCTTTCTAGATCCAGAGGGGTAGGTCACTGAGGCTTTAGAAGCATTCAGCTTTGGTACTAAGGTACCCTTCTGAGGATTTTGATAAATAACAATTCCTTTACCTTTGTCTTTAGAGACAGAGGTAGGTTTTGAATAAACCATTTTCTCCTTACCTTTTGAGGAGGTAGGAGTTTCCTCAGGGATTGGTGTAATGGACGAGGAGCACTGAGATGATGAAGTGTCAGCGATTGAGGATACGAACGTTCCAAATTTAAGCATTGAACGTTCAGTGGTTGGTTTTGGAGTATCATATTTATAACCCAGACCACGTTTATCACTCAGAGGAATCTGAGCCTTAATTATCTCAGTGATCTTTGTTGAAGAATTACACCATCCTTCAACAGTAGCTTTTTCAGCCTCTAATGCAGCGATAGCTTCTGCTCGTTCGATTTTGACTAGCTGATTTAAATATACTTGATCTTTAAAATCTTCTTCAATTTTAGAAAGCTTTTCTATTTGAAGGTAGCAGTTTTTAAGTTTTTCAGCGAGATCAAGATTTTGGTTTTCAACCACAGTTTTGCCGTTCATGGCTTCGTATAAACTTCTAGTCAAGAGATCGATCTTACAGAGACTATCAGCTTCATCAATATTTGCAATATTGGTAAAGAAAGAAGGTGATACCTGAATAGCAGAGGTTGAAGTGGAGGGAATGTCTGAACTTTCTTCCTCTTCTTCAATCTTGGCCATGAGACATTGATTTGCTTCATCATCTTCAGAATCAGATGATGATGCTTCTTCATCAGAAGCAGCCCAATCATAGTCAGCCATCAGGCCTTTTCCTTTCTTCTTAAAGCTTTTCAGCTTCGCATATTTGTCTTTCAGCTTTGAGTATTTGTCATCTTTATTCCTTGGAACAAAGGATTTCTTTGTAAAAGCTGAGGGTCTAGAAACTTTCTTAGACCTGCACTTGTTAGCAAAATGTCCTTTCTTTTCGCAGTTAAAACAAGTAGCAGTAGCCTTATCAACAAAAACTGATGATTTAGGCTTGTCAGCTATGGAAAGAGGTTTGTTCTTTCTAAACATTTTCTTCTTGGCAAATCTCCTGAACTTTTTGGTTAGGAGAGCCAAGGATTCATCATCTGAAAAATCAGAATCTGATGAACTTTCAGAGTTACTCTCTAACTCAGTGATAGTGACCGAGGGTCGCTGAGTAGAAGGTTCCTTTGAGATTAAAGAAACAGGGGTGCTTTTGGAATCTTTTACAAGATTCTTCTTAAGATGGCTTGATTGCTCATGATTCAGCAATGTGCCATATAAGGTAGCAAGGGTCATTGATCTTAGATCCCTTGACAGCTTGAGACACATGGAATAATTGTCCCAACTTTCAGGTAAACATTCTAGAAACTTTGTCAGCACTTCAAAGTTAGAATATTCCTTACCAACAGTTTTCAGATCTATAATTAAACAATTAAAACGTTGGTGAACTTCAGAGAGAGTTTCATTCTTACCAGAAATGAAGCTTTCGTATTGGCTTACCAGGTTGATCTTTCTTGAGTCCTGGACTTCAGACGTTCCTTCATACTGAACACATATTGTGTCCCACATGGCTTTTGATGTTTTCAGATTCATGACAGAATGGTAGACTTCGTTAGGAAGAGCCATGGATAGTATGGATCTGGCTTTTGTATCTATAGCCACTTTCTTCTTATCTTCATCGGTCCATTGATGGATTTCTTTAGGTACCAGCCTTTCTGGAATAGCAGGTCTATTCTCAGTGCCTGGAACTGCAGCATCAAATCTTACAGGGATGAATGGACCATTCTCAATATAGTAAGGCATAGTAGGGTCTACACCTTTTAAGAAGAGTGTCATCCTATTTTTCCATAAGTTGAAGTTATCTCTGGAAAATCTAGGGGGTTTTTCAAGAGAACCATTGTCTATATAATTTGTGTTTGTGTGGGTGGCCATTTTCAGATAATAGCAAGGAAGAGAAATATCTTAGATTAGATCTTGTTTATGTGATTAAACAAATCTGCTATGATACCACTTGTTGGTCCCGAAGGCCTATACAAGTTTGTAGAAGGGGGGGGGGGGGATGAATACAAACACACAGATTTTACTTTTCTAAATTGTTTATTGATAAACCTAAATCTAAATTGTTGCGGAAACAAGATTAAGGATAAACCTAAATCTAAACAAGTTGGAACACTAAGGTTTCTTGCACTAAGAGAGATAAGGAAATTACTAATAATAACCTATCTGAGATAAGAGATTTGAACTTGTCCAGAGTTAGCAAGTTACTTCAAAAGAGGTGAGTTCATCTCTTTATATACTGCATGCATTTAATGCAAGTCACTATATACTTTACACGTGTCATTAGCTGGTTGGTTGCATGTCATTGACCTTGGTTGACAACCTTAGTAGCCGTATGAATGAATAGTGTAGTATCAGAGTGGTTGTACGATTTCAGATTTTCGGAGTTTCTTTTCTGACATTTCGTACGGAGTCGTGCAAGGGTGGTTAAGACAAAAGTACTTTGTACGGAGGACTTCATGATCAGCTTTCGTTGATTCAGCGATTATCATTTTCTATTCAACGAATGATAAAGTTCAGCGATAGCTGAAGTCTTGTACTTGATACTTCACGTTGAGTGGACAAATCTGAGTCTTCGCTGATCCGCATCAGTTCATTAGGAGACTTGTCGCTGGTTCTTGAGCTTGATCTTCGACTTCAGCGTAGAACCTTTATTGACGTGAAACTTGTCTTCAGGGATCATAAGTAAACAACTAACTTATCAGCGATCATCATAATGACTGAACAGACTCAGAGCATTAATGGTGAACAGTTTCGCTGAATGTTTAATTTAAAGAGCGAGGGTTCCTATCAGCGGTACTGTAAGATCTTAGTACTTATCAGCGATAGTGAAACTCTGATACATATTGTTTACTTACAATTTTCACTAAGTATATAAGAGAGGGTCATTATCAAATCACTGAGGGTTTGGATCAACAATACGAACCAGTGGTAACCTCTGGGGGTACACATTCTTCCCCAGAGTTTGTCATTGTTCCTTGGACACCTTCTTTCACTCATGTAGTGATATTGAGAGCGGAAGGATTTCCTTCTGATCCTTGAGCAGAGGTTTTTTAGGCCTCGTACTCTACAGAAGTTGTGTTAAGAACATTGTCCTGATCCACTCCAGAGATGGGTACAGGAATATCCTTAAGTTGACTTAGGGACTTGTCTAGAGTCCCTTCGTCTCTGTGCGTACTATGCTCCTCTGAAGAGCTGATTGGACCTATTTGTGTGCGTGTAGCAGATGAAACAAATTCCTCTGCGGGATTGGTAGATGTGATCTGGAGCAATTGATCACGAAGGAGAGAGTCCTATGGAGAGGACTCCCTCAGAATAAGTTCCCCAGATTCTAATGGCACAGAGGTGGAAAGAGGTACCTCTGCCCGGTTTGCTTGGGTTAGGATCGAGCTGTACGGCTCTTTTTCAATGAAACCTTCTGCCATTAGACTGGCGGTGTCAGAAATGTGGGATGCACTGGGAGGGGGTTGAGTTTGTGTGCCTCTTCCAACTTTGGCATCTTTTATTGCGTCTTCCTTTCTCATACACCCGATCATTGGAGATTCTTTCCTAGGCTCTATCCCTACCCGATTGCCTTCGGCTTCTACCATACTCTTTGTATTCTGTGGGGGTGAGTTGTAGCAGGGATTAAAGGACTTTAAGTTGAGTAGATCTGGGTTTAAGAGTCATTCTGGGGTAGTGGCCTGAATGCCCTCAAGGGTTCTGTCACTTTCTTCCATATCAGAATCAACCTCTGAGATGATGATAGATGGGTTTGTGGTCATCCATTGTCGCTCCGTGGTGTCTTTTAAAGACTCCTCCTATGTCATACATCCTAGGATTTGATATTCAAGCTTAGATTATACCTCTACCCAAGTGTCTTCAGTCTCGATCATCTCCTCTGTGTTTTGTAGTTCTGGATCATAGCTCGGAGGAGAGGGAAACTGGTCATCGTGTTCCTCTAGGTTAGAGTCAACCTCTGGCATAGTAGAATCCATTTGGGCTGGGTCACAGTTGAACTCTGGGATAGCTTTTGTTGTCCAACCAGAATTGTCAAGGGTTTCAGCAATATCGGGTCTCTCTAGGAAGGCAGAGAAGTCGGATTCCTCTGCATAATGGATTGAAGTGGGGGAGGGGAGAGGTTGTGTAGGGACTTCAACATTTTCTGCTTCCTCTGCAATGGTCTGCAGAGGTGTATTGGGTTTCTTGGTTTTCTTCCTCTTTGGTTTTGGAGCTCCCCCCTCTGAGGATTTTGTTTTGTGTTTCTTTTTCTCTTTTGGAGGAGGGAGTGCAGAGGATGCAACCACGGTTTCAGGTGGTAGTTGGGGGATCTGTGCAGTACTGGTAGATATACCCTCTGAGGGTTTCTTTGCTCTAGGAGCCTTTTGCGTTCTGGAGGGGGTAGCTGCCTTTTTCTTGGTGGCAGAGGAGATCATCTTCTTACTCTGAAGTCGTATTTTGGCAAGTTTCTGCTCGTGCTTGGCCACTGCTTCTGCGTTCTCTTCTGGACTCATTCTTTCAACCAATATGGATCCTATATGGGCTCCTAAACGCGGGGGTGTCACAGGACTCGGTTCTAGAGTCTTGTGATCGCGTATGTAGTCTAGTCTAAGTTGGTCATCGGTGGCGTAGCTAAGAAGTTTGGCGGTCAGAGGTCTGCAAGAACCATATCCGTCTGCGTGCTTTGTGGCGGCCATTCTGCCCATGGGGTAGGTTTTCACAATAGGCCCTTCCATTGGCCATTTGTTGATGCATAGCAGAGGTTCCAGAATGAATATGATAGTCCTCCAGAACTGTACGGCAGGGAGATCTTGAACATTGGGGACCTTGGCCTTCTGTGTGGATATTCGGTGATCGATGGTGTTTACGAGTTCTTGCATCATTATAGCTGCAAAGTCTAGGGGTAGGTTATAATCCCCGTACATGATGGCAAGAATTTGGTGTGAGGTTTGAACTGGACTCCCTACTTTGCCTGTGAGGCATCTATTGAGGATTGAGAACAATGTGTTCCATAGAGGTGGAAAGCGGATCCTTCTGAATTCATTTCTTTTGTTCAAGCGGGTGTTGTATCCCAACATCTCTGCGAATTCACGGAGTTCTCTGTCAGAGGGGATCTCTGCGTATTCCTTAATCCCCAGTATGCCTCTTGTTGGAAGGTTGAACTCGAGGGATAGCATCGTTCTGTTGAATTTGAGTTCGATGCTCTCAGATCTGTCAGGTTTGGATACATAGCCTTTGATTTCCCTATCTTCTGCGTTATAGTAGCAACTCTGCCAGAATTGGTACAGGTACCTGGCAGGGATGCACGTGACGTTCTTTGTAAGAAGCGTGTTTAGGGGATGGTTTTTAAGAATGTTTAATAAAATAGCGTGTTCATCCCCAAAAACTGTTCTTGAGGGCATAAGGTACTGATTGTTGGGTTTTATGGGTAATGAATTCTCGAAATGTTCATTTTTGAGGAAGAACTGTAGGTGAGTAGAAGGGATGAAATCAACGGATTCGCCTTGTTCGTGTTCTGGATTTATGGGTCTGGTTTGATGTTGTGAGTGCTCGGAATGAGCAGGGGATGTCGCCGGTGAGTTTCTGGTGGAAGCCATTACTAAATGCTTGGAGAAATGGAGTAGAAAGAAGAAAGTTACACTGTTCGCCGGAGTTAATCTTGAGAGGAAATCGTAAAAGATGAAGAAGAAGGATGAACGGTGTTATATAGTCGAGGGTAAAAACGAATAGAATTCTACAGTAAAAGGTGAATTTAATGAAATTTGGGGTCCACACTCAAGTTCTCTACAGTTGTTACCACACCCTGTGCAGAAATTTGACTGACACGACCAATAGAGGTGTGCCACGTCAGAGGTGGCAGAGCACGATTAGACGTCGTGCGCGGCCTATTAAAGCTGAGCGCATGGGCATCTATTTTCACAGATGACTGTCACTGTTGTAAATAACCTACATTTACAGAATCTCGTTTCTATGCACAAGTGCAAATCGACAGAAGCTCTGTGGTGGAATGAGCTCTGGGATTTTAACCCTTCTTCCATAACCCCTGAGCTTGCACCTTTACCAAAAACATTTGAGAAGACGGTGGAAATGATCGATAGAGTCTCTGTGCTAAAATTTGGAGTTATAGAGGCTCTGGCTTACAGAAGCTCTGTTGAGCTCGGCAGAGGCTCTGTGACCAAAAATTTCTAACAGTAGAGAGCTCATAAAACATTTTGATCATCCAAAGTTTTTAATGTTTTAAACTGTGTATCTAGGACATATTTGGAAATTGGTGTCCTAGAAAACTGTTTTGGAAAGAGGTTTTGTGCGAGATACTCACTCCCTGATTCTCCATTGTTCGGCAGGGATCCTGACGTCTGTGGATTTGATTGACCAATACTCCCTTTTGGCTCCCCCTTGAATGATTATCTTCTGTAGATCATTCAAGTTCTCTTTCTGCTCCCCGTTGACCTATGCTTGGATCATATATGATAAGTAATGCATAAAACATAGGTCAAACTCACCAGAGGTTCTGTCGAAATTGTCAGAGGCTCTGAGTAATTTCACAGAAGCTCTGCTAGGTACATACCTTTAGGTGATAAAGAATTTACATACGAAAGAGTTTAAATATATACATATTTATAAGAAGATTAAGTCGTACTCACGGAGTGATCAACTCATGTTCAGCATACCTAGTTTACCCACCAAGAAAAGGAATCTTTTCACATCGAGTGCCTTGGTGAATAAGTCTGCAAGCTAAAATTCATTGAACACAAAGTACATCTCGATTGTGCCTTGTTCAACATGATGCTTCAGAAAGTGGTAGCGGATATCGATATACTTTGTTTTGGAGTGTTGTACTGGATTTGCAGAGATCGCAATGGCACTCTTTGAGTCACAGAGGATGGTAATCTTCTATATGTCAAGACCATAGTCCTTTAGCTGAGTTCGCATCCACAGAACCTAGGAGCAACAACTAGCAGCAGCAACATATTCGGCTTCTGCTGTAGATGTCGACACACAATTCTGTTTCTTTGAAGTCCAGCTGACTAATTTACCTCCTAGGAATTGGAAACTCCCAGAGGTACTCTTTCGGTCAAGTTTACAACCTCCGTAGTCTGAATCTGTATAAGCCATGAGATCGAAACCAGAGTTCTTTAGATACCAGAGGCCAAGATTCTTGGTTCCCTTTAGGTATCTAAAGATCCTCTTTACAGCAAGAAGGTGGGATTCATTTGGGTTAGCTTGATATCTGGCACAGAGGCATGTGGCATACATTATATCAAGTCTACTGGCAGTTAAGTATAACAGAGACCCAATCATGCCTCTATAGAGCTTGCACTCTACAGATTTACCACCTGGATCTGAGTGTAACTTATTTCCAGTTGACATGGGGGTCTTCATGACAGAGGCATCAGAGAGTTTAAAACTTAGAAAGAATGTCAGAGACATATTTTGCTTGATTAATAAAAATTCCCTCTGATGATTATTTGACTTGGAGTCCTAGGAAGAAGTTTAGTTCTCCCATCATACTCATGTCAAACTCACTCTGCATTAGTTTTTCAAAATCTGTGCAGTGTTGTGCATTTGTAGAACCAAAAACAATGTTGTCCACATAAATCTGCACAAGCAAAATCTCCTCACCTTTACTCTTATAAAAAAAAGTAGTATATGTTGATCCAAACCCTCAGTGATTTGATAATGACCCTCGTTTAAACACTTAATGAAAATTGTAAGTAAACAATATGTATTAGAGTTTCACTATCGCTGGTGTACTAAGACTAATTCAGTACCGCTGATAGGAACTCTCGTTCTTTAGATTAAACATTCAGCAAACATTGTTCACCATAATGCTCTGAGCCTGTTCAATCCTTATCGTGATCGATGATATGTTAGTTGTTTACTTATGATCCCTGAAAACAAGTTTCACGTTAACATAGGTTCTATGCTGAAGTCGAAGATCAAGCTCAAGAACCAGCGACAAGTCTCCTAATGAACTGATGCGGATCAGCGAAGACTCAGATTTATCCACTCAACGTGAAGTATCAAGTACAAGACTTCAGCTATCGCCGAACTTTATCATTCGCTGATAAACAATGATAAAGCGCTGAATCAACGTAAGCTGATCATGAAGTCCTCCGTACAAAGTACTTTTGTCTTAACCACCCTTGCACGACTCCGTATGATATGTCAGAAAAGAACCTCCTTATTGTCTGAAATCGTACAATGTTAGATCTGAAGTTTTGTCAATAAACCAAGTGTTGAAGATCTGATAAGAAGGTTCAGAAGTTCTGAGAAGAAGAGTCAGAAGTTCTGAGAAGAAGAGTCAGAGATCTGAGAAAGAGAAGTCAGAAGTTCTGAGAAGCGTGATCAGAAGAATGTTCAGAAGTTCTGAACTACCTGTTCAGAACTTATGACGAGTTTCGTTACTTAGTAATGTGTAAACTAATTAGGACACGTGTTTTGTTCTTATTAGTCTTTCTTATTTGTACTGTAGCTTTAATATATCCGTTACAGTATAAATAGAGTGGTTAGCACTACGTTGCTAACTGATTGATTTTCCCATATTACTTGTATTCATTCCTTGTAATCTTTGAGGTTATCTCTCTCTTAGATCTGTAATTTTGTGCATCATTGAATACAATTGGGCTTGATCATACAATTTCTCAATTACTTCTTTCTATATTGATTGTAAGAATAGATCCTGCACTTTCAATTGGTATCAGAGCCAATCAACAAACAAATTCGTTCAAGATTGTGATTGCGAAGATCGATTGATCAATTTCTTGAAGATTTCTTGATTCATTCAAAATTCGATTCCGCTGCTAGGGCTAGTTCTTGAATTCTTAGCAATTCTTGAATTACCTGCTACTTTTCGATCAAGAAAATCGAATTTGTCTTTCTGTTGAATTTTCTTACAATCATGTCTTCTAAAGAATATCTAGCCATGGGATCCGAAACCAAACCGCCTGTTCTTATACCAGAAGAGTATCAGCAATGGAAAACTCGTATGATCCAATTCCTTGACAACATCGATGAAAATCTTATGATTTCTATTCGAGAAGGTCCAATCGAAGTATATATCGATGTCGCCGCAACCCCTGCTACAGAGACAACTCCAGAAATTCCAGCGACCAGAGTAAAGAAGAATTATTCCCAATACACTGCTGAACAGAAAAATAGGCATGCTATTGACAAAAGAGCAATTACTTTGATGACTTTGGCTGTCCCGAATGAGGTTCTTAACAGGATTGACAGTGGATCATCAGCTAAAGAAATGTGGGACGAATTGGAAAGGCAAATGTTAGGAACTGTGAGATCTATTCAGGCAAAGTTAAATCAAAGCATAAATGCTTATGAAAGGTTCAAAGCAAAAGAGTCAGAAAGTTTGACACAGACATACAGTAAATTTTGCACTATTCTAAATGACTTGAGAAGAAATGGACTGAAGAAAACAAAATCAGAAATAAATTACAAATTTCTGAACAGTCTAAATTCAGAATGGTCATCATTTGCCATAAGTCTGCAAATGAACAAGGATATGTGTGAAGAAGACTTAAATGATTTGTTCTGTGTTCTTAATCAACATGAAGACTCTGTCAAGTTAGTTGTGGAAGAAAAGAAAAATGTTGCTGATCAGTTAGCGTTCTTATCAAAGTCCAAAGCAATCAAAGCACCCAAAAAGACTGCATATCTATCAGAAATACCGAGTCTGGAGGAATCTGACAAAGAAGAAGGATCAGAAGATGATGAAGATATCAAGATAATGGCTGAAAAGCTAGCTTTGCTGACAAATACTTTCAACAAAAGGTATGGGAAGGGCAGATTTCAAGGAAATTATAAGAGAGCTGGAAGTTCAGATTATAAGAAGAAAGATGACAGAGAAGAAAATAAGATTGAAAAGAGAATAGAGGGAAGTGAAGAAAACAAGGAAGAGAAGGAAGAGAGAAAAGAAAAGAATCTGTGTTTCAAGTGTGGAAAATCTGGCCATTATGCCAAGGATTGCAGAGTTAAAGTTGTGAAAGATTATGAATACTACACGAAGAAGGCTCAGCTTGCAAAGAAGAGAGATGACGAGAGTGCGCTATTGGCTGAACAGGAGAATTGGCTGTACTACACTTCTGATGAAGATGATCATATCAACTTTCCACAGATGCGAAGCTATATGGCAAAAATGAGGAATGAGGATGATTCTGATTTTGAAGATGCTGATTCTGAGTCATCTGCTGAGGTACATTCTTCACTTGAATTAGAGTTAATGACACAGATTGGTGAAATGAAAACTGAATTTGCTAATCTAAGAAAACAGATAAAAGGAGAAAGAACTTTGGTTAACAAATTCAGAATTGAAAAAGAAGTAATAAACGAACAATATGAAGAATCTGAGGCTGAGAAACAGAAAGTTAAAGATGAAAATTCTGAATTGATGAAAAGGCTTTCTGAACTAAAAGTTGAGTTTTCAAAAATAAAGGATGAAAAAGGTGATTTACAAATAAAATTTGATATGTTATTTGAAGAAAGAAAGAATTTATACACCAAAATCAAAGAATTGGAAGATTTGAATTTGAAAAGAGGTCAGACTCAGCAAACATTAAATCTTTTATTAAGCAATGTTAAAGATACAAGATTTTACAATCCAAAGAAGGGATTGGGATTGGAAGAAAATGTCATTTTAAAAAGAGCTCCAATACTTCAAGTTTCTAAGCCAAAAATCCCAGAAATTGTTGAAGTTTTCATAAGACCTGCTAGTTCTATAACAAGTTCTGACAATTTGCAAAGACCAAACTCTAAAAAGTCAGATGAGACAATTTCTGAGTCTAAAACAGAAAAGTCAGTTGGTTCAGAAGAAAAGGTTAAGAAAGAAGTTTCTAAACCAACAGATGAAAAGCCAAGATACAATGATACTAAATTCAAGTATGATTCCTTAAATGTCAGCTACAAAAATAAACAACCAAGTTTTTCATATCATGACATTGAGAGCATATTTGATACAAGTAAAAATTCTGAAACAGTCAATCAGAAGTCTGAAACTTCTAGTCAGGATTCTGAACTTTGTAGTCAGAATTCTGAGTCTAAAGATCAGACATCTGAGTCTGTAAATCAGAACTCTGACTCAGGTAGTCAGAAGTCTGATTCAACTGGATTTTCTGAAACAAAATCAGATGAATTTTTGCAACTTGAAAAGAGATTTAATCTTGTGAGTCAAGAACTTGAGGATTTAAGGAAAGCTTATGATGAACTTGAAAATGATTTCTGTGAGGTGGATATTAAACTTGAAGAAGCTTTGAAAGAAAAGAATATTTTTATTCAGAAAATAACAGAGCTTGAAAAACTGAAGACTGAGTATGATCTTTTTAAAATTAATGCTTCAAGAGAAAATGATAAATTCTTTAATGAATCAAGTACATATGAAAAAGGTGAATCATCTAATTCTTCTAACAAAAAGAACTTGAATTTTTCAGAAAAAGAAGAAAGCAAAAGGAAAGATGATCTTGCAAAGTTGAATGATCTGAAAAGGGAACTTGAGAAGCTTAGAATGAAATCTACTTCTGAACTAAACGCTAGAAATTCTTGTAATAAGGGCAATTGTACTCTGAACAGTATAAATAAAAATGAAATGATCTATGTTTCAGATTTATTGTCACTTGCAAAGAAAAATCTTGTTTGTGTTAGATGTAAAAATGATTCATTCCAATATTCTCACAAATGTCAAGTCAAAATAACTTCTGTTTCATACATAAGAAAAGATATTCAGAAAGTTTCTGTTTCTCAAAATACAGAAAAGAAGAAAATTTCTGTTCCTCAGACTCAGAAGAAAGAAAAGATAAAAGAAAAGAAAGTTGAAAACATAGCAAAACCAAAAGTTACAACTCTCAAAAAGAATTTGAACAAACTTGTAAGCAGAAAATGTTCTGACTTCATAAAAGTTCAAGGAAAGTGGTGTTTGAAGAAAGATTTTGAGTGGAGAGTAAAAGGTACTAATGTTAAATCCAATGACAAAGCTAACAAAGATGGACCCATTCCAAAATGGGTACCTAAACCTAACTGATCCTTTTGCAGGGCTGTCATGTGTGGTTTTTAGATTCAGGAGCTTCAAGACACATGACAGGTCAGAAGTCTTTTCTATCAAACTTCACAGAAAAGGCTGGAGGAGCAGTAAACTTTGGAAACAATAGCAAAGGTCAAGTCAAAGGTTATGGGGATTTAACTAAAGGGGATCTAACTATCCAAAAGGTTTTCTATGTTGAAGGATTACAACACAATCTTTTCAGCATAAGTCAGTTTTTAGACAGTCTTTGTCAAATTAAGTTTCAAATAACAGGTTGCATGATTCTAACTGAAAATGATGTCAAAGTCTTCTGGGCCAAAAGACATATGGACTTATTTGTAGTTAATTTTTCAAAATTGAAAACATTAAATACAGTTTGTCTTTTATCAAAATCAACTGCAAATGAATGCTGGCTTTGGCACAGAAGATGTTCTCATCTGAATTTCAAAGATCTTAATAATCTTGTTGCAAAACATTTGGTTAAAGGCTTACCAAAGCTTAAATTTGAAAAAGAATCATTATGCTCAGCTTGTGAAATGGGCAAGATGAAAAAGAGTTCTCACAAATTAAAAATGGACTCATCTTGCAAAGCACCATTAGAAATGATTCATACTGATCTTTGTGGTCCAATTTCAGTTCAATCGATGGGAGGAAAGAAATATATGCTTGTGATTGTTGATGAATTATCCAGATACACGTGGGTTGAGTTCCTAAGAGCTAAGTCAGAAGCTGCTACTACATTGATAAATTTTATCAAAAGGATTCAAGTTCTCTTACAACTTCAAGTTCAGAAAATCAGAAGTGATAATGGAACGGAGTTCAGAAATGAGACTCTTCAGAATTTTTTAGAAAGTTCTGGGATTTCTCACAATTTTTCTGCTGTCAGAACTCCTCAACAAAATGGTGTTGTTGAAAGGAAGAATAGAACTCTAGTTGAGGCTGCGAGAACAATGCTGGCTTATGCAAATCTTCCTACTTTCCTATGGGCTGAAGCAATTGCAACTGCTTGTTTTACACAAAATAGAACTTTAATCAATAAGAGATTAAATAAGACTGCTTATGAACTGATAAATAAAAGAAAACCATTAATCAAATTCTTTCATATTTTTGGTTGCAGATGCTATGTTCTCAGAGACAGAGAAAATCTTGCCAAATTCGATAAAAAGGCAGATGAAGGATACTTTGTGGGTTATTCTTTAACTTCCAAAGCATTCAGAATCTACAATAGAAGAACCAAGAGGATGATGGAGAGCATAAATGTAACTTTTGATGAAGCCAGAATGCGGACTTCTGAACAAGACAGTTCAGAACTCATGCTGAACAAGACAAAAATGACTTCTGATACAAATTCTAATCCTATTTGTTCAGAACTCAATTTACTGTTTAAGGATGCTTTTAGTGAACTAATTTCTGATTCTTATGCAGAATATGAAAACCCAAAGATGGTCAAAGAGATGAAAAATAAGACTCCAGAAATAGTTCAATCAACTGTAATTTCTGACAAAGGTCCATCAGAGGAGTGCCCAAATCTAATAAATACAAGTGGTGAAAACTCTGAACCTTGTAATCAGAATTCTGATTCTTGTACTCAGAACTCTGAACAAGTCAATCAGAACTCTGACTTCATTAATCAGAACTCAAACTTGGATGCAACTCCTACTCATACGTCAGAACAAGGTGACAGTTCAGAATTACGAGCAATCATTGATGAGAATGATGCAAACAACAATTATTCAGAGATTGATGTACTCCCTAGTGCTAATAAATGGACTAAAAATCACCCTATTCATCAAGTAATAGGTGATCCATCAGCAGGAGTAAAGACAAGATCAGCTACAGCAAATGAAGCAATGTTTG
Organism: Saussurea involucrata; assembly: GCA_033807775.1. Lineage (NCBI taxonomy): Eukaryota > Viridiplantae > Streptophyta > Magnoliopsida > Asterales > Asteraceae > Saussurea > Saussurea involucrata. The sequence continues at coordinate 78,994,716 of CM066320.1, read as the reverse complement.
CTGGTTTCTTAAGTGTAATTGAACCAAAGAAAGCTAATGAAGCCCTAGAGGATCCAGACTGGATTTCAGCAATGCAAGAGGAATTGCTTCAATTTGAAAGAAATAAAGTTTGGAGACTCATTCCAAAGCCTGAAGGTAAATCTATAATTGGAACTAAATGGGTGTTCAGAAACAAAAAGGATGAATCAGGTGTTGTCATCAGAAACAAGGCAAGATTGGTTGCTAAGGGATACTGTCAACAAGAGGGAATTGATTATGATGAGACATTTGCACCAGTGGCAAGAATAGAGGCAATCAGAATATTTTTAGCCTATGCTGCACATAAAAACTTCAAGGTGTATCAAATGGATGTCAAATCAGCCTTTCTAAATGGCAAACTTAATGAAGAGGTGTATGTCCATCAACCTGAAGGTTTTGTTGATCCAGAATTCCCTGATCATGTTTATATTTTAGACAAAGCTTTATATGGTCTAAAACAAGCACCACGAGCCTGGTATGACACTCTTACTAAACACCTGTTAGGTTCAGGATTCAAGAAAGGTAAGATTGACACAACTTTGTTTTTAAAGAAACAGGGTAATGATTTGATTTTGATTCAGATTTATGTTGATGACATAATATTTGGTTCTACCAGTCCAGAATTATGTGATAATTTTTCAAAAATCATGTCATCTGAATTTGAAATGAGCATGATGGGTGAACTGAATTTTTTCCTTGGTCTTCAAGTCAAACAACTACCAAAAGGTATTTTCATAAATCAAGGAAAATATGTCAGAGATATTCTGAAAAAGTTCAAAATGTCTGATTGTGCTTCTATGAGAACACCTATGGCAACTAACATAAAGTTAGATGCTGATCTCAAAGGTGTTTCAGCAGATATCAAACTTTATAGAGGCATGATTGGATCATTACTTTATTTGACTGCAAGTAGACCAGATATCATGTTTTCTACCTGTTTCTGTGCTAGATTTCAATCTAACCCGAAAGAATCACATATGTTGGCTGTCAAAAGGATTTTAAGATATCTCAAAGGAACACCTGATCTAGGTTTATGGTATCCAAAAGAAACTGACTTCAAATTGACTGCTTTCACTGATGCTGATCATGCAGGAAGTAGGTTGGACAGAAAGAGTACATCTGGTGCTTGTCACTTTTTGGGAGATAAAATAGTGAGTTGGGCATCAAAGAAACAGAACTGTGTATCCACTTCAACTGCTGAAGCAGAGTATGTTGTTGCTGCTGCTTCATGCTCTCAAACATTGTGGATGAGAACACAACTCATGGACTATGGATATCAGCTTAATAAGATTCCCATCTATTGTGACTCAGAAAGTGCAATTGCTATTACTCAGAACCCTGTTCAACATTCGAAGACTAAGCATATAGATGTGAGGTATCATTTTATAAAGGACTATGTGGAAAAAGGAACTATAGAGATGCACTTTGTGCATACAAAGTATCAATTGGCTGACTTGTTCACAAAGCCTCTTGATCACAAAAGGTTTTCTTTTCTCATATGTAAAATAGGAATGCTTAATCTGCCTAGTTGAAAATATTTTTTTCTTAAAAATGCTAAATTTTTCTAAGTAAACTTGTCTGAGTAGTGTATTCAGAACTTCTGAGTCTTGAGTTCGGAACTTCTGAATCTTGAGTTCGGAACTTCTGAATCTTGAGTTCAGAACCTCTGAGTCTTGAGTTCAGAACTTCTGAGTCCTGAGATCAGAACCTCTGAATCTTAAGGTCAGAAATTCTGAGTCAATACTTCAGCAATCTAACTTTCAAAAATTTACTTTTGAGAAATACAAATAACTTTAACTGTATGGATTATGCTTCTTTGATTATCTTTTAATCTCATCTTTATGTATCATTAATACTCAAATGCATGCTCAAGTCAAGGGGGAGCATCAAAATTCTTTTGGAAATCATTTTGTGATGCTTAAAAGATTTGTTTTCATTTCTTATCTGTTCAAACCTCTTCTGAATAATCAAAATGTTTTATATTGGTCAGAAGTTGATTTTAAAAGACATTTTGGTTACAAGGCAAAATTCTTCTAAGTCATGGAATCAGAACATCTGTGCGTGTTATTCAGATTTTTGACTTGAGTCAAAATTCTATCCACTAACACGTGTCAGCTTCATATTTGTTTGACAATGCCACGTATTTCATTTAAATCCTTTGTGGTATTTCACATGTGTTGACTCCGTTATAACATTGATTTCGCTTTTCCGTTAAACCTTTCAACTTCACGGATTTTAAATAGGTCTTAAAATCCCTATTTCAAATTTCTTTCAAATTCCAGAGCGAAACGTGAGATACGAATCAAATCCAGAGTTCTTTGAATCTGTTTTCTTCTTAAATCATGTCTGAAATACGAAGAAGTGGTCCAATTTCTCTACATTCTACAAAATCGATAATGGATTCATCCGATTCGGAAAATGATGAAGTACAAAATAGAGTTGCAGAGGAAGGGGCAATAAGAAATGATGAAGAAGATGAACAAATGGATGAATCTGAAGGAAATGCGGATGAGGTAAACGTTAATATTGAACATGATCAGAGTGCTGCAGGTTCTATTATGTCAGATAGATCTATTCTAGTGGAAAGAGTTGTTCCTGAGAGTGAATGGTTGAAATTATCTGAAAATAACTGTATTATATTGTTTGAGGAAAGTCGTTTTAAGCCTGAACACAGAATTATCATGGAGTTATTCAAACATCATCCGTACAGAAAATGGTTTACAAGAAGTAAAAATGTGCCTGTTCAGTACATACAACAATGGTGGAAATATCTTAGGTTAGAAGATAATAAGTTTGTGTCTGAAATTGGAGGAGTGACATTTGTCTTATCTATCTCTGCACTAAGAGAAATGCTGAATCTACCAGAGAAAGATGATGTACAAAGAAGAACAGATTTTGAGGATTTACCCCTAACAGAGGAATTAATAGCAGAGTTCATGAAGTTGGGATACAATGAAGGATTGAGGACTCTCAGTTTGTTCAGAAGAAACAAATTACCACCTATTTGGGCTTGCTTCTTTCATGTGGTAAATAAATGTTTGTCAGGGAAAAATAGTTCTGCTGATCAAGGTTCTAAACAAATTCTTCAGATATTTCAAGGTTTAGTGAAGAATAGGCATTATGACTATACCTTAATACTTTGGGAAGATATGAAGAATACATTTGAGAAGAATCAGAAAGCAATTCAGAAGAAGACAAAGGATGCTCCACTGACATACATTCCCTACATAAGGTACTGGCAAATTGTTATTTGGTATGCCATGCAGGAAAACAGAACAATCTCAAGAAGAACAAATGAAGAGCATGGTCCTACATTTTATTTGAGTAAGATGACCTCAGTAACAAGACTTGAAAATTATCCCAATCATAAACTGTTGCCAAAATCACTTAGGAATTATATTCCAAGGGAGAGTGAGATTTTAAAAGCTTATTGCACCTCTATGGGAATTGAATTACCTCAAATCCCTGCCCAAGAGGACCAACCTGAGAAGAGAGGTGAGGGGTCTAGTCGAATTAGAGAGGGGGAGGATGTTCAGATGGGTAAACATTCTGAGAGACTTGAGGGGGAAAATTCTGAGAGCTTGGTTAGACTCAGTGAGGAAAAACAGAATGAGAGTGGTGAGGATGAGAGATTGTTAACAGAGGTTCAAACAGAAAGAGATGCCTCTGAACCAGCTAATCTTGACCAGGTAACCACACATGCTATTGGTTCACATCTCTTGGTGTCCAATATTGAAACAAACACCATGGACCTAGTGGTGGATCTTGAACAACCCATCCATACCCACTCAGAAGCATTTCAACATGCTACTGTTTCACACAAATCCGGGGAACCATCCCAAACTCATTTGGAGGGAGGTGATAAATCCCAACTTATTTTTCAACACATTGAGTCTGAATATCACAGTCCTATTCATATTGAGCCTGAAATTCCTTTTGACACTTGCACAGATCAGGAATTTCGTACTCCTGAAACAACATTCATAGACATGCCTAATGTTGGGTGTCGAGGATTGGATGGAAGTCCTGGTGAGGTGAACATTACAAAAGCCTCATTCAAACGTGCATCTGTTGTACAAGATGACTGTGTGTTATCTACAGGCCATGAGCTCTCTGGGCACATGAAAACTGGACCATCTGTTGGTTCAGGTTCACTGTTAGAAACTTCTGAATTTGAAAAGATTCAGAAACAAAACAAGGAGATGGGGGAAAAAGTAGAAAATTTGGAGAAGAGGATGGAGGATCTGAATGATGAGGTATCAGATTTGAAAGATGTGTTGGAGAAAAAGTTAATTTCTGTTGAAACCAAGGTAGATGATGTAAAGAAATCCTTGGATTCTCACAAAAAGGAGATCATGGATATAATGTCTGGTTTTCAAAAAGATATGTTGAAACAAATGCAAGATATGCAGGATTCTATACTGAAAGCACTGAGTGTATCACTGGCTTCTACTTCAAAGCCTCTTGATCATGTTCCTATTGCAGAAGCTGAAGCTGAAGGTACTTCTAATCAGAACTTAAAAAGAAAGTTTGATGATAATGAGCCTCATGATCATCAAAAGGGGGAGAAAAGACAAAGGTTAAGTTCTGATGATGACATTGGCATAGAAGATTTTGAGATAGCAGACATGCACTTAGCCAATACAAAAAGTTCAGAAGATCAGACACAGGAAAATTTAAAGAAGATGATTCAGATAGTACAGCTTGACAGTTCAGATACAGAAGAAATGGAGTTGGGAAGTATTGATAGTAATGAATCAGATAAAACAGAGGAATTGAACTTGGATACTGAGATGGAAGGAAACTCAGATGAAACTGTAGCTATTGAGGAATCTGATTTGAGAATAGAAGAAATAGTGGAAAGTACAGTGGTAAACAGGTGTACAGATATTGTGGTTTATAACAGTGAAAGGGCAATGGAGTCTGAATCAGAAGAAAGGAGGTTGAATGAAGAATTGATCAGAAGAATGCATAATGAAGTAGTCAGAGCTTTGAGTGTTCAGAAAATTCATAAAGGGATAAAAGTAATAAGACCTATTGATCTGATGGGTGAAGAAGACAGAACTGTTGATTATTCTCAGAATTTTAAGCATGAGTTCAGATATAACTATGCTGATGAGATGAACACAGAAGAAGAATATGAGAAACTAGAAGATTACTTCATGCCTTCTGAGTATGTATTCAGAAAACCAATTGAGATTTCCAAGATTAACTTGCAGACGTTAGAAGAACCCATATGTGATTTCATCCTGGAACTAAGTGATGTACCTTTGGCCAGACAATTTCATGATGATATTTTTCCTGAGGAAATGTATGAAAACCTCTACCACTCAGAAGGAGAATATGAGTTTTTAGAAAGTAATGTGGATGGTTTCATGGATGAAAGAGCTCAGATGATTTACACAGAAGCTTCAAACAGATTCAGAATTCCTGACTCAAGACTGCATATTCAGAAAAGAATTGAGAAAGTTCTAATGTTTCAAGAAGAAGAATTCAGTGGTTTAATGTTTGTTAGAATGGAAGTATTGAAAGAGAAAAATACAAAAGTTGCCATGTCCAGTTTTGATTTCCACAGACTAACACTTGATGATCAGATCTTTCTAGTCAAATTTTTCTCTGGTACTGAAGAAGCCTTGATGGAAATTGAATGCAGAAGACTTCTGGGTATCTATGTCAGAAACATGTACTTATATGATTTTCAACTAGCCATTGAAGGAAGAAAAGAGAAGTGCAATCTGAGGTCTCCAACAAATATTGCAGGATTTGATGTGTGTACAAAAGGATTCGTAAATGAAGGAATGGAATCTGAAGGGTTTGCATATAAAGTTCAAGAGAGACTTGAAATGTTCAAACTGAAAGAACTGGTAAAATATAGTGATGCAACTCTGAGTTGGTTACTGATTGAAATGGAAGTAAGTGCTAAAACGGAAAGAGAGAACTTAAAGAAAAGGTGTGTAAACTCTATGAATAGAAGGTTGAATCTCAGAAGAAAGATCAGAAGTTGTGGTGAATGGTTGCTATCTGAAGTTAATCCCAAGAAGATGTTACACAGTGATTTTGTGTTCCCTGCTGAGTATGAAGTGAATGAAATTTTGTCAGATGAAGTTGAAGAAGTTCAGGACACAACACCTCAGAATGCGCAGATAACTAATATTGACCAAGCTGAACAGTCTGAACCCAAAGAAGATGAAATATTCATTGATCTGAATGGATACTTTCTTGAATTTGATCTGCCTGAGTTTTTCAAACCAAAAGAAGTACAATTCTTGGATGTGTATTATGATAGGTCTAAGGAGACTCAGATCTGGTTGGCTGAAAAATCAAGATGTCTTGGCAAAACAAAGCAAGCCGTTTACTCAGATTTTCTAATCACTGGAATCAGAGAATTGAAGGTTAAGAAATTCAGAAAGATGGAGTACTTATCCTTTGAAGTTTTGAGAGAAGATGGCAAGGTTTATTATTTTACTGATGCAGATTTTGAGAAACTGTCAGTGGTTGACTTCTACAGATTACACAGCTTTCTATGTTTTAAAGAGTCAAGTAAAGACAGAAATGAAAGGAAAGCAAGAAGTGTGGTGATTGAGGCCATGTTCTATATCTTAAGGTGGCATTGCTATACAGATTTCCAAATAGCTCTGTATTTGCAAAAGTCATGTGTTTATCTGGCAAATCCCAATACAGATCATGAGCAGAAAAAGGTGTTAAAGACTGGAAGTGTTCACAAGTATCCAGATCTGGGAGTATTTTTGAAGAACAAAAGTGGAAAGATCTTCTTCAGAGCAAAGGAAACTGCAAAATATTGTTCTGGAACTTTAAGGATCATAAAGCACAATTTGGAGAAAAAGATGCTGAAAGTAAAGGAAGCAAACATAACTCAAGAAGCAATAAATCAGCAAGTTGAAGTTATTCAAGAAATTATTGACAAGATTGATAAGAGGCTTAATCTGAGGAATGTGCTACTTCAGAAAATTGTTCCTGCTCTGAAAGAATTAGATGATGCAAAGTTTAAGTTTATTTGACAAAAAGGGGGAGATTGTTAGATCTGAAGTTTTGTCAATAAACCAAGTGTTGAAGATCTGATAAGAAGGTTCAGAAGTTCTGAGAAGAAGAGTCAGAAGTTCTGAGAAGAAGAGTCAGAGATCTGAGAAAGAGAAGTCAGAAGTTCTGAGAAGCGTGATCAGAAGAATGTTCAGAAGTTCTGAACTACCTGTTCAGAACTTATGACGAGTTTCGTTACTTAGTAATGTGTAAACTAATTAGGACACGTGTTTTGTTCTTATTAGTCTTTCTTATTTGTACTGTAGCTTTAATATATCCGTTACAGTATAAATAGAGTGGTTAGCACTACGTTGCTAACTGATTGATTTTCCCATATTACTTGTATTCATTCCTTGTAATCTTTGAGGTTATCTCTCTCTTAGATCTGTAATTCTGTGCATCATTGAATACAATTGGGCTTGATCATACAATTTCTCAATTACTTCTTTCTATATTGATTGTAAGAATAGATCCTGCACTTTCATACAACCACTCTGATACTACACTGTTCAAACATGCGGCTACTAAGGTTGTCTACTAAAGTCAGACCCAACAACCAATGAGCTGCTGCCACGTGTAAAGTATAAACTGCCATGCATTAAATGCATGCAATATATAAGAAGGACTCCAGGTTCATTCTTGAAGCACTTGCTAACTCTGGTCAAGTCATCTTCTTATCTTGAGATAGGTTATTATTAGTAATTTCCTTCTCTTTCTTAGTGCAAGAAAACTTAGTGTTCCAACTTGTTTAGATTAGGATTTATTCCTTATCTTGTTCCGCAACAAGCTGTAAATTGTTAATGATTTATCAATAAACAATTTAGAAAGTAAAATCTGCGTGTTTGTATTCAACCCCCCCCCCCCCCCCTCTACAAACTTGTATAGCCCTTCGGGACCAACAAGTGGTATCAGAGCAGATTTGTTTAATCTCATAAACAAGATCTGATCTATAATAAGATTTCTCTTCCTAGCTATTTCTTAAAATGGCTACCAACACAAACACAAACACAAACTATATTGACAACGGTTCTCTTGCAAAACCCTCTAGATTCTCCAGAGATAATTTTAATCTTTGGAAAAATAGGATGATTCTCTTCTTAGAAGGTGTAGACCCTACTATGCCTTATTATCTTCAAAAACGACCCATATATTCCTGTAAGAATTGATGCTGCAGTTCCAGCCGCTGAGAATAGACCTGCTATTCCAAAAAGGCTGATTCCTAAGGAAATTCATATGTGGACTGATGAAGATAAGAAGAAAGTGGCTATCGACACCAAAGCCAGGTCCATACTCTCTATGGCTCTTCCTGACGAAGTCTACCATTCCATCATGAACCTGAAAACCTCAAACGCCATGTGGGACACAATCTGTGTTCAGTATGAAGGTACTTCTGAAGTCCAGGACTCTCGAAAGATCAACCTGGTAAGACAGTATGAAAGCTTCATTTGTGGTAAGAATGAAACTCTCTCTGAAGTACACCAACGTTTTAACTGCTTAATAATAGATCTAAAAACTATTGGTATGGAATATTCTAACTTTGAAGTGCTGACAAATTCTTAGAATGTTTACCTGAAAGCTGGGACAATTATTCTATGTGTCTCAAGCTGTCAAATGATATAAAATCAATGACCCTTTCTACCTTATATGGCACGATGCTGAATCATGAGCAATCGAGTCATCTTAAGAAGAATCTTGTAAAAGATTCCAAAAGCACCCCTGTTGCTTTAATATCAGAGTCACCTTCCACTCAGCGATCTCCTATAACTGTCACTGAGTTGGAAACTAACTCTGAAAGATCATCAGACTCTGACGTTTCAGGAGATTTGCTAGAAAGAGTAATTTCAAGAAGAATAAACCTCTTGCTATTACTGACAAGCCAAGATCATCAACCCCTGTTGATAAGGCTACTGCTACTTGCTATAACTGTGAAAAGATAGGACATTTTGCTAGCGAGTGCAGGTCAAGGAAGTCTCTAGACCCTCAGCTTTCCCCAAGAAAAACTTTATTCCCAGGAATCGAGATGAAAAATATAAAAAGCTGAAAGAAAGGTATGCAAAGCTGAAAACCTGTAAGAAGAAAGGCAAAGGCCTCATGGCTGACTATGATTGGGCTGCCTCTGACGAAGAAGAATCATCTGACTCTGAAGATGATGATGAAGCCAATCTATGTCTCATGGCCAAACTTGAAGATGAGGAAGACAACTCTGACATTCCCTCTACTTCAACCACTGCAACTCAAGTATCACCTTCCTTCTTTACCAATATTGCAAATATTGATGAAGCTGATAGTCTTGGAAAGATCGATCTCTTGACTAGAAGTTTATATGAAGCCATGAATGGCAAAACTGTAGTTGAAAATCAAAACCTTGATCTCGCTGAACAGCTTAAAAACTGTCACCTTCAAATAGAAAATCTTTCTAAAATTGAAGAAGATTTTAAAGATCAAGTTCACCTAAATCAGCTAGTCAAAATCGAGCGCGAAGAAGCTATCGCTGCATTAAAAGCTGAAAAAGCTACTGTTGATGGATGGTATAATTCCTCAACAAAGATCACTGAGATAATTAAGTCTCAGATTCCCCTGAGTGATAAACGTGGTCTTGGTTACAAAGCTGATACTCTAGAACCAACCACTGATCGTTCCATGCTCTTATTTGGAACTTTGGTATCCTCAGTCGCTGATACTTCATCCTCTCAGTGTTCCTCTTCTAAACCGCCAATCCCTGAGGAAATCTATACCTTAACTTCTAAAGGTAAAGAAAAAGTTATTTATCCAAAACCTACCTCAGTCTTTAAAAACAAAGGTAAATGAATTGCTTTTAACCAAAATCCTCAGAAGGGTACCTCTGTACCAAAGCTGAATGCTTCTAAAGCTTCAGTGACTTATCCCTCTGATTCAAAGAATAAGATCTCTGGATTTATTCGGCGTGGATCTATTCAACGATCTACTCCTAGAATCAAAGTGGAAATCATTGGTAAGAAATCCGAAGAACTAAAAGTTCCTCCCATTTCAAAAACCAATAGCTTACTTGATGCTGGTCCTTCCGATTTTAAAAATATGGCTCAGCATGCAAAAAATCCTAAAACTACTTTCAGTTATAGGAAATGTTATCACTGTGGACTTACCGATCATATTGCTAGTAAGTGTCCAACAGCCACCAAAGCTGAAAAATTAGCTAAGGTGAAGATCATTGCCCCCAAGGCAAAGAAGACCAATCCTGGTGCAAATCAGGTCAAGGTGAATCCTACCATTGAGGTTAAGAAATTAACCAAGGTGAAGACTGACAAAGCTGAATCTTCAAATGCTGCGAAGATTGCTGAACCTTCCACTTCCTCTACCACCGCTGACAAATCTAAACCCAAGATGATGTGGGTCCCTAAGTCAAACTGATCTTCCTTTGTTTTGCAGGTTATGAAGGGTATCTGGTATCTCGATAGCTGATACTCTAGACACATGACTGGTAAGAAAAACCTGCTCGCTAAAAACAAAGAAGAAAATGGTCCCTCAGTGACCAGTGGTGGAAATGGAAAAGACTATACCTGAGGATTTGGTGTACTCTCAAATGGTACAACAACCTTCAGAAGAGTTGCTTATGCTGAAGTGCTGAAGCTTAATCGTCTAAGCATCAGTCAGCTTTGCAACATTATAAATCAAACCCTGAATCGTTTGATCTAATCGCCTATTCAGATAGTGATTTTGCAGGTTGCAAATTGGATAGGAAAAGCACCACATGAGGCTGTCAGCTCCTGGGTGGAAAGCTGGTGAGTTGGACAAGTAAAAAGCAAAACTCAGTCTCCACCTCCAAAGCTGAAGCTGAATATGTAGCTGCTGGAAGCTGTTGTTCTCAGGTCTTGTGGATGAGAAATCAACTACTGGACTATGAACTTCAGCTCTCAAAAATTCCAATCTATTGCGACAGCACAAGTGCCATCGCTATAGCCAACAATCCAGTGCTACACTCAAAGACAAAACACATCGAGATCAGGTATCATTTTATCAGAGATCATGTGATGAATGGTGATATAGAACTTCGCTTTATCCCAACTGATTATCAGTTAGCTGATTTGTTCACTAAGCCTCTTGATGAGACAAGATTCAACTTTCTCATCAGCGAGCTTGGAATGCTGAACTTTGAAGAGTAAAATCTTCGGAGGTTCACATTTGATCAGCGACAGGATAAAACCAACTTGTATAACCCATTCCATCATTTTCTCTCTGAATAAACTTGATTTGCTGATATCAAGGTATGTTTTTCTCTCGCTGACAATCGCATGTAAATGCAAGATTTCAAGACAAATTGCATCGCTGAATATCTCTTCCTTAACAGCGATACTTTGAAATTTCTTAAACCAACACTGATATTTCTATTCAGTGCTTCATGTTTTCAAAAGTGTCCCTGAGTTTTCAAAACCTCAGAGACATCCTAAAATATGAAAGGACAGTTGTGACGTCATCGCAACGGATAAGCCCTGGCACGTTCTTTTTCTGACACACGATTGCACGTTTCATTTACCTTCCAATCAAATGCAAACACGTGTCTGTGTCATGATGAAAAACTTTCCCGCTCGAGTTTTTCTCTCTCTCTATATAAACCATTTTGGGTTTATATTTTTTTCCTTTACGAGAACAACTTCTTCCTCAAGAAAACTACTGTTGCATTTTTGCTCTCAAGTTTTCAAGAACTGTTCATCTTCTTCTTCTTCAACGAACCACGTTAATATTTCTTTTATTTACCTGTTTCTTAAAACTTGTTAATGATCTTCTCATTGTTTTTACAAGATCAAACAAAGGAACTTTTTCAAAAATGAAATCATTTCTTTCATGGTTTTATGAACACAACCTTTCATGGTTGTTCTTCAAGTTTAATCGCAAATATCTTAAACTTGTTCTTCATACGTTTTTCCAGAATCCCAATCCTCAAAGGAAACTGGAAAACAAGACTTTTTATTGGGTTTGCATTTCTTTTTCAAAAACAAGAAAACCCTAATCTTTATTAAGACATTTTTGTCTGAATGAAATGGACAAAATTCGAACCATCTTATTGGAAAATCTTTCCACATTAAGATTATTCTTATTTGTTATATCTTTGGTTGAACTGATAATACAGCAATGGCATCTACTGATATTCCTACTGCTGAGAACACTGCTGCTGCTGAGGAACTGGAAATCACCAAGGCTCCTCAGGTCAAGTTCACGCTTGAGGAACTCGATTGGACAAAAACAAACAATCTCTATGCGCTTTTCGAGTTTCCTCCTCGAAAGCAAGTCACACATCTGAATGATGCTGTTAATTTCCTCAAAACATGTTGCCTCTCTACAGCCCTGACCATAACACCCCCTGCTCATCAACTACTACTATCTCAGTTCTGGTATTCTGCTAGACACACTCAGCTCATATCGACCAAAGACCCCACGAAGAAAATCGATTGCATCCTCTGTGACACTGATTTTGGCACCATAAAAATCACCCCTGCCATTATCTGAAAAGCACTGAGCCTTCCCATCGCCAGAAAAGAAAAACCCATTGTTTCTCTCCCTGACCACAAGAAACATGCTGATAGGGAAGCCATCACGGCATTCTTTGATGCAATGGGTTATGTATGGGAAACATGGAGGGACAAGAAGCCCGAGAAGAAACTGACCCTCATCAAGAAATCCAAAATGCCCAGCGAGATGAACTTCATCTTCACACACTTGATAAGCTGCATGACTGCAAAGACTGGCTCCTCTGATCAAGCCGCTCAACCTCAGCAAGCAATGGGCTATGCATTGCTGAAAGGTCTTCATGTTGACTGGGCCTCGATAATCTACGATGATCTTGTGCTCAGAGTAGACTCTGCTGCTGACCGACCATCATGGGTTCCATATCCCAGATTCCTCAACGCCGTCTTCCAAACCGGCCTGAAGGATAACTACCCAAAAGTAGGAGACCTGAAACTCTCTCAGGTTGGCCCTAAGGTACTCGACTTCAAACCAATGCCAAACGAGGTACATCTCTCTACTCCCTTATCTATTCTCAATCCTCCTTCTTCTACTTATGTAGCTCATTCAGTGGAAATCCCCACCGCTTATACCCTAACTTCAATCCTCCACTCCTTCTAGAAAAAGGAAACAATCTACTACCCAACTTGGTTCCAAAAGAATCAAGAAAACCAAGGAGCACCCCCCCCCCCAGCATTTACATGCTGAAGACTCCTCATCTTATCTTGAAGAGCTGATGGAAAGTTCAGTGGTACGCTCTGCCACAGCTGAACAAGCCACCCCTTCCATCCTAGCTTCAGCGTCTCTAAACGCTGAAGTTATAAACTTGGAAATGAACCCACCTCCTTCAGCCTCTCTACAGACTGAAGTGATTCTCAGTGGATCCAACGCTGAATCAGCTCCACATCAAACCTTCCCAACTTTCGCTTCTCTCTCTACTCCATTGAACTTTAATCCAGTTTTCACCACGATCACTGGAGCACCCGTCATTCTTCCAGAAGCTAAAGCTGATACTTTTCAAGGAATGATGGATGCAGGACCTACAGGAATGTCCATGCGTACACGCACTCTAGCTGACGACATGGAACTTTTTTCAGGACACAGAAGTTTTGACAACTTCACCATCCCTCCTGCAGGTATACACCATCCCATATACACTGTAACTAAACCCCAAACTTCTGAGCTTTCCTTTGTTCATAAGTACTTATCTGTTACAGGTCCTAATTTAGAAGACATCAACGCCTCTCTGAAGAACCTGGATACAAAGCTGACAGGTCTCACCACTAATCGCTCAGACAACTCTTCAGTTGTAACAAACGCTGGAGAGAATCTCAACAAGCTGACAAAAGTGGTTGAACAGAATGCCTCCAAGGCTGATTTGGAGAAGGTTGATGGTACTCTTGGTGATTTTGCCAAAGTTATTGCTGACATCTACACAGACTACACCTCTCTCAAAGCAACAGTTCAAACCATGTCCAGTGAGGTCATAACGCTGAAGACATCGGTTGGAAATCTTCCGGGAGAGATGTCTGCTGTAAAGACGGACGTAAGTTCAGTGAAGACAATGGTGCAGCAGATCCTGAATCACATGACCGCCCCTGCCCCTGCACTTTCACATTTTACTCCGGCGGATCATGTTGAACTTTTCAAGATCACTCCTGCTATTACTGGCCTAGAAGACAGAGTAGCAGCGATTGAAAACTGCATAAGAATTACTGGCCAAGAAGACAGTAATCCTATTGCTGCTGCTACTGCTAAAAAGTCCGTTACCTCCCCCAACCATGATGTGGAAGAGGGGAAAAGCCTAAAGAAGACCATCCCCATAATGATGAGGGGGAGAAGAAAAATAAAGAAGACCTTCCCCACTCTGATTTTTGAGCAAGTTATGGTGATTTGAAGTTCAGAATGTTCAAAAATCACAAAATCCAAACATTTTTCTAAGGCATTTTCTCTGGATAGTTTTATCAGAATTCTGACTCTGTTACTCAGAAGTTCTGACACTATTACTCAGAAGTTCTGACTCTACTACTCAGAATTCTGACTCAACTAATCAGAATTCTGACTCTGATACTTAGAATTTTGAGCAAGTTACTCAGAATTCGGACTCTTCTAATCAGAATTCTGACTCTACTACTTAGAATTTTTTTTGATAACTAATGAGGAATCATCGTAGATGATTACCAAAATCTCTTGATTTTGCAGGATTATCTTGATTTCAGAGGAAGTATTGACTCAAAATTTGATCTGATTGTTTCAAGATAAAGTTCAAAACCCATGCTTCAAAGTTTTATGTTTTTGAACGTATCGGTTCAAAACCCGTACTTAAATGAAAATGGCTTCTGAATAATTCAGTTCAGGACCCGTACTTCAGAGACTAAGACTTCTAAACAAATCAGTTTAGAACTCATATTTCTCAGGTGATATCCTTAACTGTCATATTTTTATGTTTCAAGGAACAAGTGGTGAAAGGTAACATTGTATTATGTTTTATTTCTATTGCTTTGAATATTTGAATCTTAACAATTTAATTCAATGATATGATTTTTTTTTAATTTTCATTCAATGAATAAATGTGTGTCAAAAGGTGATTTTATAAGTATTTTGTATTATCTGAGCTATATTTGTTTCAACTTTCACTTCTGAATTAAATCGAAAGGTAAGCAAAACATGAATGAAATTATGCCGAATGCTCAATGTTATGAAATCTATACTTATATAGAATATAATGTTCAAAAAGCCTAAATGTCAGAATGTTGGATGGAAACAAAAATATGGGGGGAGTACTACGTTTTAGTACCAAGTGATTGAGATGAAATATAAATATATATAAAATCATTTAGTTTGAAAGTTTGTACATGTGGCCTTTCTGGTTTGGGAGAGTAAGTCCTAAGGGGTGCTCGACACCTAGTCCCTAAGATCAACTGGTCTGGGATCGGCTGACCCAAATCCTGCAATAGAACCAGATAGAAAGCCATGTTCTACTGGTACAAATGGGTTTAAGATATATCGATGTGGCCTTTCTGGTTTGGGAAATTAAGTTCCATGGGGTGCTTGTCACCTAGCACCTAAGACCAACTGGTCTGGGATATGCTGACCCAAATCCTGCAATAGAACCAGATAGAAAGTCATGTTTAACGATGTATCTTATTCTTACTAAACTTTTTGATTAAAAGATGCCAATGTGCACAAAATTAAAAGATGCCAATGTGCACAAAATTAAAATATGCCAATGAGCACACATCTCTTGAAACTTTGGGAAAATACAAAGTCGCAATAAACTTTTAAATTTGTGAAAATCCTGATTTTGGACAAATAGTGTGAGTAGAGCAAAGTATTCGTATATGTTTTTAGAATTGCATATGCTTGAAGCTAATCATATTTCGCATGCTAAGCACACCAAATAGATTTAGTAAAGAGATTGAAACTGAACATTTTTAACTTGATATGCAATGATGACTTGTATTTGAATCCAAACACATGCATTTGATTTCATTTGATTGAAAAATCTGATAAATTTCATTAAGTTGGATTGCTTTTGTAAAATTTTCAAATGATCAAATGTTAGTAGTTATCAAGTGTAATTCAGTGAATCTTATTTTCCTTGTATAAATATATTTGAAATGAATAATTTAGTGAAATATATGCATACTTTCAGGGGGAGAAAACAAATTGCTCCATAATTCTTATTTTGAGGGGGAGCAATGTTATTCATTAAGGAGGAGAAAAAGCATAAACTTCATCGCTAAAGTTTTGAAAATCAAGGGGGAGAAAAGCTAAAGATTTTGAAGATGATTTTGCTTTCCAAAACTTTAGGGGGAGAAAAGCTAAAGATTTTGAAGATTGATATGATTGAAAAATCTGATTGATTGATTAAAAAAAAAGGAGAAGAAAGTCAGAAAGTCATAAAAAGACAGAAATTTGACTTGATCACATGAAGATAAGATTTGTCATTTCAAGGGGGAGCAAATAAAAAGCAAATATGTAACAGAAATCAGTTTGGAAATCATTGCTGCTGCTGATTAAAGACTGACCAGAAATTATTAACTTAGATTATTCAGAATTCTGAGCAAAAGTTGTCAAAGCATTCAGAAGAGCTCCTTCTGAAGATTGTTCCTGCTCTAAGATTTTGATGATGAAAAATACAAGTGTGTTTGACAAAAAGGGGGAGATTGTTAGGTCTAGAGTTTTGTCAAAAACACAACTGTTAAGATCTGATCTGAAGAATCAGAATTCTGAGTAAGAAGACTCAGAAGTTCTGATCAGAGAATAATGAAAAGATTACAAGTATGGAAGTTGGTCAGAAGACTCAGAAGTTCTGAGTAGAAGACTCAGAAGTTCTGAGTGAGAAAGCTCAAAAAGATTCTAAGTGTTGGATTCTGACTAGAAGGTTCAGAGTTCTGAGTAGGAGACTCAGAACTTCTGACTATGAAGACAAATGTTCTGAAGCGCTTATTCAGAAGTATGTTCAGAATTCATATCTTGGGATATTCTCTGTTATATTCAGTTACTAATTAGGACACGTGTAATTGTTCTATTAGTCTGTTTCTCATATGTACCATAGCTTTAGCTTTTCTCTACAGTATATATAGTGTTAGCAACAGTTTGCTAACAAATCTTTGATATAATCTTTGGTGAATCCATTTAGAGAAAAATTCATTGTAATATCTTGTAATTCACAGATTGTTAATAAATCATATGACCAGTTGCTGTGAATACGATCTTAATTGTTCATATTTGATTGTAAGAGTGTATCCTGGACTTTCACTTACCAACAAGTGCAAGAGGTCCAGCGGTTTGGGCTTTTGCCTGAGCAATTTGTGGTTCTTGGGCTGCCAATGTTCCATAAAGATCTGACAGAGTCCAGGTGTCTAAGTCCTGATTAGTTTGCAGAGACATAGACAACTGGAGCCATTCTTCGTTTAGGCTCTTTAGGAACATGACATTGTTCTCTTCAGAAGTTATGTAAATCCCGAACTTCTTACACTTGTTAATCAGAGAGTTGAACCTGTCGTATGTTGACTTCAGAGATTCTGTCGGCAGGGCTTTGAAAGCATAGTACTCATTGATGCATTGGGCTCTGCGGTTCTTCTGAGTCTTGGCTCCTCCTTCCAGTTGTTTCTCTAGTTCCTTCCACAGGTCGTCGGCTGATTCACGAGCGTCTAGAGACTGAAAGAGGTCATTTGGAATGGCCATTATCAGAAGTCGCTTGGCCTTCTGAGAAATCTCGTATTTCTCCCAATCAGCTGGAGTCCATTTATCCTTCGTCTTTGGTTTTTCGTACTCAGCAACCTATGGAGTATCATCTGTGGTAGGTACACGTAGTACTGTGACCATAGGAACATATGGAGGATTGTGAACATATGTCAGAAGCTCTTTGTCAAAACCCTCAAAGAAGTGAATCATTCGTATCTTCCATTGGGGGTACTCGTCTCTGAGCAGAGTAGGTGGTTTTGTCAAAGAACCAGCAGTGAAAAAGTTGTTGGTATTTGCCATTTTAGGTAGTTTGAAAACACCAGAAAACAGAGTATGAACTGAAAACTTTCGGATGATGAGACAGACTTTTCGAAATGGGTTTACAAGCTTAAAAACCTTGAACAATGCACAAAATGGAGAGATTTTACCACATAAACAGATCCTGTCAGTTTACTAGAGTTGAACAAGTCGAGAATAGCAAAAAAACAGGGGTTGTTTGAAATAAATGAAGAACATGTCAAAAGCAGTCCAAGTTTCTACCGAAAGGAGTTGAAATCATTGTTAGAGAGGATCTCTTGATATAGAAAATCAAGGATGGCTCTGATACCAATTGTTGATCCCAATATTGACTCAACAATGATATTAATCTCTATTAGTTCGAACAAATGTGAATGCGGAAGCGTTTTAAAGAACTAAAGAGATATTTCGGGTAGAAAATACACACATAATCAAATATGTGAAAACAGTGAATGACATAAAAGTTTAGCTCAATGATTCACTGTATATTGATTAATCAAGAACACCAAGAACACCTTTGAGTGTGTGAAACAGATTCTATGCGTTTATCAGGTGTGTCATATTGTGCAAAGTTACTTTAAATGCTCTACAAGAGCCTTCTATTTATATTATTATACAGGGGACAAGCTTTAGACAAGAAGTACTAAAGGTACAAAGACAACATCGTGGGACTGCATCAGGTACAACGTTAATGTAGTGCGCCATTTTCTGCTAAGGCTATAACCCATCAGAGGTTGACATGTGGAATGTGTAGGGTACGCCTTGTACGAACGATCTTCAGGATCTTCGTACAGTAGAGGCACGTGACAGGCACGATCTTCTTTGTCTTGATCTTCAGATATCTTCAGTCTTCCAAGTCTTCCTACCACAGAGGCTCTGTCAAGTGTGACAGAGGCTCTGTGGCCTTGTCCTCTGAGAACGTCTTCTGTAGAGTCTTCACTTGGTGTCTTGGCAGAGACTCTGTCGATGTCTTTACATTTAGCCTATTTTTCAATACTTCTTCAAACATAGAAGTTGGAGCTAACAGGTGATGTAATAATTTAAAATTTATTATAATTTCCTAAAGATATGGCATAACAACGATATTCTAAATATCTAGAGTAATGAGTTATATTACAATCTCAACTAATCTCTTTACGTCTACAGAAATGTTAATCCATAACGGTCTAATACTACCTAAGCATGAGTTAATCCATCAGGCCAACTAACCATTGACGTATGGATGCTAAAGGCATAAAAACCTTTAGCAGAACTTATATGTCGTACATATGATACATCCACTCCATGATTGGTCATACAGTAGGTCATGTGTGATCAATCACATAGATGATGTTACACTTTCATAAGCAAGAACTTCAACTGATATACATAAACTTCCCTTCGAAAATTTACAAAGTTAAGGAGCCTTAGCGTTAGCCCCATTTAGTTCATTTCAACTATTGTAAAAAGACCAAATCTTCTGATCACAGAAGACCTCTGTCGAGTAAAGAAGCACAGAGAAGCCCAACCAGAAGATAAATCTTGGATCTGAGAGCCTCTGTGGAAGACCTCAGAGCCTCTATGAGGAACCTTAGAACCTCTAATGAAGATCAACCTCTGTGCTCAACACTTGAAGAATTCACAAGATATCTCGAAGAAAAAACTCTTATCTCACTTAGAGAGTTCAGGAGTTGAAACAAGCGAACTCGTGGCCCGGTTCTCGACTTCTTTGGATGCACACACGAGTCTAGAGCCACTTGATGATATACTTTCCTTGGCTAGGACACATGACACCACTATGGCTAATGTCGAGATTCTTTGTGACTCGACCAGAACACCCCGAGTGATTCTACCATTCGGTAGCTTGCAAGGACAGGGTAGAAGTCCTGCCACGGCTATCCTTACGCCAACCGTGAGCGTAGGTGGTATCGAGGTGCAATCCATCGTAGTTACTACAACTGGCCAGCTACGTGCGCTAGGTATTAGCCCCCCGGAGTTTGTCTCCAAGGAAACTATGGACGGCGCCTTAAAGGCTGTCCAAACTGAGGTTCTAAAGAAGCTGTCAGAGGACTTGGACTTCATCTAATGGTCCATCAAGGGTAAGGAAGTAGTGATAGATCCCCCCATTCAAACACCGATACATCTTCCCCACCTAACACCAAACCCTCAAAACATGAGCATCGATGCCCTCAAGGCCGCTTTACTCGATAAGCTCTTGTCCCAATCAAACACCGAAACATCCTCTGAAGCCGACCTCGTGAGCCTTCTACGCTCACAAATTCAAACCCCAAACACTCAACCCGACTCCCAAGCCTATATACACTCAAAGCCAGATACCCTTACCTCAACCTTAACCGACATCAAACGCACCCTTGGTACCTTATCCGAAAGGTTGCCAGCCTAGAAAGCACATGTAAGGGTCAAGCACAGGGCTTGAAGAGAAATCATGATGACTAGGAGGATCCTGATCAACATGAGGGGGAGAAAAGAATGCGACTAACCGAGCTGTCAACCTAAACGACAAAACCATTAACTGACACTCCAGCCGAACCTGAGCCACACCAACAACCAGAAAATTAAAACATGGTTCAGGACATGGAGTTATCTACACCAGTCAGAGACCAAGTGCCCGAGTCAGCAGACCCAACGGTTGAAAAGCCCGAAGGAGAACCAGAAGAACATTTGATGTTGACAGTTCCGGAAAGACCAGTTCTGGAGTTGATTGATGAAGACTCAGACGGTAACCGTGAAATGGAACAGGTATGGAGAGAAAAAGCACTAATAGCCATTCAATTTGAGATAGATGCTCTCTGTGATTTCTCAGATGACGAGTTCATGAATGACGAAGACTATGATCAGTTCCTTCTCCAAAGTGAACAGGTAACAAAGTCTCAGCACGACACACATGACACCGCAGGTACCTCTGAAATACCAATTCCCGAACCGGAAATGGCTCAACCTCAACCTATTCTACCAGTTCATTGGGAGAGAGTCCGAATCCTGGTTCCATACTTAGAAGAATCGCATAAGAAGATTTTCGTTCACTGGATCAGACCACTCGACCCGGTTATGTGTTACGGGGTTTCAGATCAGGCATAACCGATTTGTTCTTAGTATTTGGAGGTGATGAAAAGAAGCAGAATGATACATGAAGTTAGAACCAACCACAGCATCACTGAAATCGTGGATATCGTGTCCGATAAAGTCCTGAAGGTATGGTTCCCGATGTTTACAGTTAAAAGAGATGATGGAAAACAATGGGTATTCTCGGAAGCCGACTTCAACAATCTAAACTTGAAAGACTTCCCGGTTCTTCTTCTAGAGTTAAAGACACGCACCATCCGACCACTTACTAATACCAAAACCCTCGAAACAAGCAAAAGATTCATGAAGTGCACCATTACCCTCTCGTACATCAATGACTTTCAGTTGGGAATAGAAAGCAACCAGAAAAAAGTTAATATGCTGAAACCAAATCTGACTCTCCCTACAAGTACATACTCTTTTACTCAAACTAGAGACATAGATTGTGTATCTGAACGATAAGGGAGAGAAGCGATTTATGAGGATCAATGAGCTGCACAAGTTCAGTGAAGGGACATTGATGAAGGTACAGAACGTGCTGAGAAAGATACTTGAGGAATAGGAAAGGGACTCGTCGGGAAAGTTTGTCAGTACAAGAAAATATCTCGCCAAAGAGCTGCTCAAAGAGATTGAAGACAGACTGGAATACAGGAGCTCCATACAGCAATTTGAGATCCTTTTTGCTATCAGGAAGCGATATGTCCCCAACTGGCGTGAGATCGAACTTCAATTCAAAGGGGGAGATTGTTAGGTCTCAGAAGTTAGTTGAATAGAAGTTCAGGGACTGTTTCTGTCAACTTGTGTAACTATCCCTCATGGGATATAAATACATTTCTTTTGTTTAGAATTAGGGTTAATGATCAGATTACCATTCATAATTACCTTTGTACGGCTACTCTAGTTCATGGCTTTTCTGCATTAATTAAAGTGAGATTTATGACTGTTTGAATTCAATTGTGTTGATTCATTGTATTGCCCTTGATATCTGGGATCCACAAAACCCTCCTAAAACCCTCAATCTTGGAGAATACATTTTTGGGTGGAGGCTAGAAAGAAATCTAAGGGAAACAGGTGTGATTCATCATTGCAGCTTGGTGTAAGAAGGATTCAAGGATACCATTTCATATTCTTCAAGGTAAATTCCCTCCTTGTTCATCTTATTGCTTGGGTTTGTAATAGGGACTCCTTTGAGTAACCCATTTTGATGATTTAGCTCATACTTATTGGGATTAGATTGTTAGTTTGTGTTCTTGAATAGTTTATTGTTTTATTTTGAGAAACCTTTGTCATTTCAATGGTGGTTTTTGATTTTGTCAAGGATTTGGATTTGTTTTTGGATTTGGTGGGATTAAGTGTAATTTTAACGTTAGTTTTTGGTTCGCAATGCAAAGAGGGCTCAAAACTATCATTCTGGGAGGATTGGAACTGATTTGGGGAAGTTTGGGGGTGAGAAACCCTTGGCGGAATAGAGAAAAGTCGTGCAGGGGTCGGACTAGTGTCCCGCGCGACTTGTGCCATGGGTGAGGTCACGCCAAGCACTGTTGCTCTGAAACCCGAATTTTGCTTTAATCCCCAATTAGGGCTAGGACTGAGGCACTGTTTGGGGGTTTGTCTTAAGGATCATTAGGGTTGGTTTTGGGGTGTATTAGGGGGTTTAACACCTTTCTTGTGGCACCAAATTCAGGTGTTCGGTTTGTTCGAAAGTAGGATTCGGAGTGTGTAGCGGATTGCCAAAGCTTAAGTGAGTTCCCTTAGCTCTTTTCACCCTAAATGAATTATTTTATGGAAGTTTCATTTACTGAATTTGGTTTTAGCACATTCTTATGAATTATACTTATGAGAAGGATTATCACACACGTTATGGAAATGTTTATAATCATACATGCATGATTTGCTTGTTAAAAATTCTTATTTGACATGACGCTTGTTAGTCGGGTTGCACATTGAGAATAGTGTACCTTGGGGTATTACATACCCCATGGGAGATAAATTATATTCCGGTTTGCTTGGAATTTGTTTGTTGTATGGGAATGGGGAGTCTGCTTGGGCCCCGAAGGCGAAAAGGGAGTCGGCTTAGGCCCAGATCGTGGCTACTACCACGAGGTTGAAGTGGTCTATGAACATTGTGGAATTACCCCTGTGTGTTATTGATCTGTTAAATGGGCCTTATGGCGGACTTGGTTATTTTAAGGTTTATATTTTGTTTAAACTGCTTTGGTAGGGAATTCACTAGACCTCATGGTCTAACCCTCGCTTTCCAAATCTTAAAACCATTTTCAGGCAATAGCTTGGTAGGTGCGTCTTCCAATGGGTAAGGGGAAGGCTTGAAGTCTAATAGCGGAGAGCTAGAGACCGTCACCCTTTTTCTTTTATTTAGTTAGACATCTCGGTTGTGGTTGTCTGTGAACCGTTGCACTAATTTAAGAATGTGTTAAACTTTGAGATTTTTGGGACCCTTATGGGCTTTTAATATAAATTTTGATGATGGTAAATTTTGGGGTGCTACACTGTACTTACCCCAATCCTCTTCATTCTCATCTTTATGTCTCTAGACTTTCTTTGGTTGTTAATTTTGGGGTTTTAGATTTGAATTAAGCTCAAAATGGTGCATGTTGGGACCTGAACTTTCGAAACCCTAAGGCTCCTTAACTTTTTAATTTTGGAAGGGAAGTTTCTGTACATCAACTGAAGTTCTTGTTTATGACAGTGTAACCTCATCTATGTGATTGACCATACATGACCTACTGTATAACCAAGCATGGAGTGGATGTGTCATATGTATGACACATATGTTCTGCTAAAGGTTTTTATGCTTTTAGCATCCATATGTCAATGGTTAGTTGCCCTGATGGATTAGCTCAAGCTTAGGTAATATTAGACCGTTACGAATTAACTTTTTTGCAGACCTGAATAGATTAGATGAGATTGTAATACAACTCATTACTCTAGATATTTAGAATATCTTGTTGCCATATCTTTAGGAAATTATAATAAATTTGAAATTTTTACATCACCAATTAAGGTAATTATCAAATTGTGCAACAAGTTTATTTCATACTTTCATTAACCAATGTAAAAAAATCATGAAAGACAATAGTGGTTCAGGTAAAGACAAGTGAATGGTCACGTTTTGTTGGTTATTTTGGTGATGCTAATTTGAAATTTCGCATGATTTTTTAAGATTCTTTGCTTATGATTTTTTAAGATTCTTTACTTTTCAAGCGCAAGAAAAGCATGGACAAGAGTTATCTCTTTGGTTCTTGAAGATTCGAAAAAATTGCGGGGCCTATAAGTACTTGAAAATATTTTTTATTCACATATTGAGAAGAAAAAGGATTATCTCATCGTTTCAAAGGTCATAACTGATTCCCTGATTATCACAAATTTTATTATTTTGTTTGGTATATAAGGTTTTTTTTTCCGCCTTCATTTCCTATATGTGGATCCATCCAACCTTCACTACTTATTTTGGTTTTTGTCAAGTTGTTTTAATTCTAATGCGCGTGTGTTTGACATATACAATTTCTATGTTGGATCGGATTGCCATAATGTTGGATGTGGCTATTGGTTTCTTGTTATGAGCGTCTATGTTTTTTTTGGTTTTTCATTTCATCTGGTTATCAAAGGTGCTATAATTGTTTTAGATTGGATTGACCTGAAGGGAGTGTACAATATCTGAATCAACGAGTTTAGCTGTTATCTGGTTAAGGTTTTCAAGAACTAATTTCTCTTTGAGGTGAATTGAAAATCCCCCTTTTCCTGATTGTATGTTATGTTGGTTTATTCTTTATAATTCAAAATGGATATGAAAATCAAATGCAAGAATTACATGACTTTGATTTTTGCAAAGTTTGAGAAATGGGCTTGGCTTATTCATTTGTGAATTTTTAAAAAGTGTTCACATATTTTTCATTAGTCTTTTCTTTTTAGGCCATTTGAAGGTTCTTGGATACAAACTTTATACTTTTTACTACTATTCCCATTGTTCTTTTTATCATCTTACTTCAGGTACCTTGGGTACGTGTGACTGACCAATTTAATAAAAAAATCAAAAAATCTTACATCTTGTTATATTCACTAGATTCGATAAACATCGAAAAATCTTACATCTTGTTTTTTCTTTCTATTTATGCTTTCGTAAGCAAGAATTCTTACAATTATTATCCTTGTATCTAGTTAAACTTGTTTGTTTCGTGTATTGGCGATGCAGTATGATGAGGATAAAGCTCTGAGGGTGAAGGCGGTAGCCAAGGGAAAGTTCCTAGAGAAAGAATACGTTGCAGCAAAATTTCATGCGGAAAGAGCAAGAATGATTTGTCCTACGCTTAATTATATATCGATATTTATCACAATTATTAATATATATTGTTCGAAAGAGGAATCTGTAGAAAGTGGTGAAGAATCAGATTAGTGGAAAAAGGTTCTAGGGCTGGAAGAAGGATATTGGGATTAGATCAACAATTTTGGTTCTTGTGATTGATGCTTCAAGTTTTTCCTTGGATGTTAAAGTTCTTCGAGTAAAATGCCACTATAACTTCATCTTCCAACAGCTTTTGAGTGCTCATGATCAAAACAGCAGTTGAGCTGGAACTGAAGATTGCTGATCTAACCCCAAGATCCTTCTTCCAGCCTCAGAATCCTTTTCCACCAATCTGCTTCTTCACCACTTTCTATAGATTCCTCTTTCAAACAATATATATTAATAATTGTGATAAATATCGATATAGAATTAAGCGTAGGACAAAGCCTTCTTGCTCTATCCGCATGAAATTTTGCTGCAACATATTCTTTCTCTAGGAACTTTCCCTCGGCTACCGCCTTCACCCTCAAATCTTTATCCTCGTCATACTCCATCGCTAATACACGAAACACACAAGTCTAACTAGATTTAAGGATAATAATTGTAAAAATGCATGAATACGAAAGCATAAATAGAAAGAAAAAAACAAGATGTAAGATTTTTCGATTTTTTTTTAATCTAGTGAAAATAACAAGATGAAAGATTTTTCGATTTTTTTATCAAATTGGTCAGTCACACGTACCAGGGGTACTTGAAGTAAGATGATAAACAGAACAATGGGCATAGTAGTAAAATGTACAAAGGTTGTATCCAAGAACCTTCAAATAGCCTAAAAAGAAAAGAGTAATGAAAAAATTGTGTAAACTTTTTAAGAATTCACAAATGAATAAGCCCATTTCTCAAACTTTGAAAAAATATAAGTCATATAATTGTTGCATTTGATGTTCAATCCATTTTTAGTTATGAAGAATAAACCAACATAACATACAATCAGGAAAAAGGGGCTTTTCAATTCACCTCAAATAGAAATCAATTCTTGAAAACCTTAACCAGATAACTACTAAACTCTTTGATCCAGATATTGCACACTCCCTCCAGGTCAATCCAGTCTAAAACAATTATAACACTTTTGACAAACAGATGAAACAAAAAAACAAAAACAAAAAACATAGAAACTCATAACAAAAAACCAATAGCCACATCCAGATAGGCAAAGGACATTGTGGCTATCCTATCCAACATAGAAATTGTATATGTCAAACACACACATGTATTAGAATTAAAACAACTTGAAATCAACCAAAATCGGCCGTGAACCTTGGAATGATCAACATATAGAAATGAAGGGGGCAAAAAAACCTTCTATACCAAGCAAAATAATAAAATTTATGATATAAATCAAGGAATCAGAAATGACCTTTGGAACAAAGAGAAAATTCTTTACTTTCTGTATGTGTTAATAAAAAATCTTTTCAAGTACTTATAGGCCCTGCAATGTTTTCATATCTTCAATAACGAAAGAGATAACTCTTGTCCATGCCTTTCTTGTTCTTGAAAAGTAAATAATCTTAAAAAATCCTGCGAAATTTCAAATTAGGATCACCAAAATAACCAAAAAATGTGACCATTTACTTGTTGTCTTCACCTGAACCACATTTTTTGCATTTAACTGTTAAAAAGCTATTCACTATTAATTTTGGTTCATGACTTTTTTACATTGGTTAATGAAAGTATGAATAAATTTGTTGCACAATTTGCTATTTACCTTGATTGGTGATGTAATAATTTAAAATTTATTACAATTTCCTAAAGATATGGCATAACAACGATATTCTAAATATCTAGAGTAATGAGTTGTATTACAATCTCAACTAATCTATTTACGTTTGCAGAAATGTTAATTCATAACGGTCTAATATTACCTAAGCATGAGTTAATCCATCAGGCCAACTAACAATTGACGTATGGATGCGAAAGGCATAAAAACCTTTAGCAGAACTTATGTGTCGTACATATGATACATCCACTCCATGCTTGGTCATATAGTAGGACATGTGTGATCAATCACATAGATGATGTTACATTGTCATAAACAAGAACTTCAACTGATATACATAAACTTCCCTTCGAAAATTTACAAAGTTGAGGAGCTTTAGCGTTAGCCCCATTTAGTTCATTTCAAGTATTGTAAAAAGACCAAGTCTTCTGATCACAGAAGATCTCTGTCGAGTAAAGAAGCATAGAGAAGCCCAACCAGAAGATAAATCTCGGATCTGAGAGTCTCTGTGGAAGACCTCAGAGTCTCTGTGAGGAACCTCAGAACCTTTGATGACGATCAACCTCTGTGCTCAACACTTGAAGAATTTACAAGATATCTCGAAGGAAAACTCTTATCTATATCTATGAACTCCTATTTAGGCCTACCACGTAACCCCCCCCCCCCCCCTAAACAGTTATATTGCCTTTACAGGTGGCAGAATCATGTTTGCCTCAGTGTTGACTTGTGTGTAATGTTTTCCTATAAATAGGAAGATTTGGTATGATTTCCTGAAAGCTTCGTACGCCTAGAGTAGCACACACTTCACACCATAACTGCACATAGTTAAGGGAGAGAGAGATTTTAGGGTTTTCACACATAGTTGTGTGTGTTCTTCATTTGTTCTTCAATATTCTAATTTGTTTATCACTAAATATTAAGCATATGGCTCATTGAGTTGATTACATTCTTGTTTCCATTGTTCTCCTCTCTTTCTACTTATTCTACCAAGCTAATACAAACTGTTTTAAAACGCTTCCGCAACTCTACCTATTTTTGTTTGTGTTAGGCTATAAGAGAGTTAATCTGGGACAACAATTGGTGTCATAGCAATTGATTTGCATAAAGCAACTGATCATATTTGCTTATTGATTATATCTCAAGGTAGCAAAACCTGTTTTCTAACTTGGTTTTCATTAACAGACAGTCCCTGTTCTTATGCAGTTTTTGAAAACATTTGTGGATTTGTGCATTTGTGCATTTGTGGATCTATTATATCTTAGAAAAACATATCAGTTTGTGCTAGATCTGCTCTAAAGTATATTACCAAAGTTTCATCAAGTGTTGGTGTCATTTTCTTATTTACATCTTTCAAATTCTTGTTAAATCTTGTTCATCTGTTATTTCTCTGATTTTCTGTCAAGATGAAAAAATGCCATTTATACTGCTGGATCTCAAACTAAACCTCCAACTTTTTCGAGAGATGAGTATCCACAGTGGAAAATCCGTATGATAAACTTCTTTGAAGGCATTGATCTCTAGCTTTATGAATCTGTGAAAAACGGTCCTTTCCTTCCTATGTTAGAGGTCCCTAGGGTTCCAGAAACTGAAACAACCCCTGAAAACCCTCCTCATTTCAAACTAAAAGAGATGAAAGACTGGTCAACCACTGATTGGGAAAAGATTGAGGTTGAAAGAATGGCCAAAATATTGTTGATAATGGCCATCCCAAATGACTTTTTTCAATACCTATATGCTTGTGATACAACAAGGAATTATGGCTAGATCTGGTGAAACAACATGAGGAAGGGATTAAGACATAGAAATATATAAGATCCCAGTGTCTTAATGAATACTACAGCTTCAAAGCCAAACCAGGTGAAACCCTACATCAAACATATGATAGGTTTAATACCGTAATCAACAAATGCAGTAAAGATGGTATTCATAGAATCTCTGAGGACAACAATGTCCTGTTTCTCAAAAGCCTTGGTGATGAGTGGCTCCATCTGTCCATGTCATTACAGACAAATCAAGATTTAGATACTTGGTCACTTTCTGATGTATTTTGGACTCAGGTGGCGCAAGAGCAACATATTGTCAAGTCCAAACCTCTTATGGATGGACCTCTGGCACTAGTAAGTAACATCACAGAGCCCCCAGTCAAGCCAGTGTAAGAAAAGGCCACAGAGACCAGTTCTAAAAGCCAAAATATAGGAAAGAAAGCAATGGTTGCTGAGAGTGAGGAAGAGAAGGAGGAATATGAAGATGATGAGGCAACTAATATGACCTCGATAGCTAAATCTTTGGCCTTGCTGACCAAAGAACTGAACATAGGATTCCACAGAAAGCATGCCTTCAACAGAGGAAATGAGAGAGATGAAAGGGAGAACAGATATCAGAGGTCTATCCCTGGTATGGAGAGACAATTTGCTCCAGTTAACCACGATCCTAGACAACTTGCTCTATTCAACCAAGACCCAAGACAGTTTGTACAAGTTAACCAAAATCCAAAACAATTTTCCCTAACGAATCAAGAGCAAAGAGAGTTTGCTCCAATCAATACAGATCCAAGGTAGTTTGCACCACCAACCACTTATGATCCCAGGTACACCATAAGAGAAGAGTACTATGAACCAACGACTTATGACCAAAGATATGAGCCAAGGTTCTATGAGCAGAGACCTATTGAGTACCAGCAGAAGATTCTACAGAAGAAGGAGCACATAGGTCCTAAAAAGCAGGTTAAGACTGAACCACAGAGCAACAAGTGCTATAAATGTGGTAAACCTGGACACCTTGCAGCAGATTGCAAGTCACCACCTGCTAGAGATGCTTCCTTTTACAAAAAAAATCTAAATGTTATACACAGAAGTCTTTTATGGAAGAGCAGGAAAAGTGGGTGTTAGATGAAGCTTCAGATAAAGAAGACAAAAATTCCATGTTCTGTGGAATGACTGGAGTGAGAAAAAGTGACTCCGATAGTGAGGTATATTCTTCATCTAGTATTAAGTTATCATGCAAAAAAGTTAAATTGCTTAAACTAGAAAAGGATTTCAAAAACATAGAACAAAAGATCTATAAAGCAGAAATAGATCTTGCATTTCCTAAATGGGAAGCATGGCTTTTGGATCAAGAAAAGAAAGAAATCTCACTTAAAAAGGATAAGCAAGAAAAGCAAAATTTGTCATAAATCAACTCTTTTAAAACTAAAGTCAGTGATCTTGACAAGGATCCAAAGTGTAAAGAATAGAAGCTAAAGGATGTTGAGAGTGACAAAATGAATATTCTTGCACTCAAACTTTATTTTCAAAAGGAGATATAGTCATTGAATTTGTTGATTCAAACTCTCTCAGTGATTTGATGATGACCTTTTAGAATACTTAGTGAAATTTCATTTAACATATGTATGTATTAGTGTTTCACCATCAACGATAGGATACTGAGCATGTTCAGTATCGCTGATGGAATCTAATGTAATAGTGTTAATGTAATCCCCGAAGATAAGTTTCACGACAAAAGAGTTCATCGCTGACATCGAAGAAAAAGCTGATGAACAAAGGACAAGTATACTCATGATCTGATGTGGACATTAGTGAAACCAAGACAAGTCCACATGCGCGACAAGTCCACTCCCTGATGGAAGACCTCCTCAGCGATCGTTGAGCATGAAACCTGGACTTCAAGATTTCTTTGTCTTATCCTCTTACACAAATATTAGGGATGGTAAGAAGATACATGCTTTTGTCCAAGATCGTACAACCACTCTGCCAACTACATTGTTCACCATGCGGTCCAAAGCATGTCTTGCAAAAAGTAAGAAGCATGCACCCAATCTGATGTTGACACGTGTAAAGTGCTTATGTGATGCATTTAATGCATAGGGTATAAATAGGAGCAATACCCCTTCAGTTTGAAGGATATCTCCTGAACTACTTAGTGCGTAGAAAACCCTTGTTTTTCTACATCATCCCTTCTCTCTAGTTTCTTGTGCAAGAACACTTAGTGATTCTCAAGTTTGTTTAGATTAGGTTTACTTAATCTTATTCCGCAACAAACTGTAAATAGTAATTTGATTTATCAATAAATAATTTAGAAAACCAAAATTTTGTACTTGTATAACCCATTCGGGACCAACAAGTGGTATCAGAGCAGATTGTTTAATCTCATAAACAAGATCTTGCTTATACTTTTCTCTTCCTTGCTATTCTTCAAATGGCACTCAACACAAACACAAACTACATAGACAATGGTTCTCTTGCAAAACCTCCTCGATTCAGCATAAATAACTTCAATCTCTGGAGGAATCGAATGATGCTTTTTCTCGAAGGTGTAGATCCCACTATGCCTTACTATATTGAAAATGGACCCTATGTTCCATCTATCATATCTGCTGCAGTCCCTGCTACAGCTACCCCTCTTGCCATTCCTGAAAGAGAAATCATTAAAAAATTCTCCAAATGCACTGATGAAGACAAGAAGAAGGTAGCCATTGATACCAAAGCTAGACCAGTGATATCTATGGCTCTACCTGATGAGGTTTATCATTATGTAAAGAACCTCAAAACGTCTAAAGCCATGTGGGACACAATCTATGTTCAATATGAAGTTACTTTTGAAGTACAAGAATCCAGAAAGATAAATCTCGTAAGACAGTATGAAAGTTTCATATGTGGAAAGAATGAATCTTTATCTGAGGTACACCAACTTGACTGCTTATTAAATGATTTAAGAACTGTTGGTAGGATCTACTCTAATTCTGAGACCCTGACAAAATTCCTGGAATGTCTTCCAGAAAGTTGGGACAGTTATACCATGTGTCTTAAGCTCTCAAAGGATCTCAAATATATATCCTTAAGCACTCTTTATGGCATTTTGCTTAATCGTGAGCAATCGTGTCAGCTTAAGAAGAATCTTGTAAAAGATCCAAAAGATTCTAAAATCACACCTGTTGCTTTACTCTCCTCAGAGATGATGCCCTCTCAGCAATCCTCCATTACCATTACTGAGATGGAATCCAACTCTGATGATTCATCAGCAACTAACATGTCAGAACTTGATGAATCATTGGCACTCTTGACAAACTTCTTCAGGAGATTTGCAAGAAATAATAACTTCAGAAGAAATAGACCTCTTGCTATTACTGACAAGTCAAAATCAACTCCTGTTGATAAGGCAACTGCTACTTGCTATAACTTGATAGTGAGTTACAATCATATGGACCAAAAGTGTATATACAATCATACGTGACATATAAATTGAAAAAAAACTCCTCTATCTCTCTCTCTCTGTGTGTGTGTGTGTGTGTGTGTGTGTGTGTGTGTGTGTATGTGTGTGTGTGTGTGTGTGTGTGTGTGTGTGTGTGTTTGTCTCTTTCTCTAGATTCCTACTGAACCTCAACCCATCTTTACAAATCTTCGGCACTCAATTTCGGTGAACCACCCCATTTTCAGCGACGTCAAACCCCTCCATGTATTACCTACCAACACCTCCACCACTCCCACGACCACACATATAGTCAACCCAAAGGGAACAAAACGATAGTATCATCCCCACCCAAATCAATTATGTAACTCCCACTTACTGCAACTCCCCACCTACACCCACTGATATTTTTATGTAATTTTTTGATCTTTTCTTTGTATATAGTGTTGATGGAGATGGTCATCTAGGAGGGTCACATTACAGGGGTCGTTGGGGGTGCAACAACAAAGATAGGGTGTTACAGTGGCTAGAGTTGCAACAATAGGGAAGAGGTCAATAGTAGACGATGATGTGTCTGACGAAGATGGAAGATGTGGCAGGTTGGGGAGGGCAGGTTCGAAGATGGAGGTTGAAACATAAACGAAGATGGAGATGATGGGTAATTTTCGTCCATGTAGGGTGGAGAATGGTGATCATTATGGTTACAGTGGGGGAGAGTACGGTGTCGAAGGGGAGGGGGAGGGTCACTGTGGAGGGAAGGCTACTGGTGGGTGGTTTGTGGCGGGTCAATAGAAATGGTGAGATAGTGAAGGTCGTGGGTCATGGGAAATGGTGATTATTGACAAAGGAGATGTAGGTATAGGAAATGGATAAATTGTTTTTGTCTTTGGCCCTCCATGCTTTAGTGTTTATATTTTGGCCCGAGTTTTAGAAAAGTTTAATTAAAAAATTGCTAAAATTGAGAAAAAAAAATGCAAAAAGATCATCCTGCCCTCGAGTTTAACGGGTTTTTTTTGGAAAAAGGGGGACAACACCCCTTGGAAAAACTTTATTAAAAAACAAAATAAAAGCTACAACTTACGAAGGGTATACTGTAAAACCAGTTTCTATTAGGTAATCATCAAATCATCCATTGATCTTGAACATAATAGAGATTACATATGATTGATGCACTTTCTCTCTCTAGAATGCTCTCACTTCTCTCTCTAGTATATTACAATTAAGATCATTCACTAATGACTTCCTTGAGACTTTCTTAACATCTAAGCTAACAACCTATTTATACTTCCTAAACATTACAAAGTCTTTAAACTAATTACATTGACTTTCTAACTAAAGCTACTTTGACTTTGACTGTCTTTGACTTTTACAATGTTTGACATTATACAAGACTTTACAATAAATCCTGAATACAATAATGCTCTAACAATCTCCCCCATTGGATTCAAGATTTAAAAAAATATGACAGCAGTCTTCAGCTCTTTGTCTTCAAAACTTTAACTTTGACCGCTTTGAACGTTGAAGCTTTGACACTCTTCAAACAGTTGAATCTACATAAGGATGCGAAGCCTTCACATTTTTTAACATTTAGGTGTAAGCACAATCCCGGTCTCTCAGATCTAAGATAACCATATTCAAAAACACTTCAGACTTCACATGATCCGAAATCCTCAACTTTGAGCAATCTGAATCCACATATGAGTGATTCGAAAACATCTTTGTCTTTCACAATGTAAAGTCAATGTTCTTCAATACAATTTTCATCTCTTTGACCTTGAATTGTCTTCGACATGAAATTGAATTAAACATTTCTCCCCCTTTTTTGATGAAAGTGAGCATCATGATCATCAAAAACCTTTTTCAATTTCAGTCGCGTCTCTGAGTATCACTAACAATCTCCTCCTTAATGAATAACCTTGCTCCCCCTCAAAATAAGAATTCTGGAGCAATTTGTTTTCTCCCCCTGAAAGTATGCATATATTTCATTAAAAATATTTATTTCAAATACAGTGCATTAATGAAAACATTTATACAAGGAATATAAAATTCATTGAACCACATTTTATAACTACTAACATTTGATCATTTGAAAACTTTACAAAAGAAATCCAACTTAATGAAATTTAACAGATTTTTCAATCAAATGAAATCAAATGCATCTGTTTGGATTCAAGTACAAGTCATCATTGTATATCAAGTTAAAAATGTTCAGTTTCAATCCCTTTATTAAATCTATTTGGTGTGCTAGCATGCGAAATATGATTAGCATCAAGCATATGTAATTCTAAAACATATAAGAATACTTTGCTCTACTCACACTATTTGTCCAAAATCAGGATTTTCATAAATTTACAGGTTTATCGCGACTTTGTATTTTCCCCAAGTTTCAAGAGATGTGTGCGCATTGGCATCTTTTATTTTGTGCTCATTGGCATCTTTTATTTTGTGCTCGTTGGCATCTTTTATTTTTGAGCTCATTGGCATCTTTTAATCAAAAAGTTAAGAAAGCATAAAATACACCGTTAAACATGACTTTCTATCTGGTTCTATAGCAGGATTTGTGTTAGCAGATCCCAGACCAGTTGGCCTTAGATGCTTGTCGAGCACCCCTTAGAACTTAATTTCCCAAACCAGAAAGGCCACATCGATATATCTTAAACCCATTTGTACCAGTAGAACATGGCTTTATATCTGGTTCTATATCAGGATTTAGGTCAGCCGATCCCAGACCAGTTGATCTTAGGGACTAGGTGTCTAGCACCCCTTAGGACTTACTCTCCCAAACTAGAAAGGCCACATGTACAAACTTTCAAACTAAATGATTTTTATTTGTTTATTTGATGCATCCCAATCACTTGGTTCTAAAAAACATAGTGCTTCCCCCATATTTTCGTTTCCATCCATCATTTTGACAAATAGATTTTTTAAGCATTATATTCTATATAAGTCCAGATTTCCATAATTTTGAGCATTCAGCATAAACTTCATTCATGTTTTGCTGACCTTTCGATTTCTTTCAGAAGTGAAAGTTGAAACAAATGCAACTCAGATAACACAAAAATACTTGTAAAATCACCCTTGACACACATTTTATTCATTGAATGAAAAATTGAGAATTTCATCTCATTGAATTAAATTTGTGAAAGTTCAAACTTTCAAAATCAATAGAAATAAAACATAATGCAATGTTACCTTTCACCACTTGTTCCTTGAAACAGAAAGATGTGACAGTTAAGGATATCACCTGAGAAGTATGAGTTCTAAACTGATTTGTTTAGAAGTCTTAGACTTTGAAGTACGGGTCCTGAACTGAATTGTTCAGAAGCCATAGTCGTTGAAGCACGGGTTTTGAACTGATATGTTCAAAAGCCAAAAACGTTGAAGCACGGGTCCTGAACTGATGTATTCAGAAACCAATAATTTTGCTTTCCCTTAATGGCACAAGTACTCTTCTTTAAAAAAATCACCGCGTCTCTTCTGTTTTCAGTCATGTGTGTGGTATATATATTTCCAAATCAGCACAACACATGATGAACCTGCAAAACAGATTAAGCAGATTTTGGTACCCAACGGCACTTGGGTCCTAGTGTGTTAGGTGTAAATTTCTTAGAAGGAATACTGTAAGTACCGTACCAATAAGAAGTATAATCTTTATGTACAAAATCATTTGACCTACAATAAGAACAACAAATTTTCCTATGTGCTAACCTAACCAAATGATTTACAGAATGAATAGGATTAGGTTTATCAGAAGATTTACCTTTCGGCGCATTGTTCTTCTTGGCATTTGATGTGGAAGCAGATGATTTTGGTACATCTTTCTTTGGAACTGTTGTGCCTTTGACTCTCCATTCCATCTTCACCTTTTTGAAGACTGGAACTTCTTTAAGATTGAAAGTATTAACTTTAGGCACATTTGGTTTGTTATCTGATTTATCAAGCAGAGGATTATAGAAGAGATTTGTTGAACGAATGTGATCTTTTGAGAAATCAGTTGATCTATTAAATTGTTTAGAAGGAATGTTTTTAAAACTTGAACTTGAAGCAGTTTTAAAAGAGCATTCAGAATCATTTGAAATAACAAATGGAGTCTGAAAGTTAGTATCAGGATTGACCTGATTTGAGACATCAAATTTAAAAATGATGTCTTCAAGTTCTTTGACTTTGTTTATCAAAACATTTTTCTCTTTAAAGATTAGATCAAATTTCTTTTGGAGATCAGATTTGATCAATTGATCCTTCATAATATCAGCTGATAAACCAGATAATCTTTTGGTATGATTAAGAATCGCATCTTCACAATATTCGCGTTTCGATTCAAAGTCTTTTTCCAAAGACTTTCTTTTATCAGTAATCTCTTTGAAAATTTCTATATTGTTCTTTTTAAGGGTTTTACTTTCCTTTTCAAATAGATTTTTCTTTTCCGCAAAATCTTTTCTTTCTTTTTCCAAAAGATTTTCTAAATCAGAGATTTTCACGGAAAGTTCAGAACTTTTAATCCCAAAAGATTTTCGTTCAGTTTCAAATTTAGCTCTTTCTTTTTCGAGCTTCTCTTTTTCAAGATAAAACTTTTTCAAAGTCGGAGATTTGCTTCAAAAGTTTACATATTTAAGCTCAAATTCTTTCTTTTCTTCAAGAGAAAAATTAGACAGTTTTCTCTTTAGCTCAGCATTTTCACTGTCCACACTTTTTTTATTCTCTTGAACTCTTTGTATTTGATCTCATAGATATGAGTTCTCCTTCTCTCTCTTGTCTTCAATGCTATTCAGATCAGCATTTTTCTTTTGAAAGATATGAGTTTCAAGTAGAAGACTTCAGCGAACGCTGACCTTTATCATTCGCTGATAAAGAATCATTCAGCGAACACTGATCATGAAGCCTCCTCTACAAACAACTTTTGTCTTATCCCCTTGCACGCCTCCGTACGATTTTGTCCGAACGGACATCCCTTTTTCCAGAATAGTACAACCAACTCTGCTACTATACTGTTCATCATGCGGCCACTAGGTTGTCTTCTAAAGTCAAATCATGCAACCAACCAGAGGTTGCCACGTGTAAAGGTATACTGACTTGCATTAAATGCATGCAGTATATAATGAAAACCCTACTTCATTTTGAAGTGCTCGGCCATTTCCTCTCTCGCTGAACTACTGTGTGAAAGAAAAATTATCCTTAGTTTTTCTTAATCTCCTTTCTCTCTATTTCTAGTGCAAGAACTCTTAGTGTTCTCATAGTTTGTTTAGATTAGGTTTATTCCTTAATCTTGTTCCTCAACAAACTGTAAATTATTTGATACATATCAATAAACAATTTAGAAAGATAAAAATCGTGTGTTTGTATTCAACCCTCCCCCCTTCTACAAACTTGTATAACCCCTTTGGGACCAACAAGTGGTATCAGAGCAGTTTGTTTAATCTGATAAACAAGATCTTGCTTATACTATCTCTTTTTCTATTCCTTGCTATTTCTTCAATATGGCAAACACCACAAACACAAACTACATAGATAATGGTTCTCTTGCAAAACCCCCTAGATTTAGCAAAGATAATTTCAATCTTTGGAAAAATAGGATGTTGCTCTTCTTGGAAGGTGTAGATCCCACTATACCTTACTATATTGAAAATGGACCATATGTTACTAGAGCTGCCATCCCTGAACGAATCATTCCAAGGGAAGTTAACACATGGACAGATGAAGACAAGAAGAAGGTGGCCATCGACACTAAGGCCAGATC
Source organism: Saussurea involucrata (assembly GCA_033807775.1). Taxonomy (NCBI): domain Eukaryota; kingdom Viridiplantae; phylum Streptophyta; class Magnoliopsida; order Asterales; family Asteraceae; genus Saussurea; species Saussurea involucrata. The sequence goes on along the minus strand of CM066320.1, from coordinate 78,956,634 downwards.
TATCATCTCAATGGCTCTTCGTGATGAAGTCTACCACTCCATCATGAACCTGAAGAGTTCCAAAGCCATGTGGGACACTATATGTGTTCAATATGAAGGTACTAGTGAAGTCCGGGATTCGAGAAAGATCAACCTAGTAAGACAGTACGAAAGTTTCATCTGTGGTAAGAATGAAACCCTCTATGAAATACATCAACGGTTTAACTGTTTAATCATTGACTTAAAAACTGTTGGTAAGGAATATTCTAACTTTGAGATCCTGACAAAGTTTCTGGAAAGTCTTCCTGAAAGCTGGGACAATTATTCCATGTGTCTTAAGCTCTCTAAGGATCTTAAATTCATGACCCTTTCTACCTTATTTGGCACTATGATCAATCATGAGCAGTTGTGTCAACTTAAGAAAAATCTTGTAAAAGATTCTAAAAGCACACCTGTTGCTTTACTCTCTTCAGAGTTGGTACCTACTCAGCGTTCTATTGTCAATATCACTGAGTTAGAATCTAACTCTGATTAATCATCAAAAGTTGATCCTTTAGAACTTGATGAGTCACTGGCACTCCTGGCTAATTCTTTCAGGATATTCGCCAGAAAGAGTAACTTTAGAATAAATAAACCTCTTTCACTTACTGACAAGCCCAAATCTTCAACTCCTGTAGATAAGGCCACTGCTACCTGCTTTAACTATGAAAAAGTAGGACACTTTGCTAGTGAATGCAGGTCAAAGAAATCTTCAAACCTTTATCTTCTTCCTACAAGAAATCCTCTAACCCCAGGGCTAGAGATGACAAATACCAGAAGCTGAAAGAAAAATACCAAAAGCTGAAAGGCTTTAAAAAGAAAGGAAAAGACATGATCGCTAAAGATCATGACTGGGCTGCTTCTGATGAAGAATCATCTGACCTTAATGATGATGAGGCAAATCTCTGCCTCATGGACCAAATAGAAGAAGAGGAAGAAAAAGCTGGAATTCCCTCTACTTCTACCTCCACCTCTCAGGTATCAAATCCTTCTACTGATACTTCTACTTCAGCCGTTAATGACTTTGATAGACGTCAAACCATCAATCTATTAAGTGTTGATTTGTATGATGCCATAAATGGAAAGACCAAAGCTGAAAAACAAAATATTGATCTCGCTGAACAGCTTAAAAACTGTCACTTACAAATTCAAAAGCTTTCTAATATAGCAGAAAATTTGAAAGATCAGGTCGACTTAAATCAACTCATCAGTATTGAGCGAGAATAAGCTTTCGCTTCATTAAAGGCTGAAAAGGCTACTGTTGAAGGATGGTGTAAATCCTCAACAACGATTACTGAGATAATTGGTGCTCAGATTCCCCTGAGTGAGAAACGTGGTCTTGGTTATAAAGATGACGCTGAAGAACCAACCACTGTTCGTTCCATGCTTAAATTCGGAATGTTTGTGTCGTCTATCCCTGACACCTCTTCGTCTCAGTTTTCATCTTCTAAAATTCCCATCCCTGAGGAAAGTTCTACCTTAATTTCCAAAGGTAAAGAAAAAGTTTTTAATCAAAAACCTCAGAAGGGTACCAATGTACCTAAGCTGAAAGTCTCAAAACCTTCAACAGGTCATCCCTCTACTTCTAGGACCAAGATTCTTGGATTCGTTCAGCGACCTACTCCTAAAATAAGAGTGGATGTCATTGGTAAGAAATTTGAAGAACTGATAGTTCCTCCAATTTCCAATGCCAAAGGTATTCTTGGGGCTGGCCATGCCCATTTAAAAATCTCTGCTAAGTATGCGAATGGTCCTAAAGGTACTTTTAGCTATAGGAAATGTTATCACTGTGGACTTACCGATCATATTGCTAGTAAGTGCCCCACAGCTACCAAGGCTGAGAAATTAGCCAAGGTAAAGAAGACTTCCCCCAAGGAAAAGAAGATCATCCCTGATAGAAATCAGGTCAAGATGAAAGACACCACTGAGGTTAAGAAATTAACCAAAGTGAAGAATGTCACTGAAGCTGAATCTTCAAATGCTGCGAAGATTGCTGAACCTTCCACTTCCTCTACCACCGCTGAAAAATGTAGACCCATAGTAAAATGGGTACCCAAATCAAACTAATCTTCCTTTGATTGCAGGTCCTGAAGGGTATCTGGTATCTCGATAGCAGATGCTCTAGACACATGACTGGCAAAAAGAACCTGCTTGCTGATTATAAGGAAGATAAAGGTCCCTCTGTGACCTTTGGTGGAAATGGAAAAGGCTATACCCGAGGGTTTGGTGTACTCTCTAATGGTACAACAACCTTCAGAAGAGTAGCATATGTTGAAGGGCTGAAGCACAATCTTTTTAGCACCAGTCAGCTGTGTGATAAGGATTACAAAGTATGTTTAACTAAGGAATCCTGCTTTGTCATTAACAAAAAGGAGAAAGTCGCTCTCAGCGGATATCGTTTGGAAAATGTTTATGTTATAAACATGGACTCGACAACCACTGAGAATTCTTGTTTCTTCTCCAAAGCCTCATCTGATGTCAACTGGCAATGGCATAAGAGGCTCTCTCATCTAAACTTCAAGACACTGAATACTCTTTCTTCAAAAGAGTTAGTCATTGGTCTTCCTCAACATTCATATGCTAAGGAATCTTTATGTTCAGCGTGTTAGAAAGGGAAACAAACGAAAGCAAGCGTCAAGTCAAAGCAAGTTTCCTCAGTGTCACCTCCTCTTCAACTTCTTCACATGGATTTGTTTGGTCCTGTCAACAAACAATCCATCGCTGGAAAGAAATATACACTGGTCATTGTTGATGAATTCTCTCGCTATACATGGGTAATGTTTGTCCGTTCTAAGAGTGACACCCCTGAAGAACTCATCTCTTTTGTCAGTAAAATGGAAGTCCTGAATAATATGACCGTTCGCTCAATAAGGAGTGATCATGGGACTGAGTTCAAAAACAATTCCCTTGATAACTTCTTTGAAAGTAAGTGTATTTCTCACAACTTTTCCTAAGTGAGAACACCTCAACAAAATGGAGTCGCTGAAAGAAGAAATCGAACAATCATCGAAGCTGCACGTTCAATGCTTACTGATTCTCATCTTCCAACTTAGTTATGGGCACAATCTGTCAACACTGCTTGTTTTAGTCAAAATAGGTCGCTGATTGTCAAAAGATTCAAGAAAATAGCCTACGAACGTTTCCATTGGAGAAAGCCTTCTATTAGCTTTCTTCACAATTTTGGATGTCAGTGTTTCATACTGAACAACAGAGATGCCCTTGGAAAGTTTGATCCCAAGGGTGACGATGGAATATTTCTTGGATATTCTTCAATCTCTAAAGCCTTCAGAGTCTTCAATCGTAGATGACAAACTGTAGAAGAAACAATCCACGTCACTTTTGACGAATCCCGTTCAGCGAATTCAATACCTTCTGCTGATACTAAAGATCTTAATCAATAGATGTTTTCTCATCTTAGGGACTTGGAAAGCTTTCCCAATCCTCAGGTCAACATCCCTCCCGCTGATGATGATCCTACCATCATCCCAAGCATGCAGACAAGTGAAGTTGAATCGTCATGGGTCTCAGTTGTTCCTCTCAACACTATGCCTGCTTCTGAACCATCTACCTCAGATATCCCATCTACTTCTCAGCAATCAGTGAATGAAATGCCATCTGAACCTCTTCCTCTTTTGCCTGAAATACCTGAAGTTACTGAAGCCTCTTCTTCAGCTCATCCAGAAGTTCAAATAGAATCAGCAAATCATGCTCCGGCTCTTCGATGGACTATTAATCATCCAATTGATCAAATTCTTGGTTATCCAAACGCTGGTGTTCAGACTCAACGAGGTTCAAGTAACATTTGTTAATTTGTTAACTTTATTTCTTTGATTGAACCAAAGAAAACAGATGATGCCCTCAGAGATCCAAACTGGGTCAGCGCTATGCAAGAAGAGCTGATAGAATTTTAAAGAAACAAAGTTTGGAATCTCGTTCCAAGACCATCTGACAAGTCAGTGATAGGCACTAAGTGGGTATATCGAAACAAGTTGGATGACCATGGAACTGTAACCCGCAACAAGGCTCGTCTAGTTGCTCAGGGATACAGACAAAAGGAAGGCATAAACTACGACGAAACATTTGCCCCAGTGGCAAGACTCGAAGCAATTCGTCTATTCTTATCATACGCTGTTCACAGAGACTTCAAGGTATATCAGATGGATGTGAAATCGGCATTCTTAAACGGAAGGCTGAATGAAGAAGTCTATGTTGAGCAACCTCCAGGATTCACTTATCCTAAGCATCCAGGTCATGTTTATAAGTTGGATAAGGCACTTTATGGCTTAAAGCAAACTCCTCGTGCATGGTATGACACTCTATCAACTTATCTCCATATTGAAAAATCTGAGCGTGGTAAAATCGATAAAACTCTATTTTTCAGGAACGTAAAAGGTCATATCATTCTTGTTCAAATATATGTCGATGATATTATATTTGGTTCTACTAACCCTGAATTATGTACTCGTTTCGCTGAGAGAATGAAAGCTGAATATAAAATGAGTATGATGGGTGAACTGACATATTTCCTTTGTCTTCTAATCAAGCAGAATGAAAAAGGCACTTTCATTCACCAAGGTAAGTATGTTAAAGATATGCTGAAAAAGTTTGATTTAACTCAAAGCTCAGCTATGAAAACCCCAATGGCACCGCCGCTGACACTTAACAAAGATCCTTCAGGGAAGCCTATTAATGTCATAGCGTAACGTGGGATGATCGGATCGCTTCTGTATCTTACAGCGAGTCGTCTTGATATTATGTATGTTACTTGTTTATGTGCACGATATCAATCTGAACCTAAGGAATCTCATTTGATCGATGTAAAGAGTATTTTTCGGTACCTTAAGGGTACTCCTAACCTAGGTCTTTGGTATCCCAAAGACTCAGGGTTTGATCTAATCTCTTATTCAGATAGTGATTATGCAGGATGAAAATTGGATAGGAAAAGCATCGCAGGAGGCTGTCAGCTCCTGGGTGGAAAGCTGGTGAGTTGGACAAGTAAAAAGCAAAACTCAGTGGCCACATCAACTGCTGAAGCTGAGTACGTAGCCGCTGGAAGCTGTTGTTCTCAGGTCGTATGGATGAAAATTCAACTATTGGACTATGACCTTCATCTCTCCAAAATTCCAATCTATTGCGACAGCACTAGTGCCATCGCTATAGCAAACAATCCAGTGCTACACTCAAAGACCAAACACATCGAAATCAGGTATCATTTTATCAGAGATGATGTGATGAATGGTGATATAGAACTTCATTTTATCCCAACTGACTTTCAGTTAGCTGATCTTTTTACCAAACCTCGTGATGAAACAAGATTCAACTTTCTCATCAGTGAGCTTGGAATGCTGAACCTAGAAGAGTAAAATCTTCAGTGGTTAGCATTAGATCAGTAATAATATGAACTTGTATACCCCTATTAATCATCTTATCTCTGAACAAAAGGTTCCCTGATCACATGGTACGTTCTATCTCTTAAACGTTGAAGTTCGCTTCAGCATGCAGAATTTCAAAATAATTTACATCGCTGAATATCTTTTCCTTTCAGTGGTTCTTTAGAAACTCTAAACTCTCACTGATATTTCCAATCAATGCTTCTCAAATGTTTTAAAATGTCCCTGAGTTTTTCCAAAAACCCTCAGAGATAACTTAAAATGTGAAAGGACGTTTGTGACGTCAGACATTGGATAACCCTTGGCACGACCTTTCATCTGACACGTTCGCCCGTTTCGTTTCCTTGTCCAATAAGATTCAAGGGACGTGTCACGTGTCATCATGAGAATCCTTTCCCGCTCATTAGTTTCTCTCTCTACTCTAACTATATAAACCTTTCGAGTTTATATTTTTACCCTTTACGCATTCGAACTCTCTTAAGGCAATAGAACTCCCTTGCATTTGGATTTTTAAAGAATTTGTGCTCATCTCCTCGTATTTCAACAACATAGGTTCACATTTTCTTCCTTTAATCCTCTCTAAACTTCTTTTTTATCTTATTTTTGTTCTTTAAAAGATCAAACAAATGACCTTTCTAAAAACATGAAATCATCTTCTTCATAATTTCATGAACACAACTTGTTTACAAGTTGTTCTTGTAGGTTTAAAACAAAAATCTTAATCTTATGCTTTTCATACGTTTTTTCAGAATCCTTTCCCTAAAAGGAAATTGGAGAAAAAGAAATTTCACTAGTTTTTGAACTTCTTGTCAATACTAGAAACCCTAAAACCCTTTATTTTGGAAACTTTTTCCATTTTAAGTTTTTGTCTCATCTTCTTCTAAACCTTTTGCCATTCTGAACAGAAATGGCTTCCACTGATGTTGATGCAACCACTGTACCCTCTGCTCCTCTTTTCCAAAGAGCTGCCAACATGAAGCTCTCCATAAACCAGATCACATTCCAATCCAACAACCCTTACGCTGTCTTGGAATTCCCCAAGAAAAATATGGTTACCCATCTTGATGATGCAGTCAACTTCATCAAGACTTGCCCTCTTTCAACAGCCATGACAATTAAGCCCCCAGCCCACAAGAGGCTCCTACAACAATTCTGGTACACAGCTCACCATACCACTGCCACATCCACCAAAAACCCTAACCGCAAGTACGACGTTATCGCTTTCGAAACCAAACTTGGCGAAGCCCAAATCAACCCTGGAGCGATACGCTCAGCCCTGAACCTTCCCAGTGGTTCGAAAGCTCATCCATTTGTCTCGTTCCCTGATCCCAACACTCCACAAGGAAAGGCGGAAATCATTCATTTCCTCGACTGCATGAGGTACACATGGAACCCTGATCGTGAAGGCATCCCTGTGAAGAAGCTCACTACGATCCTCAAGAACAAGATGCCCTCTGAGCTGAATTTCAATTTTACTCATGTCATAAGTTGTATGACTGCCAAGACGGGCTCTACGAAAAACATTCTCTGGAAATGTTTAAAATGTGATTCTGAACACATTCTCTGGAAATGTTTTCTACGAAAAACACTCACATCTATGAGTTCGATAACCTCATAGCAAACAGAACTTTTTCAAAAAAATCTTCAAGATCAACAAATTGATCTATATGAATCAGAAATCCATAATCAAGATGAGACCAATTGTAAGTCCATAATCACATTCAGACCGAGTTTTGGACTGAATTATCCAAAAGTCAAAATTCTCAATTAAGCACAACATCTGTTTTCAGTCATGTGTCAATATATGATCATTCAGCTTTACACATGAATAACCTGCAAAACAGATTAAGTTGACTTTGGTACCCATATGAACTTGGGTCCAGGTTTGTTAGGTACAGTAGCGTATGCAGATATTCTATAAGAACCATACCAGTGCTGAATAAAATTCTTGTTCACAAAATCATTAGTCCCACAATATGAACAACAAAGTTTCTTTTGTGGAACTCTGACTAATTGATTTACAGAATAAATCACATCAGGTTTAACAAAAGAATTTCTTTGAAATGTATTGTTCTTCTTGACATTTGAATTAGGAACTTTTGATTTTGGCACTTCTTTCTTGGAAGTTGTTCCTTTAACTCTCCATTCCATTTTTATCTTTTTAAAAGAACAATTATAAGATTTATCAATAGCAGAATCATAAAACAGATTAGAAGAACGAATCTGATATTTTGAACTATGATTTGATTTGTCAACAACTTTCGTTTCAAATTCCCTAAACTTTTTAACATACAAATCAAACCTTGACTGCAAATCAGATTTGGACTTCCTCTCTATCATGATTTTAGTTGATAAATCAGATAATTTCTTAATAAGCCTCCTTATCTCCAAATGAAAAACTTCCTTTTCCTTCTCAAACTCATCTTTTAAGCATTTTTCTTTAAAGCCATTTACCTTCTTCTTTTCAGTCTCTTTCCTTCCATCTTCTAACTCTTTCTCCAACTCATTGATTTTTACAGAAAGCTCATTTAACATTCCTGTTTTCTTTTTCTCAAAACCAATCTTTTCTTTTTGAAAAACATTTTTCTTGCATTCAAACTCTTTTCTTTCTTTTGCAAGAATTTTCTCCAAATCAGAAATTTTCAAAGATAATTCAACAGACTTTGTTTCAAAACCTTTCCTCTCAGTTTTAAAGTCTCCTCTCTCTTTCTCAAATTTCACTCTTTCAAGTATAAGAACTTGTTCAAAATCATAGATCTGTTTCAAGAGTTGACAATTTTTCATTTCACATGATTTGATTCTATTTTCAGACTCTGTCAACATCTTTCTTCTAAAATTGCCTTTCTCTTTCAAATCAACATTCTCTTTTTCTAACAACTTTATGTTTTCTTGAACCTTTTCAAAATCCTTTAGAAAATCAGATTTCTCTTTTTGCAAAATCTTTATAACTTTTGCATATTCGTCTTGTTTTGCTTGAAGATTAGCAATCTTGCTTTCAAAATGAACAATCTCAGTTTTTGGTTCAGAAATTGTTTCTTTTGCTTTTACAGGACTTAATTTTTGTAAATTGTCTGAACTGGTTATAGAAATTGCAGGTCTCACAAAAACTTCAATAATCTCAGGCATGATGAAATGACAAATTCAAATATCAACTATGAATTATGATCAAAAATGAGAATCAACACAAATCTAGAACATGCAAGAATTAATCAAATCTGTCACATGCATTTCATCAAACAGTTAGAGTACATGAATTAATGAAATCTTCTTCTCAACAAAAAAAATTTGAATACTAATCAACATGCAACAGATATAATCACTTTGATCAAGAAATCAATCAAGAATTTCGAAAACATACCTGTGATCTCTGTTTAATTTCGAGAATTAATCAGCTTAGAGAGAAAATCTTTGGATGACTTGATTGTAAGATATCGATTCAACAGAAAGACAAATTCAAATTTCTTGAATCAATGATAGAAACGAATTCAATAATTGTTAGGAATTCAAGAATTGTTAGCAGCAGCGGAATCAATTGTCGAATTGATCAAGAAACTTCAAGAACGCGATCAAACACACTCTTGGAAGAATTTGTTTGTTGATTGGCTCTGATACCAATTGAAAGTCCAGGATACACTCTTACAATCAAATATGAACAATTAAGATCGTATTCACAGCAACTGGTCATATGATTTATTAACAATCTGTGAATTACAAGATATTACAATGAATTTTTCTCTAAATGGATTCACCAAAGATTATATCAAAGATTAGTTAGCAAAATGTTGCTAACACTATATATACTGTAGAGAAAAGTTAAAGCTACAGTACATATGAGAAACAGACTAATAGAACAATTACACGTGTCCTAATTAGTAACTGAATATAACAGAGAATATCCCAAGATATGAATTCTGAACATACTTCTGAATAAGCGCTTCAGAACAATTTGTCTTCATAGTCAGAAGTCCCGAGTCTCCTACTCAGAACTCTGAACCTTCTAGTCAGAATCCAACACTTAGAATCTTTTTGAGATTTCTCACTCAGAACTTCTGAGTCTTCTACTCAGAACTTCTGAGACTTCTGAGTCTTCTTTAGTCTTCTTACTCAGAACTCAACACTTGTGTTTTTGACAAAACTCTAGACCTAACAGTCACTGATGTGCTTGAAACACCTAAACCACGCTGCGAGACAAGTGTAACTGTTAAAGATATAGTTATCCCATAGCGTAGGAAAGGTGTGACAAGTACAACCGCGACTCAAAGCATACCAAGCTTGGACATGAGTTCATGGAACCGTTTTTCGTCCAAGGCCTTGGTAAACAGATCTGCAAGTTGGTTTTCCGTACTTACGAAATAGAGTTCTACCATACCTTTTTCCACATGATCTTTGATGAAATGGTAGCGCACCTCTATATGCTTCATCTTCGTATGCTGCACGGGATTGCTTGTGATGGCTATCGCACTCTTGGAGTCACAGTAGATCGGGATGTTCGAGTAGTTGTACCCATAGTCCTTCAGTTGCGTCCACATCCAGATCACTTGGAAATAGCAGCTAGTCGCGGCCACGTACTCCGCTTTCGCCGTGGAGGTGGAGACACAAGTCTGCTTCTTGGAGGCCCAGCTAACCAATTTTTCGGCCAAGAATTGGACGTGACCCGTAGTGCTCTTCCGGTCGAGCATACTCCCCGCATGATCAGCATCAGAAAATGCTATCAGCTCGAAACCTATATCCTTAGGGTACCAAAGACCAAGATTAGCAGTACCTTTCAAATATCGAATAATACGATTAACTGCTATCATGTGTAACTCTTTAGGATTAGACTGAAATCTAGCACACAGAAAGGTTGAAAACATTATATCCGGCCGACTTGCCGTCAAATACATCAGCGAACCAATCATTCCTCGATAGATAGTAGTGTTCACGGCATTTCCGTCAGGATCGGCGTATAACTTCGTACCCGGTGGCATAGGAGTACGCATGGGTGAACAATATTCCATCTTGAATTTCCGAAGAATATCCGCGATGTACTTAGATTGATTGATGAATATCCCGGTCGACAGTTGTTGAACTTGAAGACCGAGAAAGAAATTCATCTGACCCATCATACTCATTTTAAAATACTCTTTCATGAGGAGGGAAAAGTTGCGACAGTATTGAGGATTCGAAGAGCCGAAAATAATGTCATCGACATATACTTGAATTAAAAGAATATGCTCACCATCCCTTTTGATGAAAAGGGTTGTGTCGATCTTACCTTTCGAGAAGCCGGAATTGATGAGAAAAGTAGACAGTTTATCATACCAGGCTCTCGGTGCTTGCTTGAGTCCGTATAAGGCTTTGTCAAGTCGATACACATGGTTTGGATGATCCGGATCCATGAAACCTTCCGGCTGGGAGACGTTTGAGATCCCCATTAAGAAACGCCGTCTTCACATCCATTTGATAGACAGTGGAGTTTTTGTGAGCGGCATACGCGAGGAACATCCGAATAGCTTCGATTCGGGCAACAGGTGCGAACGTCTCTTCATAGTCGATCCCCTCTTGTTGTCGATACCCCTTAGCAACCAATCTAGCCTTTTTGCGGACCACGACCCCATTCTCGTTCTTCTTATTCTTGAATATCCATTTTGTTCCGATGATGGTTCGGTGCTTCGGGCGAGGGACCAGACGCCATAATTTGAGACTCTCGAATTCGTTCAACTCTTCTTGCATGGCCATTATCCAGTCCGGGTCGTGTAAGGCATCCTTCATCGTCGCTGGTTCGACATTGCTCAGGAAAATGGAGAAGAGGCACACATTTCCGGTTGCCGCCCGTTTTTGAGTATTACTCAGCAGTGCAGGGGCGGCTTCGTCTTCAGCTTCCATCGTTGCTGTAGTCTGAACAGGAGTTGACGGGTCTCCAATGATCTTCCCAGGCGGGTGCGCTCGAGTCTATTTTCGGGTGTAAGGTAGCGGGTCCGATAGAGGTTCTGAATTGTCAGCATCGATGTAGGACCCTAGGGGTAGGTTCTGAACCGCTTCAAGTGATGGAACCGGATGTAGGCATGCGGCGGCCGCAGATTGGGAAACAACAGCGGTTGACGAAGATGTGGCAGTTGCGTCAGAACTGTTGCTTGCTCCGGGGGTAGATGGAGTGGATTCAACCACCGGTGAGGGAGACGCGGTCACCGTTTGAGTACTTGAAGATGGCGTCGTCACAATCACGGGTGAAGTCGGTGAGTCCTCCGATGATGTAACATTGGGGGTTGGTGGAGGACCGGAGATGTTGGTCGACACCACTACAGCTCCATCCGCATTCAAAGAAGCGTCAGTAGTAACTTGGGGAAGATAAAAATCATTATTAAAATTTTCAAACAGAAGATCTAACTCAGATGGTTGTGACTTCGACGTATTGGACGACGAAGAATCTAATGTTGTGTGCTTGGGTTCCGATCTAGAGAAATCAGAGGCCAGCACTCCAGTAAGCGCGGGTTCTGACCTGTTATGTCCAGAAGCCAAATCGACCAATTCGTCGAAGGTCACATTAATACTCTCAATCACGCTCTTAGTCCTCTTGTTGTAGACTCGGTACGCTTTCGAAGATGTCGAGTAGCCGATGAAAATCACTTCGTCCACCTTCGGCTTGAGCTTTCCGAGATCATCCTTATCAATCAGTACGAAGCACTTGCACCCGAACGCGTGTAAATAGCCGATATTGGGGGTGCGCTTGTTGATGACCTCGTATGGCGTCTTGTTGAAACGCTTGTGGACGATAGATCTATTCTGTGTGTAGCACGTCGTCGCGATAGACTCGGCCCATAAGAACATAGGAAGTCCGGATTGTGTCAGCATGGTGTGTGCCGCTTCCACCAAAGTGCGGTTGCGTCGTTCCACCACGCCGTTTTGTTGTGGAGTCCTGGTTACCGAGAAGTTGTGCGAAATCCCAGCAGATGTGAGAAAATCGCCGACGATGCGATTCTTGAACTCCGTTCCATTAATTGTGCGAATCGCGATTACGGGCAGCTGTAGGTTGTTCTGAACTCCGTTCAGGTGGTTGACTATGACACCGGGTGTCTCGTCCTTTGAACGAAGGAACTTGACCCATGTGTACCTTGAGTAGTCGTCCACCATCACTAACACGTACTTCTCGTGGCTGATACTTTGAACGCGCATTGGGCCGCATAGATCCATGTGGATCAGCTCTAATGGTCTTGACATGCTTGGAACCGGCTTCGGTTTGTGGGACACCTTCTTCATCTTTCCCATCTCGCAGGCGGAGCAGAGATGTTCCTTAGCAAATTTCAGTTATGGCATACCCTTGACTAGTCCACCCAGCACCAGCTTATTGATGTTCTTGAAATTCAAATGCAAGAGCCGTCGATGCCATAGCCAGTTCTGTTGAGTAGTAGCTTTGGACATAAGGCATACGGCTTTGTCTGTCTTGACGGTGGCAAGATTGATGGTGTACAGGTTCGTCCGTCTAGTACCGGCGAGAATCTCCGTTCCATCGTCAGCTCGAATACTGCCGATGTACTTCAAGATTCTTGTCACAAAACTGGCCGATGTTGAAGAGGTTGTGACCAAGACCTTCAACGTAGGACACACACTTGATCGTGAGGTCGTCCTGAACTAGGTCGCCGTAGCCCATGATCGGGGCTACATTATCGTTGCCAAATCTTACATCACCACAGTACTTCTCCTTGAAGTTGGTGAGTAGCTCCCGTTTACCAGTCATGTGCTTGGAGCATCCAGAGTCGAGAAACCACACATGACCGGGCTGCAAAACAAAATTAATGATGTTTAGGTACCAATCTGTAAATGGGTTATTGGGTGTTAGGTGCAACACCTTTGTTTGAGACCCGTTTAGAGCTGGGTCTTTTTCGTTTGGATTTACGAGAAGTATTAGAATTAAAAACATGATATGTGCCAAACCAATCAGATGCATGTTTAGAGTCAATCAAGTCATTCAATCCATAAACGGAACAACAAACATAATCACGCGAAAAATCAATCAATAGATGAAGATTGTCAAGTTTAGGGGGAAATTTAAAACCATGTTCAACCGAGTTATTCAAACCAAAACCATGTTTGTTGTTATTATTCCTATTATGCGAAAAAGAATTAAACGACTTGTTCTTCTCAGGGCGCGTCTTAGCTTTCTTCTCTACCCACTCTCTCTGAACCGCTTTCCCCCGACCCGTACTATCAGAAATTACATTAGAGTTATCGTCAGAGGAGTTTGAGTAAACTGGTTGTTTGGAAGAGCTCTTACCGGTTTTAGCATGTTTCTTAGGCCGACGTTTAGATTTAGTTTTAGAACTGGTCTTAGAAGCGGTTTTAGAATTTGAACATTCGCCTTTTTCAAAATTAACCGGTTCGGGCATTTTTTCTAAAAATTGAGTATGACTAGAAAGCTTTGGTGCAAAATCAATATTAGAAAATTCATCATCTTGACAAGCTGTGGAGTTCATAAACTCAGAAAATATGCGAGCAGAATCAAGTGGGGCTTCACCATCTGAGTCGGACGAGGAGTTGTCCGCAAACGGATTATCAAAAATCAGAAAAAGTTCTTTTGAATAGAATCGGTTTGGATGGCCTTACCTTTATCTTTAAAACTCAAATATTTATCTATTGTTTCATCAGACACTCCTATAAAAGCTTTGCACGAGGAACTATCTGAATAGATCGGAGCTTCGTCAAACGAGATTGTTTCAGGAGTGACCAGCATCATTGGAGTATCCACAGAATTCTCCTTAGCCATTCTCAGCGTTAAAGCTTCTGTCGCCAACGCGGACAGTTGAGAGGTCAACTTAGCAATCTCGGTTCTATTATACTCTCTTTCCGATTCGGGTAATGTCTCGGGTTTAGACTGTTTGAGCTTTTCGACAGAATCTAACAGTACAATCCTTTCGGTTTCATAAATAACCTTCTCTCCCGCAATCGATTCTTCAAGTTTAAAAATTATATTTTCCAAGATTAGAGGTGGAACATAACGTTTTAGCTCTGATTTATTGTTAGAATCTACATTTGGCGTTGCCTGAACGGGAAGCGGAGTTTCAACCGTTTTGGCGAGCGAACAGATGTCGAAGTAATCATTGGGGAGATAAGGAATTTTGCTTTTTAAATATGACGCATTAAGCATTTCATACCCAAAAGGGATCTGTACATTTATGTTTTTCCTATGCGGCGCATCATCCGATTTCGTGTTATTTTCAGAAGTAGGATTATCAGTTTTAAGTTTTGCCTCGATTGGTGGTAGAGGTATACCTGTTTGTCTTTTAAAATCCTCAAACTCCTCATCTTCTAGAGATGGCTTAGTCCACTTAATCTTGTACTCGGGATATATCTTATCTAGGCCCATGAAATTGAATTCATAAAGAATGGGAACCTTAGACAAGACTTTATTTAGGTAGCAAGGATTATCATATCCGAGTCCCCAAAGTGAGTTGTAATATTTGAACTCCTTAGGCTTGTTCAAGTGGATGGTTTTTTCAGATTGACCAAGTTTATAAAGTTTTGATTCTAGATCCTTAAGCTTATTGGTCAACGTCTCATTTTCTTTTAAAAATTTATCTTGAACTAAAACGCTCTTGGAATACTCCTCCTGAGACTTCTCTAACTTTTGAGTATATTCAGATATTTGAGTCTCGAGGATTTCAGATCGTTTTAAATGGCCGAGCACTCAGTTTGATAGTTTTCTATCACACATCTGCCTCGGCCTTTTTAATAACTAGCTTGCCTATGGTATCATATTTAATCTTAGCCTCGGCTTCTAGCTTAGAGATTTGGCGTCTTTGGTCTTAACCTTATGTTTGAATGAATCTAAGGTATGCACCATTTCATGCATTTGATTAATCAAGTTAGCATTGGAAGAACCACATACCTGACATTCGTGCTTGTCTTTCTTCTTTTCGGAAAAGTCATCTTCGGAATCAGATTCTTCCGGATTCAGCCCAGTATAACATATATGCGTTTCCTCATCTTCAGTCTCGTCATCAGTCTTTAGGAGCCAATGATCATCTTCTACCAGTAGCGCTTTTCCCGCTTCTTTTTTCCTTGATAGGAGCATCTTATTCTTGTAGTACTCGGCATTGCGTACTACAGGTTTCCGGCAGTCTTTGGCGAAATGGCCGCGCTTTCCAGAGTTATAGCATTTAACAGGTTCATCATCAGCTCTATCATCGGATTTACCTTCAGATTGCTTCCCTTCATCATTCCTCTTTCTTCCATCCTCAGGCTTTCGTTTGCCTTCATACTTGTCTTTATAATCCCGACGCTTGGTGTTCATGGAGTATCGCTGGTTGTTGTTAGTCGGCTTCTTAAAGAACTTCTTCCGTGCGTACTCCCGGGATAGCAAGGAAACTGCTTTCTTGATGCTATCGAGCTCAGGATCAGAATCACTTTTTGGTTCGTCATCTTCGTGTTGAGATTCACTTGGTGCTTCCTCTCTATGTGAACTGCGTGAAGCTTGCTTTTCCTTTTTGTGTGTCATGAGGGCAAGGGGATCTTCCTTCGTTTTCTCACTGGACTTTTTATCTCCCATCAGCTCACTTACATCATCTTCATCTTGGAGCAACATCTCGTAGATCTCGTGCTGCGGAACATTCTCTAACGATCGGTTGTGGCGGACGTATAGAACAAACCCCTTCCATTCAGGTTGAAGGTTGTTGAGAAACTTGATGTTGCATTCGAGGTTTGACTTGAAGATGTTGTTCTTGTGCAAGTCGTTGAGTAGAGTGCAGAAATGCTCGTATGTCTCCGTGAGTGATTCCCCTCTTTTAGCTTTGAAGGATTCGTAGCGAGTGAGGCAGTTGGTGATCTTCATCTGATTACCTTCACGACTGCCCTGCATTATCTTAGCAAGCTTATCCCACGTCCCTTTAGTCGTGCCCTTGTAGCTGTCGATGCTACAGTAGATATTGTTGGGAAGACTGTATACAAGATAAGTCTTCGACAACGTATCTTTATCGGCTTTACGCTTTTCTTCAACAGTTAGCTTGTCGTATGGTTTGGGCACTTTGTGAGCTGGAGGTCCCCCTTCTTGAGCAGGAACGTCCATTAGAGGTGGAACAGTCGGACCTTCCTTGAGCGATCGGAGGATTTCTTCATAAAGCGGCTTCGTCTGGATGAAGCACAGAAATCTATCTCTCCAAACATTGTACTCCCCGCGGTATAGAATCGGTGGCTTGAATTCAGATCTGATAGCAAGTGCGTCTTGTGCATTCATTGTGAGAACTTGGTGATCGTAGGACGTGTAGAGTGATTCAAAGGTAATGGAGTTGCGGCAATTCCAAAATCTTTAGCAGCAGAAGTGGTTGTAGTTGTTGCAGTTGTTTGCGCAGACGATTTCATCTCTGTGATGGTTGTTTTCACCTCTGTGGACAGATTGTCCATTTTGGTGTTCAGATTTAGCATGGCCGTTGTTGTTTTCTCTGCAAAAGATGTGAAAGAGCTTTGCAACTCTTTCATGGTTTGGTTCACAGAGGTGACAAGGGTTTGGAACTCATTCCTTGATACTTGTGTCCCTGGTGTAACCTCTGGAGGAACACATTCGTCTCCAGAGTGAGTCCCTGTTCCTGGGACACCTTCATTCACCCTTATTTGTACGTTGGGGGTGGAAGGATTTCCATCTGATCTTCGAGCAGAAGCATCTAGTGCTTCAAACTCTACAGAAGTTCTGTGAACGACATTGTCTAGATCCACTTCAGAGGTGGGTACTAGATTATCCTTCTGTTGACTTGGAGACTTGTCTAGAGTCTCTTCGTCGTTGTGCTCACTACTTCTCTCTGAAAGAAGGGTTGGCCCTATTTCGTGCGTGGTAGAGGAAACGAATTCCTCTGTAGGTTGTTCTAGTGTGATCTGGGGCGATTGATCACGAACTATAGGTGAGTTGAGGAGACTCCCTAGGAATGGATTCCCCGGTTTCTGTGGGCACAGAAGTCGAAAGAGTGACTTCTGGCTGGAAGGGTTGGGTTTGGATCGAGCTGTGCTGCTCTTTTTCAATAACTCCTTCTGCAGCTAGACCTGCGGAGTTAGATGTGTGGGTTGCACTGGGAGGGGTGAGGGATGTGTGCCTTCTTCATCTTCGGCATCCTTTTCTTTTACATTTTCTTTTCCTCCAGATGTTTCTACCCTATCCTCTGTTGAAGTTCTTTGCTCTGTGCCTAAAAAGTCATACATTTGATGAGAGCCGTATAACTTCATGACATGTGGATGATAGAGACCTTTTCGTATCTAGACAGCTTCTTCTTCGTCTGAATCTACCTCTGAGACCTCCATTCTTGTCTCTGTTACTTCATCTCTATTCCACTAAGCTTCTGTTTGTCCTATTTCTTCTGAAGCTGGGCTTGGACTCCTTCTGTGAACGTCCAATCCTTGCTGAATGAAGGGGTTATGTAGAATAATAGGTGTCTCAGCTGATTGATCTCTGGGTGTTTGATCATCTTCTTGCAGATGTGTGTCAATGCCGGAAATAGAGAAGTATTGTTCTTCTGGGGAGTGGTGGTCGAGAGGTTGTGCCGTCCACCCTGTTGTATTTAAAGTGTTGGCAATGTCGGGGTTCTATAGGAAATCGTTAATGTTTCCTTGGTGAGCAAATCGATCTGGGGATTGATGGGGCGATTGATATCCCTCTTCTGTCATTTCTACTTATGCATCTTCTTCTTCTGCAGTTCTTTCTTCTGCGATTGCTTCCTCTTCTATGGTAACCAATTTTTCAAGTGATTTGCCATGCTTCTTTTGGGTTTTCCTCCTCTTAGGTTTTGGTGCCCCTTCCTCTGTGGTTTTCGATTTTCTTTTCTTCTTTAGTTTTGGAGAGGAGGGAGGAGCAGAGGAGGCAATTTCTGTGGCATGAGGAGGTAAAGGTTGATCTTCTGCAGCACTTGTAGAGGTGCCTTCTGTAGTTTTCCTCTTCTTTGATTTTGGAGTAGAGGCAGAAGATTTCGAAGAGGGCTTCTTTCCCATGAGCTCTGCATGTTTGGCTATGAAGCTAAGTTGAATAGCCATGTGTTTTGCTAATTTGTTATCTTTTTCTTCTTGAGTGGAAAGAGGTTCTGCAATCATTGTTCCTAGGGGGACACCTAAACACGGGGGAGTCATAGGACTCGGTTTAGGAGTTCTATGATCGCGTATATACTCCTTTTTAAGGGTTTTATCCGAGGCATACTTCAGAAGTTTCTTTGACAAAGGTCTGCAGTGTGTGTAGCCATCTACATGATCAGTGGGAATATTTTTGTTCATTGGGAACTGTTTAAGAATTGGCCCTTCCATTGGCCATTTCTGTATCAGCAACAGAGGTTCGAACAAAACTCCCAGTATTCTTTGGAATTGCAGAGGTGGTAGAAACTTAGGATCGTTCTCTTTGACCCTTCTTGTGTTGTTCTTTCTGTCGATGGTGTTGATGATCTCTTGCATCATTATGGTCGCGTAATCCAGTGGGAGATCGTAGTAAACCCCATACATGATGGTTAATATATGATGTGAGCTCTGATCAATACTGCCTATCTTCCCTGTCAGGCATCTGTTAAGAATTGAGAACAAGGTGTTCCACAGAGGTGGTAATCTGCCTCTGCGGAAGTCATTTCTCTTCCTCAGTGGTGTGTTGTACCCAAGCATTTCTAGGAAACGACGGATCTCGTCGTCTGTTGGTTGCTCTGCGTACTTCTTCAATCCAAGAAGACCCCTTGTTGGTAGGTTGAATTCAAGTGAGAACATTGTTCTATTGAACTTGATTTCCAGATGCTTAGATTTGTCGGGTCTTGAAATGTATCCTTTGATAAGAGAATCATCTTTATCAAATCGGCAACTTTGCCAAAACTGGTTCAAATATCTAACTGGAATTTTCTTTGGGGTTCTTGAGAGTAAAGGGAAGAGGATATGATTTTCCATTATGTTTAGAAGAATGGCATGGGCTTCGCCGAAAGCAGTGGGTGAGGGGACCAAATAGCAATTGTTGGATTTGATTGGTAGTATCTTTTCGAAGTGATCCTTTGCTATGAAGTTTTGAAGATGTGTGGTCGGAGCAAAGTCTGCTGAATCGCCGGAATCTTCTAGTTCAATGTTTTGGGCAGGGTTGGGGTTTTCTGAATGTTCAGAATGAGCAGGTGAATGTTCTGGTGAGGTCGCCGGAGAGTGTGCAGGGGAGATAGCTAGAGAAGATGAAGCCATTGGTAAAGAGAATAAGATACTTGCAGGTTTTTGCAGGGTTTCGTCGGAGAAGAATGAGGGTTTGTAAAAAGTTTATGAGAGGGAAAGCTTGGTTTTTATAGAAGGGTAAAATGGTAGATTTTGAAAGAGTAAAATATATGGCAATGGATTAAAATTTGGAATCCGTACTCAAGTTAGAACGGCGGGTTCAACTTTCCACAGAAAACGTTCCATGTACGCCCAATAAAAATGGGACACGTAGGCCATGTCAGAGGATGACAGGACGTCGTGCGCGGCCCATTAATGCTAGGCGCGTGGGGTTGTTCTTAGCCACATGAGATTCACTCTCAGTAAAAGTAACCGTTATTACTACAGAAATACCCAAGTAACAGATTGACAGAACTTTTGTAGTTTACAGAAGTTCTGTGATTTTAAAAATCTTTGATGTGTATCCCTTTCTCATATATCTCATTGTTATCATGACTTATGTGTGGTTCTTCTTCAACCAAAACGTTTGTAAAGGCATTGGAGAGGATCAAATAGGATTTTTAGTTAAGAGTTTTTACTCGTAGAGGTTTTGTGGCTCTGTTGGAACTTGCAGAAGCTCTGTGAGGGCCAGCAGAAGCTCTATGAGTGAAAAAATCTCATAACAAAAATTCTATTAAATTTTCTGATCATCCAATTTTTGATCTGTTTTAAGAGATGTTTTTCGGATATTTTTGAAAGTTGGTGTCCGAGAAAACTGTTATGGAAAAAGTTTTGTTCGTGAAGGTCATGGTGTATGAATTTGGTTTCCGAGATAACTTTCCAAAAGATCGATAGAGGGTTAATTTGTGATCACAGAGCATATTTCTGGCAGAACCTCTGTTGAGCTCAGCAGAAGCTCTATGATCTTAAATTTCTCCTAATTCGAATTTTATGAAACTTTTTGAGCTTTTGATTTTTGAAATGTTATTCTCAGTATATTTAGGACATATTTGACAATTTGTGTCCTAGAAAACTGTTTTCAAAAACCTTTTGTGCGAGAGACATACCTTTTGGTTCTTCTTTTCTCGGCAGTGATGTCTGACTTCTGTCGATATAGATTCATTGACATTCTTCTTTGGCTTTCCCTTGAAAGTTTTACCTATGTAGATCATTTCAGGGTCCCTTTTTGCTCCCCCTTGATCTAATCACCTCTGTAGATTAAGTAATTTCCTTTTTCTCCCCCTTGACCTATGCTTGGATCATAAGAATGACAAGTTTTGCATATAACATAGGTCATATTTTCTAGAGGTTCTGTAGGGGTTATCAGAGGTTCTGAGTAGACTTACAGAAGCTCTGTGATTTTTAATAACTATTTAAGATTGAGAACTTACATACAGAAATAAATAAATTAAAGCAAAAATAATTAGAAATATATACATATTTACAAAAGATAAAGCTATACCTACAGAGGATTTTCACGTCATATTGATCATTCCTAACTTACCCACCAAGAAAATGAATCTTTTCTCGTCAAAAGCTTTGGTGAATAAGTCCGCGAGTTGGTATTCTGTGGGCATGAAATGCATCTCGGTTGTACCGTATTCAACATGATGTTTCAAGAAATGGTATCTTATATCGATATGCTTGGTTTTTTAGTGTTGCACAGGATTGGCAGAGATAGCAATGGCACTTTTGGAATCACAGAAGATAGGTATTTTGAATAGGATGTGGCCGTAGTCTTTCAGCTGAGTCTTCATCCATAGAACCTGAGAACAACAGCTTGCAGCAGCAACGTATTCAGCTTCTGTAGTGGATGTTGAGACACAATTTTGCTTCTTGGAGGTCCAACTGACTAGTTTACCACCTAGGAATTGACAACTCCCAGAGGTACTTTTTCTGTCGAGCATGCATCCTCCATAGTCTGAATCTGTATAAGCTTTAAGACTAAAACCAGAGTTCTGTGGATACCAGAGACCGAGATTTTTGGTCCCCTTTAGATATCTAAAGATTCTTTTCACAGCATCATAGTGTGATTTCTTTGGATTAGCTTGATAACGTGCACAAAGACATGTGGCATGCATAATTTCAGGTCTGCTTGCAGTTAAGTATAACAGAGATCCAATCATGCCTCTGTACAGAGTGCATTCTACAGAGATGCCATCTGGATCTAAGGATAACTTATTTCCAGTGGCCATTGGAGTTTTCATTGCAGAGGTATCAGAGAGGCTATACTTGAAAAGAATGTTAGAGACATATTTGGCCTGATTTATAAAAATTCCCTCTGATGTTTGTTTGACTTGGAGTCCGAGGAAGAATGTTAGTTCTCCCATCATACTCATTTCAAACTCACTCTGCATGAGTTTTTCAAAACTTTTGCACTCTTCTGTATTAGAAGACCCAAAAATTATGTCGTCCACATAGATTTGTACACGCATTATTTCACTGTTTTTTACGTTTATAGAATAAGGTAGTATCTGTTGTACCTCTGTTGTAGCCATTTACTAGAAGAAAGGTAGAAAATCGTTCGTACCATGCTCTTGGAGCCTGTTTCAGTCCGTACAAAGCCTTTTCAAGGTAGTATACATGCCTTGGGAACTTTGAGCTTTCAAACCCTGGTGGCTGATTTACGTAAACCTCTTCTTGGATTTCACCGTTGAGAAAAGCTGATTTTACGTCCATCTGATAGACTTTAAAACC
Source organism: Saussurea involucrata (assembly GCA_033807775.1). Classification (NCBI taxonomy): domain Eukaryota; kingdom Viridiplantae; phylum Streptophyta; class Magnoliopsida; order Asterales; family Asteraceae; genus Saussurea; species Saussurea involucrata. The sequence continues at coordinate 78,934,438 of CM066320.1, read as the reverse complement.
TCTGTGGGCTGCGAAGGCTAAGAATATTCTTATTGCTTCGAGCCGTGCGACAGGAGCAAAAGTCTCATCGTAATCTATGCCTTCTTCTTGTCTATAACCCTTGGCCACCAATCGTGCTTTGTTTCTGATGACCACTCCATCTTCATCCTTCTTATTTCTGTAGACCCACTTAGTCCCAATGGCTTGTTACCCTCATGGCAGCGGTACTAGAGTCCATACTTTGTTATGCTCAAACTGCAGAAGTTCTTCTTGCATGGCGTCTACCCAGTTTGGGTCATCTAGTTCTTCAGAAATCTTCTTTGGTTCTATCACGCTAATAAAATTTGTAAAGAAACAAAAATTAGCAGTGGCAGACCTGGTTTTTACTGAGTCAGAAGGTTCTCCGATTATTTGGCTTGGAGGATGGCTTTTTATCCACTGAGTGGTGCGTGGAAGATGGTCATCAATGTCATCGAACCTTTCTTCAGAAGCTTCTTGTGGATCCTCTTCTTGTATAGCCTCTGACGTTCTTCTTACCTTGGTAGAAGATTCTACCATTTATGGAATGATTGGTATGAGTGGTGGTGGTGTTTGTTCCTCTGAGGACGTATAGTCTTGGTCCTCACTTTCCTCTGTAATTGGTTCTTCTGTGGATTGTGGAGTTTGTTTTTCAGCAGCTTTTGTGTTCGTTTTTCTTGATGTTTCATCTTCTGCATTTTCTTCTTCGGCATTTGCATCTGTAGTATTTATAGAAGAAGATGAAGCATTATTTGGACCAGTTAGAGTCATACCTGTAGGATTTTGTCCAGCAGAGGATGGTTCTTCAGAAACTGTGATGGTTCCAACAGAAGGATCAATGTCATCGTGGAACATCTCTAAAAATAGAAGATTCAAGTCTTCTTTCGTTTGCGAGATGCCAGAGGTTTCTCTTTTAAGTTCGAGTTCTGAACTGATTTGCTCAGAAGTCATCTGGAATGAATCATCAAAAGAAACATTGATACTTTCTACGATTTTGCGAGATCTTGTGAGGTATACTCTGTAGGCTTTGGAAGTGGCAGAGTATCCAATGAATTTGCCTTCTTCAGCTTTTACCTCAAACTTTCCTCTTGAATCTATGTCGTTTAAAACAAAGCATTTACATCCAAACACATGGAAAAACTTGATGTTTGGCCGCCTTTTGTTAATCAGTTCGTAAGGAGTATTGATGTGTCTTTTCACAATGGTTGACCGATTCTATGTGTAACAAGCGGTAGAAATTGCTTCTGCCCAAAAGTTTATCGGTAATCCGCATGCTGATAGCATAGTTCTTGCGGCCTCCACGAGCGTTCGATTCTTTCTTTCTACTACGCCATTCTGCTGTGGAGTGCGTGCGGCAGAGAAGTTCTGTGATATTCCTTCTGTAGAAAGATAGGCTTCAATGACAGAGTTTTTAAATTCTGTGCCATTATCACTTCTTAACTTCTGTATTCTGCATTCATAAAGAACTTGGATTCTTTTCATTAGATTAATCAAGATGATTGGAACATCCGATTTCTTTCGAATAAATTCAACCCATGTGAAACGCGAGTACTCATCAATTAAGACAAGTATGTATTTCTTGCCACCTAGGCTCTGTATGGCAATGGGACCGCAGAGGTCGACATGAAGCATGTACAGAGGCCTAGTGCATGACACATCTGTTTTGCCTCTGTGGGAAGCTCTTCTGAGTTTTCCCATTTCACAGGCAGAACACAAGTGACCCTTATTAAATTTAACATTAGGCAAACCTTTAACTAGATCAAGTTTGACCAGTTTATCCAAGGTGTGAAAGTTCAAATGACAGAACCTGTTATGCCATAACCAGGCTTCTTTACTTTCGTAAGCTACAAGGCAAACTTTGTCCTTGGTTGTTGAACAAAAGTTCATTAGATACAGATCACCTTTTCTTTCGGCTCGCAGAAGTTCCATTCCTGTGTCTTCACTTTGCAGAGAGCAGAAAGTCCTTTTGAACAAGACATCAAATCCTGTATCACAGAGTTGACTTACACTGAGTAGGTTGTGTTTAAGGCCATTCACATATGCAACTTTGTATACAGAGACGTTTTCCTTCTGTAAGACTCCATAGCCTTTGATGTGTCCCTTCTTGTTGTCTCCAAAAGTTACAGATCCACCATCGTGTGTTTCTTTGTACGTGGATAGTAAACTTCTGTCGCCAGTCATGTGCCTTGAGCATCCGGAGTCAAGATACCAAATTGGCACATACTGCTTCTGTAAGACAATCACAGAGACTTAGGTACCCATATCCATATGGGTCCAATATTGTTAGAATTTTTCAAGTTTACCTTAGCATTCTTGAAATACATTTTATCTTTTGTAGAAAGATCAGATTGTTTCTCTCTAGGTTTTGACTTTTGAGTTTGAATTTTAGTGTAGAGTAAGCAATCTGGACTTGAGAAGTGATTTTTCAATTTGAACATAAGATCAAAACAATGACAGTATTTAATATGAGACGTGATTTGTTTGAACTTTTCATTGAATTCATTGAACTGAGTCATAGAGGCATTACATTCGTTCTTAACATTATATTTCCTATTACAAGAAGATCTATGAATACTAGAATGTTTTTTGCAAAAATCTTGTTTAGGTCCTGCCTTCTGTGAGTCTCTTCTGTGGTGAATGTCTGTCTTCACTGTCACAGAGGAAAGATATTTGTTAGCTTCAGGCCTTGAAGGTTTTGAAAATTTTGAGCTTTTAGGATTTTCAGAGGCCTTTTTCAAATTATCAAGCTCTGTAGAGGTTTTGACTTGTATACACATTTTTAGAAAATCTGGACAGATAGGTATCTCTGTGATTTTCTCTTTTGGAGAAATTGTTCTGTTAAGAACCTCAGAGGAGAATTTAACATCCTCTGTGTCACAGTGAATTATCCTTGATTTAGAATCAGTCTCTGAGTCGTCAGAAGATTAATCGTCCTCATATACAGAGGTTGGGTCATCTCCTTCGACAGAGGTTGGATTTTCTGAGCATGTATCGTACGAGTTTTCTTCCTCTGTAGAAAAACTTTCATAGATGGCAGAGGTTTCAGATGAGATCTCTTCAGCGAGAATTTGATCTATAGAAGATGTACAGAGATTTTCTAAAACATTTGATTTCAAAACTTCCAAAATTTATTTTTCAATTGATCTTTTAAGATCTTCTTCTGAAAAGATGGGTTTAAACTCAGGAGGTTTTGCAGATAATTTCTTTTTGACATCTATCATACAGACAAAAGCGACCTGTGTTTGAGTCTCTGGTTTACCAAACTTAAAGATACCAATCTGATCTTGTGTTTTCAGATATTTCTTTGGTTTGATTCCTCTATTGACAGAGGTTGAAGATGATGAATCTGTGTTTTCAAACCACACATTGATCATCTTCGTATGTTTCCTCAAGTGAGGTTCTTTAGAGATTTTAACCCTTTTACTTACAGAGAGTAAGTTTGGAAAAGATGGTTTATTTGTATTTCCTATTACAAACAAAGAAGACAGAGGTTTGAGTCTTTTGCCTTCAACACCTAGAGTAATATCATCGTACCCCATACCTCGTCTTCCTATTTGTGAGTTTACTTTCTCATACACCTTCTGTGCATCTTTATAGTTTTTAAGTAAAACTTCTCTTCTGAGTAGATCTTGCCAAAGTACCTCTCTCTCTTTTTGAAAGTATTCTTTGAGAGCTCTTATGTCAGTTGTTTCACTCCTAGAAACTGAAAGCTTTTTATTTTTGACTTTTAAAGCAGAGGTTAATTCAGAAATTTGCCTTTTTAAAGGATCTACATTTTTGCTCCAATATTTTTCTACTCTTTCCTTTTCTTCAAAAATTTTGGCTTTTTCTTGAGTGAGAAGCCTTACTTCTCTCTCATTAAAGGTGAGTCTTTTCTGAATACTTTCATTTAACTCTTTGAGTTCAATCAGTTCAATGTTAAGTCTAATTGAATCATTTTCTACATATTTAATACAAGAGGTAGAGTTTGAAATGGATACCTCATTGTCAGTGCCGGAGTCGACTTCTGCCATGCCACAGAACAGGGCATTGGTGGTGAATTCATCATCAGAGGTAGAGTCTGACTCAAAGTCCTCCTTATTTGCTTCAGAATGCCCTTTGTTCGCCATTAAGGATTTTTGCGCATAATATTCAGCCTTCTTTTTGTAAAAAGCTGAGTCCTTCTGTGGGCGATTTTGTCTACTTCTGCATTCTTTTGCGAAATGGCCTGGCTTGCCGCAGTTGAAGCATCCTTGGGAGGTGTTTCCAGTTCGATCGTCGGACTTCTGTTGGTCTCCACCTTTCTCTGTTCGGCATTCGTTTGAGTAATGACCAGGCTTACCACATTTGTAGCATTCTTGTGTGTGGCCTACCTTGTCATCTGACCTCTGTCGGTCATTTCCTCTGTAGTTTCTGTCGCTCGACCTCTGTCGGTCACTTGATTCTTCTCTTCTTTCATCATCTCTTCTGTCTCTCTGGTTGTCTCTGCTATATCTATCATTTCCAAAATTTCTTTGGTTACCTCTGAACTCTCTTGTCAATAGAGCCAATGATTTAGCTAATGACGCAAGAGTTATTTCTTCCTCTATCAGCTCGTCTTCTTCGCTATCAACCATCACTATCTTCTTCTTCTCCTTCTTCTTCTCCTCTGTTGCTCTCTCATTTCTTGGTCTCTCTGTAGCCTCTGTTGATTTACTAACCAATGCGTATGGTGCAATGGCTATTGTTTTAGCCTGTGCTATTTGAGGCACTTGTGCAGCTAGTGTTCCATAGAGATCAGAGAGTGTCCATGAGTCTAGATCTTGGTTTGTTTGTAAAGACATAGACAGTTGAAGCCACTCATCATTCAGACTCTTTAGAAACATGACGTTATTTTCTTCTGAGGTTCTGTGAATGCCAGACTTTCTACATTTGTTTATGAGAGAGTTGAACCTGTCGTACGTTGTTTGCAGAGATTCTGTTGCAGAGGCTCTGAATGCATGATATTCATTTATGTATTGTGCCCTTCGGTTCTTCTGTGTTTTAGCACCCCCTTCCAACTGTCTTTCTAATTCTTTCCAAAGATCGTGCGCAGTTTCGCATGCATCTAAGGATTGAAAAAGCTCGTTAGGGATAGCCATTATCAGGATTCTTTTTGTTTTCTGTGCAACTTCATCTTCTGCCTTATCTTCATTTGACCATTCTTCTTTTGGCTTTGGTTTTTGATGTTCAGGGATTTCAGGAGATTCAGCAGTGGCTGGTACTCGTGGTACTGCTATCATGGGAACAGGAGGAAGGTTGTAAAGATATTGTACTAGATTTTTTTCAGTACCCTCAAAGAAATGAACCATTCTTATCTACCATTGAGGATACTCATCTCGTAGGAGAGTAGGAGGCTTGGTGAGTGAACCAGCAGTAAAGAAGTTATTTGTATTTGTCATTTTTAAGGTTCTGAAAAGATAGTATGATTTAAAGAGTATGAGTCCGAAGATCTGGAAAGTTTTCTGGTTTTGAACAGTTCCCAGAGTACACTTTAATGGAGTTTTAACCTAGATATGAGGAATAGGAAAAAATGATTTCTATCACTAATCTTGTAAAAACGAGGATCACTTGATATTGAAAATCAAGCTTGGCTCTGATACCAATTGTTGGTTCCCGGTTTGTTTATACAAGATTATTAGATCTATTAGTTAAAGTTTGAGTTTGATGCGGAAGCGTATTTGAAGAACTAACATATATGATTGATAGATTTAGAACACAATATAAATAAACAGTGAACAGGAAATAATATCTCAAAGTTTACTGAATATATATATTAAGAACAGATTCAAGAACAGTGAGTAAGCAAAGCTTTTAAAACAGATATGACTCTCAAAGTGTTTAAAGCTATGTGTTCTTGTGATGTTTTTCTCTCTTGAATTCTTGTTTCAATCGTTCGATTGATCGATCGATGGATAGGAAGAACTCAACATGAGTCTTCCTTATATACTACTCTAAGGGGACCATAAAGCATAAGCTACTATTCACAAAGGACGGTATGAATAGTTGGACGGATGGCATGAACAGTTTGGACGTGCTGTATTGCATTTAATGCAGCAGACGTCTATTATGTACTAAGCCCTATTGAGTCCACTCAGAGTTTGACACGTTGAAGTTGGACAGGGTACGTTGCCATGCAAGTTGATGAACAGGTCCAGGAACAGTAGCAAGATATTAAAAATATCTTTGAAGTCTTTGTTGAAGACCGCAGAGGCTCTGTGAAGTGTCACAGAGGTTCTGCGGTTTGGTCCTTAGAAGAGCAGTCTTCACCGGATTCCGAGTCTTTGGTCTTCTTTGCGCGTATTACAGAGCTTCTGTAGGAAGCCTCTTTAGCTTCTGTAGCTTCTCGACCTTGATCTCTCGGTAAGTTCGGCAGAGCCTCTGTAAGAGGTTTTCTTCACTTAGCCTATTTTTCACTATTTCTAAATACTTCTATGATTAGGAAGATTGAAGCTAACAATCTCCCCCTAAGTAGTGAAAAATAAAAAATTGAACTTGAGTTTAATTAGGCTAAGTTAGATAAGACAGAGGTTAAACAATACCTCGAAAGTTCTTTCATTCAGAAATATGCCAGAGGCATTTTACATTTGAGTACAATGAAAGATAAACTTTTGACTTGGTTTGCAGAGATTTGAGGTTTGAGAATCAGACTTTGGCATCTTTGAAATCGTTGTAGCTTCTGTTGTCTCTTCCGATTCTTCTGATCTCTTTGTAGAAACTTATGTAGAGTTCTCTTAGGCGAATTGTGGCATCAATCTCTCTGATGAAAGTATCTGCAGCATCTCTATCCATTTTCTCTGTACCTCTGTATTTTACAAGGCTTGCTCTGAACTTGTTCAGAGTACTAGTTGCGTACTTCTGACAGTCCATGCATACAAACAGTTTGACTTCGCCTTGTGGGTTTTGAAATACTAACCCGAATCTTGGTTCTGTAATGATAGAGTTGGGCACGGCGTCAGGTGGGCAGCGATCTTCTGGTGGTCGTAAATTTAGATGTTTGAGACCAAGATCCTTTCCCAGTTGAAAATCTATCATACTGAAGATCAGAAGCTTTTCCCTCATTGCTTTTCTTAACACTTGATAGGCTCTGGTGTTTGCCTTTGTGTTGTAGTTGTCCTTTGTCCATTGCAGAAGGTCAGGTAGATCATAAGGATTGATATTTCTTAGGTCAGCATCAACTAAGGTGGTTTCTGAATTGTCTTCCCTTCTGACTTTGTAAAGATTGTACCTGACCCTTGGATAGGTTCTTGTAAAGGAGAACCTGCAGAAGATTACCTTTTTGATCTTGTGGATTGAGAAAACATCTGCTTTGGTTCTTGGCTTTGTCCTTGTGAAGATGTTCTCAAATTCTTCTCTGAGCCAAGAAACTCTTTAACTTGTTTAATACCTTTAAAGTGTTTAATAAACCCAAAATACCTTTAAAGTGTTCCCAACAATGTGACTCCAATTGAATAACCCCTTTGGGACCAACAATGTGACTCCAATTGAATGACGAATGCACTCAAAACATGTATTTCTCAAATGATTATGCAATAACTTCATTTCACGTCTAAAGCTCAACATTAAGTAATATAAACAAGACCATGGTCCTCGAAGCTCAACAACTCATTTGACTATTCAATAAACGTCAATATAAATCAATAAAATGCAAATACCTAATGTGTATGCCACTTATGCACCAAAAGTTTGAATACCATCAGTAATAACTCAAAAAATGGGCAAAATCCCAAAACAGATATTTGTTTCATAATCTAAGCCAAGAAACTCTTTAACTTGTTTAACTACCCAAAATAGCATCAAAAATCCCAAAATACCTTTAAAGTGTTTAATAAACCCATGACCCGAAGTATCACAAAGTCCATCAAAACCCATTTAATGCAACCATTCTTACTAAGAGTGAACATTTATGATTTACATTTCAAAATACACAATGGCTCCAAAGAAACATTCATTTAATTAGTAACAAGACCAAAATGCACCCAACAACTCCATAACATGCATTTTACGAATAATTTACAAAATCAATAAACCAAATGTGCATTAACATCAAATAATCGTCATATATACCAATAAGTCATCAAATCCATAATTTATGATTTATTTATCAAATGTGCAAAAACTCAAAATATAAGAATTTTACAAGATTAGTAAAACCAAATATATATCCTAAGATGCATATCTCATCTAGTAATCAACACATTTGATAAATATCAATAAAACATTTCAATACCTTAAAATGAACATTTTTGGCATGTATATAGTTTTCACAAAACACATTGCCAGGTTAGGTTAAACTCGGGTTCCAAATCCAATATTTAGCTTCCAAAAGTAAAGACTTGTGACCTACAAGCAAAAACCTTCAATAAACATCTCGATACAACAATCTAAACCTAATCAAGGCACCAAGAGATTAGATCCTCAAAGAATCCCAAAATGGAACAAAATATTACCTCAAGAAACTGAAGGTTCCAAGCTAAACCCTTTGAATCCTCAAGTTATATATTCTCCAAGATACCTCAAAAGCTCCCAAAATAGAGCTTCATACATTGAATTCATTTATGATTTTTGTGCCAAGCTATAAATTATATATGTAGGTTTTAATGTAAAAGGTGCATTTGGTACCCGACTTGACAGGACAAAACAAAATAAAATAGTTATTCAACATTTGATAAGACAAAACTAGACATGATAGAATATATAAAATGATCACTTTACCCAAATTAGTTGTTTAAATATTTTATATATATGTTATTTACTAGATTATAATAAGTCAAATGTTTTAATAACAATTTATATCATCAGAAAGTTTTCATCAAAACAATTAATATTACTCAAAAATAAAAAGTTTATGTAGTTGCTAAATTTTATTTTATATCTTATATGTATGTATATATATATAGGGGTTAAATCAAATGAGAACCACAAATATGTTATAAATCGGAAGAACCGATATAAAAAATATTTTTTACATGATATTTTTAGGAAAATTAATTAAAATACCAATAGTTTGACTTTGACTTGCAAAAATACCCACTTTCTCGAAATTTTTGCAAAAATACCCATTTTTTCCACGGTGGGTCCCGCGATCGCGGACTCGTGCCACGTGGCCCGCGGTTGGGTTCACGATGGTCCCGCGGTTGGCCGAATTTTCAAGTTTGGCCCCTCTAGTTTTGGGCAAAAAAATTATATTTTTAGTCCCTCTAGTTTTTAGGTTATCATTTTATGTAGTTGAGATTTTTAAAGTGTTGTTGCATGTTTTTACTGTTTTTGTCACACTTTTTACAAATTTGGCCCCTCTAGTTTTGGGCAAAAAAAACTATATTTTTTTGTCCCTCTAGTTTTTACATGTTTTTACTGCATGTTGGCTATTTTTGGTCCCTTTCTTTGCTCTAACACAACTTAGGTCTCTTTTGTTTGTTAAATTACAACTTCGGTCCCTTATGTTACTAAATTACAACGTACATAAGTTATGTTTGATAAATTACAGGGGCCGATAAAGTAGATAAAATCATGTTATATATCAAAACAAGAGCACTAAACATACAATATTTATCGTCCCAATCATGGGAAATCAATGTTCAGATCAACGCTATCATATGATATAGTTCCATGTGGTTCAAGCTCCGACGGGCCCTGCGTGTTACTTAGTTGACTGACTGAACGTCTACTCCTTGGCACGGTTGAAGGGGTGGGGCTTGGACACTCTCCACGAGTATGTCCTGCACCGGGTACATTTTCGTTGTATCGGACCTTCACCACATGATGGACGTCGATAGTTCTTTCTTGGTCTCCCGGCTCTGTTCTTATTGTTTAACGGTGGATAGCATGGCGGAAGGGGGTCGGGTGGAGACACCCATGCTTCAGGGGGTCCAGCTAGATTTATTACCTCTACGTATGTTGCCTGGTAAGTTTCGGACATGAAGAAAATTACAGCCAAGTCGATGCAATCTCTACGACCCATATGTCTTGCCGCAGCGATGGCATGGTCGCACGGTAACCCAGATTTTTGCCATTGGAAACATGAACAAACATGGTCGGTCATATTTACAATCGCGTCAAGTTGGTTATTCCGAACCTGGTACCACCCATACCCGATTTCGCTTACCCTCCATGCCGACGCGTGACCCGCCCTGAGGAGAACTATCTCCTCCTCCGCTGGTGTGAGTCTATTACGCAGCTCAGCTCCTTTTCGGCGTCGAAGTTGGTACCACTCTTGTTGAAGGGCCCGAAAGTACTCCATAAGAGTAACAATCGGACATCTATGCGCAAAACGGGAGAGTGCATTCACCGACTCTGAACTATTGGAGGTCAGAATATCATCCCGTAGTGCAGGAAAATGGGCCGCGGACCACCTCTCCGGTCCAGCATCGTCCATAACTTTGGATGCTTTCGTGGTACTAACTCGTAGAACATTCATGTTCTGGTCAAACACCCGAGCCGTATATGGTTTGCATGCCTTCCAGTAGACATCGTGGTAGGTGGTAATACGTTTGTCCTGGCCTTTGGCGTTCATCTCCAAATGTCGACAACATAAGGCGTGAGGGGCGTTTTTGTACATGGAAGAGATTGCGGCGTTTATGGAAGGAGCCATGTCAGACATAAACACCAACCCTTGCGGGTCTCCGATAGCTTGTCTCAACATGGACAGAAACCAAGTCCACTCCTCCCCGGTTTCGGACTTGGCTACTCCGAAAGCTACGGGAACGATGGAGTTATTCCCGTCCATGGCAACCGCCAGGAACATCATACCCAAGTAATGGCCCGTTAAATGGGCAGCGTCTATTACCAGGACACGACACAGATTTGCCACAAATGTGCGGATCTTCAAAAACGTGGGTGGTTTCCCTTTGTAAATGTGATAGTTTATAATGTGTAAACATATGACGTGTTGAAATACGTACCGCGAGTCCAAGGGCAACGAAGCACATCTCAAACCGTCCATTTGAATTGGTCCTTATCTGGGTGACCGTACCTGGATTATGCAGTTGCAAATTATATAAATACGTTGGGAGTCGTTCAAACGACTCCTCGAACGTGCCTCTAACCATTAGCGGTGCCATGCATCGCGCACGCCAGCCTTGGTGGTAACCAATTATGATCTCGTACTACTGGTGTACATTGCTCACGATGTCCTTTGGACGCAATGACCTGCTAGCATCAAGAAATTTGCTTTTCAGTATCGCACCCAAAGTCCTTTTGTTGGCTTGTTTGTGGTTGGGATTCAGTTGCATCCTCGAACAAGTGTGTTCGTCGTACAACGTTCTAATGACAAACATCCCTCCTTTCTCGCCCACGGACCTCGCGTACAGCCTCCAATTACAATTTTCTCTCACACATACAACTTCGTATCTGGTTTTGTCGGATCTCGGCGTGTAACTTTCGAAACCCTCTTCTATGAACTTAATTCCGACCTTTGGGGCCAAGTCATCCTTCGAATCAAATATCTGACCTACTTGTATCCTTAAACTGCGATTATAAGGTGTAGGTTCGTAGGTTTGTGTATGGGTATTCGGGTCTGGAAGAATAGGGGGCATATCAAAAAAGTCATTTAACTGTGTTAGCTCCAAATATTCATAATATTAGAAGTATTGAAAAATAGGCCAAGTAAAGAAGACTTCCACGGAAGCTCTGCGAAATGACACAGAAGCTCTGCCAAAATAAACAAAGATCATTCAAGGAACCCCAAGACCAGACTGAACTAAAGAAGACTACTATCAGAAGAATCAAGTCACAGAACCTCTGCCACCCTTGACAGAAGCTCTGCGGAAAAGACTGAAGACTTGGAAGATATTTATAATATCTTGCCACTGTTACGGGAATATCTTACCACTGATACAGAAATATCTTGCTACTGTTCCAGGGTACGTTCGTCAACTTGTACAAGGCATGGTCTGACTCCTACACGTGTCATACTCCGATAGGACCACCTTCCAAGTTGATATTAGCGCATTTAATGCATGCAGTTTTCCAACTGTTCATACCGTCCTTTCTTTCCTGTAGTAATAGTCCTTTTGTCTGGAATAGATCTTTTGTAGTAGTATAAAAGGAAGACTCGTGTTGAGTTCTTCCTTAACAACAATAAGATATAATCTTCTACGCAAAAACACTTGCACACAATTAACGTCAAATCTGTTCTTAGTGTTCTTAATCAAATACAGTAATCTTTGAGATATTCATCTGTTCTTCATATACTGTTTATTTGGTATTTTATGTTGTTTCTATATAAACATAGCTGTTAGTTCTTCAAATACGCTTCCACAACACATCTTATTTGAACTAATAGATTAGATAATCTTTGTTAATCAAATACGGGAACCAACAATTGGTATCAGAGCAAAGCTTGGTTTTCAATATCAAGCGATCCTCGTTTAACAAGATTATTGGTAGAAACATGGTCTAATTTTAACCTGTTATTCATTCCTTCAAACAGATTCTATTGTTCAGCCATTTTCGATTTATTCGATATTTGGTAAAACTAGAGAAAATGTTTCTTTAGTTAAAACTCCATAAAAGTGCACTGTTAAGAGCTTCCAAACCCAGAAAATCTTTCCAGATTATTCTTTCGTACTTTTACATGTCATATCTTTATTCTGAAACTTTCTACTCTTAAAATGACAAACGCACAAAACTTCTTCACAGCTGGTTCATTAACCAAACCACCATCTCTTCTACGAAATGAGTATCCTCAGTGGAAAATAAGAATGATCCATTTCTTTGAGGGTACTGATAAACAGCTCGTACAATACCTTTATAATCCTCCTCATGTCACTATGTTAACTGTACCTCGTGTACCAGCTACAGCTGACACTCCTGAAATCCCTGAGCATCAAAAACCTAAAACCAGGGATGGTTGGTCAGATCAAGATAAGGAAAAAGATGAACTCGCTCAGAAAACAAAAAGAATTCTGATCATGGCAATCCCCAACGATCTCTTCCAGTCCTTAGATGCATGCGAATCTGCGTATGATCTTTGGAAAGAACTGGAGAAACAACTTGAAGGGGGAGCTAAAACTCAGAAAAACCGAAGGGCGCAATACATAAACGAATATTACGCTTTTAAAGCCCTGACAACTGAATCTCTGCAGACAACGTATGACAGATTCAACTCTCTGATAAATAATTGCAAGAAGTTCGGCATCCACAGAACTTCTGAAGAGAATAACGTCATGTTTCTCAAAAGTCTGAACGAAGAATGGCTTCAATTATCTATGTCTTTACAAACCAATCAAGATTTAGATTCCTGGACTCTTTCAGACCTCTACGGAACATTAGCTGGTCAAGAGCCTCAAGTAGCACAAGCAAAGACACTAACCATTGCACCTCTTGCTTTGGTTAGCAAAACTACAGAAGAAACAGAGAGACCGAGGAAAGAAAGAGCAACAGAGGTAAAGAAGAAAGAGAAAAAGAAAAAGGTAGTGGTAGTTGACAGCGAAGACGAAGAGATTATGGAAGAGGGAGAGATCACTCTGGCATCAATAGCAACATCCTTAGCTCTATTGACAAGAGAATTCAGAGGAAACCAAAAGAGTTCTGGAAATGATAGATATGGCAGAGATAATAGAGAAAGAATAGAAGATCGGAGTAGAAGGGATCAAGGAAGAAGAGAAGAATCAGCTGACCGACAGAGGTCAGACGACAGAAGTAACGACCAACAGAGGTCGAGTGAAAGATAAAACAGAGGAAATGATAATGAATGCAGATCGGAAAAGGGTGGTGACCGACAGAAGTCCGACGATCGTGCTGGTAATACTTCCCAGAACCAAGGTTGCTACAACTGTGGGAAGCCAGGCCACTTTGCAAATGAATGCAGAAGCAGGCCAAATCGCCCACAAAAGGACTCAGCTTTTTACAAAAAGAAAGCTGAGTATTATGCTCAAAAGTCACTCATGGCGAACAAAGTGGTGAACAAGGAAGATTGGGAGTCAGATACAACCTCTGATGATAAATATACCAACAATGCCATGTTCTGTGGCATGGCAGAAATCAACTCAGACTCTGACACTGAGGTATCCACTTCAAACTCCACCTCTAGTACTACAGAAGTTGATTTACTTATAATTAAAACTGAAAATATTGAACTGAAAAAGACTTGTGATGATATTCAGAAAAAGCTCACTTTTTATGAAAGAGAAGCTAGACTTCTCACTGAAGAAAAAGCAAAAAAATTCAAAGAAAAGGAAGAATTAGAAGCACACTGGAACAAAAATCTATTCCCTTTAAAAGAGAAAATTTCTGAATTAAATACATCTTTAAAATCCAAAACAAAAGAACTTTCAGATTCTGAGAGCGACAGACTAAACATTTTAGCTCTTAAGGAATATTTTCAAAAGGAAAGAGAAGTCCTTTGGCAAGATCTACTTAGAAGAGATTTTTTAATTAAAAATTATCGTGATGCACAAAAGGTGTATGAAAAAATAAATACTCAAATAGGAAGGCGAGGTATTGGGTACAGTGATATTAATCAAGGTACAGAAAAAAAAGAAAAAACCTTTGTCATCTCTATTTGCTGTAGGAAAAATCAACAAACCTAATTTTCCAAACTTAATCTCTGTAAGTAAAAGAGTAAAAGTCTCTGGGGAACCTCACTTAAGGAAACCTATGAAGATGATAAATGTATGGTTTGAAAACACAGATTTATCACCTTCAACCTCTGTCAAAAGAGGATCCAAACCAAAGAGATATCTGAAAACTCGAGATCAGATAGGAATCTTCAAGTTTGGTAAACCAGAGACTCAAACTCAAGTTGCTTTTGTCTGCACAATAGATTATGAAAAGAATTTATCTGCAGAAGCACTTGAGTTCAAACCAATCTTTACAGAAGAAAAACTAAGAAATATAATTGAAAAAGAAATAATGGAAATCGGGAAAATAGATATTTTGAAAAATCTATATACTCCTTCTACAGATCAAAAACTCTCTAAAGAGATCTTATCAGACACCTCTGTTGACTTAGAAAGTAATTTTTCAGATGAAGAAAGCAAGTATGACACATGCTCGGAAAGTCCAGCCTCTGTCGAAATAAATATTGATGACTCAACCTCTGTATATGAGGACGATTCATCATCTGACGAATCAGAGACTGAAAGAATAGAAAAGGTTCCTTGTGACTCGGAGGTTATTAAACAAACCTCTGAAGTTCTTAACAGAACTATTCCTCCAAAGGAGAAAATCACTGGAATTCCAATATGTCCAGACTTTTTGGATATGTGCATACAAGCCAAAACCTCTATTGAGCTTGAGAATTTCAAAAAACAGAAGTTAATGTCCACTCAAAATCCAAAAGATTCAAAGTTTTTAAAACCCTTAAAAATTAAAGAGAAACCAACATGGCAACAAAAGGGTAAATGGCCAAAACCTAACAAATCTTCTTCTTCTGTGACAGTGAAAACAACAGAAGTTTACCACAGAAGGGACTCACAGAAGGCTGCTACAAACAAAGATTTTTGCCAACAATCTAATCTACATAAATCTTCTTGTAATAGGAAGCCATATGCTAGAATAGAATGTAATGCCTCTGTGGCCCAGTTTAAAGCTTTCAATGAAAATTTCAAGCAAATCACTTCTGATATTCTATACTGTCATTGCTTTGATCTTATGTTCAAATTGAATAATCATTTATGTAGCTCAAATTGTTTTCTCTTTACACCTAAATTAAATGTTAAAGAGAAACAAACTGATTCTTCGACAAAAGATAAAATGTATTTCAAGAATGCTAAAGCAAACTTGAAAAATTCTGACGAAACTGGACCCATATGGATATGGGTACCGAAAACTCTGTGATTATCTTGCAGAAGCAGTATGTGCCAATATGGTATCTAGACTCCGGATGCTCAAGGCACATGACTGGCAACAGAAATCTTCTATCCACGTACCAAGAAAAACAAGATGGTGGATCAGTGACTTTTGGAGACAACAAAAAGGGGCATATTAAAGGCTATGGAGTCATAAAGAAAGAAAATATCACAGTACACAAAATTGCATATGTGGATGGCCTAAAACACAACCTACTCAGTGTCAGCCAACTTTGTGACACAGGATTCGATGTACTATTCAAGAGAACATTTTGCTCTCTACTAAGTGAAGACACCGGAATAGAACTTCTGCGAGCCAAAAGAAAAGGTGATCTGTATCTAATGAACTTCAATGCCAAAAACAAAGACAACATTTGTCTTGTTGCAAGCAAGAGTAAAGAAGCCTGGCTATGGCATAACAGGTTCTGTCATTTAAACTTTCATACTCTAGATAAACTGGTAAAACTTGATCTAGTCAAAGGTTTACCTATTGTTAAATTTAATAAGGATCATTTATGTTCTGCCTGTGAATTGGGAAAACTCAAAAGAGCTTCCCACAGAGGCAAAACTGATGTGTCTTGTCCTAGGCCTCTGTACATGCTTCACGTTGACCTCTGCGGTCCAATTGCTATACAGAGCCTAGGTGGCAAGAAATATATACTTGTCTTAATTGATGAGTATTCACGATTTACATGGGTTGAATTTGTCAGAAAGAAATCAGATGTTCCATGCATCCTGATTAATCTAATGAAAAGAATCCAAGTTCTTTATGAGTGCAGAATTCTGAAGTTACGAAGTGATAATGGCACAGAATTCAAAAACTCTGTCATTGAAGCCTATCTCACAGAAGAAGGAATATCCCAGACCTTCTCTGCCGCTCGCACCCCACAACAGAATGGCGTGGTCGAACGAAAGAACCGCACGCTCGTGGAGGCTGCAAGAACCATGCTTTCTGCATGCGGATTACCGATGACGTTTTGGCCAGAAGCAATTTCAACTGCTTGATATACCCAAAATCGTTCAACAATCGTGAAAAGACACATCAAAACTCCTTATGAATTGATCAACAAACGGCGACCAAACATCAAGTTTCTCCATGTATTTGGATGCAAATGCTTTGTCTTAAACGACAGAGACTAAAGAGGAAAGTTTGAAGAAAAGGCTGACCAAGGCAAGTTCATCGGATACTCTACCACTTCCAAAGCCTACAGAGTTTACCTTCTGAAGTCGCGCAGGATAGTAGAAAGCATCAATGTGTCCTTTGATGACTCATTTCAAAAGACTTCTGAACAACTCAGTTCAGAACTCGGGCTAAACAAGGAATCCTCTGGCATCTCAAAAACAAATAGAGATTTAAGTCTTCTATTTCAAGAAATGTTCAACGAAGATGTCGATCCCTCTGCTAGAAACAACAGAACCTCTGCAGAATCACCTTCTGTAAACAACGTAAGTATCTCTCTGTCTGATCCATTTAATACCTCATCCTCTTCTGTAACTACTGCAGGTACTAATAATCGAACGGAAGATACAACAAAAGATTCTACAACAGAGGTAATCCAAATACTAACAAATCCAACAGAGGAAGCAACACCAGAAGAAACACCAGAGGGAAGTGAAGATGAAATCACAATGCCTACAGAGAAGGAAATTCCAACTTTGATACCCATTCCTACAGAAGCTGAACTAAACACATGGGCAGAACCATCAACCACTTCAACCACAGAAGTTCAACTTCATGACTCAAATGATCATCTTCCATGAACAACTCAATGGATAAAAATCCATCCTCCAAGCCAAATCATCGGTAATCCCACTGATAAGGTAAAAACAAGATCAGCTTCTGCAAATTTTTGTTTCTTTACCAACTTTATTAGTGTGATCGAACCGAAAAAGATCTCTGAGGCCCTGGAAGACCCAAACTGGGTGGATGCTATGCAAGAAGAACTTCTGCAGTTTGACCGAAACAAGGTCTGGACTCTAGTACCTCTGCCACGAGGAAACCAGGCCATAGGGACTAAGTGGGTCTTCAGAAACAAAAAGGATGAGGATGGAGTGATCATTCGAAACAAAGCAAGACTGGTGGCCAAGGGATATCGCCAAGAAAGGGCATAGATTACGATGAAACTTTTGCCCCTGTTGCACGGCTCGAAGCAATAAGAATTTTCTTAGCCTTCGCAACCCACAGAGGTTTTAAAGTATATCAAATGGATGTAAAATATGCTTTTCTCAATGGTAAAATTCAAGAAGAAGTATACGTCCAACAACCACCAGGGTTTGAAAGCTCAAAGTACCCAAGGTATGTCTATTACCTCGACAAAGCTCTATATGGATTGAAACAGGCTCCAAGAGCATGGTACGAAAGACTTTCTACCTTTCTTCTGAATAACGACTACAAAAGAGGTACCACTGATACAACTCTGTTCTTTAAAGGAGAAGGAAATGAGCTTATTCTTGTATAAATATATCTATATGACATTATTTTTGGGTCTACTAATGCACAAAAATGTAAATATTTTGAAAAGCTCATGCAGAGTGAGTTTAAAATGAGTATGATGGGAGAATTAACCTTTTTCCTCGGACATCAAGTCAAACAAACATCAGAAGGAATTTTCATAAACCAATCAAAATATGTCTCTGACAAACTTGAAAAATATAGCCTCTCTGATGCCTCTGTCATGAAAACCCCAATGGCCACTGGAAATAAACTATTTTCAGATCCAAATGGCATCTCTGTCGAGTGCACGCTTTACAGAGGAATGATTGGGTCTCTATTATACTTAACAGCAAGTAGACCTGACATAATGCATGCCACATGCCTCTGTGCAAGATATCAAGCTAATCCTAAAAAGTCACATTATATTGCTGTAAAGAGAATCTTCAGATACCTCAGAGGGACCAAAAATCTTGGCCTCTGGTATCCACAGAACTCTGGTTTTGGACTAAAGGCATACACAGATTCAGATTATGGAGGATGTAAACTCGACAGAAAGAGTACCTCTGGGAGTTGTCAATTCCTAGGTGGGAAATTAGTAAGCTGGACTTCAAAGAAACAGAACTGTGTCTCAACATCTACGGCAGAAGCTGAATACGTTGCTGCTGCTAGCTGTTGCTCTCAAGTTCTGTGGATGAAAACACAGCTGAAAGACTTTGGTCACATAATCTGCAAAATTCCCATCTTCTGTGATTCCAAAAGTGCAATTACCATCTCTGCAAATCCAGTACATCATTCAAAGACAAAGCACATAGATATCAGGTATCACTTTCTGAAGTATCATGTTGAAAACCAAACCATCGAGATGCATTTTGTACCAACAGAATTTCAGCTTGCTGATTTATTCACCAAGGCACTTGATGAGAAAAGATTCTTCTACTTGGTGGGTAAATTAGGAATGATAAATATGAGTTAACCTCTGTAAGTATCTTATCTTCATTTTAAAAAATATGTATAATTTTTTTTTAATAATTTGCTTTTGTATGTAAATTCTAAAATCTCAATTCTGAAAGCAACAGAGCTTCTGTAGGACTCCTCAGAACCTCTGACAACCCTTACAGAACCTCTGATACACTTGACCTAGGTTATATACATTACTTCTGATCATTGAACCAAGCATAGGTCAAGGGGGAACAGAAGGAGAACTACTTGATCTACAAAGGTTGATTAGATCAAGGGGGAGCAAAAGGAGACCTTGCTTAATCTACAGAAATTTATAACTCAAGGGGGAGCAAAGGAAGAAACGACATCAAAAGAAGAAAAGAACTTTGCCGGACAACGAAGAACAAAAAGGTTGGTATCTCGTACAAATTCTTTTTGAAAAAAAAAATCTAGGACACAAATTTCTAAATATGTTCTAGAAACATTATTAAAAACATTCCAAATGAAATTTGATCAAAAAGAATATTGAGTTTTCCATTATTAGAAATTTAAGGTCACAGAGCCTATGCTGAGTTCAATAGAGGTTCTGCAGGCAAAAGCTCTAATCATAAATCAATAATCTTGGAAACTCTGTCAATCTCCTTAGGTATCAATTTCAAAAAGAATCATCGCGTACAAATACACTGCAACAGAAGTCATAAGTTACAGAGTTCTATCCACAAGATAGAACTTCTGTAGACCAACACTTGTTTTAAAAGTTTTTTTTTTGCTGCACAAAACCTTTTTCAAAAACAATTTTCTAGGACACCAGCTTTCAACAGGTCCTAAAAACATTGTTGAAAACAATCAAAAACTTGGATGATCAAAAATGTTTATTAATTTTTAGATATGAGAAATTTCTTGTCTCAGAGCCTCTGCTGGCTCTGACAGAGGTCCAAAAACCTCTGTAAAGGAGTTTCTACGCTAAAATTTTATCGATCCTCTCCATGGACTTTTCAACCATTTTTTTGTGAAAGTACAACCTATAGAGGCAAGAAAAACAAAGTTTTCAAAATCTCAGAGCCTCTGTCAGTTTTTACTTTGGGCATTTCTGTAACAGTAACGGTAACGGTAACTTTTCTGCGAGTGAGAATCATGTGGAGGTAAAGAGGCCCACGCGCCTAGCATTTAATAAGGCCGCCCACGACGTCTCGTCATAACTGACACAGATGACGTGTCATCTTTTCATTGGACCTACATGGAGTACGTGCCTCTGGAAAGTTGAACCCGCCGTAACCACTCAAGTGCGGACCCCAAATATTATTTACCTCAAAATATTAACCCTTTCAGATTCTACGGTTACATATTCAGTATAAAACCCAAGTTACCTTTCCTCACAAAAACTTTTCTTACTTTCTTCTCCGGCGAACCTGCAACTATTCTCAAATCTTCATTCTTCTTTGCAAAAATGGCTTCCAGTTCCCACACTGCTCAGAACTCTCCGGCGAACTCTCCTCAACAATCCCCAGTACATTCAGAGCACTCTCACAACCCAAACATCGCCGTAAATGCAGAAACAGAAAACTCCGGCGACTCTGCAAATTTTGCACCAACTACCAACCTTCAACATTTTCTGAACAAAGAACATTTTGAGGATGTTCTTCCATTAAAATCCAACAACTGCTACCTGGTGCCCTCACCAACAGCCTTCGGCGAAGCCCATGCCCTTCTCCTAAACATCATGGAAAACCATATCCTATACCCCCTCCTTTCCAAAACCCCAACCAAAATCCATGCTCGATATCTGAATCAATTTTGGCAAAGTTGCCGATTTGATTCAGATGATTCTCTGATAAAGGGCTATATTTCGAAGCCAGACAAATCTGAATACCTCGAACTCATGTTCAACAGAACTATGTTCTCGCTTGAGTTCAACCTCCCAACCAGAGGTCTACTTGGAATAAAGAAATATGTTGAGGTTCCGACGGACGAGGAGCTCTGTCGATTTGTAGAGATGTTAGGGTATAACACAACCCTAAGGAAATGCAATGATTTCTGCTGAGGCAGGCTACCACCTCTGTGGAATACCCTCTTCTCCATCCTGAATCGTTGTCTAACAGAGAAAACTGGCAGCCCTGACCAGAGCTCACACCAGATCCTGACCATCATGTATGGGATCTATTACGATCTTCCACTTGATTTTACCACCATCATGATGTAGGAGATAGTAAATACGATCGACAGAATGCTTGCAACCCAAAAGGCCAAAAAGAACACACCAGGATATCTGCCACCTCTGCAATATCAAAGAATTCTAGGAGTCATATTTGAGCCTCTACTTCTAATGGAGAAATGGCCAATGGAAGGGTCAACTGTAAAACTTTATCCCATGAACAAAAATACTCCTACAGAGCATGAAGACAACTATCCCCACTGCAGACCTCTGTCGAAGAACCTTCTGTCATATGCAAGCGATGAAAAGATGAAGTTAGACTATATACGCGCCTACAGGACTCCAGAACCAAGTCCTGTGACACCCCCGTGTAGAATCCAGATCCGTGCAACAAATATGAAATCGTAATGATAAGCAATAAAAACAATGATTTCAACTGGTCATCCCTTTCATTAATATTTCAGAGAGAATATTACAATAAGAGTTGAAAGCTAAAAGAGATGATTAGCTTGTTTTTCCAAGCTAATCAACATTAAATACAATGGGCCCGTGGTTAACAAGCCCACGGCCCGTTCACTAAAAGGCTCAAAATAAACTATTACAAAACAACCCTTGAACTTTAAATCAACTATTAAAACCTGCCCTAACAATCTCCCCCTTTGATTTGAAGTTCGAGTTCGCGCTCTAGCTCTTGCCAGTTGAATACGTATCGTTTGCGCAACGCGAAGTGAACCTCAAAGAATCTGATAACACGGCGATAGTCGATGCGGTCTTCAATCATTTCCAAAGCTTCCCGAGCAGTTGTTTCATTAGGGTTTGGGACATACGAATGCTTTGGATTCTCAGACTCGTGTTGAATAATCTTTCGAAGAGCATCTCTGACTTTTAGAAGCGTGCCGTCACAAAATCTGTCTACCTGACTGAAGCGCAGGAACTTCTTTTCGTTCTGTTCGTTGTTGTAGACTATCCCGAATTCAGGTTGTAGAAGCAGAGAGTTCTCGGGATACATCTTCAGTTCAGGAGCTTTCAGATTTGGTTTTATCAGATTGACTTTCTTAGCCCTGTTCTCGACAGCCATTTGAAAATCCGTTAAGTATGACATCATGATAGTACGGACCAGGTGTCGACGAACGGCTTCGAGCGCCTTTGTAATCTCTAGCGGTCGGATGGTTCTTGAACGTAAGTCTTTCAGTAATACCAGAAAGTCGAGCGGTCGGAGGTTCTTGAAGTCGGCTTCAGAGAATCTCCATTCATTACCATCTTCGCGGCGAACGGTGAAGACTGGATAGATGATCCTCATGATGCGGCGTGAATGGATGTTAAGAACCTCTGTGATCTGATGCTTTGTTCTGACTTGACTGACTGGAAGGCATCGCTGCATTGCAAGTATATAACGCCGTTGGTATTCGGGGTCAAGGTTGTAAATACCAAGGCAAAAGGTTGGCTCGATCGGGCGAAATTTGTGGACGAACAGCTTTTTCAAAGATTCCTCCAGATGAGGGATAAGTACCTTGATCTTCTCCCAGCGGTTTTGTTGCTATTGAGGAAGGGGAGGAAGATCAGAAGCTGTCGTTGGAGGAGTAGTTGTCGGTTGATCGGAAGTAGTAGAGTCGGGTCTAGTTGATGAAAACACTAAGTGACCGGGTAAAAGATGTCCGGATAAGATTGTAGAATCCAGATCCGTGCAACAAATATGAAATCGTAATGGTAAGCAATAAAAACAATGATTTCAACTGGTCATCCCTTTCATTAATCTTTCAGAGAGAATATTACAATAAGAGTTGAAAGCTAAAAGAGATGATTAGCTTGTTTTTCCAAGCTAATCAACATTAAATACAATGGGCCCGTGGTTAACAAGCCCACGGCCCGTTCACTAAAAGGCTCAAAATAAACTATTACAAAACAACCCTTGAACTTTAAATCAACTATTAAAACCTGCCCTAACACCCCGCGTCTAGGAGCCCCCTTAGATTTAGATATAGTAGAGAGGATGATAGAAGAAGAATGGGACAGAGCTTTAGAAAAACATCATTCAGTACAAGACCGGTTCAAAGCCCAAAGAGAAAGCATATACCCCTCTTCACCCAAGAGAAAAACCTCTGCAACAACACCCCAAAAGAAGATCAAGAAAAGGAAACCAACAGAGGAAACTACAACATCTGCAGCTCAACCCTCTTCTCCACCACATGCTACAGAAACAAGATCCTCTGCATCTCCCTCCCCTCCAAAACAAAAGAAACGAAAAACCAAATCAACGGAAGAGGGAGCCCCTAAGCCAAAGAAGAGGAAGTCAACGAAGAAGAAACCCACATCACCTCTACAAGTCATTACAGAGGAAGACGAACAGGAAGAGGAAGATCAGATTATACCTCTGCAACATCCCTCCCCAATAACCTATACAGATCAACAGGGAGATTTTAATGCCTTCCTCAACCATCTAGACATAGCTCACACCTTAGATCCATCAGGATGGATCGCAGAACCGTTGGATCAGAACATTCAAAGTAAGACTACAGAGGTTCTGCGCACAACAGAAGAAATTTCACCACCTCATTCAAGTTTTGACACTCAACATCGAACCCTTCAACATTCAATAGAAGTCATATATGAGGCTCAAGGTACACTACCTATGCACCCTCACGTTCGACAACTCATAGGATCTCATTTTATATATGATTCCTTAAGATCAGAAGGAGAAGCGACTATAGTGGAAAATGCAGAAGAAGAGGTAGGCATAGAGATTACAATAGAGGAAAAGGTTAGGGTAGAAACCACAGAGGGTTCTACAGAAAAAGATGCCGAAGAAGTAGAAGGCACACATCCCCAACCCCCTCCCAGTGCAACCCACATATTTGATACCGCCGGTCTAGCGACAGAGGGTATCATTGAAAAAGAGCAGCACAGCTCGATCCTAACCCCACCCAGCCAGCCAGAGGTTACTCTTTCAACCTCTGTGCCCATTATAACCGGGGAAACCATTCCTGGGGAATCCTCTGGAAATGACTCACCCATTGTTCGTGATTCATCGCCCAGAATCACATCTGACATCCCCGCAGAGGAATTCGTTTCCTCTGCCACGCACACAACAATAGGGCCAAACCTCCTTTCAGAGAGGAGTAGAGAGCACAGTGACAAAGAGACTCTAGACAAGTCTCCAAGTCAACAGAAGGACATTCCAATACCCACCTCTGGAGTGGATTTGGACACTGACCTTCACAGAACTTCTGTAGAGGTTGAAACACAAGTTTCTCCTCGAGGATCAGAAGGAAATTCTTCCACCCTCAACATACAAACAGGGGTGAACGAAGGTGTCCCAGGAACAGGGACTCACTCTGGGGACGAATGTGTTCCCCCAGAGGTTACAACGAGTTCACATGTATCAAGGGATGAGTTCCAAACCCTTGTCACCTCTGTGAACCAAACAATGAAGGAGTTGGAAAGCTCTTTCAAATCTTTTGCAGAAACTACATCAAGAGCCATTACAAGCCTAAATACCAAAATGGACACCTTGTCCGCAGAGGTACAACAAGCTCTGTCAAAGATGATGTCTGCAACAGAAACTTCTGTCACAACCTCTGCCAGACTACATGCTGAAGAATTCGAAAGATGTGCAACCTCTGCATTCAACGAGTCTGTCAACAACTTCCTGCAAAAACTCAAAGATCAATCCTCTACTTCTAAGGGCCTTACACCTGAAGACCTAAAGAATGCCTTAGAAGAAGTTCAAGAGCAAACACTGCAAAACACTCAAGCCATGAAGCCTTCTGACTACATGACCAGAGTTCAGCTCACATAACTTGGGCAAGGAATCCTTGATCAAATGACAGAGTTCATCAGAGCCTTCACAGTTGCCAACGCAAACTACGTCAGAGAGTTTCAAGCAAGCGTCGGCAAAATGCGCTTCCAAACAGAAGCAGAGGTTGAAAAACTACTCGGCCTCTGTGATGACTTGTGCGCAAAGATGATTGCTGTAGGGGTTGTTCCACTAAAGAAATCAGACACATCATGCACGGCAGAGGGTACTTCAGATATAAATCAGGATGACACTGATGATGACTATCATGGTCCATCAGATCATCCTGAGGGGGAGAAACAAAGGAAAACAGCTGCAAGCAGTCCTCCAATATCAGCAGTACCAATTTCCTCTGTACCCCCAACCCAAACCCAAACTCAGGGAACTCAATAGAGACCCACAGAGGAAACACCAGCCTCTGTGGAAACCACCTCTGTCTTTGAAAAAGATGTCCCTCAAGTTCAAATCTTGACATCTTCATCCTCATAAGAACTTTCCACTACTACACCCAAACCAACAGAAGCAATCCCAGAAAATCCAAAACAGGCAACAGGATCTAAGCCTCAAGCCAAAGATAAAGGAAAGGGTATCATGACAGAAGAACCAAAGAAGAAAAAGCCAATACCTCAGACGGCAGAGAAGTTGATGAAGAGCTCATTTGATGCCTTTATCACTCCTAAACCTGAAGAAAACTGGGCATTCAACTTAGATCCTCTGTCAGAAATTTCGGTCCTTGATCCAAAAGCAAAGGTAACAAAGGGTAGGGTTGCAGAGATAATACAAGAAATAGATGCTCTGCGAAGACCAATACCACCACCGTCTACACGACATGCAGAAATGGAAGAGGTGGTGTATAGCTATCTTTACAGACAACAATATCAGAACAATCCTCCGCCACACATCGAAGATCCTCGACTCAGAGCTGACCTTGACAACACCTTCACCAGAACAAAGCCAAAAGCAAGGGCAGAAGTCTTCTCAGAGTCCAAAATTGAAAAGGTAATTTACTGCAAATTCTCTCAAACAAGAACCTTTCCAAAGATCAGGTACAACATCGAGAACAGGTCCGAAAATCAATTTTCAAATGCCGATATAAGGAACTTGAACCCCTACGATCTGCCATATCTTCTACTTTGGACGAAAGAAAACTTCGACAACGATGCTAACAGATGGGCCTATCAAGTATTCAGGAAAGCGATGAGGGAAAAGCTTCTGCTATATAGCATGATAGACTTTCAACTGGGAAGAGATCTTGGAGTCAGAAATCTAAGTCTGAGACCACCAGAGGATCACTGTCCACCTTCTGCCGTACCCAACTCAATCATAACAACACCAAGGTACGGGTTAGTATATAAGGATCCTGCTGGTCAAGTAAGACTCTTTGTGGAAATGGACTGTCAGAAGTATGCAACCAGTACTCTGAACAAATTCAGATCAATCCTAGAAGAGAACAGATGTACGGAGCTTATGGATCAAGAATCAGCAGAAAGAATGATCAGAGAAATAGATGCTACAATTGGCTTAAGAGAACTCTGCATCAAATTCTATCACGGGCTAAAAGAAGTGGGATTCGACAACAGAAGTTTCAACGACTTCAAAGATGCAAATGTCTGAGTCTCGTTTACATATCTCTGTAAACTTTAAAAAGAAATGAAATGAATCTTTTGAGGTATTGTTTAACCTCTGTCTATTTTACTTAGCCTGACTATGCTTAAAATCAAATTTTCATTTTTCAATACTTAGGGGGAGATTGTTAGCTCCAAATATTCATAATATTAGAAGTATTGAAAAATAGGCCAAGTAAAGAAGACTTCCACAGAAGCTCTGCGAAATGACACAGAAGCTCTGCCAAAATAAACAAAGATCATTCAAGGAACCCCAAGACCAGACTGAACTAAAGAAGACTGCTATCAGAAGAATCAAGTCACAGAACCTCTGCCACCCTTGACAGAAGCTCTGCGGAAAAGACTGAAGACTTGGAAGATATTTATAATATCTTTCCACTGTTACAGGAATATCTTACCAATGTTACAGAAATATCTTGCTACTGTTCCAGGGTACGTTCGTCAACTTGTACAAGGCATGGTCTGACTCTTACACGTGTCATACTCCGATAGGACCACCTTCCAAGTTGATATTAGCGCATTTAATGCATGCAGTTTTCCAACTGTTCACACCATCCTTTCTTTCTTGTAGTAATAGTCCTTTTGTCTGGAATAGATCTTTTGTAGTAGTATAAAAGGAAGACTCATGTTAAGTTCTTCCTTAACAACAATAAGATATAATCTTCTACGCAAAAACACTTGCACACAATTAACGTCAAATATGTTCTTAGTGTTCTTAATCAAATACAGTAATCTTTGAGATATTCATCTGTTCTTCATATACTGTTTATTTGGTATTTTATGTTGTTTCTATATAAACATATATGTTAGTTCTTCAAATACGCTTCCGCAACACATCTTATTTGAACTAATAGATTAGATAATCTTTGTTAATCAAATACGGGAACCAACAAACTGACTAAATGATTTATTACTAGGGGTATATTCTTCGTCCTCATCACTATCGGTATCTGATCTGTCTATATCAGAATTACCTATTGTGAAAACATGGGTTTCGTCATCAGCAACTCCAGCAAAGCGTCCTTCTTGGTCTTCTTTTTCTTCTTCTTCTTGTGGTTGTTGTTGTTACGTCTCCGGAACAAAATCAGGATAACAGTCGTTAAGAAGGACGTTATCCTGAAATTGAGAATCAGGCTCCTCCATTTGGAGGTCTTCGTCATCACCGTCGTCATCACCTTCGTCATCACCGTCGTCATCACCTTCATCATCGTCTTCGTCGCACGCCGATGAATCGGCATACACAAAAAGTAATGGCGGTCTTTCTGATTCGGCTGCAAAGTACAGAAAACCAGAGATATCCCCATCGTTGGATAACTCCACAAATGACCCATCACCATTTTTAAACACTAACTTGCAAACAGCAGAAGGGTCGATTCCACATTTTTGCATGGCGTATATAACAAACTTTTGATGAGTAAAGTTTATTGGCAATTTTACACCATGCTTAGATTTATAAACAAAATTCTACTCATTGTTGTCTTGCACCCATTCACCATCGAAACAGAAAAATAGCTTAGCTTTTGCAACAGATGAACTCATTTTTTCAGTAGTATCTCAAAAACAAAATACTGAAGAAAGAAAGCAAGAAAGAAGGATGGAATGGGTGTGAATTTCAACCACAATTTGGTCTTCCAAGTACAATAATTGTGGAAAAAAACTGTAAAAACATGCAAAAATTCGTGCAAAAAGGACCAAAAGTGTAATTTTTTTGCCCATCGCGGACAGAGGCCAAAGTTGTCACCGCGGCAATAGTTGGGGGGCCTCCGCGGGACATTTTGGCCAAACCGCGGGCCACGTGGGCACTGACCCGCGATCGCGGGACCTACCACGAAAAAATGGGTATTTTTGCAAAATGGTTGAGAAAGTGGGTATTTTAGCAAGTCAAAGTCAAACTTTGGGTATTTTAATTAATTTCCCATTTTTTTAATCAAATGCTATGGCTTATTATATTTTGCCTCACATATATGTGTTTCATAATATGATAGCTTCATATGGATTTGTTTTACCATGTGAATATTTTTTACAAGTATTTTTCATTTCACTAGGTGAAACAAAATTCTTTTTTCACACGTAATCTTTTCACAAGGTGAACACGAACATATGTGTAACAATATCTTAAATCATAGGTTTTGATAAAAAAAATCATGTAAACAAATATTTTTATATTGGTTCTCACGGGTTTGTAACATATTTGTGGTTCTCATTTGATTATCGTCCTATCTATATATATATATATGTATATATATATATATATTAATATTTAATAAATTAATCAAAATTTAGTTCCTTTAAAAATAATATTTTGAGGACAACAGATTAATGGTTCAAAAACATAAAATAAAAATAAAAAAATTAAAGAATGAAAGAAATGTAAAGAGGAATGGGTATTTATCTCATAATTAAGTTTTGTTTCAAGACTATATAGGTATAATATAGATTTGTTCCATCTAGTTTCATAGGGACATTGATCGAACATGTTCTTTTCCGTTACCAAACGCACCAAAAGAGAAGGAAGAAAAATATTAAAAAACCGAAACTAAAAAACCAGGTCTGTATGATGAGATTGACACCAACTGTTTTTTTTATTAGTTTGGTTGTTGTTGATTTTAATCATTGTGGGCTTATCCAATATGTTGGGCTACTTCATATTGGGTCTCTCAGTTTTGGGTTGTTAAATATATAAAAGAAAGAGTAATTAAGAGTTAATTTATCGAACAGAAAACCCTAGCCGCTCTCTCTCTCTCTCTTGTAGACAAAAACTCCTCTTCTTCTCCATCGGAGCTCTCTCTCTCTCTGTTCTCTTAACCTAGCCACCACCACCACCTCCATCTCACCACCACCATCTCGCCTCCTCCACCACCATCAGGCCCTAGTGAGTGACAGAGAAAGAGAGAGAGAGAGTGTCGTTGCTGCTCCTACGGCCGCCGCCCGCTGATACGACACCGCTGCTGCTTTGTCGCCGCCGCTTCTGCTTCGCCGCCGCTGGTGCTTCGCTCCCTTAGTGGCTCAAATTCCCTTTGTGGCTCTAAATCCCTGTGTGGCTCTAAACCCCTTGTGGCTTTTTTTAGTCTTTGTTTTCAGGCATGAGCAGCATTTAAGAAAACACAACCAAGTAGAGTGGTTCATACCCACTTTCATCAAGGAGAAAAACAACAAGTGGCACCTTCCCACTTTTTCTCTTACCTTCCGGCTGCTTATGCAAGAAAGTCAAGGAATCAATTTTTTGATTGCCTTCAGTTGGAACGGTTGGGGACTTATCCTTGCGGTGGAAAGACGAGCTTACGAAGCGGCTTATCTGAGTCACTTCCGTTTTTATCTTGTCTTTAACTTTATGTTGTATTTAAGTCCTTTCATTTCTGGTGTATTACTTTGTTATGTAACGTTCCTTGCTTTAATGATAGGATTGTTCCGTTTGGATGACGGTTAAGCCGTTGCACGTTTCGTGACGCAATCATTTTCCTTCAAAAAAAAATATAAAAGAAAGAAGAAATTACATTTGTAGTCCTTGTGAGTGACACTTGTTAGTTTCACCCTATTTTAATCTAATTATGGTTTTGGTCATTCAGATTCTTATTTTGTTTCAATTTTAGTCTTTTTGATTAATGGGCCGTTTACCTAATCACTTACTCGAGTAAGTGCTTACTAGTAAAATTCAACACTATCACTTACTTCTCGGATAAGATTTTAGGCACCAAAATGGCATCGTATACAACAATTTAGCCGGTAAGCGTTAACCGTGGTAAGAGTCGCCGCACTCACTTATCGGGTAAGACTCTCGGTCCTTACTTTCGACTCTCGGTCCTTGTCTCCGCTCTTACCGGGTAAGATACTTGGTCCTTCTCATATTCATCCGGTAACCTAATGTGACTTGGTAGACACTTGCCCGGATAAACGTTTTGTAAACGAACACTAAATCTAATAAAAATGTTTATTTAAGAGTATTTTAATGTTTTTTACTTTTTGTGTGTTTCCTTTTCTTGTTGCTTTATTAAATTATAAACTAAATTATGATTTTAGTATATGTGGTTTGTCAATGTTTTTTATTTTGGTTCCCACTTTCCAATTTAATATTTTAGTTACTTTCTGTATATTACAAATTACATTTATTTTAATTTACCTTTTTATTGTTCATTTATATATTTTTATCATATTAATTAATTAATAATGTTTAAACTAAATTACATTTATTTGATTCGCATTTTATTTTATAAATTATACTATAAAAACCCTCTCGTCAATATCTTCAAAATAAGTTCTTTTGAATATTTTAAAAAGTGATACATTTATCGTTTCTAAAGTACATAGTTTTATTTTTTTACATTAAAAAACATGATAGCTTAAATACAAATTTTTTCCCTCAAATGTGTGATTGTTAAATGTTTATTTCGCGCAAAGAAACGATATTGTTATCTTCGTCCACGCGGTTTGTCAATGGATTATATTTTATAATAATAAAGATGTTTACTTGTATTTCTTGTTAATAGTTAAAATATTTATCCTGTTTATTTATTTTGGGAAAAAAACAAAGCAATTTCTTATTTCAAATCTAGTTAACCATTAACTAAAAACTCGAAAATACCACTTAAAATTAATAAAATATATTTGATTTTTCTATTTAAACTATCATATTTTTTAATGCAAATAAAAATAAATTTATGCATTTCAGAAAACAATAATTTACTAATCATATTTTTTTATTGTTTTGAAAATTCGGTTTTCATTTTTTTGGTTTGCAATTCATTTCCATTTTATTAAAGGGCCTTTGGCCTAGCGGTATGAGAGTCTTTGTCCTCGTAAGAGGTCATCGGTTCAAACCTCACCAAAGGTAAGGAGAGTGTGTGAGTTTAATTGTTGCATTTGCCGTATATGAATATCATATACCTCCAAAAAAAAAATCATTTCCATTTTCGTCCCTAAGACCAAAACACTATTTTTAAGTATGAAGGACTAAAATAGGAATGAATTCTAAGTCATAAGCATGCAAATAAAAATAAGGGCCAAATTGCATGAAAATGCAACGTACTTTAGTCTGATTTCTATTTTGGGTAACGTACTTTTGAAACCTCTATTTTGGTACCTAAGTTATAAAATATCAAACTTTTAGGTACCCGAGTAACCGATTTAACCATTAAAAGGTTACCGTGCTGACATGGCAAACGATGTGGCATACACATCACTATTATTTGCTGACGTAGACAATTTGTTTTATTTTTCATAGGGATGAAAATCACAATTTAAAAATCTTATTGACAAAAATAGAAATTTTCAACAAACCACAGAGACTAAAATTGTAATCTACACTAAATAAGATATGTAATTTACAAAAAATAACTTAAAGGAAAAGTGGGATCCAAATAGAAACCATTGACAACCATAAGGACTAAAATCATAATATATTCTATAATTTAATAAAACAAAAGGTAAAAAGAAAAAGCAAATTTAATAACCCGGGCAAATTTTGTTACGATTTTATGTTTTATTATAAGGCTAAGGGATGCTTTATAATATATCTTATAAATTTAGGGGCGAGTTTATTATTTTGATTTTGATGTTGAGGGGCTAGCGGGTTATTTTGCCAAAGTTGAGGCTCTTGATTGTGCAATTATGGAGGCATTTAAATAGGAGTTATCATCATTAAATCAATTTATTGTCTATGTCGGTTTAGAATTAGAAGGGAGGGTGCTTGCTTGTGTGAGAACTATTCCATGAAAGAAAAAATTTTGGTGGAAAACATAGGAGTAGATTTTGGGCAATTATTAAGGTATGTTTCTTAAAATTTAGTTCTTTTCTTAGTTTCTATGGTAGAAATTAGTTAGGGATTTAGATTTTTATGTTTTAATAAAGATTTTAGAAAATTGAGTTTTTTGTGTTAGGTTAGGAAATTGATTTTAATCTGTTTATGATTTCTGATGGTATTTGAAAGGATTTAAGTTGGATAAAAATCGGTCAGTCTTAGTCTCTTAGATTATATTTTTGTGCTATAGACTGAAAGTATCGACCAAGATTTGTGCGGTAGTTTGGTTTACCGCACGAGTGTTGTGTGGTAGTTTGGTGTACCGCACAACGGGTTTGAGATAGTTAGGTTTATCGCACAAAGAGGTGTGCGATAGTTAAGGGTATTTAGTCTATGCTATAGTTAGTTGATGTATTTTGAGTATTATTTAGGATCCTTAGGATGCAGTAAGAGTCCTATCTGGTAAGGTCATATAAATTCTATTTTATTTGTTTAATTCAGATTCGGTGGGTCAAGTGTAAAGTCAGATCCTTGGGGGTGATTGTGAGTGAGTGAAAGCGAATCTTATTGCAATCAGGTGAGTTTTCTTTAACCATTTTCGAATTGGAATACATATGTTTTTGAATAACGAAAATTAATATTGGCAGTGTTATGAACTGCGTGGGATTGTGAATGGTTGTTTACTTTATGTATTGCTCTTTGCGTTGTGCTAGAACGCCAACTTACACTATCATTCGTGCTAGAACGCCAACATCACTATCGCGTCGTGTGCTAGAACGCCAACTCCACTATTATCGCGTTGTGCTAGAACGCCAACAATGTTGTGTTGAAAGAGGCACAAAGATTTGAGATAAAATCTTTACCAGAGTTGGCTTTACCTCTTGATACAAATTATTTGAT
Organism: Saussurea involucrata; assembly: GCA_033807775.1. Lineage (NCBI taxonomy): Eukaryota > Viridiplantae > Streptophyta > Magnoliopsida > Asterales > Asteraceae > Saussurea > Saussurea involucrata. The sequence goes on along the minus strand of CM066320.1, from coordinate 78,901,076 downwards.
ATTAGAGACCGATGGTTGTAGTAAAGGTTGTGGAGCAATTCTTTTATGTAAACCCCATAAATATTCAGACAAGACTTCAAAAAAAAATTGTCGTTATAGTAGTGGCATTTATAAAGAAAAAAGTAACATCAGCAGTATAGATATTGTGCTGCAAGAGGCACGATGAGTAAATTATGATTTTGTGCTTCGGGCACGGTGTGGAGAGTAACAAACCAATTGGTACATGTAGATACATGTTTTATTCTGAGGTTGATAATATCATGTACAATCTAACAAGAATTTTCTCACTAGACCAATTGGTCTAACCGTCATTGTTTTTCAAATATGTTTTCTGGGAAAAGCGCGTATTGAGGATAAGGGGAAATGAAAAATGTAATTATATGTTTGGATTTTCTTTGCTTACCGGGAGAAGATGTGATATTAGAGTATTTGTTTGAGAAGTCATTTATACCGATTTATCATATATAAAGCAAAAAGTTTGTACTGGTTTTTGGTATGTGAAAGTTGTATAGTTTGAGACCTTATGTGTGTTGTGCTATATCAAAAGGTGGGTTATTAAAAAAAACGATCAAAATACCTTTAAGTTAACTATTTTATTTTTAAACTAGAGACCAAACCTAGCTAATAGTGAATTTCAACCGTGAACATTAGATTTATAATTTACTCTAAAAACAAAATAAAACTTGTTTGTTTTTTTACTAATGCCCAAATAATTATGGTTGATGGATTTATAATTATGGTTGTCACTTTTTCAGAACAATTTGTTCATTCCCATCAATAAATAAATAGTTTTGTTGTGGGTCATCAAATAGAAAAGGTTATTTGTTTGGGAATGTATAGAAAAATGGTTAGTTTTGTAAAGTCATAATATGTAATATGGGCTTGCGTTAAGGATAAATGGGCTTGGACTTTCATATTCATTGGGCTGGTATATAAAGTGTATTGTGAGTTCATTTGTTAGAAGTGGAAAAAATGTAGAGAGAGAGAGAGAGAGAGCATTTGGTTCTAGAGAGAGAGAGAGAGAGTCCTCATGTCAAAGTGCTTAAAGGAAGTAAATCTAATATGAGGATGACTAGTTTGCTCTAATCTCTACTTCTAGATCTTGAATTATTGTTAAATCTGGGACTAACAATATATGAATAATTGGAAAAAACGGTTTGAAAATGTTGATCCTTATAAATAATATCTAACGTCGTTTTACATATGCATTTGATAATATATCAAATGGGTTTTTTTGATGGATTCAAATATGAATATTTATTTCTTAACTTTCATAGTATTTAGTCTTTTTATTTGAACAAACTCCTAATCAAGTAATTAATATTAGGTGATTATTAAATAAATTTGTATTAACAAGTTATTAAAATATTTAATTGATAATATTTTCAATAAAAGTGATTTGGTGATCTAAATTATTTTTGATTGACTTTAAAAACTTTCTTATAGTTTTACATAATGTTGGTTTTTGAAAAAAAAAAAAGGAATTTCCTCAAATTATACTGTCTTGATATTCAAAGAAGTATTAAAATATCCTTAACGTTTCCTTACGATTTTCAATATTTATAAGTTTTCAAAAGGGAAAATTGCACGAAAATGGAACAAACTTTCACCTGATTCCTATTTTGGTGAACCAACTTTCAAAATCGTTATTTAGAGACATGTATCAAACTTTATGTTTATTTAAAAGCATGGTTAACTTATTGACCTGGTAATGATGACATCATCCCAAACTTTTGCCAACTAAGATTTCACATCATTATTTTAATTATTAAAATAAATCTAAAATGCTGACGTGGCGCTTTTAAAAAAACGTTATTTTCAAAAAAAATAAAATTTAATTATAAAATGCATTTTTATTAATTATAATATGCATAGAAAATAGTTAAAATTAAATATAAAAAAATGATTAAATGCATTCTTCTCGTTTTTTCAAGAAAAAGAATTATAAAATCAAACTAAAATGCATGTTTTTTTTATCAATGCAATACAAACCAAAACAAAACCAATTCATATCAAATTTAGAATAAATTCCTTAAAGTTCACAATCAATTCATATCAATTTTAAAGTTTAATGCAACCTTGACAAATCAAAACAAAATAAAAGTTCACAACGTTTGAATCGTTGATATTATAATAAATTCGATTACAAAAAATGGTTGAAAATCTTCCTTGAATCATCCTTGTGGAACTTCACCGGGAGTTGGTATACCCGTCTCGAAACTAACCTGTTAACTCTGCAAAATAAACATATTTTTAGCTACAATATATATATATATATATATATATATATTCAAACATAATGTGAGTCCCAAATATTGTACTTACTCCTATAATTTATCCCGTGAACTCGTACCTCTTGAACCCCTACCTCTTGAAACCGTACCTCTTACATCCTCCTCTACATTGTTTTTTCTCGGTCTACCAACTGGATTTTTTGACCGAACCGGTGCATCTTTCTTTTTGTTTTTACAACTTCTAGAATTGTGTCCTACCTCCAAACAATTTCTGCAAGTCATCTTTCTCCCTGATTTCACTACAACTTCATGGCCGTATGCATTTCTTCTACTATGATTACCTCCTTCACTTGCATCTTTCCTCCTAGCTATTGTTGGCCTACCAGGCATGCGTCTAGACTTTGGAGGCAAAAGTTTGGCAAAATCTGTCCTTGGCCAAAGTTTGATCCCATTCAAAGGATTGATCTTGTTATTGTATGTGTTAGTGAACTTCATTGTTGAGAATAAGGGAGACACAAACTTAGCTGGATCTTCATGAATGAAGTATATGGCTGGAACAGCGTGTTGACAAGGAATTCCAGAAACTTGCCAACTTCTGCAAGTACATGTTCTGCATTTAGTGTCTACAACAAAGCCTTCTAGTCCTTGTCTTACTTCAAAAAGGTTCCCTCCATTGGGATCAACACGCCAATACCTATAAAAATTATCAAACCATAATGTAATATTTAAGAAACAAATTACGTTATATTTATAAAACATTATAATTATAAACATACCGCATTAACTCTTTATTTTTCTCAACTTTCTTTCTTATATTTGGACAAATTTCATCATCCCAATTGCATGCTTTGTTGCTCATCCTGACCATTCTTTCCATCACAAGAGCTCTAATCTCCTCGAGCATGGTTATTATAGGTTTTCTCCTAGATGAGACAATCAAAGAGTTAAAACACTCACTTGCTCCGTTTTCCACAGCATCACATGATGTGTCGATCTTGAAGAAAGCCCTCGACCATGTCGACGGTTGTCTTTCCATCAAATGATCGTAAGCATGGGAAGACAACCTTTTTTATTTCTTGCATGATTCCTTCAAATTCTTGTGGTGTCCCCGACTTGGATGCCGCCCAAAACAAAGATCTGAACTGGATACCTGTGTACTTCTTCCTGAAATTTGTGTATATGTGTCTAGCACATTGTCGATGCTCAACAAGTGGGAATACCTCTTTAACAGCTTCCACAAGTCCTTGTATAAACATAATGCAATTAACTAATTAAAATATGGCATTCACAATGTATAAACATAATGTAAGTGTGTGCAATTAATTATTAGTATATTATTACCTTATGTTGATCTGACATCAGTGTTACCCCTAACCCATCAGTCAATCCGATGTCCTGCATTAAAAACTCTAAAAACCACTTTCAACTGTCTTTGCTTTCAACCTCCACCACAGCCCATGCAAGAGGATATATTTGGTTGTTACCATCCTTCCCTATCGCACTCTACAACTCTCCCTTGCATACGGTTTTTAAAAAACATCCATCCAAGCCAATGAATCTCCTACAACCCGACAACCAACCTTCTTTGATACCCTTAAAACACACATAAAATCTTTGAAAATAATTTCTATTGTTCGGTCCTACCTCGACACTAATTTTAACCGTTGATCCCGGGTTACTCCTTCTAATCTCTTCACCGTAGTCCCATAACTTCCCGTAATGCTCAATGAGAGCCGTTTCCACTTCCCCCAATGCCTTGGCCTTAGCCCTTTGGCATTGACTCAACTGAATAATGCACTTGTATTTTTTTAGAATGGATTCCTTCAAATCAACTAACTTGATAGATGGATTTTGTCTAATCTTCCTCCCATATTGTTTAGCAATCCAATTGGAATTCACAAGTGAACCTAACCTATAATTTCTCCCACATGTGTGCTCATCATGTAGTGACTTGACTTGGAACGACTTTTCATCCTTCATCCAAGATGCCCACAATCTCCATGGACAACTACTTTCAAATCCTTTTTGGGTGGTCCACACACAACGTGTAACTTGTCTTTGCTGTTTTTTAGGTACCTTCATGTATAATAATATGTCACAAGAAAATAGTAATTACATAACATAAAATTGTAAGTAAGAAAGATAAGTAGCATACCTGAGTTGAAAACCATTTGAAAGCGCATAATTTGTCAAACAATTCTTTATCTCCAAGGCCGATGCATATCGTTCACCAACTTGAGGCTTCATTAAGTTCCAAGGAACATTTGGATTGTGAATTGGAAGTTCATTGGTTTTGGCCTCATCTTCTTCAACCATTTCATCTTCTTCAACCATTTCATTTTCGTTGTCGGAATTAACGACATCTTCAACAAACTTCTCTCTTTCATACTCATCACATAATTATGTCAAAAAACCATCATGTTGATATGGTTGTGCTTGTACCTCATTTTCTCTTTCCATGTTATCATCTCTAGGGATTCGAACAATATCATTACAAGAATGTACCGCATGTTTAACATTTACATCTGCCACTTCCTTATTGATTTTCCTCATTCTAACCTCTCTAATCTCATCATCCCCTTCCGATAAATGATCTACACTATCTTCCTCGTCATCATCAACGTCGAAAAACCCATTCTCATCATCACTACCGGAAACATAATCCTCTTCAATGGTATCATCATCGTTACTATTCAAGAACTCATCAATATCAATACCAAAATGATCTACAAAAATTTCCAATTGTGCCGACAACATACCACGATTAAAAAACCTTTCAACATCGGCATCATTATCAAGGGGTTTCAATCCTTTTTCCAAATCTGTATTTGGAAGCCTATAGTACATTCGGCGAACTTCGGATGAAGTAAAATCTACAACACATTGTCTTAGGTTTCTAATATCCATGTTACTTGTATCAAAATCTTTCAAATATGTGATGCTTCATCCATAATATAAAGGGTTCGTTTGGAACATACCGCCATGATTTATAGCCAAATTGATCTTCATATCGCTTTCCAAACCTAAATATACATGTTTTAAAAATCTCAATATGAATTCATATTATGAAACATAACATGTAGTTAAAAGATAATGCATTTCAAAGAAGATTGGTAACTTCTTGTTACCTTCTTGTTACCAATAAAACATAATGTATTTTCATAAAAAAGCCAAAAGTAAACTGTGATAGATAGCAAAAGCAAAAAAGAGCAAACCAAAAAGCAAAAAAGCAAAACCAAAAAGCAAACCATATTAAAAAACATATTACTGAATTCCTATTACAAACCAAAAAGCAAATTGTGATGTGTATACGAGTGATCCCAGAAAAAACACAAAGTATATGAGTAATCCCAGAAAAACACAAAGGTAACAAACCTGGAGAGGGTGCCGCCGGAGACAGCAGCAAACACCTGTCGCCGGAGAGAGCAATGGAGGAGAAGGCATTAGGGTTGCAGGGTGCAACGATGAAGGATAAGGCAGGAGTTGAACGAGAGCGGGAGAAAGGAGGCGATAAGTCTTTTCTTTTTGTTATATTATTGATTTTCTTTTTAATAATATAACGCTGATTTGGCTAAACAATTTTCACCTAATATCTTTTAATTAAATTAATTGCCACATCATATCAAAAATTACCTGTTACCTGTGGAACAGGTTAACCAGGCCCTTAAATAAACATAAAGTTTGATACAGGCCCCAAAATAACGATTTTGAAAGTTGGTTCCCCAAAATAGGAATCAGGTGAAAGTTTGTTCCATTTTCGTGCAATTTTGCCTTTTCAAAATCACATATTTTGATTATTTGAACTTTATTTAAGCTTGAAAGTTGGTATTATTAATGGGAAATTAATTAAAATACCCCAAGTTTGACTTTGACTTACCAAAATACCCATTTTCTAAACCATTTTGCAAAAATACCTATTTTTTCCGCGATTGGGTCCGCGATCGCGGACCAGGGCCCATTTTGAAAAATTTTATCCCGCGATCGAACCACTATCCCACGAATAGTCCCGCTACATACACAAAATTGTGAATTTCAATTGATATTTACACTTTCAACCCCTATACTTATTTACTTACTTTACTTTATACCTTTTACTTTCATAATTTTAATTTTACATTTAACACATATAATCGTTTATTAACTAAAATACGTTAAAAAATACGTTTTAACTTTAACAAGTTACACAATTCTACTCGTCTCTTCGATACCTTCGAAATGAGTCCAATATTGAATATTTTTGGTTTTATTTATTTTTTTATATATCATATATACTACATAAAAATATTTTTAATATTTACAATTCATACCCTTATAGTTAATTATTTAATTTATGGTACATCTCTTATTTTTTCAATTTTGTTTTACACTCCTATCGCATTAACATAATAATCATATATTAACTAATTCATTAAATCGTTTTAAATTATTATTAACTGTATGTGTTTATAGATATCGTGAATGGCAATAGGACAAGGTTTCACGAGAAGAATATTAAATGGGGTTTTGACAAGTTGGTATCACTGAACTCATTTAATAATTGTGAAAATGGGTATTTGGCGAATGATGATTCATGTGTGTTTGGAGCTGAAGTATTTGCAGTTACAGAGTATGCACAAAAGGATCGATGTCTGTCCATCACAAAGCCTCCGCCAATTTTTAATACTTACACTTGGACCATCGATAATAAAATAAATAAAACGTATTTTAACTATAAGAGTACCATAAATTAAATAATTAACTATAAGAATATGAATTTTAAATATAAAAATTATTTTTATGTAGTATATATGATATATATTAAAATAAATAAATCAAAAAATATTCAATATTGGACTCATTTCGAACGTATCGATTGCCTGTCGTGCAGGACCTTCGGCTTGAGGTGGAATGGCTTGCATTGGGGTTGCTTGTGGTCCGTCAGTGAGAGCTAGCCAGATGAATTCGAAGTTGTCTTTGGATTCTATGAAGATCAAGAATATGTCTTTCCATTGAGTATACTCACCTCGATAGAGAATCAGAGGCTTGGAATCGGTACCGATGTCTAATGCGTCGCGAGACATCGTGAAGTATGCACTAATGTGATCGTTAGACAGTGGTATCGATTGAAGGTGAAATCCTAACGCAAGGACGAGTGACAGTCCTAACGCAAGGTCTAAGAGTGAATTAAACTAAAACTGGTAAGAAATCAAATCAGACTTACCGGATAGGAATTCAGATAAAAGTGTCCGGATCTGGAAGTGTCCAGATCAGGATTTTGTGTGTAGTGTCCGAATCAACATAAATAACCAGATAAATCTGAGTTTATCGGATACCTTAAGGTTACCGGGAAAATTGGAGTAACCGGATAAAAGTAAAGTGACCGAATAAAAGCAAACTTACCGGAAAAATCGAGGAGACCGGATAGTGGCGCTTACCGGATGGAATGACCGGAAAGGGAAGGTGACCGGATAAGGGTATCCAGACAGAATGACCGGAGACTTGATCGTCCGGACAGAGTACAATCCGGGTAATTTTACCGGATACTTGAGCTGACCGAATGGGGTTCCGGAAACTTTGGAGAATCCGGATAAATGGCGTCTGGAAAGTAGCGAGGCATAGAAAACTTACCGGAAAAATTAAGGAACTTCCGGACACTGCAGCTGGTCGAGGAATTCGGATCAGGGTTCGATAGGGTTGCTTGATTTTACTTCTATAGGGTTAGATTTTGACCAAAAACACAAAAACAAACAGACCCAAATCGATTTCTAAGCAAAAATCAAGATTTTGATGAAAAATTGATGTTTTTACCAAGAACAGAGACCAAAACTTGAAAAACTAATTTTTTGCTTAAAAACACTTCAAACGGTCGAATTGAATTCTGAAAAATTGCAGAAACACTAATAGAACCAATACGAATCAGATGAAACAAGCCGAATTGAGTGATTTCAACAGAAACAGAATAATGAAATTTTAGTTTAAACAATCAGTCGACAGAAGACTATTAGAAACTTACCAGAAACCTTGAATCGAATCGTTTGTATGCTCTGATACCAATTGTGGATCCCAGATTAGTGCAATACAGTAGAAATCAATGATAGATAATCAATAAACACAATATGATTTCAAGTCGTCATCCATCTATTTCATAAACCATTCAGAGAATTTTGAGAGTACGGTTACAATGGTTATTGGATAATTTTCTGGCTCAGCTCTCTCTCTCTCTCTCTCTCTCTAAACACGATTAGGCGCAATATGAATTCCCACCTAATTTCTAAACAAAACAACTATTTATGCCAAGGGCTTAATTCCTAAAGCTCATGGCCCATTAAGCTAATCTAAGCCCATTAAACAATTAAAGGCTTTTTACAAATAATAATTAATCTCTATAATTACTTTATATAACTTTCTAATTAATAGGACATTTATGGTCCTAACAAAACTCTTAGTTTTCTCAAGAGTGAGGTGCGAAAACAATTGTTTTTGCAAGAAGGAGCATACGAAAACTTTGTTTTCGCATACAGTTGACTGCGAAAAGTTTTGGTCTGCGAAAAGTTCATGCCTATGCTAAAAAAAATCTCTAGCGGAACCCCCGTACTAAGTCTCAGGAGGGGGACATTAAAGCTTGAAAAGTTCAACCGTGAAGATCAAAGGGCTTAAAACTTTTGTTACTCATATTTCATATATTCTGTTAATTTTCATATTATTCACTTGTGCACAAATTCAACTTCTAAGCGAAGTTTCTTTTGACGATCACTCTATTAGGTAATATTTTGATATTTTACAACTGATTTGTGTGTTTGATTTTTTATTTTTTCTAGGTTCTTATCAATATGTCTACAAGAAGAGGAGAAACAGTTTTATCAAAGATAGATGCCGCAATTATGTATATGCCTGAAATACCTATTCTCGAAGAAGAAACAAACAAACTGAGAGTTGAGAATTCAAATCTTCGAGATCAAACGAAGAATCTTCAAGACAACACAAAAGCCTTACAATGTAAGAACGTTAAGTTGAAGGAAAAGGTTTATGGTCTTGAAGCTGAAATACAAGATTTGAAAGGTATTCAAGCAGAAAAGGAGATTAAAGCAAAAGTTGTCAAGAAATTGGACTTTGACAACACAGGTTTTCAAGATGAGAAGAACCGTTTAGAAAAGATCTTTGAATATGAAAGAAATGCTTTTAAAAGAAAATTTTTCTCTTGTGAGACAATGAATACAAAACTTTCAAAACAAATTTCAGACTTTGAGAAAGTTTTGATCATTGACAGAGATAATTTTAAAAAAGAAAGATATGAGTTTGAAACTGAAAGAAAATCCTTTCAAGCAAAAAGTAATGAGCTTTCATTGAAAATATCTGATTTGGAGAAAGAATTAGATATAGAAAGAAAAAATCTTGAAAAGATGAAAGTTGAAAATTTTAGAGCAAAAAGTGTGAAAGATGATTTTTCAGACAAAAGAATGATTTTCCAAAGTGAAATAAAGTAGCTGACAATGAAGTTATCTGGTTTATCAACAGATATTATGAAGGAGCAAAAGATAAAATCCGATCTTCAAAAGAAATGTGATCTAATTTTTAAAGAGAGAAATGTTTTAATCAACAAAGTTAAAGAACTTGAAGACATCGTTTATAAGGTTGATATTTCAAAACAAGTTAATCCTGATACGATTTTTCAGACTCCACTTGTAGCTCAAAAAAAATTGTTGTTCTTATTGTGGAACTAATGACTTTGTTCATATAGATTATGCTCAATATTGGTATGGTACTTATCGAATTTCTTCAAAGAGAACTGCACCTAACAAACCAGGACCCAAGTTCCGTTGGGTACCAAAATCTACTTAATATGTTTTGCAGGTTCCTCATGTGTAGTGCTGATTGTTAGATGTATACCACACACATGACTGGAAAACAGAAAAGAAGTTGTGCGGAATTTTGAAGAAGAGTACTTGTGCTTTTAAGGGGGAGTACAAGATTTAGACTTCTGAACAAAGCAGTTCAGAACTCGTACTTAAAAGATAATTGGCTTCTGAATAATTTAGTTCAGAACCCGTTCTTCAATGATTTTGACTTCTCATCATATCAGATCAGGACCCGGACTTCAACGACGATGACTTCTGACTTTATCTTCAATCCTAGTAATTCAGAACTCGTTTTCATGATTAAGGATATTTTAATCCAAGTCTTATTATTTTGCAGATTTTGTTAAAGATAAAGATCTTTTGCACATGTTAAGGGGGAGTTTATCTGTTTTTTAAATCATTTTACCATGATTTGAGGGGGAGCTCAAACGTTTCAGATTGTAAGTATCTTCTGATCTTAATCTCAGATTGTTTGAAAGAAGAACGACTTTCAAGCATGAAAAACATTTTTTTTAAATGTTCAAACCACTTCTCTATTCTCAAACATATTTTATGAATTTAGAAGTGTGATTTTAAATGTTTTTAATGGAGATCTCGGATTACTGTAACATCATTTATAACCATGTGTTTCCAAAGATTAATACTTGTGTATTATCTTTTCTATATTTTCAAGTATTCATACACACCGGTACAGCTTCATATTGACTTTGTTATTACCATGTCTCAAAACGAAACAATTTTTCGATGGTAAAACTCCCGTTTGTATTTCAAATTTTGTTGAGCATCCTACATTCTTTCAGCGTAAAACTTAAATGTTTCATTCAAAGATTGTTTATATTTGTTCATATAAACAAAATTCGAATTCTTTGATACCCTTACCATTCATGAATATATTTCAAAATATTTGATCTGATTGATACATTGTCAGATTCTCAAATAAGCCTTTCGAATTCATTTCATTCAAATCTATATTCTTGTTTTGAGAAATTCTTCTACGTTCAAATGCTCAAATATTATTGATATTCTTATAGAGCATACATTCAGATGACAATGTTATTCAAATGCTAATATTCATATTTGTTCAAGCTAAACTGTTGAACAACGCAAATTTTAGCATAAAATTTCATGGGATTAGTGTGTGAGCATACAGAACTTCTATGGATTCACGTTAACCAGTGTTTCCTACACAAGAAGTTATCCTTGAGTGATTGAGGGGTGAGGGGTCTACATCAAAGAGTGGGGGAGATAACTCATCCGGTTGAGTATCTCATTGTGATGAGGTAAAATGTAAATGAGAGTTTGGGTAGAAGTGAGTGGATTAAAAACAGAACGAGGGTGTGAGAACAGAGTTAAAAGAATAAGAGAACTCTGCACCAACCATTTTCTGAGCCGGAAAGCCACATTACTGATTGATTCACATTTTTTGGTGACCATCATTGAAACAGGCAGTTAGCCCATGCCAACTCTTGCATTTAACCCCACCAACTACTTATTTCTTTCTCAACAAAGAAATGTTTCAATTTTTCTTGGTGACTCAACATATAATCTATTTGATCTTCACTCGGAAGATTTGGATATTGAAAAAGAAAGAAGTTTGCCCGACCTTCGCACTTCGATCATGCACATTGAGTCTGTGGAAAACTTGTTGCTGTCTCAACAGTTTACATACTTTGAGCCTAATAATCAAGAATATGTTGCTTCAATCATTTCTACACATGCACGTACACACAAGGAATATGTTTTCTTGTCATAACGTTCATAGAAATTCCTTTGTATTTTTCGATGATTGAATGGAAGCCCTGGGGGAGTGAACATCAAAAAGCTTCTTTCCAAAGTACATCTGTTGCACTAAGTGGCTTCGTGCTACTTACAAGCATCTTAACCGATTTATATGTTGTTTCAGGGTTACCACATTCATTCGATCTGAATTTGAAAAGATTCGGATACATATATTTTGGAATTGACGGCTATATCATATCAAAAGGAAGAGAATATTAGTGGTGGACAAAGACCGTGCTAAAATTGAATAGCGTTTTGATGATGATGATGCTCACAATCATAAAAAATGGGGAGAAATAACACACTGAAGAAAAGAGGGAGATATATCAGTGATTGATAAAGGGGGAGAAATAGCATAAAGATAAAGTGAAGATTTGTCAAAGTCAAGAAGATGTTTTGAGATGTTTCAAGAGAGATCGATGTTCAAAGACAAATCAACGTCAAAGAGATGAAGATACAAAGTTCAAGAAATCATTAAGAGTTTGAGTTCAAATCTTCAAAGATTTCAAAGCTACAAAGTTCAACGCTGCAAAGATCTGAAATTCGTATTCAATACTTGATGAAAATTTGCTGAAGACTATATTCAAGACTTCATGACTTTTCAAAGAGAATGACAAAGACTTTTCAAGTTTGTCTGAAGATTCTTCAAAGCTTAAAGTTTGAAGATTGTCAAAGCATCTAGTTCAACGTGAACTTGTGAAGATAAAGCTGTTTGAAGATTGTCAGAGCTTCAAAGTTTAAAGCAGCCAGAGTTAAAGTATTGAAGATCAAGTGTTGAAGACTGCTGCTATATTTTTTTTAAATCTTGAATCCAAAGGGGGAGAATGTTAGGACATTATATTGTATTCAAGATTTATGTAAAGTCAATGTAATAGGAAAGTCAAAGTCAAAGTTGTTTAGTGTAAAGTCAAACTAGCTTTAGAGTTTAATGTGTTGTAATTAGAGGTATAAATAGCTTTAGAGTCACTAGAACTAAATCCCATGCGGAAACCTGTTGCACATGCCGACAAATAAAAAGGTTAGGCTAACGCCTAGTGAGTTCAAGAGTTTTTATTAAGATTATGTAATTCGTAAGACGAGAAAGGTGCAATTTAAATCGTGAGTTCAAAAAGGATTTATTTTAAATGCAAACCACCCATTTTCCAACGCACCCAAACCCCGTGACGAAAACTCAATATAAGACGATTCTCAAAATGGACTCAACACAAAATCCCTTTGAAAAGTGACATAGTAACTGATTTCCAAAATAATAAAACATGAATAAATCCCTATTATTCAGAACGTCCCAAACACGAATGAGGCATATATCTTTGCCCATAAAATATGGAAAACAATCCATATAAATAATATATGTCACCGAAAACATGGATAAAAATAAATACCCAAACAACACCTTCCGGTGACATGGGAGACCCGATTCCATGGTTTGTGGCGGGACACAAAGTTAATCCGTTTAACCATGTTATTGAACTACACCTCAGATCGTGACTCTATTGTCTGCTTTAAAAAGCTCCAACTCAAGTCGGACTTTATTGTTTGCTAGCTAAGCTACACCTCAAGTCCCCAACCCAGCAACGGGTGGCACCACCGTATCCCTAGTGCCTGTTGTGCCCAGCTACATCTCAAGGATACACAATCTCATTGCTTGTTCAGTCTCTAGTAAGTTACACCTCAAGGTTTTCATTGAACCTTTATTGCCTACTTACTAGCATTCAAGAATTGGAGTCTCAGATCCTTACTTGATAACTCAAGATGTTCAACCCTTGTGCACAAGTGTTAGAACATCAATTATAAACCCAACAAATGTCGGAGTACAACCCTGTTGATCCAAACCCTCAATGATTTGATAATGACTCTAAGAATCACTTAGTGAAAATTGTAAGTAAATATTATGTATAAGTGTTTCACTATCGCTGATAAGTACTAAGTCTGTTTCAGTACCGCTGATAGGAAACTCAAGTTATTTATTTCATACATTCAGCGACACTGTACATCAGTGAGCCCTAAGCTTGTTCAGCCTCACTGATGATCACTGATAAAATATGTTGTTTCCTTATGATCCCTGAAGACAAGTTTCACGTTAACTATGTTCTACGCTGAAGTCGAAGATCAAGCCAAAGAACCAGCGACAAGTCTACAAATGAACTGATGTGGATATCAGCGAAGCCAAGACCTGTCCACTCAACGTGAAGTATCAAGTAGAAGACTTTAGCGAACGTTGAACTTTATCATTTACTGATAAAGATTCATTCAGCGAACGCTGATCATGAAGCCTCCTATACAAGTTACTTTTGTCTTAACCCCTTGCACGCCTCCGTACGAAATGTCAAAATGGACATCCCGTTTGTCCAGAATCGTACAACCAACTCTGATTCTACACTGTTCATCATGCGGCCACTAGGTTGTCTACTGGAGTCAAACCATGCAACCAACCAGCTGTTGCCACGTGTAAAGTTATACTGTTGTGCATTAAATGCACATAGTATATAAAGGAAACCCTAGTTCATTTCTTGAACAATCTTCAGCCATTCCTTATCTTGCTGAAACTATGTGTGATAGAATACTTAGCTTAAGTGTTCTTAATTCCTTCTTTCTTATTTCTAGTGCAAGAAATCTTTGTGGTTCTCATAGCTTGTTTAGATTAGGATTATTCCTTAATCTTGTTCCACAACAAGTTGTAAATTTTTTGATACATATCAATAAACAATTTAGAAAAGTAAAAATCATGTATTTGTATTCAACCCCCCCCCCCCCCTTATACAAACTTGTATAACCCCTTCGGGACCAACAAGTGGTATCAGAGCAGTTTGTTTAATCTCATAAACAAGATCTTGCTTATACTAATTTCTTTTCTCTTCCTTGCTATTTTTTAAATTGGCTAACACCACAAACACAAACTATATCGACAATGGTTCTCTTGCAAAACCCCCTAGATTTTCCAAAGATAACTTTAATCTATGGAAAAATAGGATGATGCTCCAAAGCCACGTGGGACACAATCTGTGTTCAATATGAAGGTACATCTGAAGTCCAGGACTCGAGAAAGATCAACCTGGTAAGACAGTATGAAAGCTTCATTTGTGGTAAGAATGAATCTCTCTCTGAAGTGCATCAGCGGTTTAACTGTTTAATTATTGACCTAAAAACTATTGGTAAGGAATATTCTAACTTTGAGATCCTGACAAAGTTTCTAGAATGTCTACCTGAAAGTTGGGACAGTTATTCAATGTGTCTCAAGCTCTCAAAGGATCTAAAATCTATGACCCTCTCTACCTTATTTGGCACTATGCTCAATCATGAGCAGTCGTGTCATCTTAAGAAGAATCTTGTAAAAGATTCCAAAATTACACTTGTTGCTTTACTCTCAGAGTCACCTTCCACTCAGCGATCAACTATCACTATCACTGAGTTGGAAACTAACTCTGAATGCTCATCAGATGCTGGTCCTTCAGATCTTGATGAATCTCTGACACTCCTAACTAATACATTCAGGAGATTCGCCAGAAAGAGTAACTTTAGAAGAAATAAACCTCTTGCACTCACTGACAAGCCAAAATCCCCAACCCCTGTTGATAAGGCAACTGCTACCTGCTTTAACTGTGAAAAGGTAGGACACTTTGCTAGTGAATGCAGGTCTTAGAAAGTCTTCAGACCCTCATCCTCTTCCCACAAGAAATCCTCTAACCCCAAGACTAGAGATGACAAATACAAGAAGTTGAAAGAAAAATATTCAAAGCTGAAAATCTTTAAGAAGAAAGGCAAAGGCTTGGTCGCTGACTTCGACTGGGCTGCCTCTGACACTAAAAAATCATCTGACTCCGGAGATGATGATGAGGTCAATCTCTGCCTCATGGCAAAAATAGAAGACGAGGAAGAAAATTCTGAAATTCCCTCTACTTCAACTTCTACCTCTAAGGTATCAACTTCTTTCTTTACTAATATTTCAGAGATTATTGAAGCTGATAGTCTTCGGAAAATTGATCTTCTAACTGTAAATTTATATGATGCCATGAATGGCAAGACCATAGTTGAAAATCAAAACATTGATCTAGCTGAACAACTTAGAAACTGTCACCTTCAAATAGAAAAGCTTTCTAAAATCGAAGAAGATTTAAAAGATCAGGTCCATATAAATCAGATAGTCAAAACCGTGCGTGAAGAAGCTAACGTTGCATTAAAAGCTGAAAAGGCTACTATTGAAGGATGGTGTAAATCCTCAGCAACGATCACTGAGATATTAGGTGCTCAGATTCCCTTGAGTGATAAAAGTGGTCTTGGTTATAAAGCTGATACTCTAGAACCAACCACTGATAGTTCCATGCTTAAGTTTGGAATATTCGTTTCCTCAATCCCTGACACCTCCTCGTCTTAGTGTTCCTCTTCTAAAACTCCCATTCCTGAGGAAACCTCTACCTCAAGTTCTAAACTTAAAGGTAAAGAGAAAATTGTTTTCCAAAAACCTCAGAAGGGTACCAAAGTACCTAAGCTGAAGAGTGTTAAACCTTCAGCTAATCAATCCTCATCCTCTAAGGATAAGGTTTATGAGCATGCTCAGCGATCCACTCCTAGGATCAGGCTGAACTTTCTAGCTAAGAATCTTGATGAACCTCAGGTTCCTCCAAGATCTGATGCTAAAGGTATTCTTGGTACAGGCCCTGCTCATTTGAAAAATTCTAATAAAAATGCCTATGGTCCTAAAGCTACTTTTAGCTATAGGAAATTTATCACTGTGGACTTATCGATCATATTGCTAGTAAGTGCCCCACAGCCACCAAAGATGAAAAGTTAGCCAAGGTGAAGATCAATGCCCCCAAGGCAAAGAAGACTAATCCTGGTGGAAATCAGGTTAAGGTGAAACCTACTACTGAGGTTAAGAAATTAACCAACGTGAAGACTAGTCCTGAAGCCGAATCTTCAAATGCTGCGAAGATTGCTGAACCTTCCACTTCCTCTACCACCACTGATAAATGTGGACCCATGGTTAAATGGGTGCCCAAATCAAACTAATCTTCCTTTGTTTGCAGGCCCTGAAGGGTATATGGTATCTCGATAGCGGATGCTCTAGACATATGACTGGCAAAAAGAACCTGCTCACTGAATATAAGGAAGAGAAAGGTCCCTCAGTGACCTTTGGTGGAAATGGAAAAGGCTATACCCGAGGGTTCGGTGTACTCTCTAATGGTACAACAACCTTCAGAAGAGTCGCATATGTTGAAGGACTAAAGCATAATCTTCTTAGCATCAGTCAGCTATGTGACAAGGATCACAAAGTGATTTTCACTAAGGAATCATGCTTTGTTACTGACAAAAAGGAGAAGATAGCTCTCAGCGGATATCGTCTGGAAAATGTTTATGTTATAAACATGGACTCGACAACCACTGAGAACTCTTGTTTCTTCTCAAAAGCCTCATCTGATGTCAACTGGCAATGGCATAAGAGGCTCTCTCATCTAAATTTCAAGACACTGAATACTCTTTCTTCAAAAGAGTTGGTCACTGGTCTACCTCAACACTCATACGCTAAGGAATCTCTATGTTCAGCGTGTGAGAAAGGAAAACAGACCAAAGCAAGCTTCAAATCTAAGCAAGTTTCCTAAGTGTCATCTCCTCTTCAACTTCTCCATATGGATTTGTTTGGCCCTGTTAACAAACAATCCCTCGCTGGAAAGAAATATACATTGGTCATAGTTGATGAATTCTCTCGCTATACCTAGGTTATGTTTCTCCACTCCAAGAGTGACACCCCTGAAGAACTCATCACTTTTGTTAGGAAAATGGAAGTCCTGAACAACATGACCGTTGGCTCTATAAGGAGTGATCATGGGACTGAATTCAAAAACAGTTCCCTTGATTCCTTCTTTGAAAGCAAGGGTATTTCTCACAACCTTTCTTCAGTGAGAACACCGCAACAAAATGGAGTCGCTGAAAGAAGAATTCGAACAATCATCGAAGCTGCACGTTCAATGCTCAGTGATTCTCACCTACCTACTTAGTTTTGGGTAGAAGCTGTCAACACTGCTTGTTTTACTCAAAAAAGGTCGCTGATAGTCAAAAGATTCAAGAAGATAGCATATGAACTCTTCCATGGGAGAAATCCTTCAATTAGCTTTCTTCACATCTTTGGATGTCAATGTTTCATACTAAACAACAGAGATGCCCTTGGGAAGTTTGATCCTAAGGCTGATGATGGAATCTTTCTTGGATATTCTTCCATCTCCAAAGCCTTCAGAGTCTTCAATCGAAGAAGACAAACTGTAGAAGAAACATTCCACGTCACTTTTGACGAATCCCGTTCAGCAAACTCTAGACCTTCTGCTGATACTGAAGAACTGAATCAATGGATGTTTTCTCATCTTGGTGATTTAGAAGATGCTCCTATCCCTCAAACACATACTCATACCGCTGAAGATGATGCTCCTACTATCATCCCAAGCATGCAGACAAGTGAAGCTGAATCCTCATGGGTTTCAGCTATTCCTCTTAACACTATGCCTGCTTCTGAACCTTCTACCTCAGACAAACCATCAACTTCTCAGCAATCAGTGAATGAAATGACATCTGAACCTCTTCCTCTCTTGCCTGATATACCAGAAGTTGCTGAAGCCTCGTCTTCAGCTCCTCCAGAAGTTCAGATTGAGTCAGCGAATCATGCTCCGGCTCAGCGATGGACGATAAATCACCCTATTGATAAAATTCTTGGTGATCCAAACGCTGGTATTCAGACTCGACGAAGTGCAGGTAATATTTGTTTATTTGTTAACTTTATCTCTCTGATTAAACCAAATATAACTGATGATGCCCTCAGAGATCCAAACTGGGTCAGAGCTATGCAAGAAGAGTTGACAGAATTTGAAAGAAATAAAGTTTGGACTCTCGTTCCAAGACCATCTGACAAGTCAGCGATAGGCACAAAATGGGTCTATCGAAAAAAGTTGGATGAACATGGAACTGTAACCCGCAACAAGGCTCGCCTTGTTTCTCAGGGATACAGACAAGAGGAAGGTATAGACTACGACGAGACGTTTGCCCCAGTGGCAAGACTCGAAGCTATTCGTCTATTCTTAGCTTACGCAGTACACAAAGACTTCAAGGTATATCAAATGGATGTAAAATCAGCATTCCTCAATGGAAGGCTGAACATACTCATTTTATATTCAGCTTTCATTCTTTCAGCGAAACGAGTACATAATCAGGGTTAGTAGAACTCAAAGCTCAGCTATGAAAACCCCTATGGCACCATTGCTGACACTAAACAAGGATCCTTCAGGGAAACCTGTTAATGTCACAGCGTACCGTGGGATGATCGGCTCACTTCTGTATCTTACAGCTAGCCGTCCTGATATTATGTATGCAACCTATTTGTGTGCACGATATCAAGCTGAACCTAATGAATCTTATTTGATCGCTGTAAAGCGTATTTTTCGATACCTTAAGGGTACTCCTAACCTAGGTCTTTGGTATCCCAAAGACTCAGGGTTTGATCTAATCGCCTATTCAGATAGTGATTTTGCAGGTTGCAAATTGGATAGGAAAATCCCCACAGATGGCTGTCAGCTCCTGGGTGGAAAGCTGGTGAGTTGGACAAGTAAAAAGCAAAACTCAGTGTCCACCTCAACTGCTGAAGCTGAGTACGTAGCCACTGGAAGCTGTTGTTCTCAGGTCTTGTGGATGAGAAATCAACTATTGGACTATGACCTTCAGCTCTCCAAAATTCCAATCTATTGCGACAGCACTAGTGCCATCGCCATAGCAAACAATCCAGTGCTACACTCAAAGACCAAACACATCGAAATCAGGTATCATTTTATTAGAGATCGTGTGATGAATGGTGATATAGAACTTCATTTTATCCCAACTGATTTTCAGTTAGCTGATCTGTTCACCAAACCTCTTGATGAGACAAGATTCAACTTTCTCATCAGCGAGCTTGGAATGCTAAACTTAGAAGAGTAAACTCTTCAGTGGTTCACATTTGATCAATGATATAAATGAATTTGTATAACCCTATTAATCACCTATTCTCTTAACAAAATTGATTCGCTGATCGTTGACGTTCACCTATGAATGCAACATTTCAAAACAAATTGCATCGCTGAAAATCTCTTCCTTTCAGTGATATTTTTAAATTCAAAACCTCTATGATATTTCTAATCAGTTCTTCGTGTTTTAAAAATGTCCTTGAGTTTTCAAAACCCTCAGAGACACCTTAAAATATGAAAGGACGTTTGTGACATCATCACAACGGATAAACCATGGCACGCCTTTTCTCTGACACGTTCGCCCGCTTCGTTTCTTTGTCCAATCAAACTCAAGGGACGTGTCCGTGTCATCATGAAAAACTTTCCTGTTCATAGTTTTTCTCTCTCTACTCTCACTATATAAACCCATTGTGTTTATATTTTTACCTTTTATGCTCTCATTCTCTCTAAAGGCAAGAATTAAGAACTCTCAAAGCATTCCTTTGCATTCGGATTTTTAAACCACGAACTTGTGTCTATCACAAATTTCAAGCATCAAACGGGTTACATTTCTTTTCTTTGATCTGTTTTTGTAAAACTTTTTGATCTTATTCTTGTTTTTACAAGATCAAAATGCACTTTCTTTACATGAACTCATCTTCTTCATAAGTTCATAAGCACAACTTGTTCTTCAAGTTGTTCTTATAAGTTTAAATCCAAAATCTTAAGCTTATAACCTTTCATACGTTTTTCCAGAATCCTTTCCATAAAAGGAAACTGGAAAACAAGAACTTTCACTATGTTTTGTACTTCTTTTCAAAACTAGAAAAACCCTAGTTTCCATTTCTTTCTCAAAATAGAAACTGTAAAACCATAAAAACCTCTTATTTTGGAAACTCTTTCCACATTAAGACATTATTCTTTATCTTCTTCATGTTTATGTTATATGAACAGCAATGGCATCTACTGAAGCTCCCAACACTCAGTCTCCTGCTACTTCTGAAAGGACTGAACTTGTCAAAGCCCCTAATGTCAACTTTGAAATGGAACAAGTAACCTTTCACGGGAACAACCCATTCGCCCTGCTCGACTTCCCCCAAGAAGAAAATCACTCACTTGAATGATGCTGTCAATTTCCTGCAGACTTGTCCTTTGTCAACAGCGCTGACTGTGACACCTCCTGCTCACAAGCATCTTCTTGCTCAGTTCTGGTATACTGCCAGAAGAGCTCAAGTTCCCTCCACCAAAAACCCTGAGAAGATGATCGATATCATCCTCTTCGACTGAACACGGCGAAGCCAAAATTAATCCCAGCGCTATCAGGTCTGCCCTCAACCTCCCTGGATGCTCAAGGGAAAAACGTTTTGTTCCTCTACCTGATCCCAAGAACCCTGCTGATAGAGATGCCCTCATTGCATTCTTTGATGCAATGCAGTACACCTGGGGCACAGGGAGAGACAAACTCCCCGAGAAGAAACTAACCTCCATCCTTAAATCCAAAATGCCAAGCGAGATGAAGTTCATCTTCGTACACCTTATCAGCTGCATGACAGCTAAGACTGGGTCAACTGACCAAGCCTCCAAACCCCAACAGGCTATGGGGTATGCACTGATGAAGGATCTTCACATCGATTGGGCAAAGATCATATTCGACGACATGATACTCAGAGTCGACGAAGCAAAGAGACCACTAAATGTTCCTTATCCCCGCTTTCTCAGTGCTCTCTTCCGACAAGGACTTGGGGACTCATACCCAACAGTGGGCGACCTGAAGTTATCCCAGGTCGGCCCCAAGATCATCGACTTCAAGCCAATGCCAAACGAGGTACGTCTCTCTACACACTTACCTCTTCTCAGATCTCCTACTTCTTCTACTTCTGCAGCTACCATTTCGGCAGCGGTAATCTCAACCGCTGATACCCAGGCTGCAACACTCATTCCTCGAAAGAGAAAACAATCATCAACCACTCTTGGCACTCCTAAGCCCAAGAAAACCAAGGAGCAACCCCGTAAGCCTTCCCAGGCTGAAGACTCAGCGTCTGTCTCTCTACAGACGATGCTGGATGGTTTCGTGGAATGCTCCACCACAGCTGCTGAACCAACCCCTTCTATACCTATTTCAGCGTCTCAGAACGCTGAAACTATCTTGGAACAGAACCCCCCCTCTTACAGTACCTTTAAGTACTGCAGCCGTAATTCTCAGTGGATCCAACGCTGAACCTGCTTCCCAATCCCTCTTCTCAACTCTTACTCCTCCCTCCATTTCTTTGGTCACTCGACCTCTCTTTACACCCCCATTCCCAACCACATGTGTCTTTCACCTAAATGACACATCTACTGCAGATCTACAGCAGATGATGGATCAAAATAAAGGATCTGCGGGAACCTCTATGCGTCAAGGATCTCTGGAAGACGACTACGAAAAATATTCAGGTTATCGAAATTTCGATGACTTCGTCAACCAACCCGCAGGTATACACAACACCTTAAACACTCCTCTCTCAAAATCCCCAACTTCTGAGCTTTCCTTTGTTCACAAGTTTACATCTGTTACAGGTCCTAATCTAGGCGACATTGACAACGCCCTCAAGGATTTGTCTACAAAGGTGGAATCTCTCACCACCACATTCTCCACAAACTCCTCAGTGGTTACAAACACTGGGGAGGCTCTAAAGACACTCACCAATGAGGTGAAAGACAAAGCCTCCAGTGCTGACTTGTTGAAGGTGGAAGGTAGTCTCTCCAATGTGGCTACTGCTCTCGCTGACAACTCCACCTCCATCAACACCCTGAACTCTACCAACAACACCCTCTCCAACAACTTCACCACCCTTACCAACGAAGTCACATCGTTGACGACAGTGGTTGGAAATCTTCAGGGAGAGGTTTCTACATTAAAGTCAGAGGTGAGCACTGCGACCAATCTCTTGCAGCAAATCCTCGATCGCCTGAACGCCCCAACTTGTCCTCCTTCACACTTTACCCAGGTCGATCGGGAGACTCTAGAAAAGATCAACCCTGCTATTTCTGGCCTGGAAGACAGAATAGCAAGGGTGGAAACTTGCGTTGGGATCACTGGCCTAGAAGACAGTGACCCAAAGTATGCTGATGCTGCTGCTGCTGACATTCCTACCTCCCCCATCCATCATGTGGAAGAGGGGGAGATGAATCAAGAAGATCTTCCCCATAATGTTGAGGGGGAGACATCTGCTAAACCTCAGGGAGTTGAAAACCCTGAGGGAACCAAGAAACCTCCCTCTGAATCTGAGGGGGAGCAACTCGATGAGGACGCTGAAGTTGAAGTCCTAGAACCGTCTGCTGATGACGACGAAGAAGAAGCTGAAGAAGAAGAAGAAGAAGAAGAAGAAGAAGAAGAAGAAGAAGAAGATCTCGATCTTGAAGACGATGAACCATCATCATCACAAAAAGATGATGATGATGACGACGATGATGATGATGCTATCGACTTCTCCTTTCAGCAAACCAAAAGAACCCCTGCTCTCAAAGGGGTAGTCTTTAAAGAAACATCAGGGGAGGGGACCGCCAAAAAGCCTGCAGCGAGTAAAGCCGATAAAGGCAAAAATAAAGGCATCGCTGCAGAAGACAATCTGACTATCCTTCTACGAAAGCCAGTTTGTCAGGTACAATATATTCTCTTCCCTTACACTACATCCCTCCTCTATCCTTTCTCAACCTCGGTTCTTCTCTCCATCAAACCTCTATACACTTAAACCCCATTCTTTTATCTATCTCTTCTGCCAAATGATCTTACTTAAATGATCGTTTTGTTTCAGCTAGTCCTCTCCCCTGCTTGAGGGTCAAGCTAAAGCTCCTTCTGCTACAACTCCAATAATCCCAGCCCCGAGCGCTGATGAAATAATGCCGGTCTTAGACTTCGCTGAGACTGATGAACTAGAAGAAGAACTGCTCTCTCATAAGAAACGACCTTCCTTGGCTCCTTAAAAGCTAAGTGAAGAAGAACTGAAAAGGAGAGAAGCAATGATCAAACAGCTTGAAGATCAGCGAATCATCCGTGCCCCTCGATTCAAAATAACAAAAAGGGAAGTCCCTGAACACTTCAAAGGTGAAAAACTCCTCGTCGAACGAACGAGAGGTGAAGAAAAAGATAAAGCTTATGCTATTGAGCTCATACAAAGTTCGGTGAAAGACCCTGAATTGAAGAAGACTCCTATCTCTGTTCAGCGAAAATTGTGGGAGGACGCCAGAAAGATCATCGAAAAGAAAACCAAGGTCTATGACTCCACTCTGGAATGGTGTAAAGAAAGACTGCACTATCGATATCATGGTTCCAGAATCCACAAGGTGAACATCAGGGGAAAGACGTCCATAGGCGTTCCAGTCCTTGACATCGACCTCTTCAGAGAGAATGGTCAAAAGGAAACCATCTACCCATCATCGATTGCTAAGTACGGTTTCTCTGAATGGTTGGAGATGCGGATAGCCATTGAACGGTCATGTTCTCAATTCAAAACCTTTGTCGAGAAAGCTCTTAACAAGCAGACCGACTTGGTTACTTCAGCCGTTGATATTCCTCCTCCTCCACCTCCTCAAGTTCAACGAAGAAGGCATGCTGCAAAGAAACGGAAAACACCTTCAGCTTCAGGTCCTCCTATCAGAAATGAAACCGAAATTGGTTTTTCGCGAAGAGAAGTACTTGGTCCTGACCCTGATCTCTCGGCACTTGACGTCTCCCTGCCCCCTGGTGAACGCTTTGTCCCTGGAAAAGTCTTAAGCGAACCTTATGGTATCTTCTTCAGAGACTACGAAGGACAAGAATGCTTTCAGCGCATCTCTGAGCTATGCATTGCCCCTATCGAACAACTCAGGGATCTTGTCTACTGGTGCGGTTTCAGAGATGATATACTCAGACACTTCATGAAGCCCCTGATCTTTAAAGAAGCAAAACGAATACGGGATCTTGGAGAAACAGTCCATGATTGGATGTTCCCTACCACAAACACCCTTGATGAACTTCTTATCAAGGAAGAACCTGAATAGTTGATAGAATCTCTCTTGTAATTCTTCTATTTTATCAACTGTATCTTTTGTACTTGTAATTATTATTTGTTGTACTTGTAATTTTTCCACTTCCCTCTGTAACTTATACGAAGTTAAATGAAAATTTTCAGTGAATGTACGTTACTCCATCAGTACTTAAAAAGATCCCCGAAAACAGTAAATGGGACAAATATTTTATGAGTTCTTTTTATCCTTATGTTTTCTTACTTAGCAATTTTCTTTTATTGCTATGTCATAATCAAATAGGGGGAGATTGTTGATCCAAACCCTCAATGATTTGATAATGACTCTAAGAATCACTTAGTGAAAATTGTAAGTAAACATTATGTATAAGTGTTTCACTATCGCTGATAAGTACTAAGTCTGTTTCAATACCGCTGATAGGAAACTCAAGTTATTTATTTCATACATTCAGCGAGACTGTACATTAGTGAGCCCTGAGCTTGTTCAGCCTCACTGATGATCGCTGATAAAATATGTTGTTTACTTATGATCCCTGAAGTCGAAGATCAAGACAAAGAACAAGCGACAAGTCTACTAATGAACTGATGCGGATATCAGCGAAGCCAAGACCTGTCCACTCAACGTGAAGTTTCAAGTAGAAGACTTCAGCGAACGTTGAACTTTATCATTCACTGATAAAGATTCATTCAACGAACGTTGATCATGAAGCCTCCTATACAAGTTACTTTTGTCTTACCCCCTTGCACGCCTCTGTACGAAATGTCAGAATGGACATCCCGTTTGTCCAGAATCGTACAACCAACTCTGATTCTACACTGTTCATCATTCGGCCACTAGGTTGTCTACTAAAGTCAAACTATGCAACCAACCAGCTGCTGCCACGTGTAAAGTTGTAATGTTGTGCGTTAAATGCACACAGTATATATAGGAAACCCTAGTTCATTTCTTGAACAATCTTCGGCCATTCCTTATCTTGCTGAAACTCTGTGTGATAGAATACTTATCTTAAGTGTTCTTAATTCCTTCTTTCTTATTTCTAGTGCAAGAAATCTTTGTGATTCTCATAGCTTGTTTAGATTAGGATTATTCCTTAATCTTGTTTCGCAACAAGTTGTAAATTGTTTGATACATATTGATAAACAATTTAGAAAAGTAAAAATCATGTGTTTGTATTCACCCCCCCCCCCCCTTCTACAAATGTCGGAGTACAACCCAATACAGTTCCTCTCCAAAACACCGGGACACAAAATGCCAAAGTGGCGTACGTCCCAAAGTGAGAATACCAAGACTCTCCACCATATAAACATGACCGACTCTTATGCCTATGGATCCAATGCGTTACGGTCTAAAAGTACATGACTCCACTTTCACGACACACGCACTCAAAACATGTACTCTTCAAATAGAATGCAATAAATGCAACTGACGACCAAAGCTCCACATTCAATTATTAAAATCCAGACAAATGTCCTAAAGACTCATTAAAGTCATAAACCGAGCCATAAGCTCAACCAAAACCAATTAACCACTCGTAAAACTAAATAATGCATTAAAACGCATGTAACCCATGTTTATGCGAAATATGCTCCACGTACATGAATTACTCAACACCACTCTTAATTTTAGATACGTCATTTTCCAAAGTACACGTCAAAGTGTATTTATACCCAAAGATTTACAAACGTAAGGTAAATCATTTAAAAGAACAATACTTAAGGTTCATCCATCCAAAATACCCAAATTACATCTTTTCTCAAACTGAATGGTTTACAACTTATAAAATGTTCACAAGGTCGGAAATGACCCAAAACCCAATGACCCACACGTTCACGTTTAAGAATATATATCATCAGATAAATTATACGTATTTCCAACATAACGCTAGAGGTGGATCTTTACTAAATAACCTTCAATTATGAAATTATTATCAAAACACCTCAATTGGCACTCATTTTGTCAAGTTACCCAAAAATCCCAAAAGTGGGTGTTTTGTGGGATTTATAAAATCAAATACCACAAGTAATCAAAATCACTCAAATAACTCAAACAGCTCAACAATAAATATTTTCATGTAAAACATTTAAAACACTTTAAAATAAATATTTTGGCATGTACAACGTTTTTACAAATCAACTTGAACTCACCTTGCTAGATTTAAGCTAAATCTAGATTTTTTTCCCAATTTAAGCTCCTTTGAAGAAACTTAAATCTTCAAGCCAAATCTTCCAAAAACCTTGATCCATAAGTTTCCAACCATCAAAATCATATTCTACCATATAAAATCGTTTCCCAACATTTTCATCAACAAACTCAACTTATACCAAAACCCTAATTTCCATAGGTGAAGAGAAGAGAAGATTACCTCAACTACAACTTGAATCCACCATAAAAACCCCTCTAGATTTACCAAGATGAACTTTAAACTTCACTTCTTGAAGGAGATGGGAGAGGGTTGGAAAAACCCTAGAAATGGAAAGAACTTGAGTGGGTCTTGATTTTCATGAAGCTCTTACACCCTAGGAACTTCTCACCTTGCGTTAACTAAGCCCTAGAGATTGGGAGTAAATGCTTGAAGCCCTAGCCCTAGAGATTGGGAGTAAATGCTTGAAGCCCAATGTGTATTAAATGAGGAGGGATAAGGAAGAAAAGGAAGAAAATCGCCAAAGGGGAAGAGGGGTCGATCTGTTGTAAAAAAGGAGAGAATAATGAGAGCTTAATCCCTAAAAATTCATTTAAGTAGCTGCACACTCGGGCCCGAAACCTTGAAACGTCGACGACGAGCGTGAAAATTTGGTGTTACAATCATCCCAAAAAATAATAATTCACCTGTCATGTAATTATAACAAATGACATGTAACAATTATCACAAACACGTTTAATAGTAATAATTCAAACATACCAATATGGTATAACATCGAAATAATAACCATTTTATAATATATGCATTTCAGTTCGAAAATGGCTAAAAAAAACTTACCTCGAGTCCAATTATTCCACCCCAAGTCTTGACGATTAATATTCACAACCAAACATCGGAATCTTAAAATCTTAAGAGGGAAAAAACCCAAACCCAAACCCAAACCCAAACCCAAAATCTTTCAAATCTCCTTCCTTCTTCCACGGGTTCTCTCGTTTCTCTTTCTCTCTAATCACATGCAACAATGGTGAAAAAATAAAAGAAAGACAAATAAAAAGAAGAAGATTTGAGGCGGCAAGGTGAAGGAGAAAACAATGAGGTGCCATCAACTCATTAATGCTAAATTTCAAGAATGACCCCTCAAAATCAAACACTTAACAAAAATCACCCCTATACTTTGATCATTTGACAAAACTATAATGGGTTATTACATCACCCATTCTCTCATCTTACACTGAGTTCATAGTGCTCTCAAACTCGAGAGCACTTACCTCATACCAAATTCACAAGTCTTTTGACAATATGGGGTCTAAAGGAGTTCAAGAAAATAAGATAGTTCTCTGTCAGGATCGATTCTTAACAAGAATTAAACTTCTTAGAAACAGAATTTAGAGAATCTTGCGGAATAGAACTCTAAATCAATTAATGAACAATCAATAGAAATTCAATACACTGTATATATCAAACTATATTACTCACAAGTTTTACACCAAACCTCAATCTTGTTGAACAGGCTCAACAAGACGATTTCTACTTCTCTAGAAATAGGATCTATGATCTTGAGGTTAATTCACTCTTGAATGAATTTCAAATTCTATTTCACTCGTATATTTTCTTCTATTTTCTTCTATATTCTATTAGCTATCTATCAATACTATATATACAAAAGTAATTACAAGATAACTATCAAAAGTAAATTGATCTTCTGAATCTTCGTTAAACATATCTTGATCAATTCCTTCTTTGTCTCCAAAAGCATCGCATACCAAACTTATCAAGTCAGCAGTATTAACAATGATTTGGCTCAGCAGCATTAATGATGATTTGGCTCAGCAGCATTAACAACCTTCAGCAGTATTAACCTTCACAGTCTTCAAGCAGTAGTAACTCAGCTCAGCAGTACTAACCATGTCTAGCAGTAGTAATTTGGTCTAGCAGCACTAACTTCGTCTAGCAGTAGTAACTTGGTCTAGCAGTACTAACTTCGTCTAGCAGTAGTAATCTTGCCCAGCAGTAGTAACGAAGACCTGGCAGTAGTAATGTAGACTTAGCAGTACTAACCATACTTGGCATATCTTCAGTTCCCAACAATCTCCCCCTAACTTGACTTTTAGGAAAAGAAGTCAAGTTCTTCAGATGATGCTTCCAAAACTTAGTCATCATGTACACACAGATTAGGACTTAAACCTAGACTCTGATTGAGAATCCTTTTTACCAAGAATCTACCCATTGCTGAATCCTTGTTGCAGGTCAGCTTAGTATGTAACATTCCTTGCAGCCTCTTCATGCTGTGATTGTATATTTCATCCACCAGATAGTATTCTTGAGTTGCAGAGTCAAGGGAGATGACATATACTCCACAGTTTTCATAGAGCATCCAGTTGGTAATGGCTTGAAACTGTGTGTTTATCCTATGCTGAACTGCTTCAGGTTTGAACATTTGACACAAGAATTCAAGTACCATTTTAGAGATTGACATCCCTTGCTCAGTCAGCATGTTTTCATATATCTTCATCCCAACTTTGAACATCTCTTCTAAGTCTGATCTTGAGCAAGTTCTGACAATTTTTCCCCAAGTTGAAAAGACTTCAAATTTTCCATCTGCTCTTTTTATCCTAATGAACTCCTTTTTACCATCTTTCAAAGTGTCCCAAAAGATGATTTCAGGAGCCTTAGATGATATTGGTTCAGCCTGAAGTGGAATTGGGTTAGAGTCAACACTAGTAATGTACAAATCACATTGGGCATCCGTTTGTGATTGCACATTGCTTGATTGCCCTGATGGAGTTGCCACTTCTTCTTCATCAACTTTTGGATCAGATTTTTCTTTCACTGTTTCCTTCTGGGCCTCTTCTGCAGATGACTCCACCCTTGGCTTCTTTTCATTTTTCTTCTTTGAAGTTATGGGCTGGGTTCTTGGTCTTTTCTTTGACATCATCTTAGTTCTTTTAAGAGTTTTAACAGCTTCAGGAGTTGGTTCAGCTGCTTTAAGTTTTTCAGCAGCAATAACCATTTCTGCTGTTATGGCTGTTACTGCTTCTCTTAGAACATGTAATGATGCTGCTTCAACGCTGTTCTTCACAATCCAGTATATTTCTTCATCTATTTCAGCTTGAGTTGTAGTCACTGCTTCCTGCTCAGTTTCTGCTGCTTTGTCTGTTTGGCCTTCAGCAGCATTAACTGTTTCTGCTGCTTGTTCACACTCAGCAGCATTAACAGTTTCTGCTGCTGTGGTTTCTGCTGCTTTAACACACTCTTCCCCCTTTTCTGTCTCCCCCTTATTCTGTGCACTGGACTCCCCCTTAAACTGTGCATAATCCATTTCCATCTCAGTCTCCATGTGAACAGTCTCCCCCTCAATTTGTGGACCCTTCATTTTCAGTTCTGCTTCTGACTCTGACTCCCCCTTTTTGGGAGCATCATCAGTTGAAGTTCTTCTTCTCAGCACAAATCTTGCCTTTTTCTTTCTGTTCAGCAACTTGGTGACCATCTTTTTGAGCTTCTCAATTTGAGACTGTTGGTAGGTGACCACAGTCTTCAGTTGCTCAATCTCTTTCTTTTGTGCCATAACATCCAAGTTGATATTCCCTATGGTTTCCATCAATTCCTCATAGTTATATCTATCCTCACCTTGTTTAGAAGTGTTTACCTTCTTTAAAGGATCACTGGAAGTTTTAGCAGAAGCCTTCTGCCTAGCAGAAGCACTACCTGCCCCCTTGGTTTCTTGGCACCTGGGTCCTCCTAATGATTTCTCATTTAGAGTTGCCATGGGGAAGGTCTTATTTATGTTACCACTGTCCTTCTCTGTGCTAGCAGAAGTAGTGGCAGCCTTAGCACCCATATGGTCATCCTTCTCCTTAGAGACCACCTTCTTGGGGTTGGGAGACACCCCTGTGGTTTCCCTGTTGATATTCTCAATTGGAGAATGCTCCAACTGAGGGCTTAAAGGCTTAGGGCTCTGAGTAGGTACATCAAGGGAAGGAACCTTGTGCACCTTTCTTCTTTGAAACCTTTTGGTGATTGTGGGAGTGGGTTGTTCAAGAATGGACTGAGGGATGTCTTTTGAGATGGAAGGTTGGGATTGGTCATCAGTGGGTTGATCTAATGAGGGCCTTGATCCTGATGCCATACCTTCAGAGGGGTGGGACACAACCATCATTGTAGAGAACAATGGTGTGTCAACTCCTTCCGAGTCCCTAGGAAGTCTTTTCATATTTGAAAAAACCTTCCCTTTAGGGGATTTGGGTACATATACCTCAGTAAACTGAGGTAAGTCCGTCAATTCCTTGTTAAGAACTTCTTGCACAAACCTTGGATACATGAAAAAGCTCTTTTTGGATTCCAAGTTTGATACAAGATCATTAAAGATCATTGCTGAAAAATTGTACTTTCTGGCAGTGGATAAGCAGACCAAGGCATATGCAATGGGACTGCTGAACTCACTCCATCCAGTAGTTTTCTTGGAAATACAGTGCATCAGGGTATGAACAAGAAATCTCCATTGGTTGAAAAATTTTGACTTGTAGAATTTAAAAACACCAATGGGACCTTCATACCCCATTCTTTGTAAAGTAGAAAAGAGTTCTTCATTAGGAATAGAAGATATACCTGAAGCATCATTCAACTGAAGAAAGATGCGAATAACCTCTTCAGTGACTTTCAAGGGTTTATCACAAACCCTTGTTCGAATGGTTTTCTGCCCTTCTTCGCAACTAACAGTGGCATTCTCCCAAAATTGTGTCTGATGTTCGATATAGATTGTTGGGCTCACCGTTAGGGCATAGGAGATGTGCGAGGATTTGAGAAAATCGACTATATCGTGGAATCCCGCAGCTTGTTTCGGCTTCTGAAGCATGGCTATTTCATTGTGCTCATCCACAAACTCCATGATTCCTGAGGATTGTTGAAAGAAAAACACAAAGATTCTGGGAGACTAGGTTAGAACGAGAGAGAAGAAGTAAATGCGAAGAGTCGTTATGAACTTGGGCGGGCACACAGGGGTATTTATATGCCCTAGATTATCAAAAGCAGTATTAACTACCGAGCAGTATTAACTACCAAGCAGTATTAACTACCTAGCAGTATTAACTACCAAGCAGTATTAACTACACTAGCAGTATTAACTGCATTAGCAGTATTAACTACTGAGCAGTATTAACTACCAAGCAGTATTAACTACCAAGCAGTATTAACTACCTAGCAGTATTAACTACCTAGCAGTATTAATTGCACTAGCAGTATTAACTGCACTAGCAGTATTAACTGCACTAGCAGTATTAACTACTAAGCAGTATTAACTACTGAGCAGTATTAACTGCACAAGCAGTATTAACTACTAGAACACAGGCAGTAGTAACTTCTGTACTGGCAGTAGTAACGCTGCGCAGGCAGTAGTAACCACACTTACACTTTTCTGCACTTGGTAATCTGAGGGAAACAGAGGATCCTGAGAAAGAAAGTTAGTAGCACCAAATATATGAAGAAATACAGGTATAAAAACAGAAAGTCATAAATTTATTCTAGGTTGATCATGCCCACACTTGTTACCAAAAAGGTGAATCTACCCACATCAAAAGCTTTTGTGAATAGATCAGCAAACTGGTCATTTGTATGAACTTTAGCAACCTGAATTAATTTCTTTTCATTGCAATCTCTTATAAAGTGATACCTTATCTCTATATGCTTTGTTTTTGAGTGTTTGACTGGATTATTAACAATGCTAATAGCACTGTTGTTATCAATGAAGATTGGAGTGTGAAGAAATGTTACCCCATAGTCCAACATCTGATTCTGAATCCATAGAACCTGAGAGCAGCAGCTTGCAGCAGCTATGTACTCAGCCTTTGTGGTAGATAAGGACACTGTGGTTTGTTTCTTACACTGCCAAGATACTAGTCTTGTACCCAAAAACTGACATCCACCTGAAGTAGACTTCCTATCCATGTTGGCTCCACCCAAATCACTATCTGAATATGCAAGCAAGTCAAAAGAGGATTCATGAGGATACCAGAGACCTAATCTAGGTTGCCCTTTTAAGTATCTGAATATTCTCTTGACAGCATGAAGGTGTGATTGCTTAGGAGAAACCTGAAATCTGGCACAAACACAGACTGAAAACATAATGTCAGGTCTAGAGGCTGTGAGATACATGAGAGATCCAATCATTGATCTGTAATGATGGACATCCACATCCTCCCCCTCAAGATCTGCAGTGAACTGTTTATGTGTTTCCATTGGTGTGCTTGCTGGCTTTGAGTCTGATAAACCAAACTTGTCCAGGATGTCTTTCACATATTTGGATTGGCTAATAAAAATCCCATCTTTCCTCTGTTTTACCTGAAGCCCAAGAAAGAATGTAAGTTCTCCCATGGAACTCATCTTGAAGCTTTTGTGCATCAATTCTTCAAACTCTTTACACATTTGATCATTGGTGGATCCAAAGATGATGTCATCCACATAGATCTGAACAAGTAGTGTACCTCTCTTTCTCCTCTTGATAAACAGGGTCTTGTCAATTACTCCTCTTTCAAAGTCATTTTTCAAGAGATAGGTAGACAGAGTGTCATACCATGCTCTTGGAGCTTGATGCAAACCATAAAGAGCTTTCTTCAGCTTGTATACTCTGTCAGGGTGCAATGGATTCTCAAATCCAGGGGGTTGACAGACATATACTTCTTCCTCAATACTTCCATACAGAAATGCACTCTTGACATCCATTTGCACTCTTAGAAACAGAATTTAGAGAATCTTGCGGAATAGAACTCTAAATCAATTAATGAACAATCAATAGAAATTCAATACACTGTATATATCAAACTGTATTACTCACAAGTTTTACACCAAACCTCAATCTTGTTGAACAGGCTCAACAAGACGATTTCTACTTCTCTAGAAATAGGATCTATGATCTTGAGGTTAATTCACTCTTGAATGAATATCAAATTCTATTTCACTCGTATATTTTCTTCTATTTTCTTCTATATTCTATTAGCTATCTATCAATACTATATATACAAAAGTAATTACAAGATAACTATCAAAAGTAAATTGATCTTCTGAATCTTCGTTAAACATATCTTGATCAATTCCTTCTTTGTCTCCAAAAGCATCGCATACCAAACTTATCAAGTCAGCAGTATTAACAATGATTTGGCTCAGCAGCATTAATGATGATTTGGCTCAGCAGCATTAACAACCTTCAGCAGTATTAACCTTCACAGTCTTCAAGCAGTAGTAACTCAGCTCAGCAGTACTAACCATGTCTAGCAGTAGTAATTTGGTCTAGCAGCACTAACTTCGTCTAGCAGTAGTAACTTGGTCTAGCAGTACTAACTTCGTCTAGCAGTAGTAATCTTGCCCAGCAGTAGTAACGAAGACCTCGCAGTAGTAATGTAGACTTAGCAGTACTAACCATACTTGGCATATCTTCAGTTCCCAACATTCTCGAGTGCTCTAAACCTTCTAAGAAACAAAATGTGAATGATAGTATTGTAAATAAACATGTTAAAGAAGGAACAATAGAGATAACCAAGCCAAGTCCACCATGAGAAACCACAATTATTATTGCTCACCTTCGAATGTCAGATTATTGAGACAAGGCCTTGTCTAAGCCCAATTGTTGTAAACCAAACTAGCAACTTACATTTTTCTCAACAAGATTCTGATTCATGTTCTCGCACGCGGGTCTTTATAATCTGATTACTTCTCCTTAAAGAGAATAGATCATTGAAAAAGGTATTCTTCCTCCCCATGGTATTGATTTGAGTGCAATACAAGAGGCATATTTGTTGTCTCTTAAGACAATGGTAAACCACTCAGGTCCATGAGTGATCATCACTTTGTAAAGCAAAATGACCTATCTGAGGGGAAATTTATTTCTACACTTGCACGACCTCATGGTCGTCATATCAGATTCAATATTTCTAACTCGGAAGAGGAAAGCTCTGACATCCGATCAGAACCTCCAGAGATCAATCATCTCCGATTTATCATGAACTGGATAGAATTCCTATTACTATCATTGTTAGCACAACAGTAAATTAATGTAGGCGCTTCTATACTCCAAAAGGCTAAACTAGAAACATGTGTTGTTGGGCCTATTACCCATTCGTCTGCTGTAATCTCAAGGGAGGAGTTCAATTCCATTGTAGAATTTATTACAACTCCTTGGATAAAATAAAAAGCCTATTTACCAAAATTTTAAAAAGTTATGTAGTTAGATAGTCTAAG
The DNA here is from genome assembly GCA_033807775.1 of Saussurea involucrata. Lineage (NCBI taxonomy): Eukaryota > Viridiplantae > Streptophyta > Magnoliopsida > Asterales > Asteraceae > Saussurea > Saussurea involucrata. The sequence goes on along the minus strand of CM066320.1, from coordinate 78,865,900 downwards.
GTCTCATTGTGAATGCTTTAAACGACAACTTTTTTGCCAATTCTACCAAAATATCTTCAGTTTTAGAGCATTGGCCTTAAAGATCATCATCATCATCATCATCAGCTAAAGCTTCCACTTCTGGCACATCATCAACTAACTTCAACAATCTATCCGCCAGAGTGAATAAATTAGCCAAATCTTCAGCAATATCCAATGAACTACTCTTTGACCTCGTTCTTCTATTAAAACAAAAGCTTCCATATATACTCTTCATCTGATACAAAGAAGACCTCAGTATCTCTGCTAATTCTAAAACCTGCTAGATCCGCCTTAACCACATGTTCAAAGCTATCAACGAGGCAATCAATAGAGGTTCATCTTTAGAAGTTGTGTTAAAATCGGATTTAGCAAGCTATGATCCAAAACTGCACTGATATAACAAAAAAACTTGTGTTAAAAGGTAACAAACACTAGTTGTGCCAAATAAAAGTCGTAAATATTTTGAGCACCTAAAAGCCAACTATTTTATGAGTTATTAATGATGAATAACCCTAAAATATCCATTAATATTATTCATTATAAATATCATGTTTTTCATTATTCGTGATATTCATCATGAATTATTTATAAATAAATCTTTCCCAAGTTCTTTTAGGTCCATTTAGTTTGCAGGATTGCATTGGATTTGAAGGGATTTGGAATTGAATTTCATTATACTCTCATATTTTATTTGAATGATTTCTTGGATTTGAAATCCCAGGATTTCATTAAAATCTCATAAGTATAGGATTTTTAAATCCCACGGCAGTGGTTGGTATTTCATGAGATTTCATTCGATTTGTATGTAATGATGTTATATATAAAATATGTTAAAACATTTGTTTTGTAATAATCAATTAATAAAAAGTAATTTAATTATTTTTATAATTAATTATATATAATTTGTTTTTATAAATTGTTTATAAGGAATGTAAATCAATTTCATTTCAAATTCTACATTACTAAGTACATCAAAGATTCCAAATTCTTACAAATACAAATCCATATCCCTCCGATTCCAAATATTTTCAAGAGATCCAAATCTCTCAAAACTATATATTTTATCAAACCAAACACCCTCTATATATTTAAAGTTCTCATTCGAACATGTCTTGGGTGTGTGTACGTACACCCTTTTGAGTGCGGATTTAGGTATAACTTAGAGGGTTGGGATTATCGATTATCAACTTTTTACCTAAATAACGTAGAGGCACCCATGCCACTAGTCAATAACATATCGAAGTTTAATTTGAGCTTTGACAGTTAATAAAAAATATTTTAAATGGATTTGAATATTTTATATCATATTTTTGTATATATAATTACGTATTTTTTTATTATATATTTAGCATTAAAAAAATTCTGGATCTTTCTTACTATAAATGGGAACCTATTAATAAATTGTTAGCTTATAAGTTTGATATTGTTTGCTGTTGGGATCGCATATCTTTGAAAACGTCATGATACAATTACATGTTATAATTGCTTCCACCTTGCAATATATATTTATAACCAACTCCTATTTTTATCAATCCCATCAAATATATTATTATTATTAAATAGCCATAAAATAATTATAACATGAATTAAAATCCCAATACATTTTATAAAAAAAATAGGATAAATGTGTGTAATATCTATAACTTATTAATAAAAATAATTCAAATAAGTTTTTTGTCTAGATGGTGGATACTCAGCATTAAATATCGTCTCTTTTAAATTATCACATTCTTTTAGAAATTCCAGCTAGAGATGAAAAGTGCTATATTAATGAAGAGTAAACTACAATTTTCATCTCTTGGAAAAACTTTTAAATTATTTCAAATAGGGATGAAAATCATAGTTTACTCTTCTTTGTTATAGTATTATTTTTATGGGGACGAAATCCCTAAAGTATTACTAATCGCAACTTTCGTGTGTTTTTGAAATTTTGTTTTTCATTTTTATGGGTTTCAATCTATTGTTATTTTCGTTCATGAGGATGACCATATTTATGATTTACAGTTAAGTACAAGGGGCTAACACAACAAGAAAGAAAGATAGGAAGAAACAATGAAGAAACCACATGAACGATAAGTCGATAACTGTGATTTCGAAAACACAATGGCCAAAATATGAATTTCAACAAACCACAAGGACTAAAAGAATAGTTTACCCAATTTCTTCGCATTACCCTTATTGCCACTTGTAACCTGTGCTTCAGACTTTGTACCTTAGTTTTTATTCATGAATGAGTGACTGACATTATTAGTCCTTATGGTTTGTAAAACTTATTATTTAGTCCTTGAAGCTTTCGAAACTATGATTTACAATTTATTGTTTTTTTCATCCTTGTGGTTTAAAATTACTTTGAGTTTTCACCCCTTATACTTAATGATAAACCATTGACAGAATGAATCGATAAAAACAACAGTAAATTGCATACTAGATAAATAAAAAACAGTAATCTTAAAAACGTAAGAACGAAAGTAGTAACTTTTAACAAATTAGAGGGACTAAAATTGTATTTACTCAAAAGAATTTACCATGTTTATTGGATTGGATGGAGTTGCAACCCATCCCTTTTCAAGTACTACCTGACCTGCTGACCATATCTTTTTTTACAAAAGTAGGTGCCCATGCTCAAGTTTTTTCTCACACATACAACATGCATGTATTAAAAACACACAATAATTTTGTTTAAAAAAAACACAATAATTTATAAGGTTAGGTTTCACTCAAAATTAATATCTTAATAGGCTGTTTTATAAAATTTAAGTTTATAATATTAAATAATAAAACGGTTTATATAAAGGTGTTGTAATAAGTTTATAAGGTGTTTTTGGTGTTGTAACAAGGTTTTTTAAACATTTACAAATACAAAATATTGTATTAGCTATTTTATAGGACATAATTTCAAAAAGTATCTTATAAAAGCAGGTATGCTCTAAAAATGTGTTTATAGGACACTTCTCAAAGTGTTATAAAATAGTTTATACGATATTTTGTATTAAAGGTGTCTTAAAAACTTTTTAAAACGTTCGAAAGCATTCTATAATTTATTACAACACCTTTAGATGATAGGTGTTTTATTAGTTGGTTATATAAACTCAAGTCTTATAAAATAATATATTAAGACATGTAGAAATAGTTGACGTCCTATAAACTCGATTTGTTATAGTGAAATTAGAGTTATAGTAAGAACGTTAAAACAAAAGCTTCACACACAAACACACACACACACACACACACACACACACACACACACACACACACATATATATATATATATATATATATAGACTTAGGTTCATTTGAGAATGGTTAAATATATGAGAAGTAGAGAAGTGATCTTAGCCATTTATTCAGTCAATATCGACTTTAATTGGTCAAAAGTTGCGGCTTTAACCGGTCAAAAGTTGCGGTTTTAACTGATCAAAAGTTGCGGCTGTTCCAAAAATAGAAGGGCAGTTTCGTAACTTTTACAAATACACGGGACGAGTTCATATATGAACCGGTGTGATTCACATATGAACTATATGTTCATATGTGAACCCATGTAATTCACATATGAACTCTTTTTAACTAATTCATATATGAACCTTTGTGATTCAAATATGAACCTTTGTGTTTCATATACGAAACTAATTAACTGTAGGTTCATATATAAATCAGTTGAACAAATTAACTGATTCATATATGAAACATTTGTGATTCATATATGAATCACAAAGGCTCATATATGAATCACAAATGTTCATATATGAATTAGTTAAAAATAGTTTATATGTGAATTACAAAGGTTCATATATGAACGTATAGTTCATATGTGAATCACACAGATTCATATATGAACTCGTTCCGCGTATTTTACGAAACTATCCCTCTATCTTGTGCAGACCACGCGAGGAATTATTCGATGCTTCTCGGTCAAAGCCGCCGATCTTGACTGAATGAATGGCTAAAATCACTTCTCTACTTCTCATATATTTAGCACTTCTCAAATAAACTCTTCATATATATATATATATATATATATATAGAGAGAGAGAGAGACTTGAGATCATGTGAGACCAGATTATTTCCGTAAGACCAAAAAATTAACACTAAACCTTCACAGCAAAAGACTGTGAAGGTACTGTGATGGTAAACCTTCACAATGTTTTTGCTGTGAAGGTTTGCTGTTTTTCTTACCTTCACAATGAATCACTGTGAAAGTTTAGTGGTAATTTCTTGGTCTCACGAAAACAGGTTGGTCTCACGTGAACCCAACCATATATATATATATATATATATATATATATATATAGAGAGAGAGAGAGAGAGAGAGAGAGGAGAGAGGTTGTTTCATGTGAAAACCTCTGTTATTTTGAAATCTGTGAAACCCACTTTTATACCATAGATCGTTCTAATCTACGGTCAATATCAATTTGATCTATTTTTGTTAATAATGAATTTTTTCCATTTTTTTTAATTCACCGAAAAATGAAACTGAGTGTATCTGGGTCATTTCATTCGTTTGTTTGAATAAGGAAACTGAATCAATCCCTTATTCTTCGGCTTCATCACTCAATATTCGAAAAAACTGATTCAGAAAATCGTCAACCCGATTTCGTCGATATGATTCGTCTTCTCGGCGGTATAATTTATTCGTTTTTCACAACCGGTTCATATGCATCTTACAATAAACCCTAAATCGATCGATTCATCTATTTTCGAACAGGTAGGAAGCGAAGCGATAGAATAATGAAGAACACAACATTCTCAAACTTCACCAACACTCCAGACAATCCTCTTGACGAAGACGGAAACGAAATCGATGAATCACTTAAACAAAACCCTAAATTGAAGCGCAGGATGGTGAATCGAACTCAAGATATCCCAAAGCTTGACACTGATGTTGGTAATGAATCTCTGTTTATGAACTTTTACGATTTAAAACTACAATATTGTTTGCGTGTTCTCCTGCATTTCACAACTCCTCACGGTTAGGGTTTTTTTACAATAAAAAAGGGGGTTTAAGCAAATCGAGGTTTTTAATGTCACTAATAAACTAATCCCTATTAGTTTATACATAAATCGATGTATCGCTTTTGAGAAATAACTAAAAATGCACATGCATTCTGTGAATCTGATTTTGCTATATTATTGCTTGATTTGTTTATGGGTCAGTACGTTTCATTTGTAATAACCCAAAATTTGTAATTTAGATTTAAAAGTTTGGTAGGCAAAGTCAAATCTTTGAGAAGCTTGGTGGTGGATGTCAAAGCATTAAAGTTTAAGATGTAATAACCGAGATTTGTAATCTTGGTCGGTAATTAGAATTTGTGGAAGAATTTCGAAATAAGAAAGTTTTGTGGTCCAAGTGTGAAGCAGATAGAAGTTTGGTGTTTATTGGTAAAAGTATAAAAAGGGCTAGAGAAACCCTAACTTCTTCATTTTTAGCTATTACTCCTATGTGTGTGTGTGTGTGTGAGGGTGCGGCTAAGAGAGAAGGCAAGAGAAGAAGGTTTTTGGCAATTGATGAGGAGGAAGAAGTTTGGCAGCTGAATCGTTGGGATAACTAGTAGAATGTGCAGGTAATTATTAATCCTTCCCCTCTTTTAAGTTTTGTGAAATGTGTTGGGTTTTGGTGAGGAGAAACTTGAGTTTTATGGAGTCCTTTGTGTTTCCCCCATTAAATTGTTTAAGAGAGGTTTAAGAATGGGTTAGTGTGTTAATCGCCGACCTGTATTCTATATCTGGAAGTAGTGGTGAGTTTCAGGGCGAAAAGTGTTAATCCTCTGCGACTAATACAAAATCGCCGCGTCCGGAAACCTTCTTCACCATGTTAGTATCCGGAATGTTTGGGGTGTCCGGACAGGTGGTGTCCGGATAGGTGAGGTGTCCGGACGAGTTGAGTTATCCGGTAAGTTGTGTATCCGGTAAGTTGAGTTATCCGGTAAGTTAAGTTATCCGGTAAGTTGAAGTTATCCGGTAAGTTGAGTTACCCGGTAAGTTGAGTTATCCGGTATGAAGAGTTATCCGGTAAGATTGAGTTATCCGGTAAGATGAGTTATCCGGTAAGTTGTGTATCCGGTAAGTCGAGTTGTCCGGTAAGTTAGTGTCCGGAAAAGTTGGTTTAAGGTCTGAGCAGTTTATAATTCATCCATTTCTCAGGTAACCCGATTGTAAGTCAGAAGCAAAGTAAGGCAAGATGATTAAACGCATCGGGTGAGTTTTTCTAACTAAAATACGTGATTTTACGTGTTTTCCCAAAGAAAGTGAATATGTGGAAATGCCATGTTATTTTACATGATTTTTACGAGAATGAAAGTTTAATGTTTTCTGATTATGGTTCGTTTACGAGCATGAACTGTTTTACAACTGTTACGCATGTCCTCCACGAAATGCACGTTTTATTCTAAAGGATGGATGTTAGCAATATGAAATGATGTGCAATGATTTCACACTTGTGATTTACGTTATGTGATGAGTATGTTATGTGAAGTCGGTCTGCACAGTGGGATCTGAGAACCTCGGGATCCGATGATCCCTTGGGCATTGTGTTAAGCTTGTAGGAGGGAATTCATTTCCTTCCTACTCGGATATGTGATGAGCTTGTAGGAGGGAATTCGTTTCCTTCCTACTCGGATAGAGGGGAGTCTGCTTGGGCCCCGATATGAGGCGAGAGGGGAGTCTGCTGGGGCCCCGATCGCGGTTTGCTATGCGATCCTTAAACACTGTGCAGTACCATGTTTGATGCTTATGTGGAAAAATGTTAAGATTTTTATAAAAATGATTTTGTAATGTTGATATACACTGATTATGGAGGGAACTCACTAGACCTCATGGTCTAACCCTCGCTTTTCAAAACTAAAACCTTTTTTGGTAAGCAAATAGTAGGAGGCTCAGCTAAGTGAGCAAGAGCAAGATAGAGCACAGATGCAGCTAGAGACAATGCAAGTGCCTCTTGTAGAAGTTAGAAATTTCTCAATTGTGTATAGGTTGTTTTCGCCAACCTAAGTTTTAGATTGATGTAATGAAATTTTGGGACCCAGTTTTGTAAATCTTATGATGTAATGCTATGTATGTCCTGTTGTATTTTTGGGATGTTACATCATTAACTGGTTTATGTTAATAAATATAAAACCATGAAAAATTTATTGAGAATACTAAAAAATCGATTTATTACAATCTTAAATATTCGGATGAAGTTGATGAAATTGATCACCTAAAAGGGGTCAGATTGAATAAGTAGGTGTAAAAAAAACTAACTAATCATACACCATTATGTACTTAATGTGGGTATTAACATGGTCTGATTCACACATGTATCAGCCAAGAGTTGTTTTGAACTTGTTTTGATGTCTTATTAGGGACTAAATTAGAACAATGCATTACTCTTGATTGTATTGATGTACACTGGGGAGCTAGTTCATTGATGTAGTAACACCTATATACGGTGAACTATTTCATCGAATACCTACCTGGAACTAGTTCATTGATACATTAATACCTATGCGGGGAACTAGTTCACTACCATTCAAGTTATTTTGTGAACTATTTCATTGCTGGTTGAATAGCATGGTGAACTAGTTTAGTACAACTGGAAAATTGGGTGAACATATTTCATTGCTAGTTCAAAATATGTGGGGAACTAGTTCATTGATGTAGTAACACCTATATACGGTGAACTATTTCATCGAATACCTACGTGGTGAACTAGTTCATTGATACGTTAATACCTATGTGGGGAACTAGTTCACTACCATTCAAGTTATTTAGTGAACTATTTCATTGCTAGTTGAATTGCGTGGTGAACTAGTTCAGTACAACTGGAAAATTGGGTGAACATATTTCATTGCTAGTTAAAAATATGTGGAGAACTAGTTCATTGATGTGGTAACACCTATATACGGTGAACTATTTCATCGAATACCTAAGTGGTGAACTAGTTCATTGATATAGTAATGTGCCTATCGGTGAACTAGTTCACTACCATTCAAGTTATTTTGTGAACAATTTCATTACTGGTTGAATTACGTGGTGAACTAGTTCATTGATATAGTAATGTGCCTATCGGTGAACTAGTTCACTACCATTCAAGTTATTTTGTGAACTATTTCATTACTGGTTGAATTACGCGGTGAACTAGTTCAATACAACTGGAAAATTGGGTGAACATATTTCATTGCTATTTCAAAAAATGTGGGGAACTAGTTCATTGATGTAGTAACACCTATATACGTTGAACTATTTTATCGAATACCTAAGTGGTGAACTAGTTCATTGATACAATAATACCTTTGCGATGAACTAGTTCACTACCATTCAAGTTATTTTGTGAACTATTTCATTGTTGGTTGAATTACGTGGTGAACTAGTTCAGTACAACTGGAAAATTGGGTGAACATTTCATTGCTAGTTCAAATAATGTGGGGAACTAGTTCAGTACAACTAGTTCAAAAAATGTGGTGAACTAATAGCTTGAAGACACATAATCATAATAAGACGAAACTTTCACTAATTAAAGTTAAATGAAACAATTACAAATTCTTTATTAACAAATTTGACACCAATGAATAGTCATGGCAGATGCAATTACGAAGGATATTGTTATGATGGATGTTTCACATCTACGTAATGAAGACAAAAAAGTTTCTGAAATGGAAGTAATTGAAGTTGGTTCTTCAACATCCCGGTGTGGTAGGAAAAGTATGTAATACCCCGGGTAAGTTCGTTAGTTAAAGTCTCGTTCCGTTAAATTATTTAACTTTACAATTGATGATTAGGGTAAGATTGGGCTAATTCATAAATTAAAGGTGTTTTGGTCATTAGGAAATAGTTAAAGGACTAAGATTGTAAATTAAGTAATATATTATCCCTTAGACCATCCAGATATTTTCAGAAAACAAAAACCATTCAGATTAGTGTGTGGGTTTTGAGAAGGGAAGAAGAAGAAAGAAGGGTATTGTGGCTAAAGGCTTCATTTTGGTGTACTTAGAAGTGATTTGAGGTATGTCTTCTTTACAATTTATGTTCGTAATTGCTATTAGGAAGTATCTATCGGATTAGAATTATCACATCTGGACTGGGGATGAATTCAGTCGATTTCTAGGTAAAATGGAACAAACCGACAGAGGTTTCCGGACACAGTATGAAGGTGTCCGGTAGTCTCGTTGGTAGTGTCTGGTAGTCTCGTTGGTAGTGTCCGGTTGTTTTCATTGCAGGTGTCCGGTAGTCGAAGTGTCCGGGTAAGTTACTTTTCCGTAAGTTTCCGGTTAAATTAAGATACCGGATGGTGTCCGGATTGCTTTGGTGTCCGGGTGTTATCCGGATTATTCATGTTGTCCGGAAAGTTATGCTATCCGGATTGAATGAGCTGTCCGGAAAGATGTGTTGTCCGGATAGTTTGGGTTGTCCGGAAACTTGAGTTGTTTTGGTTATTTTTTAGATTTCGATGCTTTTAAGTGTCCAGTAATACTGTGTTTTGTTGGACTTTGGATAGAGTATAAATGAAGACTGAAAATACTATGGACTTGACTTAAGTTCGGGTTTGGGAAAGATATTTGAGGAATTAAGTTATTCTAAGTTCTTAGACTATTAAGTAAGCCTTATGTATTCATTTGGTAAAGAGGAGTATGTATTTGATTTGTACAGATTCTGTGAATTTGAAGTGAAAGCAGAGTCGTTTTGAGAAAATCTTGGAGAACGTTTTGATAGACTAACAGGTGAGTTTTACTTCAAAATGTTTTCAAACTGGAATACATATATGTGTGTATTGAATATGTGATTATGTGCTTATGTTTGAAATATAATATGTGGAGATGTATATTATATTTACATGAGTATTACACTATGAGAGAGTGTGTTGGCCGGGCTTAGGACCGGTGGTGTTGGCTGAAATATTCGTACGGCGGTGTTGGCTGTAATTGTCGTACAACAGAGTTAATTTATTAGTTGGCTTGCAACCAACTAATATGGCCATGGGATTGAGACAGGAAAAGTACACGATGCGTGAGTTATGATTGGTATTTATCTTATGTGATATATATATGGTATTTGTGCAAATGGTTTTAAAAATGACAGGGATATTCTCACTTAGACCATTAGGTCTAACCCTCATTTTGTTTTTAAAATATGTATTCCAGGTCGTGGATCAAGTAAGGACAAGTAAGAAGGGTAATCGGTGAATAGCTTTTGAGAAGGCGTATAATTTTGAAGATCATGACATGTTTTGTAGTTATGATGTAATGTAACTAGGGAAAAGTTTGTAATGAAATCAGTATTATTATTGTAAAGACTAAGGGACCAAAGTTGTTATGTAATATATCTTTTGTTATTAAACGACGTTATGCAATATATGTTAATTGTTGTATGTTTTGGGAACCGGGTTGTTACAGATGGTATCAGAGCCCTAGTTTAAGGGATTTAGGTATTTGTATCCGTACCTAGACTTAAACTGCATGTGAAGTAGGTTGTCCCTATTATTTTAGAACCTTGGGATGCTAAGTATAAAAGGTACAAGGAACATCATGTAAGGTAATTTCAAATTACACCTGGCCAGTGTAATCATGAACTTACAGGTACATGTTTGAACTGGAAAACCTTGTTATATGGGGTATGTGCTTACGTGTATATTAATCTTGTTTGAATCTACAGAATGGCAAGTGGTACTAGACAAACGAATCGGGAGGGAGGAGGAAATCCTAATAGAACGAATCCAACGATCGGAACGGGGGGAAGAGGAGGAGAGCGTGGTGGAGGCAGAATAGGAGGAAGAATTGGAGGCAGAATTGGGGGTAGAACTGGGGGTAGAGCTCCGCCGCGAGGTAATGAATTTGTTACTAGGGACGATTTAACGGCCGAAATGGGAAGACTGCAGGCCAGTATACAAGCCATGTTTGATCGAACTCGTCATAATGAAGCTGATACACCAGATCCTGGTCAGGAAGACGAGATGCCTATTACGCCTACAATCACACCAGTACCAAGGAGGTGTGACTATAAAATGTTTCTCAGTTGCAAGCCTCCTACGTACTCAGGAGATCGGGATCCAGTGAAAGCTATGAAGTGGCTGAAGGAAATAGAAGCTATCTTCAAGACTAGTAAATGTGCTGAAGATGATAGAGTACTTTATGGAACCGCAATATTAAAAGTCGATGCTTTATACTGGTGGGAAGCTCATATTTCTTCGGGAGGGTCTGACATATATTCTACCTTCTCTTGGGAAGAATTTGTTATAGCTTTCAGGAAATAGTTTTGTCCTCAAGCCGCAGTTAAACAATTGGAAGGGGAGTTTATGAACTTGTAGCAAGGGAATTTTTCAGTTCGGGACTACACCGCTCATTTTCTGGAAAAGTCTCGTTTCGCGGAATACTACTTTGCCACGGAGGCAATGAAGATTGAAAGGTTTATCTTTGGGTTGAATGCAGAAGTCAGAAGTTTTGTGATTGCTAAAGGACCAGAAACCTTCTCAGCCGCAGTAGATGCCGCGGAAACCGTAGAACAGGATAAAGGGAGGAACATTAGTGATAAAGGTATGGGAAAACGAAAGTGGGAAGGACCACCGTACGATCCAAAGAAGTCCAGGTTTCAGAGATACGATAACCGTCCACCTTTTCGACCAGCGGAAAGACCTTGTCAGAAATGCAATCGTATCCACCAAGGAAACTGTCAAGTTGATACTCGGGTTTGTTATAGGTGTGGGAAGACCGGATATGTTGCTAAAGACTGTCGGGTAATGCGGTTTTGTTTCTTATGTAATTCTCCAGATCACATCCAGTCTGATTGTCCGAGGGGAAGAGTACAGCAAGGGGGTACGTCAGGAAAACCAGCAAGTGTTAGACCGGTAGTTCCAAGACTAGAACCACCAAGAACAAGGGGTCGTACCTTTCAAATGACAGCAAAAGAAGCGGAGGAAACTCCGGATGTGGTTACAGGTATATTTTTAATAAACTCTACACGTGCTAAAGTGTTATTTGACTCCGGTGCAAACCGATCGTTCGTATCTCCTTCATTTGCTGCTTATATGCATTTAAAGCCTAAAGTGTTAGATCATGCTTTAATGGTAGATACTGCAAATGATAATCAAGTATCGGTTAATGAGGTATTTGATAGTTGTGTGATAAATATAGAGGGGTGTGGAGTACCTATTCAACTATTTCCTATAGCTTTGATCGAGTTCGATGTGGTAGTGGGAATGGATTGGTTAGCCGAGAATCAAGCTAATATAGTTTGTGATAAGAAGTTAATAAATGTTGTCTTGCCTGAGAGGGGACCGGTAGTGATTTATGGTGATCGTAGGAATCATCAGTCTTGCCTTATATCTATGATAAAAGCCCGTAAGTGTGTTAATAAAGGTTACCCAAGTTACTTAGCTTATGTGATAGATATTTAGCCAGAAAAGAATAAGTTGGAAGATATTCCTATTGTTAGTGAATTCCCAGAAGTTTTCCCCGAAGACTTGAAGAGTCTTCCGCCCGTTAGACAAGTAGAGTTTGGTATAAATCTGATTCCTGGAGCCGCTCCTATAGCCCGTGCACCGTATCGTCTGGCACCTCCAGAGATGAAAGAAATGATGACACAACTGCAAGACCTATCCGATAAAGGCTTCATCAGACCTAGTTCTTCGCCGTGGGGTGCACCAGTTTTGTTTGTGAAAAAGAAGGATGGTTCGATGAGAATGTGTATCGACTACCGGGAACTGAATAAGCGCACGATCAAGAACAAGTATCCGCTTCCCAGAATTAATGACCTCTTCGATCAATTAGTGGGAGCTTGTTATTTCTCCAAGATTGATCTAAGATCTGGTTATCATCAGCTGAAGGTTAAAGAAGAAGACGTTCTGAAAACTGCTTTTCGCACAAGGTACGGTCACTATGAATTCTTAGTAATGCCGTTTGGACTGACGAACGCTCCACTGCTTTTATGGATTTAATGAATCGGATATGCAAGCCATATCTCGATAAATTTGTTATTGTATTTATCGATGATATCCTTATTTACTCCCGATCCAAAGAGGAGCACGCACAACATCTTCGTTTAATTCTGGAATTGTTGAAGAAGGAACAGTTATACGCTAAGTTCTCTAAATGTGAATTCTGGCTACGAGAGGTTCAGTTTCTAGGGCATGTAGTTTCTGAGAAAGGCATTCAAGTTGATCCGATGAAAGTGGAAGCGATTGAAAAGTGGAAACCGCCGAGAACGCCAACCGAAGTACGAAGTTTTCTGGGTTTAGCCGGTTACTATCGAAAGTTTATAAAAGATTTTTCTCGTATCGCTACGCCTCTCACTAAGCTGACCCGGAAGAATCTAAAGTTCGAATGGAAGCAGAACAGGATGAAGCATTCCGAATATTGAAAGAGAAACTCTGTAGCACACCGATACTAGCATTACCTGAAGGTTCCGATGATTTTGTTGTTTACAGTGATGCTTCCAAACTGGGATTGGGTTGTGTACTAATGCAGCGTGGAAAGGTTATTGCTTATGCTTCTCGTCAGTTAAAAGATCATGAAAGACAGTATCCTACACACGACATGGAACTTGCAGCAGTTGTTTTCGCGTTGAAGATTTGGAGACATTATCTTTACGGTTCTAAATGTCAAATTTATACTGATCATAAGAGTCTCCAACATATTTTCGATCAGAAGGAACTAAATATGAGGCAAAGAAGATGGCTAGAATTGGTGAATGATTACGACTGTGAAATTCTTTATCATCCGGGAAAGGCGAATGTGGTAGCTGATGCACTAAGTCGTCAAGAAAGGAGTGGAACAATAAGAACTATTTCACTACGAGCTGAACTCCTACCTAACATCTTTGACGAATTGCAGAAGTGTCAAATAGAAGCTTTTCAAGAAGAACATTTGAAACCAGAACGGTTAGTGGGTGTATCGGCATTGCTTGTAAAAGATGATCGTGGGTTGTTGTGTTTGGGAAACAGAATATGGGTGCCTCGTTTGGGTGGTTTACGTGATCGGGTATTACAAGAAGCTCATCAATCTCGTTTCTCTATTCATCCAGGTAAAAATAAGATGTATAAAGATTTAAAACAATTTTATTGGTGGCCGGGAATAAAAAGAAGTGTTGCTCAGTATGTGGAAGGTTGTTCTACTTGTAAGAAAGTGAAGATTGAACATCAAAAGCCGTTTGGACAGTTACAGCGATTAGAAATACCGATGTGGAAATGGGATCAGATTACTACAGATTTCATCATGAAGCTACCAAGGACTCCGAAGGGATTTGATGCTATTTGGGTGATCGTTGACAGATTGACAAAGTCTGCTAATTTCTTACTGATAAAAGAAACCTATCCGTTGGAAAGATTAGCTAAGTTGTATATTAACGAAATAGTAACCCGACATGGAGTTCCAATCTCGATCATTTCAGATCGTGATAGTCGTTTTACTTCAAGATTCTGAAGAAGTTTCCAAAGAGAAATGGGAACGCAGATAAAGTTAAGTACATCATATCATCCTCAAACTGATGGTCAGAGTGAACAGACGATTCAGACTTTAGAAGATATGCTACGGGCTTGCATTGTTGATTTTGGGGGATCATGGGATAAGCATTTACCGTTGATTGAATTTGCCTATAATAACAGTTATCATTCCAGCATACAAGCGACACCGTTTGAAGTTATGTATGGTAGAAAATGCCGGACTCCTCTGTGTTGGAACGAAGTGGGAGAGAAACAGTTAGCAGGGCTAGATATAGTTCAGTTAACCGCGGATAAGATTACTCAGATTCGGGAACGATTGAAAGTGGCTCAAGATAGACAGAAAATCTACGCTGACCGACGTCGAAAGCCGTTAGAATTCCAAGTTGGAGATTTCGTAATGTTAAAAGTCTCGCCTTGGAAAGGAGTCATTCGATTTGGCAAGCAAGGTAAGCTCAGTCCGAGATACATCGGGTCGTTTGCAATTACATAAAGGATTGGTGAAGTAGCCTACAGGTTGGATCTTCCGCCCGAGTTAAGCAGGATTCACAACTCGTTTCATGTATCAAATTTTCGAAAGTGTTTAGTTACGCCGGATCAGGCCGTTTCTCTACCAGATATACAAGTTGATGAAAAGCTGAATTGTGTGGAAGAACCTGAAGCAATAGTTGACCACAAAGTTAAATTGTTGCGGAACAAAGTAATCAGACAAGTGAAAGTTCAGTGGAGACATCATAGGGGTCAGGATGCTACTTGGGAATCAGAATCAGAAATGAAAACTAAGTACCCGTACCTTTTTGCCTAACCGAATTCCGGGACGGAATTCTTTTAAGGGGGAGATGATGTAATACCCCGGGTAAGTTCGTTATTTAAAGTCTCGTTCCGTTAAATTATTTAACTTTACAATTGATGATTAGGGTAAGATTGAGCTAATTCATAAATTAAAGGTGTTTTGGTCATTAGGAAATAGTTCAAGGACTAAGATTGTAAATTAAGTAATATCTTATCCCTTAGACCATCCAGATATTTTCAGAAAACAAAAACCATTCAGATTAGTGTGTGTGTGGGTTTTGAGAAGGGAAGAAGAAGAAGAAAGAAGGGTATTGTGGCTAAAGGCTTCATTTTGGTGTACTTAGAAGTGATTTGAGGTATGTCTTCTTTACAATTTATGTTTGTAATTGCTATTAGGAAGTATCTATCGGATTAGAATTATCACATCTGGACTGGGGATGAATTCAGTCGATTTCTGGGTAAAATGGAACAAACCGACAGAGGTTTCCGGACACAGTATGAAGGTGCCCGGTAGTCTCGTTGGTAGTGTCCGGTAGTTTTCCTTGCAGGTGTCCGGTAGTCGAAGTGTCCGGGTAAGTTACTTTTCCGCAAGTTTCCGGTTAAATTAAGATACTGGATGGTGTCCGGGTGTTATCCGGATTATTCATGTTGTCCGAAAAGTTATGCTATCCGGATTGAATGAGCTGTCCGGAAAGATGTGTTGTCCGGATAGTTTGGGTTGTCCAGAAACTTGAGCTGTTTTGGTTATTTTTGAGATTTTGATGCTTTTAAGTGTCCAATAATACTGTGTTTTGTTGGACTTTGGATAGAGTATAAATGAAGACTGAAAATACTATGGACTTGACTTAAGTTCGGGTTTGGGGAAGATATTTGAGGAATTAAGTTATTCTAAGTTCTTTGACTATTAAGTAAGCCTTATGTATTCATTTGGTAAAGAGGAGTATGTATTTGATTTGTACAGATTCTGTGAATTTGAAGTGAAAGCAGAGTCGTTTTGAGAAAAGCTTGGAGAACGTTTTGATAGACTAACAGGTTAGTTTTTCTTCAAAATGTTTTCAAACTGGAATACATATATGTGTGTATTGAATATGTGATTATGTGCTTATGTTTGAAATATAATATGTGGAGATGTATATTATATTTACATGAGTATTACACTATGAGAGAGTGTGTTGGCCGGGCTTAGGACCGGTGGTGTTGGCTGTAATATTCGTACGGCGGTGTTGGCTGTAATTGTCATACAGCGGAGTTAATTTATTAGTTGGCTTGCAACCAACTAATATGGCCATGGGATTGAGACAGGAAAAGTACACGATGCGTGAGTTATGATTGGTATTTATCTTATGTGATATATATGGTATTTGTGCAAATGGTTTTAAAAATGACCGGGATTTTCTCACTTAGACCATTGGGTCTAACCCTCATTTTGTTTTTAAAATATGTATTCCAGGTCGTGGATCAAGTAAGGACAAGTAAGAAGGGTAATCGGTGAATAGCTTTTGAGAAGGCGTATAATTTTGAAGATCATGACATGTTTTGTAGTTATGATGTAATGTAACTAGGGAAAAGTTTGTAATGAAATCAGTATTATTATTGTAAAGACTAAGGGACCAAAGTTGTTATGTAATATATCTTTTGTTATTAAACGACGTTATGCAATATATGTTAATTGTTGTATGTTTTGGGAACCGGGTTGTTACAAAGTAAGCATGGCATCTATTATATTTAATATCTTGTCATCAGAATCTATTTAATGAGGCCTTCTTTATTTTACAGGCAAAGATACAAAAGAAGAACCAATATCACCAACCCGCATCACACGAAAAGTGATTGATGAAATAAATGTTGTTAGTATGGACGAAGGTAATAATTATTATGTAATTTCATTCATTGTTATTACCGATGAACTGATGATACCATAATATTTACAGAGTTAGACCCACAGTTAAATGGACGGCGAAGTTCACTGAGAAGCAGTACCAAACATACATCAAATGATAAAGCTAAATGAGATGGAGTTATCGAATATCTGGAGGCGTTAAGTTTAGACGAAGGTATCACATCAACAATATTGCTAATTTGCAGTGTATTAATTAATTCATCACATATTAACTGGAATTCAAGTTTACAGATATGGAAAATGCTGAAGTGTCACGTAAAAGGGGCGCACGTAAAGGTGAAACAATGAATGAGGTTAAGGGTGATCGCAAACGTGAGCCATTTGTAGCGAATGTTTGCAACGGTGGCATACATGGACCTGTTAGAGCGGAGAGAGACTGTAGATAAGCGGTTCGAGATGGTGTGTTAAGAACAAGGACAACCCCAAGGGCTCTGCATGAAACAATACAAATACTTACCAAAACTCAACGTGATGCAGTACGTAGCATGGGGCTTGGATCTTTACTGAATTTAAAACAGAAGGTATTCCATCCAGGCTTGGTTTTTATGTTGTAGATAACCTAGATACTACAAGGATGACCTTGAGAGTTAGGAATGGATCCATCCCTATAACGCTAGAATCGATTCATCACATGTTACGGTTGCCATTAGGAGGGATAGATTTGTTGGATGAGGAGCCTTCACCAGATTCACTAGGGAATTCACTAACACACCAAAACGAAACGATAGAATTGTGTTTTTTATTTATTCCATCAATGAGGATTGAATTAACAACACCACAGATGTAAAGTAAATTGAATAAAACATTTGTTATAGTTCATCTTAACGTAATTATTTAGCGCGTGATGTATACTCTTGCAAATAACGATTAATATCCTTTGATTCAGAATTGTTGACATCATCGACTGGAAAAGCATTGCAATCATCAGACCCAGCGGCTGTTTCAGCGACGTGAGGTGAAATAAAAGAGGATAGAAATAGGTCATCGTTCTCGATAACATCTTGAACATGAATTTCATTAAGAGAAAGTGGTTCGTCATCCGTATTCACCATAACTAATTGAGAGTTATCGAATTCTGGGTTTTTTGCTTGAATGATTGGTTTACAGGTCGTATTAGATATCATGGTTTGTTATTGTGAAAACCGTTTATTTTGATTAGAGAAAACCGTGATCTCGATGAAACGGTTGTGGATTTCATCAATTCAAATTATAAAGATTCTGGTTTCCCTAATTAATCGGTATAAAATCGAACTTATTTCAAAAATCATAATTATCATCATTTCCATAATTAACGACGGGATTAGAAATGGACGAAAATGCCCTTTAATATGTAATTAACAAATTTTGATTAAGAAAAATTTTGATTGGTCGAAACAGGATTTCCAAAGTTTTCAAAGTTAGGGTGGTTTTCATAATATCACTCCCCTATATATATATATATATATATATATATAGAGGCGGGTTCAAACGAGGAGCGTACCAATTTAAGAGAACGTGAGGAGCAATTGACAGTTATGAATCACATGTGATTGGCAGTTGTGGATCACATGTGATTCACAACTGATCTGGACTCGAATTGACAGTTATGAATCATTAATGATTTACAGTGTTGAATCACATGTGATCCGCGACCTGCAGCATCGCGCCACGCCTCGCGCCACTTTTGCGCGAATTTTCGAGAAGTTCCGATTTTTTAGCAGTGTAAATCATATGTGATCCGAAGCACGGGAGTGCTCCTCACGTTCTCACGTTTTGACGCGCTCCTCACGTGAACCTTCCTCTCTCTCTCTCTCTCTCTATATATATATATATATATAGGAGTGTGAGAAGTACTTTTAAACCGTTGATCACTTTTAATCAAATATCCTCTCATGAATTGCGGCTTAAAAGGGAATTGATCTGGTGTTTCTCGGTGCATCTCATCCTAATGTTTGTCCATTTCTCATCCAACGGGTGATGGTTACTTCTCACACTTTTCATCATATTTGACACTTCTCACCGAACCCAACATCTCTCTCTCTCTCTCTCTCTATATATATATATATATAGAGAGAGAGAGAGAGAGAGGGAGAGAGAGGGAGGTTCCGGGGAAAACCTCAAAAACATAGAAAACTGAGGAACACCCTAGTAGCTCTTAATCTAGACGGAATGCACTTGCGCATACAAGTAAATTAAGTTGTTTTTTT
Organism: Saussurea involucrata; assembly: GCA_033807775.1. NCBI lineage: Eukaryota > Viridiplantae > Streptophyta > Magnoliopsida > Asterales > Asteraceae > Saussurea > Saussurea involucrata. Next base: position 78,846,600 of record CM066320.1, on the reverse strand, counting down.
GGTTTTTATACACAAGTATGCACGTGTGCATATTACAAATTACTTGTATGCACAAATGCATACCGTCCAAATGAAGGGCTACCGGTTGTTCCTTCGGTTTTCCGTTTTTTTTGAGGTTTTCCCCTAAACCTGACTCTATATACCTTTATCTACTTCCAACTATATTTATCTCTAATTTTGTTATCATGACGTAAACTTTAACAAATTCTTATACATGAAAGTGATTAAATGTATGTAAAAAGTTTGTGAAAATAACTTTGAGTGAAAATAAAGGTAGATGAAAGTAATAGAAAATGGTTGAAGGTAGATTAATATTGTTGAAAGTAAATGAAGTTAAACAAAAAAAAGTAGACTCATCCAAATAATCAGAAGCGTTTTCATCATTCTCACAAGATATCAATTCGTAATGTATAATTATTTATTAAAAATATCCCATTTTATTAACTATAAGTCTATAAGTTAGTTTTTTTTCAAGTTATTGAATTATTTATTAAAAATATCCAATTTATTTATTTAAAATATCCCATTTTTTTTAACTATAAGTTAGTTTTTTAAGTTATTTCAGGTAACATTTAAATAAGTTTGAGTAATTTTTCTTTAATTTTTAGTTAGTCTATTTTAAGTTTTCAAACATGTCTTTCTTGATTGTTTGCATTATCATATACTCCTACCATCCCTAAATAAATATTTACATTACTATTTTAACCATCAATCGAGGTGTGGTTACAACTTACAACCTCATTAGCTACATCATTGTCCAAGCATAAATATTTCAAAACTACAGTTACAATTAACAGAAACACGTAACGTTTTTATATACCAAATCCTTCAATTTGAGAAGGAAAAAAAGATCATCTTTATATCTATCTTTTGGAGTTTGCAATAAAAAGGTTTTCATCGGGTCACATAAATATTGGGGTTATTTCAAAACGTAGAAAGGAAAATAAAACGATAGTTCAACCGATCAGACATTGTCTTTGATCTCAATTGGTTATTAGTTCAAGTTTTTTAGAGTTATAAAAAGTTTTACCAAAGTGTTATGTTTAAAGAGTTATGAAATTAGTTATAATACATACAAATTAATGGAGACATTCACAATTATCATAAAGAAGAGAGAGGAACATGTATATGATGGTGAGAGAAAGAGAGAGGGTGCATCTTTTAAATTTTAATGTCCAAAATAAGAAGTCTACCTTCCAAAAGGTTTTGTACACAAATGACAATTAAGCCCACCAAGATTTCCCAATCTCAAATTTACTTATTCCCATACACCTACAATATACACATAACAGAAATATAATGCATCCAAGATAACTAAGTTCAACAATAGCTTCTATTTTCAACCATGCAAGTATATAAAAAAAAAATATATATATATATATATATATATATATATATATATATGTGTGTGTGTGTGTGTAGGGGAAGGTGTGGACCGTCTTTAACACGACATGTGACATTTTCATCAAAAATTTAGACATTTTATTCATTATGAATTGTGATTAATGATGAATAACATTGCCATATTTATTATAAATGTGTTATTCATATGAAAAATTCTCGGATTCCTCATGAAATTTTCTTATATATAGATAGAAGAAAGATCATGTAAGAATAAGAGTTAATGTAAAAAGTGTAAGAAGGGATTTGGACCGTTGATCACTTTTAGTTCTTGTTGATCTGATGGTTTAGATTAAGTCTTGAAATAACCCATTAATTAGCTTAAAAGGGTATTTTCAATTGATATTCGATAAGAGGTGGAGACCCTTCTTACATTTTCCACGATAACTACTAATCTTATCAAAAACCAACTATATATATAGGGAAGAGATCAAGTACAAATTGTCGATTTCATTAAAAAAGTTAATGAAATTGGTTCGGAAATTGTTTTATTTGATAAAATGGTGTCACAGATTTTTTTTGATGAAATTGTTTCTTATATTTGTGTTTTTTTATGTAAAAATATAATTGTTTATGTATTTTCTCATTCTGATAAAAAAATTACTTTTACATAATTAACATAAATATATGAAACAATTTTTCTTCACAAGTTAGATGATTTATGGAAACAATTTCATTAATTAAGCAATGAAATCGAAGCACGGTTTGCAAAATTAGGATAGTTTGCAACTAAAACTAGCTTTATATATATTCTAGAAAAAACGAAAAAAGAAATGATAACGTCAGGAAAACCCTAATAACCATTCATTTATACCTATAATTGAAAATATTTCCTGAAATCTATGTGCGTACATATAAATGGTTATTAGACTGTTCTCCGGTTTTCTAATTTTTTTTTTGTTTTGGTTTTGTCCCCAACTTAACCCTATACGTTTATTCATATGTGTTCTTTTTTTTCTCTAGATTCTTGGAAAATGCATATAACATAGCAAAAGGATCCATCTCCCTTGCTATAAACCAACATAAAAATTTCTAAACTCAAATGCTTCTGGGTATAACAGCACAGCAGCATGTTCAGAAAGAATCAAATGGAAAAGTCAAACTCTGGACTCTTTAAGATGATTCTGAAAAGTCAAATTTCTGGGGGAACTAAAAATATTTGATACCTACATGATAAATAGCATCATCTTTATAACAAAACAACCAACATAAAAAAGAATCAAATTAGGAAAAATATTCATCAACCCAACAACCCAAATTCTTCAACCCTTTTCTTTTTCACAATTCACACATGAATGAATGCAAATCACACCACATAAACCCATAAAATAATCTAAAAAGGACAGTAAAATTAAATACAAAACAGAAAGAGGGTGTCAAATTCTTCACAATGAATGAAAAAAAAACAGATATATTTTATATAAATAATATGATAATGTTTTGTTTTGTTTTTTGTTATGAATAATGGAAATGAATCATGCCTGGCTTCATCCCTATATGCCTAAAACATTCAAACACAAACAACACACCTGCTACATTGTAGAACACTCCAACGTCGTCGTTTCTTCTTCTTCTTTTTCTTCCATATCATCTTCTGTAGAAAGACCTTGGGTTTAACAATGGTGGCAGGTCTATGTCTTTGGAAGCCAAAAGGGTAGGTTTGACATTGCACAAGTTCAGAAGCAGAGGCACTTTTGGTCAAAAAGAAAGTATGCAAAAGGGTTTTTTTTAGCAGAATTTAGTTTGAGAAAGAGAGAGAAAAAGGGGGTTTTGTTTTAGGGATTTGAAGAAGGAGAAGAAGAAGAAGAAGAAGAAGAATAATGATGGAGAATGGGTGTTTTTGAGAAGGAGGGGTGAGAAGGCATTTTCAACTTTCTCTTTGTTCCTTATTCTGGTAAGACTCTACGATTTGTCTCTGTTCTATGTGTGTCTCTTACCCATTGTCCCCATTCCCAAACCCCATTACTTTAACCCTCCATTCTTTTGTCCTTTTTCCTTCCCTAAATTATTCCTCATTTAATTTAATTTGGATTAAAATTAAAATAAAGGTGATCTAAGACTTTAAGACGATCAACTCCCCGCAACACCAAACTCCTCCTTAAAGTGTTATACAGTTTTGAAATAACAACTTCTACACTTATGTAAGACCAAACTTCTTTCTAAAGTAATAAATTATAATTTAATAAATTAATTGAAAAATATAATATAACTAAAATTTTACTTTTGTTTTCTTTTATCTATTAGTATTTGTATTTTCGTAATTTTTTATATTAATGTATTTTTATTTTAGTAATTTAAATAAAAAAATTGCATAAAAATATCATTCATTTTGGGGTTGTTTGACATTTGCTGAATGGTTTGGTGCAGGATGATTAAGTGGTCAGAATGATTAAGAGGCTCTTATGCTATAGTGCAAAATGAAATATGGTTGTTTGATAATTGTTCATAATGAAATTAGGGCGCTGAATGATTAAGGGAGACCCAAGATACAAAATCATTCAAAGGGTTTTAGAACCATTAAGAGACAAACAACCCTTAAAATAAATTGTGGATAAGAAATTTTAATAAGACGAATAAGAAATAATGTTCAAATAAACTAATGAATGAATTAAATTTAATAAACATATTAATAATTAATGTTTAAACAAACAAATAAATAAATTAAATTAAACAAAAATGGATATGTTTTATATATATTTCTTTGTGAAATGCCTTGCTAAACTTACAAGACTTTGCAAAACTTCCAAGGTCTTGCTAAACATACAAGACCTTGCAAGCCACATTGCATGTCATGTCATCTTGTAAGGCTTTGTGTAAGATGTGTGAGGATGCTCTAAGAGCATCCACAAACCATGTTGCACAAAACCTTGCAAGATAATATGGCATGACATGTAAATTGTAAGATTTTGCTAATTTTAAAAGACCTTTCAAGATGCCACATGAGATAAAACAAATATATTTTTATTTAATTTAATTTCTTTACTAATTTGTTTAAACATTAATTATTAATATTTTTATTAAATTTAATTAATTTATCAGAACATTATTTTTGTATTATTTTTATGAAAACTTCTATTCACATATTTTGAATAAAGAAAATAAAAAGTAAAATTTTAGGTATCTATATTTATAATTAATATATTATTTATTTTATAATTATCTACATTATTTATATTATAAACAAACTATATTTAATATTTTTGTGATATTAAGTTATTAAAATAAGTAAATAAAACATAAAGTAGTTGATAATGTGGCGATAGAGAACAATTTAGAAAGAAGTTTGGTCTTGCATGGATGTAGACAGTGTTATTGCAAAGCTGATGTGACACTTTAAAAAGAAGTTTGGTCTTGCATGGATGCAAATGGTCTAAGAGTGTGCTTAATAACTATGTTAAGATAATAATAAAAGAGATTTTAACAAAAAAATTGTTCCAACGGTTATGCTATATTGTATATTAAAATGAAATAAAAAAATAGGAAAGAGATTATAAAAATATATAAATTTAGAGAAGTCTTTCAAACTTATAACTTTTTACACATAAAAGATACTGGAATTAAATGTAGAGGGGAGGGAAACAATATTTATTAGAGGCCTACTTTATTGCTCCAAATATAAAGATTTACTTTACTGCCCTCTATTTTTATAGTGTTTTAGTGTTGGGTTGGAGATGAAAACACCTGTATTTTTGTGTTTTTAGGTAGCGTTTGATATGCAAACTAGATGAGACAGGATAGGACAGGACGGGACAGAACTGGACAAAACTAAACTAATTGTCTGTTCTGCATTTTGTACGACTAGAACAGGACGGGACAAAACTGTTGAAATGACTAAATTGCCCCTAAAATGATTGTAATATTTTTTCTATATAATAATTATAAGTGCCTCAATTTGACTTAAATATTTAATGATTTTACTAATAAAAGTTACAGTAAACTGCATAAATAACACATTTATTAATATAAAATTATTAAAACATATTTATAGTGGGTGTCTTCCTCCATTTTTGTGTTTCTTCCCAGGTCCTTCCTTCAAGAATCAAACCAGGGGCATCGTCTTCCTTCAAACACCGTTCGAAGTTCGTCTTTTTTCTTTGCGTTTCTTTCCAGGTTCTTCTTCTTCCACCACCATCCCATCTCTTGCTCATCGATCTACAAACATAGATCTGGACATTTGTAGGGTTCGATCGACTTGCAAGAGGATTTGCAGAGTTCGATCAATTTGTAGGAGGCTTCATCGATTTGCAGAGTTTGATCGATTTGCAAGAGGAGTTCAATCTTATCGTGTTTTAGGTTTTAGGTTTCAGACTTTTTTGTTTTGTTTAGAGGGTAAATAAGTCATTTTCACTTTAGTCCAAGGTTGTTCCATGTATTTGGGTGGAACAAAAAATGTTTGGTTTTGTCCCACGAAAATGTGTTTTTGTCCCACCTTGTCCTTGTTCTATGTTACGCCAAAGATGGTACTAATTTTTTTTATCCCGTCCCGTCCCATCCAGCCTGCGTACCACACGCACCCTAAATAAATCAACGACCTGTCCTTGTGGTTGCGTTAAGGACCCAACTTGTAAATATGCAACCATACGGACACGATCCGTTGATTTTTCAAAAAAAAAATAACAAAAACCTTATTATACATATAACCACCCGGACGAAACATGAAATTTACACTTAAATTAACGTGTTTTTTCGATTTTCCTCATGGTTTATCATTTTGTTCGGTTTCATATTTTTTTGAAAGTTAAGAGTATTTATTAAAACATCTGTTGTATTGATTTGGGTAAATGTTATCTATGCATACATCACATCATGAATCTTAAATTCAAGTGGAGCTGAACATACCCTATTTATTTCGTTTGTTTTGATTTGGTTTATTAACTTGAAGATACAAGGTCTTGTTTGTTTAAATATACATAACAATCGACTTTATAATCTAATAATCATGAATTTAGTCGATGCAAGATAAATTACTATAGTTACCAAAACAACCATTTAAATAAAACAAATATAATATATTGTATCAAGATTGAACCAATTTAGTATTTAATTAATTCAAATATCCATATTTTTTATGATTTAACCTTTTAGTCACTTCTCTCCGATTTCTACCAAAATAGCATTAGATATGTAAAAACTAGGTCTGCAATACCTCAAAAACACAAAAAAGAAAAAACGAATCTGATCAATTGTTCTTTTAAAAAAATTATATTGGGGACCTAAGGTACACAATTGCGGATATGAGTCAGAAAAATATTTATAAAGAAAATCGTTCAAAATCGTACTTTTTTGGTGTTTTTGAATTGGGGACCTGATGCTATTTTGGTACGTGAAAGAGATGTGACTTAAAGGTTAAACCACATGTGTAAAATGATTATTTATAATAACCGTGATCTGCAAATATTGTGTTAAGGAAAATATTGATGGAAATATAAGTTCAGGGCCCTAATTGCAAATAAAAGAAAAGGGGCCTATGTGCAATATAGGAAAGTAATAAAAGACCCTAAAACCTTATTTTCATCTTATGTTGGTGAAAGTGGAGGCTGGAGAGAGAGCATAGAGATTTTTGGAAGATCGGTCAGAGTGCAATCGGAAGGAAGCAAGGAAGTGTTGGATTGGAGATGGATTCTGCATCAAATTCTTCAAGGTAACCTTCTATATTATCTTTTGTTCTTTGTTTTCTCTCGAATGTTTTAGCTAATCGGGTTTTGTAAGAAAATGGTTAAAAGTTTGTTGTTAATGGGTTTTGGGTGATGAGGTTGGGATTAAATGTCATGGAAATGATAAGGAAGGTTTAGACATGAAATTTCTTCAGTTAAAAGGCTTAAAATCGGATTGGTGAGGTTTCTGGGTGTTTTGTTCGATAAAACCCCGTGTCCGAATAGTTTTATCAGGGAAGTTATCCGGATAATTTTATCAGGGAAGTTACACAGATAGTTTTATCAGGGAAGTTATCAAGAAAGTTATCAGGAAAGTAATCAGGAAAGTATCTGGAAAGTAGGTAACCAGACTGTTATCTGGACTATGCTACTCGAGAGCACTTTCTGTCTGGTTGACTTCATTCCCCGAGTGAGTTGCGAAGTAAGCTTTCGAGGCTTGAGTAAGAGTTGAGAGAAATCGTCAAAAATTATTCGGGTGGCTTATCTTTCTCATTATTTTTCGTAGGTGTTCCTTTTAGAGATCAGAGGCGTAAATGAGGAGACCTAAACAAGGGCAACAAGTGAGTCTTTCTAGCTGAAAATGTGTTGACTGATGAATTATTTGCCACACATGAGATGTTGAAACTGCATGTTTATTTTAATATGAAACTGCATGTTTTACTATGTTGAGAAAGTTGAGTTATCTTGTATGCATACATTTGGAAGTAGACATGTTATGGCTAAGTCGGGGGAGGGTGGTGTGTCCCGCCATAGCTCATATCGGGGGAGTGTGTACCGTTTATGCCATGGGGGTGTGTCCCAGTTAAGGCAGTGTGAGTCAGACACGTTGTCACAGGAGTGCGTGACTTCAATGTGCCAATTATATGTGTAGTTCTTGTGATCGAAAGTTTAAATGTTTTAATGTGAAGAATTGTGTATAAATGTTTATAAATTGTTTTAATCTTCTTTGTTGGTGCGAATGTTTCTTATTAGAGGGAACTCACTAGACCTCATGGTCTAACCATCGCTTTTCAAAAACTAAACCATTTCAGGGAAGCATTTAGTAGGAGGCTCGAGTAAGGGCAAAGCAAAGAAGTAAGCTTGGAGCGTTGGCTAAAAGATAGTCTTGTTATGTACTCACTATACCCAGACTATATCTAGCAAATTTCCCAGCTGTTTAATAGGTTGTTTCCGCAAACCTTGTATGCACTCGTGTTTTCGAGATTGTATTTTGGGGCCATTTGGGCGAGTTATTTATTTATTGCTGTTTATGCTTTAACTGTTGAGTTAGGTTGTTACAGTTGGTATCAGAGCCATAGTTTAAGGGATTTAGGTGACCAGATGGGCCTAAACTTAAACTGTGGAGTAAAGGGAGACACAACTGAGATATAGGATTCTTTAGAAAAGATCAGTCTAAGTGCACTAATGATAGGGTAGTGAGGACCGTTATGTAAGGTAAATTTGAAATTACATATGGCCAATGTAATTGTGAATTTATAAGTGCATGAGTGTGCTCAATTGCTCTTGTTGAGAATATCGATGGGTGTGGTAATGTAGTGAGTCCTGACCTTGCAATGCTAGCATATGGTTGATGTATTGTGAGGGATCACATATGGTGTAATGTTTATGCCTTCTAGAAGAGGTGTGTTCGGAAGGTCAATGAGTCGGCTAGGGGCAGAACTTCTTGGGTTAGAAAGGTGTGAATTGATAGGCGGGTTTACACCCCCCTAAATCTACCGCAAGTGTACGGGTCGAATCAAGTAATAGTACTTAGAAAGTACGAGTATCGAACCAAAGGAACTAGGTGTCAAGTACCACAATGACTGTATAGATTATTAACTAGACTAACACAAATTGATTTGGTTTGTTGATTATCGGAACACAAATTAAAACTTTAATTAATTCATATAAGAGAGAGAGTTGGAGGGTTGGACTCCTCAGGTAAACAATCACTTAACTAACAGATTTGATATGATTGAAATAACTTCAGGAAGACATGCATAATCACATTCCATTACTATACTCTATCAAGCTATAGCAAATATCATTCAACACATTGTACCATCATTCGATCTTAACAAAAGTAATTGAACAATCAGTGATTAAAAGCCACAACGAATGAATTATCATATTGCTATCTCAAATTCATCCACGACATACATGATTAATCAAACCTCAAAACTTTTCTCAAAGGTTAAAGATTCATAAAATCAAATAATAGTTGATCGGACTATTACAAGCATTAAGAACAATCCTAAATGTTCATCCATCTATATTAAACCAATCATATCTGCTGTAAAGCTAAACGATTATCAAACCATGATTCAAACCAACCCCCAACATGAATGGATTAGTTCATATTAGGGGTTTCAAAACTCTGAAATGAAAAGATGGAAATGAAAGTAAACATGCTTTGTTCTACAAGAAATGAAATCTAAGAACTCCCTGAAAAAGCCTAAGCCGCCGATGAACGTACTCGTTTCGCCTTGTGATTCTCGTTACTTGATGTTTCTAGCCTCCCACTTGCCTTCAAAAATCGTCTCTTAGCTCCCAAAATCGCCCAGAAAAAGTCCCAAGACGTAATTGATGATGAATGACCACAACCCTAGCCGACATATAGGATAAAAATGCTCAGGGGCTTGGCGCGTGTGAACTCGCGCAAGGAAACACGTCGAGGACTGGAATGTTTGATGGGCAGAGGGCTGCGCGTTTGGAGGCGTGGATCTTGACGCGCCGAGAGGCGCGCTGAGCACTGTTTGGTCCTAAAATCCGAATTTCTCTTTTTCGTTCAGGAATGTTGTGGACTTGCTCCAATTGATCCAAAGACTCTTCCTTCATCACTCATTCATAAAAACCTGTACTTACTCACAAAAAACATTAAATTCTACTATTTTACTTGGAAACTCACAACTAACTGACCGATTTTGGGATCAAAATAATGTCGTAAAACAATATTATCATGAATGACTAGTTAAGGGTAAAAACTCCTAGTTTCTAGTGAGTACCCATTCTCAGAGTTGACGTGTCGATCATTCGGGATGGTAAGGAAGAAATGTGTTGGAATCTTGAAAGCTTCAATTCAAGGGCGAGTGGGGGATTTGAGCCTTGACTCCTTAGTCAAGCGATTCAATGGAAAGAATAATGAAGGAAATATTGTAGGTTCCCAGATTCACGTTGTATCATATTAATGGTAGTGAAATAGACAACGGAAGCATATTAAATAAAGCCATTAATATGAGTGATTGTGTAAACGATAAATGAACTATGAGAATCAAAATATTGAACAGTAAATGATAACAGGATCAGATATAAAAGTTGCTCATATATTGATAATGAATCACACCAAGAACATGTTCAAGTGTGTTCGGAAATCTCACAGGACAACAATATCGTACGGAGGTAGTGCTCGGGATTGCTGCAGTGTGTGCTTAAACAATTATGGGAAACTACTCTTCCCAAAGCTTACAATTGTTTGTTCCACTACCTCTCTATTTATAGCCCTGATAAAGTGAAGGCAGTGTACTATCGTACCCTAGAATGACACGTGGAAAGTGTGTCTCCTATTTTTAGGGCATACGTGGAAAGTATGGACACTTGTCTAACACTTGGGATTTCTTACGAAACTTAGGCATCACAGAGGTCTTCACTACAACAGAGCTCGTAGACCAGAGCTCTTTTGGTCTTCGGGTTGTGAACAGTTCTTCTGTTGATCTTCTGACAGAGCTCTGTTGAGCTCTGTTAATTCCACCAGAACTCTGTTGAGTTCTGTTGATCTTCTTGAAGCTTTTTCTTCTAAGTCTTCTGCTGCATCTCTGATGGTCTTCTGACTTGATAATATTTTCAATACTTTTACATTACAGATACTTGGGTCTAACAATCTCCCCCTAAGTATTGAAAATAAAAAATTTGAAACAGAGATGTAAACAAAAAGAACAGAGAATATTTACCTCTGTTAGCCTTTGTACTATTCTTCTAAGATATTACAGTGCATGGTAAGAAGTAGTACATTTATGCATTGTTATCTCCCCTAAGAATTCTGTCGAATCTTTTGATTAGAGTACGGAAGTCCAGCATCAGATCAATCTGGTCGATGAAGAGTTTCTGCTGTTCTTCTGGACACTTACTTCTTGGGAGATTTTGGATTATGTTCTTGAGGTATACTAGCGACTCACTCGAGTACTTGTGGGCTTCAGCTGCTCTGATGGCCTTCTTTGTGCCCTTCTGTTGGCAGACAAAGACTGGAGGATCTTCTACTATGGTTCCAGTTCTGTGATGACCATAACCCTCAAGGTTTTCATTTGGTGGTGCAATCGCTAGTTTCTCTACTTTAAACTTTATGCCTAGCTGATAATCAATCTGTATTCTGAGATTGATGTGCTCTTGCATAGAGAATCTGACTTCTGGTAGCGCAGTTCTGGCCGGTGTGTATCTTTCTGATAAGTTCAAGCAATATGCGTGGAGTAAGATCAGGTCGTATGGGTTCAGAAGGATGAGATCATTGTCATTGAAGATTTCATTTCTGCCTTCTGTTGATTCCACAGTATACTCATGGTATGTGACCCTGTCGTGTTGAAACTTCTTGTGCTTGATGTCCAGAATTCTGCGAATACCGAAGTTTATATTGAAGGCTCTATTCTGATTTGACTTGGTTTGGATGAACTTTAGCCTTGCATCAGAAATGGTGTTTATTCTGATTGGGTTGAGGTATGGGTTAATGGGTACGGCATTTACAGGGATGATGTCTCTGTCAGCATATAGAAATGCAAATACCGTTTCTAAGGCAGGTTTTTCAGTATGAAAGGTAGAGGTTTCTGGGTTCTGTTCTGTTACCATTGGGTTTCGGTCATCATGGGTTTCTGCCATAAGAGTGTCGATGTGAGCAGATTTCTGAGTAGCTTGAGGTTGGGCTCGACTTGTTTGTCCTTCAGCAGAGGATGGGTCTGTCCTCTCTGGTTCTTTTGTTGGAGATGTAGGAGGGGTATCTAGGCAGATGATCTCTGGTGGTTCTTGTGTTGACGCTTCTGTTGGTTTGATGACTCTGTCCTTGAACATGTAGTCAAATGCCACCACCGTCATTTCTGGCGTGTGTTCCTCTGAGGCACCACCATGTCGGTTGTTGATGTTGAAGTCAACGACCCTTTGTTGAGATCTTTGTCAGAAGGATGGGATTGAAAAAAAATAATAACTCTGGCATGGTTATGTTGTTGAATTTTGTAAGAGTACGAGAGGTCAATCCGGAGAAGAGGGTGTACCTAATAAGATGTTGGACCATCTTGTGTGAGCATTTTGATGATGGAAGAATGCTAGTTGGATGGGTGATTTTCTACGAAGTTTGGATGATTCGTATAGGGATGAAATGTTTAGCACAACCGAAGTGAGTTCACTGATTTTATTGAATTGCAAATGGAGCGCGCCTTATCTCTTTGGACTGGTTACTTGGAGATTTAATGAACCAACGAGGAACGAAGACTTGTTTGAGTAGACTAGATAATCGTGATTTTGTGGTTCATCTAGATTTGGGGAAAGAGAAAGTCGTGAGATAACCTTAGTTCAAATATGTTGGTGGGTATGAAGGAAAGATTTATTATGTGTACGAATGATCGCGAGAACCTTGTGTATGGTGTGGTGTTGTGGTGTGGAGATTGTGTGGATAAGTTAGTGTCATCTTTTGTCAAAGTGGACGTGAAAGACATTGGTGTGGTAACGTGTTGTTAATGGAGGATAAGTTTAGATGGAAGTCCGTGCTCATAGATTTCTTATGAGTTATACAAAGTGTTAAGTATGTTGTTGAGGTGTACGGATTTTAATTTGGTGTTATGGTATGGTTATTTTCAGAAGAAAAGGGTGGAGCGATAGATTGTGTTTACTTAAAAGAGTAACCATGTGCTTTTTGGTTGAGTAGGTTAGTTTTGGATCATTGATAGATTGATGAAGATGTTGGATTGGTTAGTTACGACGTGTTGTAGTAGATATGCAATCTTTGGGAACGTTGAATCATTACTCGTATGTCAAGAAATTCTCATGAGTAGGATAAATCCGGATGGGAACATGAAGTGTGTGGTGGCTTCGCGTACTAGGTGTCATTTTGGGATGACTTGGTTGGATACCTCAACTTAGAGTTTTGGTGAAACCGTTTGGTTATGTATAGTAATGAAAAGGTGCTGTCGGCACATGTAGAACAGTCGGAAAAGGGGGCAAGTAATGTTTGGTGGGCAGTGCTCCATGCTTAAGTGAAGAAGTGAAGATATATGTAAGAATAAGTGGGTAAGTTCTTGATTTGTTTGGTTTTTGCTCCCTGTTCGTGAAAATTATCAATTTTTTCTTGTCAAAAGTGCTATTTGATTCGTTTTAGTAGTGTCTTCGTGTGTTTTTGGGCTAGTTTTCGTGTTAGTACTAAGTTCTTGCAGATTAATTCTCAGCAAGAGTGCAGAAAGTCATCGAACCGGGTAAGTTTTTCTTGTTTCTAATTGGTTTCGAAGTCCTGGTACTGATATCTCCCGGTAGTAATAACTCCCGGTGCTGATATCTCCCGGTAGTGTCTACTCCCGATATCTCCCGGTAGTAATAACTCCCGGTGCTGATATCTTCCGGTACTTCAACTCCCGGTATTCCATCTCCCGGTACTCCATCTCCCGGTATTACATCTCCCGGTATTACATCTCCCGGTATTACATCTCCCGATACCTAACTTAGTCCCGGTATTACTCAGTTGTGGGACTCGATTTGCCAGTCCCGGTATCACAACTCCCGGTATTTCTCTGTGACTTCCCAGTTGCGGGACTTCTCAATTGCGGGACTTTCCTTTTGCGGGACTCTAATACCGGAAGCTGTAAATTTCGGATTTTTAGGTTTTGTGATTTTTGAACTTTCATAACTTCAAATCATCATAACTCGCTCAAAAATCAGTATTTTGCAATGAAATTTTACAGGGTTAATCGGAGAGTTTGCAAGTATATTGTACGAGATTTTTCGACATAGCAAGGATGCGGCTCACCGCGGGGTAGTTCCCAAGCTTTGGGTACGACTATGATTTCAATCAGAATGGTTTGGGCAACATAGTGGAGCTAAGTTGATTGAAATGAAAAGCATAAGTCTTCTGAACCTCGAGTTTGAGAAAAGGGTGGTTTGATGCGGAAGACGTCCCCATGGAATGGTGTGGTGCGTTCGAGAGAAAAGTGGAGTTGGGCCACGTTTTTGGATCCGTCGAAATTAGGGAGAGAGTTGGAGAGGTAGTGTATGATCTGGTTGTGCTCGATGACATTATGGAGGATTCATAATGTGTTTCACACCTCTATTCCAGAGAGCAGTTATTGGAAGTTGGTATGACGATAACTTTACAAAAAATGCAAGCGAAAATACGTTGACCTTGTCATAGGGTCGGGGACAATCATTAACCGTAGAGTCAAGAAGTTGAGAACCAAGAAATTTACCTTATGGAAGTACACTGGCGTTATTACAAAGGATGGGAAGCAACTTGGGAGGTTGAGGCGGACATGAAGTCCAAGTACCCAAGCGTATTCGACGAAGGAATTCCGATGACGTAACTATTTTGAGGAGGAGGTATAGTAATTACAGTCATCTGCAAATATTCTATTAAGGAAAATACTGATGGAAATATAAGTTCAGGGACCTAATTGCAAATAAAAGAAAAGAGGCCTATGTGCAATATAGGAAAGTAATAAAAGACCATAAAATCATGTTTTCATCTTATGTTGGTGAAAGTGGAGGCTGTCGAGAAAGCAGAGAGATTTATGGAAGATCGATCGATGTGCAATCGGAAGGAAGCAAGGAAGTGTTGGATTGGAGGTGGATTCTGCATCAAATTCTTCAAGGTAACCTCCTATATTATCTCTTGTTCTTTGTTTTCTCTCGAATGTTTTAGCTAATCGGGTTTTGTTAGAAAATGGTTAAACGTTTGTTATTAATGGGTTTTGGGTGATGAGGTTGGGATTAAATGTTATGGAAATGATAAGGAAGGTTTAGACATGAAATTTCTTCAGTTAAAAGACTTAAAATCGGAATGGTAAGTTTTCTGGGTGTTTTGTTCGATAAAACCTCGTGCCCGGATAGTTTTATCAGGGAAGTTACCCGAATAGTTTTAGCAGGGAAGTTATCAGGGAAGTTATCAAGAAAGTAATCAGGATAGTATCCGGAAAGTAGGTAACCAGACTGTTATCCAGACTGTGCTACCCGAGAGCACTTTCTGTTCTGGTTGACTTCATTCCCCGAGTGAGTTGTGAAGTAAGCTTTCGAGGTTTGAGTAAGAGTTGAGAAAGGTAGATAGCAGAAATGTCAGGAATGGACTTTAGCACTGTTCGTATTATGGTGTACTCTTCCTCGGTAACTTGAGATGTGGTTGTCGGTGGGTGGTTGTACCTGAAGGGTAGTTTGAAGTCAGCAAGATATTTCTATTAGTAGCTCATCAGAAGGGAATGTGAGGATATAATTTTCATTCAAGTCTATGTCGATGACATTGTTTTCAGCTCTACGAACCCACAATACTGTTACAAATTTTCAGTCCTCATGAAAGCACATTTTAAAATGAGTATGATGGGTCAGATGAATTTCTTTCTCGGTCTTCAAGTTAAACAACTGTCGACCGGGATATTCATCAATCAATCTAAGTACATCGCGGATATTCTTCAGAAATTCAAGATGGAACAGTGTACACCCATGAAAACTCCTATGTCACAGGGTACGAAGTTACACGCCGATCCTGACGGAAAGGACGTGAATACTACTACGTATAGAGGATGATACGTTCGTTGATGTATTTAACGGCAAGTAGGCCTGACATAATGTTTTCAACCTTTTTGTGTGCTAGATTTCAATCTAAACCTAAAGAGTCCCACGTCATAGCAGTTAAGCGTATTCTTCGTTATTTAAAAGGTACTGCTAATCTTGGCCTTTGGTACCCTAAGGACACAGGTTTCGAGCTCACAACGTTCTCTAATGCTGATCATGCGGGGAGAATGCTCGAACGGAAGAGCACCACGGGTCACGTCCAGTTCCTTGGCTATAAGGTGGTTAGGTGGGCCTCCAAGAAGCGAACGTGCGTCTCCACCTCCGCGGCGGAAGCGAAGTATGTGGCCGCGGCTAGTTGTTGCTCCCAAGTGATCTGGATGCGAACGCAACTGAAGGACTACGGGTACAACTACTCGAACATCCCGATCTACTGCGACTCCAAGAGTGCCATCGCAATCACGAGCAATCCGGTTCAACATACGAAGACAAAGCATATTGACGTGCACTACCGTTTCATCAACTAGCATATCTGTTTACCAAGGCTTTGGACGAAAAACGGTTCAATGAACTCGTGTCCAAGCTGGGTATGGTTAATCTGAAAGTTTGAGTCACGGCTGTACTTGTCACACCTTTCCCTCACTCCGAGATAATTGTACCTTAATCAATTACACTTGTCTCGTAGTGTGTCTTAGGTGTTTCAAGCACATCAGTGACATGTATTCTGTATTTCCGTTTTAGTGTTTTCTTCGTATTTCTTGTTTTACATGTTACTTTAATTCTATTCGTCTATACTTTGTGTTTTTCGACTTATTTCCCGAACTACTAACTGTGTGTTCAACAAGGTGTTTCCTCGAAAGCCAAGTCCCTAAAGTACGTTTCTCACTTCTGTGAGGAGAGGGTTGTAATTTTTGCGAAATTACGGGGGAGAAGTGTCAGGTTGACAAGTCAAGGGGGAGCTTTGTCACTCAAAAAGTTTAAGGGGAGAAGTCGAGGGGAGCATCGTCTTTAATTGAAAACTTGAGGGGAGAGTTATTTTCGAAAAGTTGAGGGGGAGAAGTGAAATTTTTTAAAACCTGAGGGGTAAAATAAATTTTTTTCAAACTCAAGGTTATTTTTTAAAGCTTTTCAAACTTCAGGGGTAATTTTCGCCAATTGCCAAAAGTTGAGATAAAGTTGGAACAGGGAGATTTAAGGAGACCGGTACCGGGTTCACACCTGGTATCGACCGGTATATAAATACCGGATTTTGTTTCTAAATCCTCACAACTTCAAATCTTCGCGCCAAACTCTCTCAGAACCAACTTCTTCTCACCTCTTCTTCAGCTTGTGATTTTGCTCGATTCGGTCATCATTTCTCGATCTCATCATCAGGTATGTTTTCTAAACTCAGTATTATCGATCTACCACCTTCGAATCGACCTGGAAACACTCAAAATCGATCGATTTCTTGGACTATATTCACATCATCGCTGTTAGGGTTTAGAACCCTTCGGTTCGCCGAGTTTAGCATCAACTAGAGTCTATCCACATGAAATCGACTTCAATACAAGTAGAGTAATCGTCGACCTTCATCGATTTTACCCCTACAATAATCGATTTTGAGTTTGATTTTCGACTGTGTTTCGATTCTGTTCCGGGGTCGGTTCCGGTATTCAAGAGATCCAGAATGTGTTCCGGGTTCCGAGAGTTCCGGAATGTTGTAAAGCCCGTATCCCGGTATGTAATTTATTTTTATTAATTCTTTTCTTTTAAGTTTTATTTAACGTGGTTTCCGTTAGCGGGGTTAGACGAATTGGACCTAATCGTTAAATATGTCAAAACATTAGTTAGATTGCGAGAAGTAATTATTGAGGGACCAAAATTGTTAAAGGGCCAAAGTAGTGTATTTCGGCCCATGCAAGTCCAAAACCGAATCCATGTGGGTTGTGTGTGTTTGGGTCGTGTTTAGCAAACGAGAAAGAGGAGAGAAACCCTAAGTCATCCCCTCCCCTCCCCTTTGTGGTGTTCGGCCGAAAGAGAAAGAGGAAGAGAACCGAGAGTGAGAGAGGTGCGAAGGGAGAGAGAGTTCGCCGGAGAGAGAGAGACGCCGGAAAGAGGAGAGAGACGCCGTCGTTTGCTGCCGGAAGCGGGGAGAAGGAAGAGTCGCATCGAGGTAGGTTCGTTTTTCTTCTCGTTATTGTCGTTTGCCAAAATTCTGCCGTGAACCGCCACCACCACCGCCGCAGCCACGGCTGCCGGCGGTGGGGCCGCTGCTGCACGCCGCCGTGGTGGCGGCAGAGGGGTGGGTGCAGGTGTGTGCAGGGTGCGGGTGTGTGCGGGGGTGTGGTTGCGGGTGAGTCGGGATGGGCGATGTTGGGAGGTTCCGCCGGAAGGTGTTACCGTAACCACCGTCGCCGCCGCCAACCACCACCACCGCCGGAGGCGGCAGTGGGTAGTGCACGGCTGTCGACCAGCCTAGTATGACCTTTTCCAGTAAGCTTTTAGGCTTTCCGGGTCTGTTTGGATTAAGTTAGGACTTAATGGATTAATAAGCTATAGTTGTCATTTAATGTGAAATATATAGTTTCTGCCACTGTTTTGTAAAAGCCATAACTTATTCTAGGAACATCGTATTGGGGTGAAATCAGTGCCAAAATCTCCCGTTCTGAGTCTAGTAAGTTTCATATGTTTTAAGGAAAAATCAGTTCGGATCATAGCTAGTGTCAATTTGGAGTTTTGTACTGAAAGGTCCTGTTTTTCGCTGTTCTGCAAGTCGATTTTGTAAAATCCATATTAAATTGTAGAAAAATCGTTAGAGCACGTGCGATATGTCCCTGGAACCCTAAGACATAGAAATAACTGATTTTGGAATAATAATTCTGGGTTTATGAGTTTACGAGGGGCCAAACAGGTCCCGAACAGACCTGTAAATCTTAGAGTAAAAGCTGGAAAATTGCATTTATGGGCTCATAGTTGTGACTTTGGGTTAGGAATTCGCTTTGACGTTTGATATCACTTATTTAGGTGGAAAGAGGTGAGTTGGAGTTGGCCGGCTCGTCTTGCTGTTGAGGGCATCTACTTTGCTTTTGAGGTGAGTTCACTCACTGTGTAGATAGGGGTTGTATGCATGTCATAGTAATTTGTATGTGCTACTGTCTTTGTGTTGTGAACTAGTTGTTTGTGGTGTGTAATATTTGCTTGGGTTAAATGCTTAGTATAAATGTGTGTTACATTACAACTCGGTGGGACCGAGGAAGTGGATAGAAGCGTCGTGGGAACTCGGTGGGACCGAGGGCTCGGTGGGACCGAGGGCTCGGTGGGACCGAGGTTTTGGATACATAATTACTTGTAGATGTTTACTTGTATTATGTGACTGTGGTGTTGTTGCTTATGTGCGGATAGGGGTGATGTGTATATAATTCTTATCTGCGCATGTGATGGAATTCACTAAGCCTTGTGCTTACCCTTTCCTATTTACTGTGGTTTCAGGTACTAGTGGCTCCAAGGCGTGACGGGTACACACTGGCGCGCGTGAAGAGTGTTTTATGATCATGAGTTTAAAGTTATTATTAAACGATTTAATTTCCGCTGCTTATTATTACTGAGAATATTTATTAATGAATTTGCAAACGAAACGGTGTTGGATATTTAATAAGGTTTTATTTATTAAAATGCCTATTTTTAAAAGTTAAAATTTATTGTAATTTTTGGGACGTTACAACTTGGTATCAGAGCACAGCTTGAGTGAATCAAACACATCTCGGTGTGTTTGATCTCAAGTTGCGGCTATGAAATTCTTCTCTTAAAATTTTTGGAAAATAAAAGAAAGGAAAACCCGTTTGGGAAACGGTGATCGAGGGCGCAGTGTGTACAGTCAGCCGGAGCCAAAGGGAAAGGTACAGTACTTAGTGTATTTATCGCTTTCTAGATCATAGGGTATGCATGCTAGATTGCCTATGTGGTTTACACTGTACTGTATGATGATTGCTTGCTAGTGGGAATTAATGCTAGTTATAATAGGTTGTTAAGCGAAGGCCCTATAGGTTGTATGCAGTAAGAATCACATAGCCTTAGAATATTTGATTTAGTTCTATTGCGCAGCTCTTGTTTGAGTCCAACCGTTCTAGGATAGAATCTTGTATTCGAATGTCTATTTGATTCACGCTGCATGTGACTAGGTATTCGCGAGGCAACTCGTTATGGCTAATAGGGATTCCGTTGTAGCAAGGGTAGTGGAATGAGATGAAATTCCTAGTGAGCTGGGAAGAGTGTTTACATATGAGTATGTATGCGAGATTGCTTTCTAGAACATAGGAGTATGTGTACTAGATTGCTTGGTGCTTATTACACTGTACTGCATGTTTGTTGCTTGCTAATAAGAGTTTATGCTAGCCTTGATAGGTTGTTGTTAGGACTTGATACAAATTCAAAGACAAAGATCATCATCATGAGGGGGAAAAACGTTATAAAAGTTCAAAGACCCAGACTATCAAGTTGAGGGGGAGTAAGCAAAAGCTGAGGGGGAGTAACTGTTATAACCTGTGCTGAAAATATTACAACGTGCATGGTTCTTCTATCCGTTTAACAAAGTGCTGAAGTTTTCAAAGCTAATTCAACTCGTGGTTCAACTCGTGATACTAAGAAGACCAAGAGCATATTTCAAGGGGGAGCGTGAAAGATATGAAGACAAGTGTTAGATCTGAAGTTTTGTCAATAAACCAAGTGTTGAAGATCTGATAAGAAGACTCAGATGTTCTGAGTAGAGAAGTCAGAGGTCTGACTGTGAAAGCTCAGAAGTATTGATAAGTGAAATCAGAAGTCTGGAAAGAGAAGTCAGATGTCTGAGTTAAGGAGTCAGAAGATCTGAGAAGCGTTATCAGAAGAATGTTCAGAAGTTCTGAACTACCTGTTCAGAACTTATGACGAGATACTTTACTTAGTATTTTATAAACTAATTAGGACACGTGTTATGTTCTTATTAGTCTTTCTTATTTGTACTGTAGCTTTAAGATGTCCGTTGCAGTATAAATAGTAGTTAGCTCTACGTTGCTAACTGATTTGATTTTCCCATATATCTTTGTATTCATTCTTTGTAATCTTTGAGATTCTCTCTCTCTTAGATCTGTAATTCTGTTCATCATTGAATACAATTGGGCTTGATCATACAACTTCTCAATTACTGCTTTCTATATTGATTGTAAGATTAGATCCTGTTCTTTCAATTGGTATCAGAGCAAATCAACAAACAAATTCGTTCAAGAGTGTTATCGCGAAGATCGATTGATCAATTTCTTGAAAATTTCTTGATCATTCAAAATTCGATTCCGCTGCTAGGGCTAGTTCTTGAATTCTTGGCAATTCTTGAATTACCTGTTACATTTCGATCAAGAAATTCGAATTTGTCTTTCTGTTGAATTTTCTTACAATCATGTCTTCTAAAGAATATCTAGCTATGGGATCTGAAACCAAACCGCCTGTTCTTATACCAGAAGAGTGTCAACAATGGAAAATCCGAATGATCCAATTCCTAGACAACATTGATGAAAATCTTATGATCTCTATTCGAGAAGGTCCAATTGAAGTGTACATCGATGTTGCTGCAACTCCTGCTACAGAGACAACTCCAGAAATTCCAGCGACCAGGGTGAAAAAGAGTTATTCCCAATACACAGCTGAACAGAAAAATAGGCATGCTATTGACAAAAGAGCAATTACTTTGATGACTTTGGCTGTCCCAAATGAGGTTCTTAACAGGATTGACAGTGGATCATCAGCTAAAGAAATGTGGGACGAATTGGAAAGGCAGATGCTAGGAACTGTAAGATCTATTCAGGCAAAGTTAAATCAAAGCATAAATGCTTATGAAAGGTTCAAAGCAAAAGAGTCAGAAAGTTTGACACAGACATACAGTAAATTTTGCACTATTCTAAATGACTTGAGAAGAAATGGACTGAAGAAAACGAAGTCAGAAATAAATTACAAATTTCTGAACAGTCTAAATTCAGAATGGTCATCATTTGCCATAAGTCTGCAAATGAACAAGGATATGTGTGAAGAAGACTTAAATGATCTGTTCTGTGTTCTAAATCAACATGAAGATTCTGTTAAGTTAGTTGTGGAGGAGAAGAAAAATGTTGCTGATCAGTTAGCATTCTTATCAAAGTCCAAAGCAATCAAAGCACCCAAAAAGACTGCATATCTATCAGAGATACCTAATCTGGAAGAATCTGACAAGGAAGAAGGATCAGAAGATGATGAAGATATCAAGATAATGGCTGAGAAACTAGCTTTGTTGACAAATACTTTCAACAAAAGGTATGGGAAGGGTAGATTTCAAGGAAATTATAAGAGAGTTGGGAGTTCAGATTATAAGAAGAAAGAAGACAGAGAAGAAAATAAGTTTGAAAAGAGAGTAGAGAGAAGTGAAGAAAACAAAGAAGAGAAGGATGAGAGAAAAGAAAAGAATCTGTGCTTCAAATGTGGAAAATCTGGCCACTATGCTAAGGATTGCAAAGTTAAAATTGTAAAAGACTATGAGTACTACACCAAGAAGGCTCAACTTGCAAAGAAGAGAGATGATAAAATTGCTTTGTTGGCTGAACAGGAGAATTGGTTGTACTATACTTCTGATGAAGATGATCATATCAACTTTCCACAGATGCAGAGCTATATGGCAAAAATGAGGAATGAGGATGATTCTGATTTTGAAGATGCTGATTCTGAGTCATCTGCTGAGGTACATTCTTCACTTGAATTAGAGTTAATGACACAGATTGGTGAAATGAAAACTGAATTTGCTAATCTAAGAAAACAGATAAAAGGAGAAAGAAATTTGGTTAATAAATTCAGAATTGAAAAAGAAGTAATAAAAGAACAATATGAAGAATCTGAGGCTGAGAAACAGAAAGTTAAAGATGAAAATTCTGAATTGATGAAAAGGCTTTCTGAACTAAAAATTGAGTTTTCAAAAATAAAGGATGAAAAAGGTGATTTAAAAATAAAATTTGATATGTTATTTGAAGAAAGAAGGAATTTATACACCAAGATTAAAGAATTAGAAGATCTGAATTTGAAAAGGGGTCAGACTCAGCAAACACTAAATCTTTTATTAAGCAATGTTAAAGATACAAGATTTTACAACCCAAAGAAGGGATTGGGATTGGAAGAAAATGTCACTTTAAAAAGAGCTCCAATCAACTTGTATGAAAAACTTCAAGTTTCTAAGCCAAAAATCCCAGAAATTGTTTTCATAAGACCCGCTAGTTCTATAACAAGTTCTGACAATTTGCAAAGACCAAACTCTAAAAAGTCAGATGAGAAAATTTCTGAGTCTAAAACAGAAAAGTCAGTTGGTTCAGAAGAAAAGGTTAAGGAAGAAGTTTCTAAACCAACAGATGAGAAGCCAAGATACAATGATACTAAATTCAAGTATGATTCTTTAAATGTCAGCTACAAAAATAAACAACCAAGTTTTTCATATCATGACATTGAGAGCATATTTGACACAAGTAAAAATTCTGAAACAGTCAATCAGAAGTCTGATACTTCTAGTCAGGATTCTGAACTTTGTAGTCAGAACTCTGAGTCTAAAGATCAGACATCTGAGTCTGTAAATCAGAACTCTGACTTAGGTAGTCAGAAGTCTGATTCAACTGGATTTTCTGAAACAAAATCAGATGAATTTTTGCAACTTGAAAAGAGATTTAATCTTGTGAGTCAAGAACTTGAGGACTTAAGGAAAGCTTATGATGAACTTGAAAATGATTTCTGTGAAGTAGATATTAAACTTGAAGAAACTTTGAAAGAAAAGAATATTTTTATTCAGAAAATAACAGAGCTTGAAAAACTGAAGACTGAGTATGATCTTTTTAAAATTAATGTTTCAAGAGAAAATGATAAATTCTTTAATGAATCAAGTACATATGAAAAAGGTGAATCATCTAATTCTTCTAACAAAAAGAACTTGAATTTTTCAGAAAAAGAAGAAAGCAAAAGGAAAGATGATCTTGCAAAGTTGAATGATCTGAAAAGGGATATTGAGAAGCTTAGAATGAAATCTACGTCTGAACTCAAAGCTAGAAATTCTTGTAATAAGGGCAATTGTACTCTGAACAATATCAATAAAAATGAAATGATCTATGTTTCAGATTTATTGTCACTTGCAAAGAAAAATCTTGTTTGTGTTAGATGTAAAAATGATTCATTTCAATATTCTCATAAATGTCAAGTCAAAATAACTTCTGTTTCATACATAAGAAAAGATATTCAGAAAATTTCTGTTCCTCAAAATACAGAAAAGAAGAAAATTTCTGTTCCTCAGACTCAGAAGAAAGAAAAGATAAAAGAAAAGAAAGTTGAAAATATAGTAAAACCAAAAGTTACAAATCTCAAAAAGAATTTGAACAAGCTTGTAAGCAGAAAATGTTCTGACTTCATAAAAGTTCAAGGAAAGTGGTGTTTGAAGAAAGATTTTGAGTGGAGAGTAAAAGGTACTAATGTTAAATCCAATAACAAAGCTAACAAAGATGGACCCATTCCAAAATGGGTACCTAAACCTAACTGATCCTTTTGCAGGGCTGTCATGTGTGGTTTTTAGATTCAGGAGCTTCAAGACACATGACAGGTCAGAAGTCTTTTCTATCAAACTTCACAGAAAAGGCTGGAGGAGCAGTAAACTTTGGAAATAACAGCAAAGGACACGTCAAAGGTTATGGGGATTTAACTAAAGGGGATCTGACTATCCAAAAAGTTTTCTATGTTGAAGGATTACAGCATAATCTTTTCAGCATAAGTCAGTTTTTAGACAGTCTTTGTCAAATTAAGTTTCAAATAACAGGTTGCATGATTTTAACTGAAAATGATATTAAAGTCTTCTGGGCCAAAAGACATATGGACTTATTTGTAGTTAATTTTTCAAAATTGAAAACATTAAATACAGTTTGTCTTTTATCAAAATCAACTGCAAATGAATGCTGGCTTTGGCACAGAAGATGTTCTCATCTGAATTTCAAAGATCTTAATAATCTCGTTGCAAAACATCTGGTTAAAGGCTTACCAAAGCTTAAATTTGAAAAAGAATCATTATGCTCAGCTTGTGAAATGGGCAAGATGAAAAAGAGTTCTCACAAATTAAAAATGGACTCATCTTGCAAAGCACCATTAGAAATGATTCATACTGATCTTTGTGGTCCAATTTCAGTTCAATCTATGGGAGGAAAGAAATATATGCTTGTGATTGTTGATGAATTCTCCAGATACACATGGGTTGAGTTCCTAAGAGCTAAGTCAGAAGCTGCTACTACATTGATAAATTTTATCAAAAGGATTCAAATTCTCTTACAACTTCCAGTTCAGAAAATCAGAAGTGATAATGGAACAGAGTTCAGAAATGAGACTCTTCAGAATTTTTTAGAAAGTTCTGGGATTTCTCACAATTTTTCTGCTGTCAGAACTCCTCAACAAAATGGTGTTGTTGAAAGGAAGAATAGAACTCTAGTTGAAGCTGCGAGAACAATGCTGGCTTATGCAAATCTTCCTACTTTCCTATGGGCTGAAGCAATTGCAACTGCTTGTTTTACACAGAATAGAACTTTAATCAATAAGAGATTAAATAAGACTGCTTATGAACTGATAAATAAAAGAAAACCATTAATCAAATTCTTTCATGTTTTTGGTTGCAGGTGCTATGTTCTTAGAGACAGAGAAAATCTTGCCAAATTCGATAAAAAGGCAGATGAAGGATACTTTGTGGGTTATTCGTTAACTTCCAAAGCATTTAGAATCTATAATAGAAGAACCAAGAGGATGATGGAGAGCATAAATGTAACCTTTGATGAAGCCAGAATGCGGACTTCTGAACAAGACAGTTCAGAACTCATGCTGAACAAGACAAAAATGACTTCTGATACAAATTCTAATCCTATTTGTTCAGAACTCAATTTACTATTTAAGGATGCTTTTAGTGAACTAATTTCTGATTCTTATGCAGAATATGAAAACCCAAAGATGGTCAAAGAGATGAAAAATAAGACTCCAGAAATATTTCAATCAACTGTAATTTCTGACAAAGGTCCATCAGAGGAATGTCCAAATCTAATAAATACAAGTGGTGAAAATTCTGAACCTTGTAATCAGAATTCTGATTCTTGTACTCAGAACTCTGAACAAGTCACTCAGAATTCTGACTTCATTAATCAGAACCCAAACTTGGATATGACTCCTATTCATACATCAGAACAAGGGGACAGTTCAGAATTACAAGCAATCATTGATGAGAATGATGCAAACAACAATTATTCAGAGATTGATGTACTCCCTAGTGCAAATAAATGGACTAAAAATCATCCTATTCATCAAGTAATAGGTGATCCCTCAGCAGGAGTAAAAACCAGATCAGCTACAGCAAATGAAGCAATGTTTGCTGGTTTCTTGAGTGTGATTGAACCAAAGAAAGCTAATGAAGCCTTAGAGGATCCAGACTGGATTTCAGCAATGCAAGAGGAATTGCTTCAATTTGAAAGAAATAAAGTTTGACTCATTCCAAAGCCTGAAGGTAAATCTATTATTGGAACTAAATGGGTGTTCAGAAACAAAAAGGATGAATCAGGTGTTGTCATCAGAAACAAGGCAAGATTGGTTGCTAAGGGATACTGTCAACAAGAGGGAATTGATTATGATGAGACATTTGCACCAGTGGCAAGAATAGAGGCAATCAGAATATTTTTGGCCTATGCTGCACATAAAAACTTCAAGGTGTATCAAATGGATGTCAAATCAGCCTTTCTAAATGGCAAACTTAATGAAGAGGTGTATGTCCATCAACCTGAAGGTTTTGTTGATCCAGAATTCCCTGATCATGTTTATATTTTAGACAAAGCTTTATATGGTCTAAAACAAGCACCACGAGCCTGGTATGACACTCTTACTAAACACTTGTTAGGTTCAGGATTCAAGAAAGGTAAGATTGACACAACTTTGTTTTTAAAGAAACAGGGTGATGATTTGATTCTGATTCAGATTTATGTTGATGACATAATATTTGGTTCTACCAGTCCAGAATTATGTGATAATTTTTCAAAAATCATGTCATCTGAATTTGAAATGAGCATGATGGGTGAACTGAATTTTTTCCTTGGTCTTCAAGTCAAACAATTACCAAAAGGTATTTTTATAAATCAAGGAAAATATGTCAGAGATATTCTGAAAAAGTTCAAAATGTCTGATTGTGCTTCTATGAGAACACCTATGGCAACTAACATAAAGTTAGATTCTGATCTCAAAGGTGTTTCAGCAGATATCAAACTCTATAGAGGCATGATTGGATCATTACTTTATTTGACTGCAAGTAGACCAGATATCATGTTTTCTACCTGTTTCTGTGCTAGATTTCAATCTAACCCGAAAGAATCACATATGTTGGCCGTCAAAAGGATTTTAAGATATCTCAAAGGAACACCTGATCTAGGTTTATGGTATCCAAAAGAAACTGACTTCAAATTGACTGCTTTCACTGATGCTGATCATGCAGGAAGTAGGTTGGACAGAAAGAGTACATCTGGTGCTTGTCACTTTTTGGGAGATAAAATAGTGAGTTGGGCATCAAAGAAGCAGAATTGTGTGTCCACTTCAACTGCTGAAGCAGAGTATGTTGCTGCTGCTGCTTCATGCTCTCAAACATTGTGGATGAGAACACAACTCATGGACTATGGATATCAGCTTAACAAGATTCCCATCTATTGTGACTCAGAAAGTGCAATTGCCATTACTCAGAACCCTG
The DNA here is from genome assembly GCA_033807775.1 of Saussurea involucrata. Classification (NCBI taxonomy): domain Eukaryota; kingdom Viridiplantae; phylum Streptophyta; class Magnoliopsida; order Asterales; family Asteraceae; genus Saussurea; species Saussurea involucrata. The sequence continues at coordinate 78,819,066 of CM066320.1, read as the reverse complement.
TTCAACATTCGAAGACTAAACATATAGATGTGAGGTATCATTTTATAAAGGACTATGTGGAAAAAGGAACTATAGAGATGCACTTTGTGCATACAAAGTATCAATTGGCTGACTTGTTCACAAAGCCTCTTGATCACAAAAGGTTTTCTTTTCTCATATGTAAAATAGGAATGCTTAATCTGCCTAATTGAAAATATTTTTTTTTCTCTTAAAAATGCTAAATTTTTCTAAGTAAAATTGTCTGAGTAGTGTACTCAGAACTCTGAGTCTTAAGAATCAGAATTTCTGAGTACTAAGATCAGAACTTCTGAGTCTTGAGTTCAGAACTTCTGAGTCTTAAGATCAGAACTTCTGAGTCTTGAGGTCAGAACTGCTGAGTCTTGAGATCAGAACCTCTGAATCTTACGGTCAGAAATTCTAAGTCAATACATCAGCAATCTAGCTCTCAAAAATTTATTTTTGAGAAATTAAAATACTTCAACTGTGTGGATTATGCTTCTTCTATTATCTTTTCATCTCATCTTTATGTATCATTAATAGTCAAATGCATGCTCAAGTCAAGGGGGAGCATCAAAATTCCTTTGGAAATCATTTTGTGATGATTAAAAGATTTGCTTTCATTTTCTATCTCTGATTATTCTAAGAAGAACAAGCTTTTCATGATAAATTTTGTTGCTATTCAAACTATATCTGAATTAATTTTTTTTTTTCATATTCAAATATAAGATTTTAAATGATTTTTTTTAATTCATCATAATATGAACAGAATTTTGATGATAAAAAGTGTTTCTATCTGTTCAAACCTCTTCTGAATAATCAAAATGTTTTATATTTGTCAGAAGTTGATTTTAAATGACATTTTGGTTACAAGGTAAAATTCTTCTGAGAAGAACAATCAGATATCTGATAAAGAAAAGTCAAAACATCTGAGCGTGTTATTCAGATCTTTGACTTGAGTCAAAATTCTATCCACTAACACGTGTCAGCTTCATATTTGTTTGATTATGCCACACATTTCATTTAAATCCTCTGTGGCATTTCAAATGTGTTGACTCCGTTATAACATTGATTTCGCTTTTCCGTTAAACCTTTCAACTTCGCGGATTTTAAATAGGTCTTAAAATCCCTATTTCAAATCTTTTCAAATTCCAGAGCGAAAAGTGAGATACGAATCAAATCCAGAGTTCTTTGAATTTGTTTTCTTCTTAAATCATGTCTAGAATACAAAGGAGTGGTCAAATTTCGCTACACTTTACAAAATCGATAATGGATTCATCTGATTCGGATAATGATGAAGTACAAAATAGAGCTGTAGAGGAAGAAGCAATAAGAAATGATGGAGAAGATTAACAAATGGATGAATCTGAAGGAAATGCGGATGAGGTAAATGTTATTATTGAACATGAACAAAGTGCTGCAGGTTCTATTATGTCAGATAGACCTATTTTAGTGGAAAGAATTGTTCCTGAGAGTGAATGGCTGAAATTATCTGAAAATAACTGTGTTATATTATTTGAGGAAAGCCGTTTTAAGCCTGAACACAGAATTATCATGGAGTTATTCAAACACCATCCGTACAGAAAATGGTTTACAAGAAGTAAAAATGTGCCTGTTCAGTACATACAACAATGGTGGAAACATCTTAGGTTAGAAGATAATAAGTTTGTGTCTGAAATTGGAGGAGTGACATTTGCCTTATCTATCTCTGCACTAAGAGAAATGCTGAATTTACCAGAGAAAGATGATGTACAAAGAAGGACAGATTTTGAGGACTCACCCTTAACAGAGGAATTAATAGCAGAGTTTATGAAGTTGGGATACAATGAAGGATTGAGGACTCTCAGTTTGTTCAGAAGAAACAAATTACCACCTATTTGGGCTTGCTTCTTTCATGTGGTAAATAAATGTGTGTCAGGGAAGAATAGTTCTGCTGATCAAGGTTCTAAACAAATTCTTCAGATCTTTCAGGGTTTAGTGAAGAATAGGCATTATGACTATACTTTAATACTTTGGGAAGACATGAAGAATACATTTGAGAAGAATCAGAAAGCAATTCAGAAGAAAACAAAGGATGCTCCACTGACATACATTCCTTATATAAGGTACTGGCAAATTGTTATTTGGTATGCCAAGCAGGAAAACAGAACAATCTCAAGAAGAACAAATGAAGAGCATGGTCCTACATTTTATTTGGGTAAGATGACCTCGGTAACAAGACTTGAAAACTATCCCAATCATAAACTGTTGCCAAAATCACTTAGGAACTATATTCCAAGGGAGAGTGAGATTTTAAAAGCTTATTGCACCTCTATGGGAATTGAATTACCTCAAATCCCTACCCAAGAGGACCAACCTGAGATGAGAGGTGAGGGGTCTAGTCGAATTAGAGAGGGGGAGGATGTTCAGATGGGTGAACATTCTGAGAGACTTGAGAGGGAATATTCTGAGAGCTTGGTTAGATTTGGTGAGGAAAAACAGAATGAGAGTGATGAGGATGAGAGATTGTCAACAGAGGTTCAAACAGAAAAAGATGCCTCTGAACCAGCTAATCTTGACCAGGTAACCACAAATGCTATTGGTTCACATCTCTTGGTGACCAATATTGAAACAAACACCATGGACCTAGTGGTGGATCTTGAACAACCCATCCATATCCACTCAGAAGCATTTCAACATGCTACTGTTTCACACAAATCCGGGGAACCATCCCAAACTCATTTGGAGGGAGGTGATAAATCCCAATCTATTTTTCAACACATTGAGTCTGAATATCACAGTCCTATTCATATTGAGCCTGAAATTCCTTCTGACACTTGCACAAATCAGGAATTTCGTATTCCTGAAACAACATTCATAGACATACCTAATGTTGGGTGTCGAGGATTGGATGGAAGTCCTGGTGAGGTGAACATTACAAAAGCCTCATTCAAACGTGCATCTGTTGTACAAGATGACTGTGTGTTATCTACAGGCCATGAGCCCTCTAGGCACATGAAAACTGGACCATCTGTTGGTTCAGGTTCACTGTTAGAAACTTCTGAATTTGAAAAGATTCAGAAACAAAACAAGGAGATGGGGGAAAAGGTAGAAAATTTGGAGAAGAAGGTGGAGGATTTGAATGATGAGATGTCAGATTTGAAAGTTGTGTTGGAGAAAAAGTTGATTTCTGTTGAAACCAAAGTAGATGATGTAAAGAAATCCTTGGATTCTCACAAAAAGGAGATCATGGATATAATGTCTGGTTTTCAAAAAGATATGTTAAAACAAATGCAAGGGATGCAGGAATCTATACTGAAAGCACTGAGTGTATCATTGCCTTCTACTTCAACGCCTCTTGATCTTGTTCCTACTGCAGAAACTGAACCTGATGGTACTTCTAATCAGAACTTGAAGAGAAAGTTTGATGATAATGAACCTCATGATCATCAAAAGGGGGAGAAAAGACAAAGGTTAAGTTCTGATGATGATATTGGCATAGAAGATTTTGAGATGGCAGATATGCAATTAGCTAGTAAAAAAAGTTCAGAAGATCAGACACAGGAAAATTTAAAGGCAATAACTCAGATAGTTCAGATTGATAGCTCAGATACAGAGGAAATGGAGTTGGAAAGTACAGATGGTGGTGATTCAGATAAAACAGAGGAATTGAACTTAGACATAGAAATGGAAGGAAACTCAGATGAAACTGAAGCTATTGAGGAATCTGTATTGAGATCAGAAAAGACAGTGGAAAGTGAAGTGGTCAACATGTGTACAGATATTGTGGTGTATAACAAAGAAAATATGATGGATTCTGAATTAAAAGAAAGGAGGTTAAGTAAAGAGTTGACCAGAAGGATGCATAATAATTTAGTCAGAGCTTTGAATGTTCAAAAAGTTCAGCAAGGAATAAAAATGGTAAGACCTATTGATCTAATGGGAGAAGAAGACAGAACTGTGAATTATACTCAAGATTTTGAAGATGATTTTATATTTAACTTTTGTGATGAGTTAAATACAGAAGAAGAGTATGTGAAAGTGAAAGACTTCTTTATGCCTTCTGAGTATGTATTCAGAAAACCAATTGAGATCCCAAAGATTAACTTGCAAAGACTAGAAGAACCTGTATGTGATTTCATTCTAGAGTTAAGTGATGTGCCATTAGCCAGACAATTTCATGATGATATTTTTCCTGAGGAAATATATGATAATCTCTACTACACAGAAGGAGAGTATGAGCCTTTGGAAAGTAACATTGATGGTTTTATGGATGACAGAGCTCAGATGGTCTACTCAGAAGCTTCTAACAGGTTCAGAGTTCCTGACTCAAAACTGCATATTCAGAAAAGAATTGAGAAAGTTCTGATGTTTCAACAAGATGAATTCAATGGTTTAATGTTTGTTAGAATGGAAGTACTGAAAGAAAGAAATACAAAGGTTTCCATGTCTACTTTTGATTTTCACAGATTGACTCTTGATGATCAGATCTTTCTAGTCAAGTTCTTTGCCAGCACTGAAGAAGCCTTGATAGAAATTGAATGCAGAAGACTTCTGGGTATCTATGTCAGAAATATATACTTGTATGACTTCCAATTAGCTATTGAAGAAAGAAAAGAGAAGTGTAATCTGAGTTCTCCCACAAAGAAAACAGAAGTTGATTTGCATTTGAAGGGATTTGTGAATGAAGGAATGGAGACAGAAGGGTTCACATATACAGTTCACGAAAGGCTTGAATTGTTCAGATTAAAAGAGTTGGTGAAGTACAGTGATGCAACTCTGAATTGGTTATTGATTAAAATGGAAATAAGTGTGGAAACTGAAAGAGAGAGTTTAAAGAAAAGATGTATGAACTCTGTGAAAAGGAGGTTGGATCTTATAAGAAAAATCAGAAACAGTAGTGAATGGTTGCTATCTGAGGTGAATCCCAAAAAGATTCTACATAATGATTTTGTGTTTCCTGCTGAGTATGAAGTGAATGAAATTCTGTCAGATGAAGTTGAAGAAGTGCAGAATACAACATCTCAGAATGTGCAGATAACTAGTTTTGATCAAGCTGAACAGTCTGAACCCAAAGAAGATGAAATATCCATTGATCTAAATGGATACTTTCTTGAATTTGATTTACCTGAGTTCTTCAAACCAAAAGAAGTACAATTCTTGGATGTGTATTATGATAGACCTAAGGAGACTCAGATCTGGTTGGCTGAAAAATCAAGATGTCTTGGCAAAACAAAGCAAGCAGTTTACTCAGATTTTTTAATTACTGGAATCAGAGAATTGAGGGTTAAGAAATTCAGAAAGATGGAGTACTTATCTTTTGAAGTTCTGAGAGAAGATGGCAAGGTTTATTACTTTACTGATGCAGATTTTGAGAAACTATCAGTGGTTGACTTCTACAGATTACACAGCTTTCTATGCTTCAAAGAATCGAGCAAAGACAGAAATGAAAGGAAGGCAAGAAGTGTGGTAATTGAGGCCATGTTCTACATCTTAAGGTGGCACTGTTATACAGATTTTCAAATAGCTTTGTACTTACAAAAGTCATGTGTTTATCTGGCAAATCCCAACACAGATCATGAACAGAAAAAGGTGTTAAAGACTGGAAGTGTTCACAAATATCCAGATTTGGGAGTATTTTTGAAAAACAAAAGTGGAAAGATCTTCTTCAGAGCAAAGGAAACTGCAAAATACTGTTCTGGAACTTTAAGAATCATAAAGCATAATTTGGAGAAAAAGATGCTGAAAGTGAAGGAAGCAAACATGACTCAAGAAGTAATCAATCAGCAAGTTGAAATTATTCAAGAAATCATTGACAAAATTGATAAGAGGCTTAATCTGAGAAAGTTGCAAACGAAACGGTGTTGGATATTTAATAAGGTTTTATTTATTAAAATGCCTATTTTTAAAAGTTAAAATTTATTGTAATTTTTGGGACGTTACAACTTGGTATCAGAGCACAGCTTGAGTGAATCAAACACATCTCGGTGTGTTTGATCTCAAGTTGCGGCTATGAAATTCTTCTCTTAAAATTTTTGGAAAATAAAAGAAAGGAAAACCCGTTTGGGAAACGGTGATCGAGGGCGCAGTGTGTACAGTCAGCCGGAGCCAAAGGGAAAGGTACAGTACTTAGTGTATTTATCGCTTTCTAGATCATAGGGTATGCATGCTAGATTGCCTATGTGGTTTACACTGTACTGTATGATGATTGCTTGCTAGTGGGAATTAATGCTAGTTATAATAGGTTGTTAAGCGAAGGCCCTATAGGTTGTATGCAGTAAGAATCACATAGCCTTAGAATATTTGATTTAGTTCTATTGCGCAGCTCTTGTTTGAGTCCAACCGTTCTAGGATAGAATCTTGTATTCGAATGTCTATTTGATTCACGCTGCATGTGACTAGGTATTCGCGAGGCAACTCGTTATGGCTAATAGGGATTCCGTTGTAGCAAGGGTAGTGGAATGAGATGAAATTCCTAGTGAGCTGGGAAGAGTGTTTACATATGAGTATGTATGCGAGATTGCTTTCTAGAACATAGGAGTATGTGTACTAGATTGCTTGGTGCTTATTACACTGTACTGCATGTTTGTTGCTTGCTAATAGGAGTTTATGCTAGCCTTGATAGGTTGTTGTTAGGACTTGATACAAATTCAAAGACAAAGATCATCATCATGAGGGGGAAAAACGTTATAAAAGTTCAAAGACCCAGACTATCAAGTTGAGGGGGAGTAAGCAAAAGTTGAGGGGGAGTAACTGTTATAACCTGTGCTGAAAATATTACAACGTGCATGGTTCTTCTATCCGTTTAACAAAGTGCTGAAGTTTTCAAAGCTAATTCAACTCGTGGTTCAACTCGTGATACTAAGAAGACCAAGAGCATATTTCAAGGGGGAGCGTGAAAGATATGAAGACAAGTGTTAGATCTAAAGTTTTGTCAATAAACCAAGTGTTGAAGATCTGATAAGAAGACTCAGATGTTCTGAGTAGAGAAGTCAGAGGTCTGACTGTGAAAGCTCAGAAGTATTGATAAGTGAAATCAGAAGTCTGGAAAGAGAAGTCAGATGTCTGAGTTAAGGAGTCAGAAGATCTGAGAAGCGTTATCAGAAGAATGTTCAGAAGTTCTGAACTACCTGTTCAGAACTTATGACGAGATACTTTACTTAGTATTTTATAAACTAATTAGGACACGTGTTATGTTCTTATTAGTCTTTCTTATTTGTACTGTAGCTTTAAGATGTCCGTTGCAGTATAAATAGTAGTTAGCTCTACGTTGCTAACTGATTTGATTTTCCCATATATCTTTGTATTCATTCTTTGTAATCTTTGAGATTCTCTCTCTCTTAGATCTGTAATTCTGTTCATCATTGAATACAATAGGGCTTGATCATACAACTTCTCAATTACTGCTTTCTATATTGATTGTAAGATTAGATCCTGTTCTTTCAATAAGTAACACTAAAGTGCTTCAAAGTTTCAAGACGAAGAGAAGATCAAGATCGGAAGAGTTCAAGTTCGTATTTTTTCTTTATATAACTTTAGGGGGAGATTGTTAGGACTAAAAGTCCTATAAAATAGAAAGTGATATAAAGAAATAATTAGTGTTATTTATTTGTTTGTAAAGCCTCTCAAGATAATGGGCTTTATGGCTTATGGGATTGGCCTGTCAAGCCCTTGGTATTTAATGTGTGATTTGAGTGGTAATTAGAGAAGTAGTGGTGAGATTAGCCGTGCGCTTAACAGAGTTTAGAGAGAGAGTTTGTTCATCTTTCTAATCTTGTAACTCTCTGCATTCAATCAATAATGGATTAATCGTTTCATATTCATTGTTACTTGATAATCTGGGATCCACAATTGGTATCAGAGCAGAGGGACAAAGCTATCGATTCAAAGGTATTTTCTGGTTTTTCTTGATCATTCAAAGTACGTACTGTGTTCATCTCAAGAATTTTTGATTGTTTTGATTTTGGTGTTAAAACCCAAAATTGAGGCTTGATACATTCTTCTCATAGGTTTTCTAAGATCTCTCTGTGTTTTCAAATCGTTTGGTTGACTAAAAATCACTGATTTTTAAGTTCTTGATTTGTTTGGTTTTTGCTCCCTGTTCGTGAAAATTATCAATTTTTTCTTGTCAAAAGTGCTATTTGATTCGTTTTAGTAGTGTCTTCGTGTGTTTTTGGGCTAGTTTTCGTGTTTGTACTAAGTTCTTGCAGATTAATTCTCAGCAAGAGTGCAGAAAGTCATCGAACCGGGTAAGTTTTTCTTGTTTCTAATTGGTTTCGAAGTCCCGGTACTGATATCTCCCGGTAGTAATAACTCCCGGTGCTGATATCTTCCGATACTTCAACTCCCGGTATTCCATCTCCTGGTACTCCATCTCCCGGTATTACATCTCCCGGTACCTAACTTACTCCCGATATTACTCAGTTGTGGGACTCGATTTGCCAGTCCCGGTATCACAACTCCCGGTATTTCTCTGTGACTTCCCAGTTGCGGGACTTCTCAATTGCGGGACTTTCCTTTTGCGGGACTCTAATACCGGAAGCTGTAAATTTCGGATTTTTAGGTTTTGTGATTTTTGAACTTTCATAACTTCAAATCATCATAACTCGCTCAAAATCAGTATTTTGCAATGAAATTTTACAGGGTTAATCGGAGAGTTTGCAAGTATACTGTACGAGATTTTTCGACATAGCAAGGATGTGGCTCACCGCGGGGTAGTTCCCAAGCTTTGGGTACAACTATGATTTCAATCAGAATGGTTTGGGCAACATAGTGGAGCTAAGTTGATTGAAATGAAAAGCATAAGTCTTCTGAACCTCGAGTTTGAGAAAAGGGTGGTTTGATGCGGAAGACGTCCCCATGGAATGGTGTGGTGCGTTCGAGAGAAAATTGGAGTTGGGCCACATTTTTGGATCCGTCGAAATTAGGGAGAGAGTTGGAGAGGTAGTGTATGATCTGGTTGTGCTCGATGACATTATGGAGGATTCATAATGTGTTTCACACCTCTATTCCAGAGAGCAGTTATTGGAAGTTGGTATGACGATAACTTTACAAAAAATGCAAGCGAAAATACGTTGACCTTGTCATAGGGTCGGGGACAATCATTAACCGTAGAGTCAAGAAGTTGAGAACCAAGAAATTTACCTTCTGGAAGTACACTGGCGTTATTACAAAGGATGGGAAGCAACTTGGGAGGTTGAGGCGGACATGAAGTCCAAGTACCCAAGCGTATTCGACGAAGGAATTCCGATGACGTAACTATTTTGAGGAGGAGGTATTGTAATTACTGTCATCTGCAAATATTCTATTAAGGAAAATACTGATGGAAATATAAGTTCAGGGACCTAATTGCAAATAAAAGAAAAGAGGCCTATGTGCAATATAGGAAAGTAATAAAAGACCATAAAATCATGTTTTCATCTTATGTTGGTGAAAGTGGAGGCTGGCGAGAAAGTAGAGAGATTTATGGAAGATCGATCGATGTGCAATCGGAAGGAAGCAAGGAAGTGTTGGATTGGAGGTGGATTCTGCATCAAATTCTTCAAGGTAACCTCCTATATTATCTCTTGTTCTTTGTTTTCTCTCGAATGTTTTAGCTAATCGGGTTTTGTTAGAAAATGGTTAAACGTTTGTTATTAATGGGTTTTGGGTGATGAGGTTGGGATTAAGTGTTATGGAAATGATAAGGAAGGTTTAGACATGAAATTTCTTCAGTTAAAAGACTTAAAATCGGAATGGTAAGTTTTCTGGGTGTTTTGTTCGATAAAACCCCGTGCCCGGATAGTTTTATCAGGGAAGTTACCCGAATAGTTTAAGCAGGGAAGTTATCAGGGAAGTTATCAAGAAAGTAATCAGGATAGTATCCGGAAAGTAGGTAACCAGACTGTTATCCAGACTGTGCTACCCGAGAGCACTTTCTGTTCTGGTTGACTTCATTCCCCGAGTGAGTTGTGAAGTAAGCTTTCGAGGTTTGAGTAAGAGTTGAGAGAGGTAGAAAGCAGAAATGTCAGGAATGGACTTTAGCACTGTTCGTATTATGGTGTACTCTTCCTCGGTAACTTGAGATGTGGTTGTCGGTGGGTGGTTGTACCTGAAGGGTAGTTTGAAGTCAGCAAGATATTTCTATTAGTAGCTCATCAAAAGGGAATGTGAGGATATAATTTTCATTCAAGTCTATGTCGATGACATTATTTTCGGCTCTACAAACCCACAATACTGTTACAAATTTTCAGTCCTCATGAAAGCACATTTTAAAATGAGTATGATGGGTCAGATGAATTTCTTTCTCGGTCTTCAAGTTAAACAACTGTCGACCGGGATATTCATCAATCAATCTAAGTACATCGCGGATATTCTTCAGAAATTCAAGATGGAACAGTGTACACCCATGAAAACTCCTATGTCACAGGGTACGAAGTTACACGCCGATCCTGACGAAAAGGATGTGAATACTACTACGTATAGAGGATGATAGGTTCGTTGATGTATTTAACGGCAAGTAGGCCTGACATAATGTTTTCAACCTTTTTGTGTGCTAGATTTCAATCTAAACCTAAAGAGTCCCACGTCATAGCAGTTAAGCGTATTCTTCGTTATTTAAAAGGTACTGCTAATCTTGGCCTTTGGTACCCTAAGGACACAGGTTTCGAGCTCACAGCGTTCTCTAATGCTGATCATGCGGGGAGAATGCTCGAACGAAAGAGTACCACGGGTCACGTACAGTTCCTTGGCGATAAGGTGGTTAGGTGGGCCTCCAAGAAGCGAACGTGCGTCTCCACCTCCGCGGTGGAAGCGAAGTATGTGGCCGCGGCTAGTTGTAGCTCCTAAGTGATCTGGATGCGAACGCAACTGAAGGACTACGGGTACAACTACTCGAACATCCCGATCTACTGCGACTCCAAGAGTACCATCGCAATCACGAGCAATCCGGTTCAACATACGAAGACAAAGCATATTGACGTGCACTACCGTTTCATTAAAGACCATATTGAGGTACGGTGGAACTCTACTTCGTAGGTACAGAAAATCAACTAGCAGATCTGTTTACCAAGGCTTTGGACGAAAAACGGTTCAATGAACTCGTGTCCAAGCTGGGTATGGTTAATCTGAAAGTTTGAGTCACGGCTGTACTTGTCACACCTTTCCCTCACTCCGAGATAATTGTACCTTAATCAGTTACACTTGTCTCGCAGTGTGTCTTAGGTGTTTCAAGCACATCGGTGACATGTATTCTGTATTTCCGTTTTAGTGTTTTCTTCGTATTTCTTGTTTTACATGTTACTTTAATTCTATTCGTCTATACTTTGTGTTTTTCGACTTATTTCCCGAACTACTAACTGTGTGTTCAACAAGGTGTTTCCTCGAAAGCCAAGTCCCTAAAGTACGTTTCTCACTTCTGTGATGAGAGGGTTGCAATTTTTGCGAAATTACGGGGGAGAAGTGTCAGGTTGACAAGTCAAGGGGGAGCTTTGTCACTCAAAAAGTTTAAGGGGAGAAGTCGAGGGGAGCATCGTCTTTAATTGAAAACTTGAGGGGGAGAGTTATTTTCGAAAAGTTGAGGGGGAGAAGTGAAATTTTTTAAAACCTGAGGGGTAAAATAAAAATTTTTCAAACTCAAGGTTATTTTTTAAAGCTTTTCAAACTTCAAGGTAATTTTCGCCAATTGCCAAAAGTTGAGATAAAGTTGGAACCGGGAGATTTAAGGAGACCGGTACCGGGTTCACACCCGGTATCGACCGGTATATAAATACCGGATTTTGTTTCTAAATCCTCACAACTTCAAATCTTCGCGCCAAACTCTCTCAGAACCAACTTCTTCTCACCTCTTCTTCAGCTTGTGATTTTGCTCGATTCGGTCATCATTTCTCGATCTCATCATCAGGTATGTTTTCTAAACTCAGTATTATCGATCTACCACCTTCGAATCGACATGGAAACACTCAAAATCGATCGATTTCTTGGACTATATTCACATCATCGCGGTTAGGGTTTAGAACCCTTCGGTTCGCCGAGTTTAGCATCAACTAGAGTCTATCCACATGAAATCGACTTCAATACAAGTAGAGTAATCGTCGACCTTCATCGATTTTACCCCTACAATAATCGATTTAGAGTTTTATTTTCGACTGTGTTTCGATTCTGTTCCGGGGTCGGTTCCGGTATTCAAGAGATCCAGAATGTGTTCCGGGTTCCGAGAGTTCCGGAATGTTGTAAAGCCCGTATCCCGGTATGTAATTTCTTTTTATTAATTCTTTTCTTTTAAGTTTTATTTAACGTGGTTTCCGTTAGCGGGGTTAGACGAATTGGACCTAATCGTTAAATATGTCAAAACATTAGTTAGATTGCGAGAAGGAATTATTGAGGGACCAAAATTGTTAAAGGGCCAAAGTAGTGTATTTCGGCCCATGCAAGTCCAAAACCGAATCCATGTGGGTTGTGTGTGTTTGGGTCGTGTTTAGCAAACGAGAAAGAGGAGAGAAACCCTAAGTCATCCCCTCCCCTCCCCTTTGTGGTGTTCGGCCGAAAGAGAAAGAGGAAGAGAACCGAGAGTGAGAGAGGTGCGAAGGGAGAGAGAGTTCGCCGGAGAGAGAGAGACGCCGGAAATAGGAGAGAGACGCCGTCGTTTGCTGCCGGAAGCGGGGAGAAGGAAGAGTCGCATCGAGGTAGGTTTGTTTTTCTTCTCGTTATTGTCGTTTGCCAAAATTCTGCCGTGAACCGCCACCACCACCGCCGCAGCCACGGCTGCCGGCGGTGGGACCGCTGCTGCACGCTGCCGTGGTGGCGGCAGAGGGGTGGGTGCAGGTGTGTGCAGGGTGCGGGTGTGTGCGGGGGTGTGGTTGCGGGTGAGTCGGGATGGGCGATATAGGGAAGTTCCGCCGGAAGGTGTTACCGTAACCACCGTCGCCGCCGCCAACCACCACCCCCGCCGGAGGCGGCAGTGGGTAGTGCACGGCTGTCGACCAGCCTAGTATGACCTTTTCCAGTAAGCTTTTAGGCTTTCCGGGTCTGTTTGGATTAAGTTAGGACTTAATGGATTAATAAGCTATAGTTGTCATTTCATGTGAAATATATAGTTTCTGCCACTGTTTTGTAAAACCCATAACGTATTCTAGGAACATCGTATTGGGGTGAAATCAGTGCCAAAATCTCCCATTCTGAGTCTAGTAAGTTTCATATGTTTTACGGAAAAATCAGTTCGGACCATAGCTAGTGTCAATTTGGCGTTTTGTACTGAAAGGTCCTGTTTTTCGCTGTTCTGCAAGTCGATTTTGTAAAATCCATATTAAATTGTAGAAAAATCGTTAGAGCGCGTGCGATATGTCCCTGGAACCCTAATACATAGAAATAACTGATTTTGGAATAATAATTCTGGGTTTATGAGTTTAAGAGGGGATAAACAGGTCCCGAACAGACCTGTAAATCTTAGAGTAAAAGCTGGAAAATTGCATTTATGGGCTCATAGTTGTGATTTTTGGTTAGGACTTCGCTTTGACGTTTGATATCACTTATTTAGGTGGAAAGAGGTGAGTTGGAGTTGGCCGGCTCGTCTTGCTGTTGAGGGCATCTACTTTGCTTTTGAGGTGAGTTCACTCACTGTGTAGATAGGGGTTGTATGCATGTTATAGTAATTTGTATGTGCTACTGTCTTTGTGGTGTGAACTAGTTGTTTGGGGTGCGTAATATTTGCTTGGGTTAAATGCTTAGTATAAATGTGTGTTACATTACAACTCGGTGGGACCGAGGAAGTGGATAGAAGCGTCGTGGGAACTCGGTGGGACTGAGGGCTCGGTGGGACCGAGGTTTTGGATACATAATTACTTGTAGATGTTTACTTGTATTATGTAACTGTGGTGTTGTTGCTTATGTGCGAATAGGGGTGATGTGTATATAATTCCTATCTGCGCATGTGATGGAATTCACTAAGCCTTGTGCTTACCCTTTCCTATTTACTGTGGTTTCAGGTACTAGTGACTCCAAGGCGTGACGGGTACACACTGGCGCACGTGAATAGTGTTTTATGATCATGAGTTTAAAGTTATTATTAAACGATTTAATTTCCGCTGCTTATTATTACTGAGAATATTTATTAATGAATTTGCAAACGAAACGGTGTTGGATATTTAATAAGGTTTTATTTATTAAAATGCCTATTTTTAAAAGTTAAAATTTATTGTAATTTTTGGGACGTTACAACTTGGTATCAGAGCACAGCTTGAGTGAATCAAACGCATCTCGGTGTGTTTGATCTCATGTTGCGGCTATGAAATTCTTCTCTTCAAATTTTTGGAAAATAAAAGAAAGGAAAACCCGTTTGGGAAACGGTGATCGAGGGCGCAGTGTGTACAGTCAGCCGGAGCTAAAGGGAAAGGTACAGTACTTAGTGTATTTATCGCTTTCTAGCTCATAAGGTATGCATGCTAGATTGCCTATGTGGTTTACACTGTACTGTATGATGATTTCTTGCTAGTGGGAATTAATGCTAGTTATAATAGGTTGTTAAGCGAAGGCCCTATAGGTTGTATGCAGTAAGAATCACATAGCCTTAGAATATTTGATTTAGTTCTATTGCGCAGCTCTTGTTTGAGTCCAACCGTTCTAGGATAGAATCTTGTATTCGAATGTCTATTTGATTCACGCTGAATGCGACTGGGTATTCGCGAGGCAACTCGTTATGGCTAATAGGGATTCCGTTGTAGCAAGGGTAGTGAGATGAGATGAAATTCCTAGTGAGCTGGGAAGAGTGTTTACATATGAGTATGTATGCAAGATTGCTTTCTAGAACATAGGAGTATGTATACTAGATTGCTTGGTGCTTATTACACTGTACTGCATGTTTGTTGCTTGCTAATAGGAGTTTATGCTAGCCTTGATAGGTTGTTGTTAGGACTTGATACAAATTCAAAGACAAAGATCATCATCATGAGGGGGAAAAACGTTATAAAAGTTCAAAGACCCAGACTATCAAGTTGAGGGGGAGTAAGCAAAAGTTGAGGGGGAGTAACTGTTATAACCTGTGCTGAAAATATTACAACGTGCATGGTTCTTCTATCCGTTTAACAAAGTGCTGAAGTTTTCAAAGCTAATTCAACTCGTGGTTCAACTCGTGATACTAAGAAGACCAAGAGCATATTTCAAGGGGGAGCGTGAAAGATATGAAGACAAGCAACACTAAAGTTCTTCAAAGTTTCAAGACGAAGAGAAGATCAAGATCGGAAGAGTTCAAGTTCGTATTTTTTCTTTATATAACTTTAGGGGGAGATTGTTAGGACTAAAAGTCCTATAAAATAGAAAGTGATATAAAGAAATAATTAGTGTTATTTATTTGTTTGTAAAGCCTCTCAAGATAATGGGCTTTATGGCTTATGGGCTTGGCCTGTCAAGCCCTTGGTATTTAATGTGTGATTTGAGTGGTAATTAGAGAAGTAGTGGTGAGATTAGCCGTGCGCTTAACAGAGTTTAGAGAGAGAGTTTGTTCATCATTCTAATCTTGTAACTCTCTGCATTCAATCAATATTGGATTAATCGTTTCATATTCATTGTTACTTGATAATCTGGGATCCACAATTGGTATCAGAGCAGAGGGACAAAGCTATCGATTCAAAGGTATTTTTCTGGTTTTTCTTGATCATTCAAAGTACGTACTGTGTTCATCTCAACAATTTTTGATTGTTTTGATTTTGGTGTTAAAACCCAAAATTGAGGCTTGATACATTCTTCTCATAGGTTTTCTAAGATCTCTCTGTGTTTTCAAATCGTTTGGTTGAGTAAAAATCACTGATTTTTAAGTTCTTGATTTGTTTGGTTTTTGCTCCCTGTTCGTGAAAATTATCAATTTTTTCTTGTCAAAAGTGCTATTTGATTCGTTTTAGTAGTGTCTTCGTGTGTTTTTGGGCTAGTTTTCGTGTTAGTACTAAGTTCTTGCAGATTAATTCTCAGCAAGAGTGCAGAAAGTCATCGAACCGGGTAAGTTTTTCTTGTTTCTAATTGGTTTCGAAGTCCCAGTACTGATATCTCCCGGTAGTAATAACTCCCGGTGCAGATATCTCCCGGTAGTGTCTACTCCCGATATCTCCCGGTAGTAATAACTCCCGGTGCTGATATCTTCCGGTACTTCAACTCCCGGTATTCCATCTCCCGGTACTCCATCTCCCGGTATTACATCTCCCGGTATTACATCTCCCGGTACCTAACTTAGTCCCGGTATTACTCAGTTGTGGGACTCGATTTGCCAGTCCCGGTATTTCTCTGTGACTTCCCAGTTGCGGGACTTCTCAATTGCGGGACTTTCCTTTTGCGGGACTCTAATACCGGAAGCTGTAAATTTCGGATTTTTAGGTTTTGTGATTTTTGAACTTTCATAACTTCAAATCATCATAACTCGCTCAAAAATCAGTATTTTGCAATGAAATTTTACAGGGTTAATCGGAGAGTTTGCAAGTATATTGTACGAGATTTTTCGACATAGCAAGGATGTGGCTCACCGCGGGGTAGTTCCCAAGCTTTGGGTACGACTATGATTTCAATCAGAATGGTTTGGGCAACATAGTGGAGCTAAGTTGATTGAAATGAAAAGCACAAGTCTTCTGAACCTCGAGTGTGAGAAAAGGGTGGTTTGATGCGGAAGACGTCCCCATGGAATGGTGTGGTGCGTTCGAGAGAAAAGTGGAGTTGGGCCACGTTTTTGGATCCGTCGAAATTAGGGAGAGAGTTGGAGAGGTAGTGTATGATCTGGTTGTGCTCGATGACATTATGGAGGATTCATAAAGTGTTTCACACCTCTATTCCAGAGAGCAGTTATTGGAAGTTGGTATGACGATAACTTTACAATCATTAACCGTAGAGTCAAGAAGTTGAGAACCAAGAAATTTACCTTACGGAAGTACACTGGCGTTATTACAAAGGATGGGAAGCAACTTGGGAGGTTGAGGCGGACATGAAGTCCAAGTACCCAAGCGTATTCGACGAAGGAATTCCGATGACGTAACTATTTTGAGGAGGAGGTATTGTAATTATTGTCATCTGCAAATATTCTATTAAGGAAAATACTGATGGAAATATAAGTTCAGGGACCTAATTGTAAATAAAAGAAAAGAGGCCTATGTGCAATATAGGAAAGTAATAAAAGACCATAAAATCATGTTTTCATCTTATGTTGGTGAAAGTGGAGGCTGGCGAGAAAGCAGAGAGATTTATGGAAGATCGATCGATGTGCAATCGGAAGGAAGCAAGGAAGTGTTGGATTGGAGGTGGATTCTGCATCAAATTCTTCAAGGTAACCTCCTATATTATCTCTTGTTCTTTGTTTTCTCTCGAATGTTTTAACTAATCGGGTTTTGTTAGAAAATGGTTAAACGTTTGTTATTAATGGGTTTTGGGTGATGAGGTTGGGATTAAATGTTATGGAAATGAAAAGGAAGGTTTAGACATGAAATTTCTTCAGTTAAAAGACTTAAAATCGGAATGGTAAGTTTTCTGGGTGTTTTGTTCGATAAAACCCCGTGCCCGGATAGTTTTATCAGGGAAGTTACCCAAATAGTTTTAGCAGGGAAGTTATCAGGGAAGTTATCAAGAAAGTAATCAGGATAGTATCCGGAAAGTAGGTAACCAGACTGTTATCCAGACTGTGCTACCCGAGAGCACTTTCTGTTCTGGTTGACTTCATTCCCCGAGTGAGTTGTGAAGTAAGCTTTCGAGGTTTGAGTAAGAGTTGAGAGAGGTAGATAGCAGAAATGTCAGGAATGGACTTTAGCACTGTTCGTATTATGGTGTACTCTTCCTCGGTAACTTGAGATGTGGTTGTCGGTGGGTGGTTGTACCTGAAGGGTAGTTTGAAGTCAGCAAGATATTTCTATTAGTAGCTCATCAAAAGGGAATGTGAGGATATAATTTTCATTCAAGTCTATGTCGATGACATTATTTTCGGTTCTACGAACCCACAATACTGTTACAAATTTTCAGTCCTCATGAAACTACATTTTAAAATGAGTATGATGGGTCAGATGAATTTCTTTCTCGGTCTTCAAGTTAAACAACTGTCTACCGGGATATTCATCAATCAATCTAAGTACATCGCGGATATTCTTCAGAAATTCAAGATGGAAGAGTGTACACCCATGAAAACTCATATGTCACAGGGTACGAAGTTACACGCCGATCCTGACGGAAAGGACGTGAATACTACTACGTATAGAGGATGATACGTTCGTTGATGTATTTAATGGCAAGTAGGCCTGACATAATGTTTTCAACCTTTTTGTGTGCAAGATTTCAATCTAAACCTAAAGAGTCCCACGTCATAGCAGTTAAGCGTATTCTTCGTTATTTAAAAGGTACTTCTAATCTTGGCCTTTGGTACCCTAAGGACACAGGTTTCGAGCTCACAGCGTTCTCTAATGCTGATCATGCGGGGAGAATGCTCGAACGGAAGAGCACCACGGGTCACGTCCAGTTCCTTGGCGATAAGGTGGTTAGGTGGGCCTCCAAGAAGCGAACGTGGGTCTCCACCTCCGCGGCGGAAGAGAAGTATGTGGCCGCGGCTAGTTGTTGCTCCCAAGTGATCTGGATGCGAACGCAACTGAAGGACTACGGGTATAACTACTCGAACATCCCGATCTACTGCGACTCCAAGAGTGCCATCGCAATCACGAGCAATCCGGTTCAACATACGAAGACAAAGCATATTGACGTGCACTACCGTTTCATTAAAGACCATATTGAGGTACGGTGGAACTCTACTTCGTAGGTACAGAAAATCAACTAGCAGATCTGTTTACCAAGGCTTTGGACGAAAAACGGTTCAATGAACGCGTGTCCAAGCTGGGTATGGTTAATCTGAAAGTTTGAGTCACGGCTGTACTTGTCACACCTTTCCCTCACTCCGAGATAATTGTACCTTAATCAGTTACACTTGTCTCGTAGTGTGTCTTAGGTGTTTCAAGCACATCGGTGACATGTATTCTGTATTTCCGTTTTAGTGTTTTCTTCGTATTTCTTGTTTTACATGTTACTTTAATTCTATTCGTCTATACTTTGTGTTTTTCGACTTATTTCCCGAACTACTAACTGTGTGTTCAACAAGGTGTTTCCTCGAAAGCCAAGTCCCTAAAGTACGTTTCTCACTTCTGTGAGGAGAGGGTTGCAATTTTTGCGAAATTACGGGGGAGAAGTGTCAGGTTGACAAGTCAAGGGGGAGCTTTGTCACTCAAAAAGTTTAAGGGGAGAAGTCGAGGGGAGCATCGTCTTTAATTGAAAACTTGAGGGGGAGAGTTATTTTCGAAAAGTTGAGGGGGAGAAGTGAAATTTTTTAAAACCTGAGGGGTAAAATAAAATTTTTTCAAACTCAAGGTTATTTTTTAAAGCTTTTCAAACTTCAGGGGTAATTTTCGCCAATTGCCAAAAGTTGAGATAAAGTTGTAACCGGGAGATTTAAGGAGACCGGTACCGGGTTCACACCCGGTATCGACCGGTATATAAATACCGGATTTTGTTTCTAAATCCTCACAACTTCAAATCTTCGCGCCAAACTCTCTCAGAACCAACTTCTTCTCACCTCTTCTTCAGCTTGTGATTTTGCTCGATTCGGTCATCATTTCTCGATCTCATCATCAGGTATGTTTTCTAAACTCAGTATTATCGATCTACCACCTTCGAATCGACCTGGAAACACTCAAAATCGATCGATTTCTTGGACTATATTCACATCATCGCTGTTAGGGTTTAGAACCCTTCAGTTCGCCGAGTTTAGCATCAACTAGAGTCTATCCACATGAAATCGACTTCAATACAAGTAGAGTAATCGTCGACCTTCATCGATTTTACCCCTACAATAATCGATTTTGAGTTTGATTTTCGACTGTGTTTCGATTCTGTTCCGGGGTCGGTTCCGGTATTCAAGAGATCCAGAATGTGTTCCGGGTTCCGAGAGTTCCGGAATGTTGTAAAGCCCGTATCCCGGTATGTAATTTCTTTTTATTAATTCTTTTCTTTTAAGTTTTATTTAACGTGGTTTCCGTTAGCGGGGTTAAACGAATTGGACCTAATCGTTAAATATGTCAAAACATTAGTTAGATTGCGAGAAGGAATTATTGAGGGACCAAAATTGTTAAAGGGCCAAAGTAGTGTATTTCGGCCCATGCAAGTCCAAAACCGAATCCATGTGGGTTGTGTGTGTTTGGGTCGTGTTTAGCAAACGAGAAAGAGGAGAGAAACCCTAAGTCATCCCCTCCCCTCCCCTTTGTGGTGTTCGGCCAAAAGAGAAAGAGGAAGAGAACCGAGAGTGAGAGAGGTGCGAAGGGAGAGAGAGTTCGCCGGAGAGAGAGAGACGCCGGAAAGAGGAGAGAGACGCCGTCGTTTGCTGCCGGAAGCGGGGAGAAGGAAGAGTCGCATCGAGGTAGGTTCGTTTTTCTTCTCGTTATTGTCGTTTTCCAAAATTCTGCCGTGAACCGCCACCACCACCGCCGCAGCCACGGCTGCCGGCGGTGGGGCCGCTGCTGCACGCCGCCGTGGTGGCGGCAGAGGGATGGGTGCAGGTGTGTGCAGGGTGCGGGTGTGTGCGGGGGTGTGGTTGCGGGTGAGTCGGGATGGGCGATGTTGAGAGGTTCCGCCGGAAGGTGTTACCGTAACCACCGTCGCCGCCGCCAACCACCACCACCGCCGGAGGCGGCAGTGGGTAGTGCACGGCTGTCGACCAGCCTAGTATGACCTTTTCCAGTAAGATTTTAGGCTTTCCGGGTCTGTTTGGATTAAGTTAGGACTTAATGGATTAATAAGCTATAGTTGTCATTTCATGTGAAATATATAGTTTCTGCCACTGTTTTGTAAAAGCCATAACTTATTCTAGGAACATCGTATTGGGGTGAAATCAGTGCCAAAATCTCCCATTATGAGCCTAGTAAGTTTCATATGTTTTACGGAAAAATCAGTTCGGATCATAGCTAGTGTCAATTTGGCGTTTTGTACTGAAAGGTCCTGTTTTTCGCTGTTCTGCAAGTCGATTTTGTAAAATCCATATTAAATTGTAGAAAAATCGTTAGAGCGTGTGCGATATGTCCCTGGAACCCTAAGACATAGAACTAACGGATTTTAAAATAATAATTCTGGGTTTATGAGTTTAAGAGGGGCTAAACAGGTCCCGAACAGATCTGTAAATCTTAGAGTAAAAGCTGGAAAATTGCATTTATGGGCTCATAGTTGTGACTTTGGTTAGGACTTCGCTTTGACGTTTGATATCACTTATTTAGGTGGAAAGAGGTGAGTTGGAGTTGGCCGGCTCGTCTTGCTGTTGAGGGCATCTACTTTGCTTTTGAGGTGAGTTCACTCACTGTGTAGATAGGGATTGTATGCATGTCATAGTAATTTGTATGTGCTACTGTCTTTGTGGTGTGAACTAGTTGTTTGTGTTGCGTAATATTTGCTTGGGTTAAATGCTTAGTATAAATGTGTGTTACATTACAACTCGGTGGGACTGAGGAAGTGGATAGAAGCGTCGTGGGAACTCGGTGGGACCGAGGGCTCGGTGGGACCGAGGGCTCGGTGGGACCGAGGGCTCGGTGGGACCGAGGTTTTGGATACATAATTACTTGTAGATGTTTACTTGTATTATGTGACTGTGGTGTTGTTGCTTATGTGCGGATAGGGGTGATGTGTATATAATTCCTATCTGCGCATGTGATGGAATTCACTAAGCCTTGTGCTTACCCTTTCCTATTTACTGTGGTTTCAGGTACTAGTGGCTCCAAGGCGTGACGGGTACACACTGGCGCGCGTGAAGAGTGTTTTATGATCATGAGTTTAAAGTTATTATTAAACGATTTAATTTCCGCTGCTTATTATTACTGAGAATATTTATTAATGAATTTGCAAACGAAACGGTGTTGGATATTTAATAAGGTTTTATTTATTAAAATGCCTATTTTTAAAAGTTAAAATTTATTGTAATTTTTGGGACGTTACAACTTGGTATCAGAGCACAGCTTGAGTGAATCAAACGCATCTCGGTGTGTTTGATCTCAAGTTGCGGCTATGAAATTCTTCTCTTAAAATTTTTGGAAAATAAAAGAAAGGAAGACCCGTTTGGGAAACGGTGATCGAGGGCGCAGTGTGTACAATCAGCCGGAGCCAAAGGGAAATGTACAGTACTTAGTGTATTTATTGCGTTCTAGATCATAGGGTATGCATGCTAGATTGCCTATGTGGTTTACACTATACTGTATGATGATTGCTTGCTAGTGGGAATTAATGCTAGTTATAATAGGTTGCTAAGCGAAGGCCCTATAGGTTGTATGCAGTAAGAATCACATAGCCTTAGAATATTTGATTTAGTTCTATTGCGCAACTCTTGTTTGAGTCCAACCGTTCTAGGATAGAATCTTGTATTCGAATGTCTATTTGATTCACGCTGCATGCGACTGGGTATTCGCGAGGCAACTCGTTATGGCTAATAGGGATTCCGTTGTAGCAAGGGTAGTGGGATGAGATGAAATTCCTAGTGAGCTGGGAAGAGTGTTTACATATGAGTATGTATGCGAGATTGCTTTCTAGAACATAGGAGTATGTATACTAGATTGCTTGGTGCTTATTACAATGTACTGCATGTTTGTTGCTTGCTAATAGGAGTTTATGCTAGCCTTGATAGGTTGTTGTTAGGACTTGATACAAATTCAAAGACAAAGATCATCATCATGAGGGGGAAAAACGTTATAAAAGTTCAAAGACCCAGACTATCAAGTTGAGGGGGAGTAAGCAAAAGTTGAGGGGGAGTAACTGTTATAACCTGTGCTGAAAATATTACAACGTGCATGGTTCTTCTATCCGTTTAACAAAGTGCTGAAGTTTTCAAAGCTAATTCAACTCGTGGTTCAACTCGTGATACTAAGAAGACCAAGAGCATATTTCAAGGGGGAGCGTGAAAGATATGAAGACAAGCAACACTAAAGTGCTTCAAAGTTTCAAGACGAAGAGAAGATCAAGATCGGAAGAGTTCAAGTTCGTATTTTTTCTTTATATAACTTTAGGGGGAGATTGTTAGGACTAAAAGTCCTATAAAATAGAAAGTGATATAAAGAAATAATTAGTGTTATTTATTTGTTTGTAAAGCCTCTCAAGATAATGGGATTTATGGCTTATGGGCTTGGCCTGTCAAGCCCTTGGTATTTAATGTGTGATTTGAGTGGTAATTAGAGAAGTAGTGGTGAGATTAGCCGTGCGCTTAACAGAGTTTAGAGAGAGAGTTTGTTCATCATTCTAATCTTGTAACTCTCTGCATTCAATCAATAATGGATTAATCGTTTCATATTCATTGTTACTTGATAATCTGGGATCCACAATTGGTATCAGAGCAGAGGGACAAAGCTATCGATTCAAAGGTATTTTTCTGGTTTTTCTTGATCATTCAAAGTACGTACTGTGTTCATCTCAAGAATTTTTGATTGTTTTGATTTTGGTGTTAAAACCCAAAATTGAGGCTTGATACATTCTTCTCATAGGTTTTCTAAGATCTCTCTGTGTTTTCAAATCGTTTGGTTGAGTAAAAATCACTGATTTTTAAGTTCTTGATCTGTTTGGTTTTTGCTCCCTGTTCGTGAAAATTATCAATTTTTTCTTGTCAAAAGTGCTATTTGATTCGTTTTAGTAGTGTCTTCGTGTGTTTTTGGGCTAGTTTTCGTGTTAGTACTAAGTTCTTGCAGATTAATTCTCAGCAAGAGTGCAGAAAGTCATCGAACTGGGTAAGTTTTTCTTGTTTCTAATTGGTTTCGAAGTCCCGGTACTGATATCTCCCGGTAGTAATAACTCCCGGTGCTGATATCTCCCAGTAGTGTCTACTCCCGATATCTCCCGGTAGTAATAACTCCCGGTGCTGATATCTTCCGGTACTTTA
Organism: Saussurea involucrata; assembly: GCA_033807775.1. Classification (NCBI taxonomy): domain Eukaryota; kingdom Viridiplantae; phylum Streptophyta; class Magnoliopsida; order Asterales; family Asteraceae; genus Saussurea; species Saussurea involucrata. The sequence goes on along the minus strand of CM066320.1, from coordinate 78,795,215 downwards.
ACTCCTGGTATTCCATCTCCCGGTACTCCATCTCCCAGTATTACATCTCCCGGTACCTAACTTAGTCCCGGTATTACTCAGTTGTGGGACTCGATTTGCCAGTCCCGGTATCACAACTCCCTGTATTTCTCTGTGACTTCCCAGTTGCGGGACTTCTCAATTGCGGGACTTTCCTTTTGCGGGACTCTAATACCGGAAGCTGTAAATTTCGGATTTTTAGGTTTTGTGATTTTTGAACTTTCATAACTTCAAATCATCATAACTCGATCAAAAATCAGTATTTTGCAATGAAATTTTACAGGGTTAATCGGAGAGTTTGCAAGTATATTGTACGAGATTTTTCGACATAGCAAGGATGTGGCTCACCGCGGGGTAGTTCCCAAGCTTTGGGTACAACTATGATTTCAATCAGAATGGTTTGGGAAACATAGTGGAGCTAAGTTGATTGAAATGAAAAGCATAAGTCTTCTGAACCTCGAGTTTGAGAAAAGGGTGGTTTGATGTGGAAGACGTCCCCATGGAATGGTGTGGTGCGTTCGAGAGAAAAGTGGAGTTGGGCCACGTTTTTGGATCCGTCGAAATTAGGGAGAGAGTTGGAGAGGTAGTGTATGATCTGGTTGTGCTCGATGACATTATGGAGGATTCATAATGTGATTCACACCTCTATTCCAGAGAGCAGTTATTGGAAGTTGGTATGACGATAACTTTACAAAAAATGCAAGCGAAAATACGTTGACCTTGTCATAGGGTCGGGGACAATCATTAACCGTAGAGTCAAGAAGTTGAGAACCAAGAAATTTACCTTCTGGAAGTACACTGGCGTTATTATAAAGGATGGGAAGCAACTTGGGAGGTTGAGGCGGACATGAAGTCCAAGTACCCAAGCGTATTCGACGAAGGAATTCCGATGACGTAACTATTTTGAGGAGGAGGTATTGTAATTACTGTCATCTGCAAATATTCTATTAAGGAAAATACTGATGGAAATATAAGTTCAGGGACCTAATTGCAAATAAAAGAAAAGAGGCCTATGTGCAATATAGGAAAGTAATAAAAGACCATAAAATCATGTTTTCATCTTATGTTGGTGAAAGTGGAGGCTGGCGAGAAAGCAGAGAGATTTATGGAAGATCGATTGATGTGCAATCGGAAGGAAGCAAGGAAGTGTTGGATTGGAGGTGGATTCTGCATCAAATTCTTCAAGGTAACCTCCTATATTATCTCTTGTTCTTTGTTTTCTCTCGAATGTTTTAGCTAATCGGGTTTTGTTAGAAAATGGTTAAACGTTTGTTATTAATGGGTTTTGGGTGATGAGGTTGGGATTAAATGTTATGGAAATGATAAGGAAGGTTTAGACATGAAATTTCTTCAGTTAAAAGACTTAAAATCGGAATGGTAAGTTTTCTGGGTGTTTTGTTCGATAAAACCCCGTGCCCGGATAGTTTTATCAGGGAAGTTACCCGAATAGTTTTAGCAGGGAAGTTATCAGGGAAGTTATCAAGAAAGTAATCAGGATAGTATCCGGAAAGTAGGTAACCAGACTGTTATCCAGACTGTGCTACCCGAGAGCACTTTCTGTTCTGGTTGACTTCATTCCCCGAGTGAGTTGTGAAGTAAGCTTTCGAGGTTTGAGTAAGAGTTGAGAGAGGTAGATAGCAGAAATGTCAGGAATGGACTTTAGCACTGTTCGTATTATGGTGTACTCTTCCTCGGTAACTTGAGATGTGGTTGTCGGTGGGTGGTTGTACCTGAAGGGTAGTTTGAAGTCAGCAAGATATTTCTATTAGTAGCTCATCAAAAGGGAATGTGAGGATATAATTTTCATTCATGTCTATGTCGATGACATTATTTTCGGCTCTACGAACCCACAATACTGTTACAAATTTTCAGTCCTCATGAAAGCACATTTTAAAATGAGTATGATGGGTCAGATGAATTTCTTTCTCGGTCTTCAAGTTAAACAACTGTCGACAGGGATATTCATCAATCAATCTAAGTACATCGCGGATATTCTTCAAAAATTCAAGATGGAACAGTGTACACCCATGAAAACTCCTATGTCACAGGGTACGAAGTTACACGCCGATCCTGACGGAAAGGACGTGAATACTACTACGTATAGAGGATGATACGTTCGTTGATGTATTTAACGGTAAGTAGGCCTGACATAATGTTTTCAACCTTTTTGTGTGCTAGATTTCAATCTAAACCTAAAGAGTCCCACGTCATAGCAGTTAAGCGTATTCTTCGTTATTTAAAAGGTACTGCTAATCTTGGCCTTTGGTACCCTAAGGACACAGGTTTCGAGCTCACAGCGTTCTCTAATGCTGATCATGCGGGGAGAATGCTCGAACGGAAGAGCACCACGGGTCACGTCCAGTTCCTTGGCGATAAGGTGGTTAGGTGGGCCTCCAAGAAGCGAACGTGCGTCTCCACCTCCGCGGCGGAAGCGAAGTATGTGGCCGCGGCTAGGTGTTGCTCCCAAGTGATCTGGATGCGAACGCAACTGAAGGACTACGGGTACAACTACTCTAACATCTCGATCTACTGCGACTCCAAGAGTGCCATCGCAATCACGAGCAATCCGGTTCAACATACGAAGACAAAGCATATTGACGTGCACTACCGTTTCATTAAAGACCATATTGAGGTACGGTGGAACTCTACTTCGTAGGTACAGAAAATCAACTAGCAGATCTGTTTACCAAGGCTTTGGACGAAAAACGGTTCAATGAACTCGTGTCCAAGCTGGGTATGGTTAATATGAAAGTTTGAGTCACGGCTGTACTAGTCACACCTTTCCCTCACTCCGAGATAATTGTACCTTAATCAGTTACACTTGTCTCGCAGTGTGTCTTAGGTGTTTCAAGCACATCGGTGACATGTATTCTGTATTTCCGTTTTAGTGTTTTCTTCATATTTCTTGTTTTACATGTTACTTTAATTCTATTCGTGTATACTTTGTGTTTTTCGACTTATTTCCCGAACTACTAACTGTATGTTCAACAAGGTGTTTCCTCGAAAGCCAAGTCCCTAAAGTACGTTTCTCACTTCTGTGAGGAGAGGGTTGCAATTTTTGCGAAATTACGGGGGAGAAGTGTCAGGTTGACAAGTCAAGGGGGAGCTTTGTCACTCAAAAAGTTTAAGGGGAGAAGTCGAGGGGAGCATCGTCTTTAATTGAAAACTTGAGGGGGAGAGTTATTTTCGAAAAGTTGAGGGGGAGAAGTGAAATTTTTTAAAACCTGAGGGGTAAAATAAAATTTTTTCAAACTCAAGGTTATTTTTTAAAGCTTTTCAAACTTCAGGGGTAATTTTCGCCAATTGCCAAAAGTTGAGATAAAGTTGGAACCGGGAGATTTAAGGAGACCGGTACCGGGTTCACACCCGGTATCGACCGGTATATAAATACCGGATTTTGTTTCTACATCCTCACAACTTCAAATCTTCGCGCCAAACTCTCTCAGAACCAACTTCTTCTCACCTCTTCTTCAGCTTGTGATTTTGCTCGATTCGGTCATCATTTCTCGATCTCATCATCAGGTATGTTTTCTAAACTCAGTATTATCGATCTACCACCTTCGAATCGACCTGGAAACACTCAAAATCGATCGATTTCTTGGACTATATTCACATCATCGCTGTTAGGGTTTAGAACCCTTCAGTTCGCCGAGTTTAGCATCAACTAGTAGAGTAATCGTCGACCTTCATCGATTTTACCCCTACAATAATCGATTTTGAGTTTGATTTTCGACTGTGTTTCGATTCTGTTCCGGGGTCGGTTCCGGTATTCAAGAGATCCAGAATGTGTTCCGGGTTCCGAGAGTTCCGGAATGTTGTAAAGCCCGTATCCCGGTATGTAATTTCTTTTTATTAATTCTTTTCTTTTAAGTTTTATTTAACGTGGTTTCCGTTAGCGGGGTTAGACGAATTGGACCTAATCGTTAAATATGTCAAAACATTAGTTAGATTGCGAGAAGGAATTATTGAGGGACCAAAATTGTTAAAGCGCCAAAGTAGTGTATTTCGGCCCAAGCAAGTCCAAAACCGAATCCATGTGGGTTGTGTGTGTTTGGGTCGTGTTTAGCAAACGAGAAAGAGGAGAGAAACCCTAAGTCATCCCCTCCCCTCCCCTTTGTGGTGTTCGGCCGAAAGAGAAAGAGGAAGAGAACCGAGAGTGAGAGAGGTGCGAAGGGAGAGAGAGTTCGCCGGAGAGAGAGAGACGCCGGAGAGAGGAGAGAGACGCCGTCGTTTGCTGCCGGAAGCGGGGAGAAGGAAGAGTCGCATCGAGGTAGGTTCGTTTTTCTTCTCGTTATTGTCGTTTGCCAAAATTCTGCCGTGAACCGCCACCACCACCGCCGCAGCCACGGCTGCCGGCGGTGGGGCCGCTGCTGCACGCCGCCGTGGTGGCGGCAGAGGGGTGGGTGCAGGTGTGTGCAGGGTGCGGGTGTGTGCGGGGGTGTGGTTGCGGGTGAGTCGGGATGGGCGATGTTGGGAGGTTCCGCCAGAAGGTGTTACTGTAACCACCGTCGCCGCCGCCAACCACCACCACCGCCGGAGGCGGCAGTGGCTGTCGACCAGCCTAGTATGACCTTTTCCAGTAAGCTTTTAGGCTTTCCGGGTCTGTTTGGATTAAGTTAGGACTTAATGGATTAATAAGCTATAGTTGCCATTTCATGTGAAATATATAGTTTCTGCCACTGTTTTGTAAAAGCCATAACTTATTCTAGGAACATCTTATTTGGCTGAAATCAGTGCCAACATCTCCTATTCTGAGTCTAGTAAGTTTCATATGTTTTACGGAAAAATCAGTTCGGACCATAGCTAGTGTCAATTTGGCGTTTTGTACTGAAAGGTCCTGTTTTTCGCTGTTCTGCAAGTCGATTTTGTAAAATCCATATTAAATTGTAGAAAAATCGTTAGAGCGCGTGCGATATGTCCCTGGAACCCTAAGACATAGAACTAACTGATTTTGGAATAATAATTCTGGGTTTATGAGTTTAAGAGGGGCTAAACAGGTCCCGAACAGACCTGTAAATCTTAGAGTAAAAGCTGGAAAATTGCATTTATGGGCTCATAGTTGTGACTTTGGGTTAGGACTTCGCTTTGACGTTTGATATCACTTATTTAGGTGGAAAGAGGTGAGTTGGAGTTGGCCGGCTCGTCTTGCTGTTGAGGGCATCTACTTTGCTTTTGAGGTGAGTTCACTCAATGTGTAGATAGGGGTTGTATGCATGTCATAGTAATTTGTATGTGCTACTGTCTTTGTGGTGTGAAGTTGTGAACTAGTTGTTTGTGGTGCGTAATATTTGCTTGGGTTAAATGCTTAGTATAAATGTGTGTTACATTACAACTCGGTGGGACCGAGGAAGTGGATAGAAGCGTCGTGGGAACTCGGTGGGACTGAGGTTTTGGATACATAATTACTTGTAGATGTTTACTTGTATTATGTGACTGTGGTGTTGTTGCTTATGTGCGGATAGGGGTGATGTGTATATAATTCCTATCTGCGCATGTGATGGAATTCACTAAGGCTTGTGCTTACCCTTTCCTATTTACTGTGGTTTCAGGTACTAGTGGCTCCAAGGCGTGACGGGTACACACTGGCGCACGTGAAGAGTGTTTTATGATCATGAGTTTAAAGTTATTATTAAACGATTTAATTTCCGCTGCTTATTATTACTGAGAATATTTATTAATGAATTTGCAAACGAAACGGTGTTGGATATTTAATAAGGTTTTATTTATTAAAATGATTATTTTTAAAAGTTAAAATTTATTTTAATTTTTGGGACGTTACAACTTGGTATCAGAGCACAGCTTGAGTGAATCAAACGCATCTCTGTGTGTTTGATCTTAAGTTGCGGCTATGAAATTCTTCTCTTAAAATTTTTGGAAAATAAAAGAAAGGAAAACCCGTTTGGGAAACGGTGATCGAGGGCGCAGTGTGTACAGTCAGCCGGAGCCAAAGGGAAAGGTACAGTACTTAGTGTATTTATCGCTTTCTAGATCATAGGGTATGCATGCTAGATTGCCTATGTGGTTTACACTGTACTGTATGATGATTGCTTGCTAGTGGGAATTAATGCTAGTTATAATAGGTTGTTAAGCGAAGGCCCTATAGGTTGTATGCAGTAAGAATCACATAGCCTTAGAATATTTGATTTAGTTCTATTGCGCAGCTCTTGTTTGAGTCCAACCGTTCTAGGATAGAATCTTGTATTCGAATGTCTATTTGATTCACGCTGAATGCGACTGGGTATTCGCGAGGCAACTCGTTATGGCTAATAGGGATTCTGTTGTAGCAAGGGTAGTGGGATGAGATGAAATTCCTAGTGAGCTGGGAAGAGTGTTTACATATGAGTATGTATGCGAGATTGCTTTCTAGAACATAGGAGTATGTATACTAGATTGCTTGGTGCTTATTACACTGTACTGCATGTTTGTTGCTTGCTAATAGGAGTTTATGCTAGCCTTGATAGGTTGTTGTTAGGACTTGATACAAATTCAAAGACAAAGATAATCATCATGAGGGGGAAAAACGTTATAAAAGTTCAAAGACCCAGACTATCAAGTTGAGGGGGAGTAAGCAAAAGTTGAGGGGGAGTAACTGTTATAACCTGTGCTGAAAATATTACAACGTGCATGGTTCTTCTATCCGTTTAACAAAGTGCTGAAGTTTTCAAAGCTAATTCAACTCGTGGTTCAACTCGTGATACTAAGAAGACCAAGAGCATATTTCAAGGGGGAGCGTGAAAGATATGAAGACAAGCAACACTAAAGTGCTTCAAAGTTTCAAGACGAAGAGAAGATCAAGATCGGAAGAGTTCAAGTTCGTATTTTTTCTTTATATAACTTTAGGGGGAGATTGTTAGGACTAAAAGTCCTATAAAATAGAAAGTGATATAAAGAAATAATTAGTGTTATTTATTTGTTTGTAAAGCCTCTCAAGATAATGGGCTTTATGGCTTATGGGCTTGGCCTGTCAAGCCCTTGGTATTTAATGTGTGATTTGAGTGGTAATTAGAGAAGTAGTGGTGAGATTAGCCGTGCGCTTAACAGAGTTTAGAGAGAGAGTTTGTTCATCTTTCTAATCTTGTAACTCTCTGCATTCAATCAATAATGGATTAATCGTTTCATATTCATTGTTACTTGATAATCTGGGATCCACAATTGGTATCAGAGCAGAGGGACAAAGCTATCGATTCAAAGGTATTTTTCTGGTTTTTCTTGATCATTCAAAGTACGTACTGTGTTCATCTCAAGAATTTTTGATTGTTTTGATTTTGGTGTTAAAACACAAAATTGAGGCTTGATACATTATTCTCATAGGTTTTCTAAGATCTCTCTGTGTTTTCAAATCGTTTGGTTGAGTAAAAATCACTGATTTTTAAGTTCTTGATTTGTTTGGTTTTTGCTCCCTGTTCGTGAAAATTATCAATTTTTTCTTGTCAAAAGTGCTATTTGATTCGTTTTAGTAGTGTCTTCGTGTGTTTTGGGCTAGTTTTCGTGTTAGTACTAAGTTCTTGCAGATTAATTCTCAGCAAGAGTGCAGAAAGTCATCGAACCGGGTAAGTTTTTCTTGTTTCTAATTGGTTTCGAAGTCCCGGTACTGATATCTCCCGGTAGTAATAACTCCCGGTGCTGATATCTCCCGGTAGTGTCTACTCCCGATATCTCCCGGTAGTAATAACTCCCGGTGCTGATATCTTTCGGTACTTTAACTCCTGGTATTCCATCTCCCGGTACTCCATCTCCCGGTATTACATCTCCCGGTATTACATCTCCCGGTACCTAACTTAGTCCCGGTATTACTCAGTTGTGGGACTCGATTTGCCAGTCCCGGTATCACAACTCCCTGTATTTCTCTGTGACTTCCCAGTTGCGGGACTTCTCAATTGCGGGACTTTCCTTTTGCGGGACTCTAATACCGGAAGCTGTAAATTTCGGATTTTTAGGTTTTGTGATTTTTGAACTTTCATAACTTCAAATCATCATAACTCGATCAAAAATCAGTATTTTGCAATGAAATTTTACAGGGTTAATCGGAGAGTTTGCAAGTATATTGTACGAGATTTTTCGACATAGCAAGGATGTGGCTCACCGCGGGGTAGTTCCCAAGCTTTGGGTACAACTATGATTTCAATCAGAATGGTTTGGGCAACATAGTGGAGCTAAGTTGATTGAAATGAAAAGCATAAGTCTTCTGAACCTCGAGTTTGAGAAAAGGGTGGTTTGATGCGGAAGACGTCCCCATGGAATGGTGTGGTGCGTTCGAGAGAAAAGTGGAGTTGGGCCACGTTTTTGGATCCGTCGAAATTAGGGAGAGAGTTGGAGAGGTAGTGTATGATCTGGTTGTGCTCGATGACATTATGGAGGATTCATAATGTGATTCACACCTCTATTCCAGAGAGCAGTTATTGGAAGTTGGTATGACGATAACTTTACAAAAAATGCAAGCGAAAATACGTTGACCTTGTCATAGGGTCGGGGACAATCATTAACCGTAGAGTCAAGAAGTTGAGAACCAAGAAATTTACCTTCTGGAAGTACACTGGCGTTATTACAAAGGATGGGAAGCAACTTGGGAGGTTGAGGCGGACATGAAGTCCAAGTACCCAAGCGTATTCGACGAAGGAATTCCGATGACGTAACTATTTTGAGGAGGAGGTATTGTAATTACTTTCATCTGCAAATATTCTATTAAGGAAAATACTGATGGAAATATAAGGTCAGGGACCTAATTGCAAATAAAAGAAAAGAGGCCTATGTGCAATATAGGAAAGTAATAAAAGACCATAAAATCATGTTTTCATCTTATGTTGGTGAAAGTGGAGGCTGGCGAGAAAGCAGAGAGATTTATGGAAGATCGATCGATGTGCAATCGGAAGGAAGCAAGGAAGTGTTGGATTGGAGGTGGATTCTGCATCAAATTCTTCAAGGTAACCTCCTATATTATCTCTTGTTCTCTGTTTTCTCTCGAATGTTTTAGCTAATCGGGTTTTGTTAGAAAATGGTTAAACGTTTGTTATTAATGGGTTTTGGGTGATGAGGTTGGGATTAAATGTTATGGAAATGATAAGGAAGGTTTAGACATGAAATTTCTTCAGTTAAAAGACTTAAAATCGGAATGGTAAGTTTTCTGGGTGTTTTGTTCGATAAAACCCCGTGCCCGGATAGTTTTATCAAGGAAGTTACCCGAATAGTTTTAGCAGGGAAGTTATCAAGAAAGTAATCAGGATAGTATCCGGAAAGTAGGTAACCAGACTGTTATCCAGACTGTGCTACCCGAGAGCACTTTCTGTTCTGGTTGACTTCATTCCCCGAGTGAGTTGTGAAGTAAGCTTTCGAGGTTTGAGTAAGAGTTGAGAGAGGTAGATAGCAGAAATGTCAGGAATGGACTTTAGCACTGTTCGTATTATGGTGTACTCTTCCTCGGTAACTTGAGATGTGGTTGTCGGTGGGTGGTTGTACCTGAAGGGTAGTTTGAAGTCAGCAAGATATTTCTATTAGTAGCTCATCAAAAGGGAATGTGAGGATATAATTTTCATTCAAGTCTATGTCGATGACATTATTTTCGGCTCTACGAACCCACAATACTGTTACAAATTTTCAGTCCTCATGAAAGCACATTTTAAAATGAGTATGATGGGTCAGATGAATTTCTTTCTCGGTCTTCAAGTTAAACAACTGTCGACAGGGATATTCATCAATCAATCTAAGTACATCGCGGATATTCTTCAAAAATTCAAGATGGAACAGTGTACACCCATGAAAACTCCTATGTCACAGGGTACGAAGTTACACGCCGATCCTGACGGAAAGGACGTGAATACTACTACGTATAGAGGATGATACGTTTGTTGATGTATTTAACGGTAAGTAGGCCTGACATAATGTTTTCAACCTTTTTGTGTGCTAGATTTCAATCTAAACCTAAAGAGTCCCACGTCATAGCAGTTAAGCGTATTCTTCGTTATTTAAAAGGTACTGCTAATCTTGGCCTTTGGTACCCTAAGGACACAGGTTTCGAGCTCACAGCGTTCTCTAATGCTGATCATGCGGGGAGAATGCTCGAACGGAAGAGCACCACGGGTCACGTCCAGTTCCTTGGCGATAAGGTGGTTAGGTGGGCCTCCAAGAAGCGAACGTGCGTCTCCACCTCCGCGGCGGAAGCGAAGTATGTGGCCGCGGCTAGTTGTTGCTCCCAAGTGATCTGGATGCGAACGCAACTGAAGGACTACGGGTACAACTACTCGAACATCCCGATCTACTGCGACTCCAAGAGTGCCATCGCAATCACGAGCAATCCGGTTCAACATACGAAGATAAAGCATATTGACGTGAACTACCGTTTCATTAAAGACCATATTGAGGTACGGTGGAACTCTACTTCGTAGGTACAGAAAATCAACTAGCAGATCTGTTTACCAAGGCTTTGGACGAAAAACGGTTCAATGAACTCGTGTCCAAGCTGGGTATGGTTAATCTGAAAGTTTGAGTCACGGCTGTACTTGTCACACCTTTCCCTCACTCCGAGATAATTGTACCTTAATCAGTTACACTTGTCTCGCAGTGTGTCTTAGGTGTTTCAAGCACATCGGTGACATGTATTCTGTATTTCCGTTTTAGTGTTTTCTTCGTATTTCTTGTTTTACATGTTACTTTAATTCTATTCGTCTATACTTTGTGTTTTTCGACTTATTTCCCGAACTACTAACTGTGTGTTCAACAAGGTGTTTCCTCGAAAGCCAAGTCCCTAAAGTACGTTTCTCACTTCTGTGAGGAGAGGGTTGCAATTTTTGCGAAATTACGGGGGAGAAGTGTCAGGTTGACAAGTCAAGGGGGAGCTTTGTCACTCAAAAAGTTTAAGGGGAGAAGTCGAGGGGAGCATCGTCTTTAATTGAAAACTTGAGGGGGAGAGTTATTTTCGAAAAGTTGAGGGGGAGAAGTGAAATTTTTTAAAACCTGAGGGGTAAAATAAAATTTTTTCAAACTCAAGGTTATTTTTTAAAGCTTTTCAAACTTCAGGGGTAATTTTCGCCAATTGCCAAAAGTTGAGATAAAGTTGGAACCGGGAGATTTAAGGAGACCGGTACCGGGTTCACAACCGGTATCGACCGGTATATAAATACCAGATTTTGTTTCTAAATCCTCACAACTTCAAATCTTCGCGCCAAACTCTCTCAGAACCAACTTCTTCTCACCTCTTCTTCAGCTTGTGATTTTGCTCGATTCGATCATCATTTCTCGATCTAATCATCAGGTATGTTTTCTAAACTCAGTATTCTCGATCTACCACCTTCGAATCGACCTGGAAACACTCAAAATCGATCGATTTCTTTGACTATATTCACATCATTGCTGTTAGGGTTTAGAACCCTTCGGTTCGCCGAGTTTAGCATCAACTAGAGTCTATCCACATGAAATCGACTTCAATACAAGTAGAGTAATCGTCGACCTTCATCGATTTTACCCCTACAATAATCGATTTTGAGTTTGATTTTCGACTGTGTTTCGATTCTGTTCCGGGGTCGGTTCCGGTATTCAAGAGATCCAGAATGTGTTCCGGGTTCCGAGAGTTCCGGAATGTTGTAAAGCCCGTATCCCGGTATGTAATTTCTTTTTATTAATTCTTTTCTTTTAAGTTTTATTTAACGTGGTTTCCGTTAGCGGGGTTAGACGAATTGGACCTAATCGTTAAATATGTCAAAACATTAGTTAGATTGCGAGAAGGAATTATTGAGGGACCAAAATTGTTAAAGGGCCAAAGTAGTGTATTTCGGCCCATGCAAGTCCAAAACCGAATCCATGTGGGTTGTGTGTGTTTGGGTCGTGTTTAGCAAACGAGAAAGAGGAGAGAAACCCTAAGTCATCCCCTCCCCTCCCCTTTGTGGTGTTCGGCCGAAAGAGAAAGAGGAAGAGAACCGAGAGTGAGAGAGGTGCAAAGGGGGAGAGAGAGACGCCGGAAAGATGAGAGAGACGCCGTCGTTTGCTGCCGGAAGCGGGGAGAAGGAAGAGTCGCATCGAGGTAGGTTCGTTTTTCTTCTCGTTATTGTCGTTTGCCAAAATTCTGCCGTGAACCGCCACCACCACCGCCGCAGCCACGGCTGCCGGCGGTGGGGCCGCTGCTGCACGCCGCCGTGGTGGCGGCAGAGGGGTGGGTGCAGGTGGGTGCAGGTGTGTGCAGGGTGCGGGTGTGTGCGGGGGTGTGGTTGCGGGTGAGTCGGGATGGGCGATGTTGGGAGGTTCCGCCGGAAGGTGTTACCGTAACCACCGTCGCCGCCGCCAACCACCACCACCGCCGGAGGCGGCAGTGGGTAGTGCACGGCTGTCGAGCAGCCTAGTATGACCTTTTCCAGTAAGCTTTTAGGCTTTCCGGGTCTGTTTGGATTAAGTTAGGACTTAATGGATTAATAAGCTATAGTTGTCATTTCATGTGAAATATATAGTTTCTGCCACTGTTTTGTAAAAGCCATAACTTATTCTAGGAACATCGTATTGGGGTGAAATCAGTGCCAAAATCTCCCATTCTGAGTCTAGTAAGTTTCATATGTTTTACGGAAAAATCAGTTCGGACCATAGCTAGTGTCAATTTGGCGTTTTGTACTGAAAGGTCCTGTTTTTCGCTGTTCTGCAAGTCGAGTTTGTAAAATCCATATTAAATTGTAGAAAAATCGTTAGAGCGCGTGCGATATGTCCCTGGAACCCTAAGACATAGAACTAACGGATTTTGGAATAATAATTCTGGGTTTATGAGTTTAAGAGGGGATAAACAGGTCCCGAACAGACCTGTAAATCTTAGAGTAAAAGCTGGAAAATTGCATTTATGGGCTCATAGTTGTGACTTTGGGTTAGGACTTCGCTTTGACGTTTGATATCACTTATTTAGGTGGAAAGAGGTGAGTTTGAGTTGGCCGGCTCGTCTTGCTGTTGAGGGCATCTACTTTGCTTTTGAGGTGAGTTCACTCAGTGTGTAGATAGGGGTTGTATGCATGTCATAGTAATTTGTATGTGCTACTGTCTTTGTGGTGTGAACTAGTTGTTTGTGGTGCGTATTATTTGCTTGGGTTAAATGCTTAGTATAAATGTGTGTTACATTACAACTCGGTGGGACCGATGAAGTGGATAGAAGCGTCGTGGGAACTCGGTGGGACCGAGGGCTCGGTTGGACCGAGGTTTTGGATACATAATTACTTGTAGATGTTTACTTGTATTATGTGATTGTGGTGTTGTTGCTTATGTGCGGATAGGGGTGATGTGTATATAATTCCTATCTGCGCATGTGATGGAATTCACTAAGCCTTGTGCTTACCCTTTCCTATTTACTGTGGTTTCAGGTACTAGTGGCTCCAAGGCGTGACGGGTACACACTGGCGCGCGTGAAGCGTGTTTTATGATCATGAGTTTAAAGTTATTATTAAACGATTTAATTTCCGCTGCTTATTATTACTGAGAATATTTATTAATGAATTTACAAACGAAACGGTGTTGTATATTTAATAAGGTTTTATTTATTAAAATGCCTATTTTTAAAAGTTAAAATTTATTGTAATTTTTGGGACGTTACAACTTGGTATCAGAGCACAGCTTGAGTGAATCAAACGCATCTCGGTGTGTTTGATCTTAAGTTGCGGCTATGAAACTCTTCTCTTAAAATTTTTGGAAAATAAAAGAAAGGAAAACCCGTTTGGGAAACGGTGATCGAGGGCGCAGTGTGTACAGTCAGCCGGAGCCAAAGGGAAAGGTACAGTACTTAGTGTATTTATCGCTTTCTAGATCATAGGGTATGCATGCTAGATTGCCTATGTGGTTTACACTGTACTGTATGATGATTGCTTGCTAGTGGGAATTAATGCTAGTTATAATAGGTTGTTAAGCGAAGGCCCTATAGGTTGTATGCAGTAAGAATCACATAGCCTTAGAATATTTGATTTAGTTCTATTGCGCAACTCTTGTTTGAGTCCAACCGTTCTAGGATAGAATCTTGTATTCGAATGTCTATTTGATTCACGCTGAATGCGACTGGGTATTCGCGAGGCAACTCGTTATGGCTAATAGGGATTCCGTTGTAGCAAGGGTAGTGGGATGAGATGAAATTCCTAGTGAGCTGGGAAGAGTGTTTACATATGAGTATGTATGCGAGATTGCTTTCTAGAACATAGGAGTATGTATACTAGATTGCTTGGTGCTTATTACACTGTACTGCATGTTTGTTGCTTGCTAATAGGAGTTTATGCTAGCCTTGATAGGTTATTGTTAGGACTTGATACAAATTCAAAGACAAAGATCATCATCATGAGGGGGAAAAACGTTATAAAAGTTCAAAGACCCAGACTATCAAGTTGAGGGGGAGTAAGCAAAAGTTGAGGGGGAGTAACTGTTATAACCTGTGCTGAAAATATTACAACGTGCATGGTTCTTCTATCCGTTTAACAAAGTGCTGAAGTTTTCAAAGCTAATTCAACTCGTGGTTCAACTCGTGATACTAAGAAGACCAAGAGCATATTTCAAGGGGGAGCGTGAAAGATATGAAGACAAGCAACACTAAAGTGCTTCAAAGTTTCAAGACGAAGAGAAGATCAAGATCGGAAGAGTTCAAGTTCGTATTTTTTCTTTATATAACTTTAGGGGGAGATTGTTAGGACTAAAAGTCCTATAAAATAGAAAGTGATATAAAGAAATAATTAGTGTTATTTATTTGTTTGTAAAGCCTCTCAAGATAATGGGCTTTATGGCTTATGGGCTTGGCCTGTCAAGCCCTTGGTATTTAATGTGTGATTTGAGTGGTAATTAGAGAAGTAGTGGTGAGATTAGCCGTGCGCTTAACAGAATTTAGAGAGAGAGTTTGTTCATCATTCTAATCTTGTAACTCTCTGCATTCAATCAATAATGGATTAATCGTTTCATATTCATTGTTAATTGATAATCTGGGATCCACAATTGGTATCAGAGCAGAGGGACAAAGCTATCGATTCAAAGGTATTTTTCTGGTTTTTCTTGATCATTCAATGTACGTACTGTGTTCATCTCAAGAATTTTTGATTGTTTTGATTTTGGTGTTAAAACCCAAAATTGAGGCTTGATACATTCTTCTCATAGGTTTTCTAAGATCTCTCTATGTTTTCAAATCGTTTGGTTGAGTAAAAATCACTGATTTTTAAGTTCTTGATTTGTTTGGTTTTTGCTCCCTGTTCGTGAAAATTATCAATTTTTTCTTGTCAAAAGTGCTATTTGATTCGTTTTAGTAGTGTCTTCGTGTGTTTTTGGGCTAGTTTTCGTGTTAGTACTAAGTTCTTGCAGATTAATTCTCAGCAAGAGTGCAGAAAGTCATCGAACCGGGTAAGTTTTTCTTGTTTCTAATTGGTTTCGAAGTCCCGGTACTGATATCTCCCGGTAGTAATAACTCCCGGTGCTGATATCTCCCGGTAGTGTCTACTCCCGATATCTCCCGGTAGTAATAACTCCCGGTGCTGATATCTTCCGGTACTTCAACTCCCGGTATTCCATCTCCCGGTACTCCATCTCCCGGTATTACATCTCCCGGTATTACATCTCCCGGTACCTAACTTAGTCCCGATATTACTCAGTTGTGGGACTCGATTTGCCAGTCCCGGTATCACAACTCCCGGTATTTCTCTGTGACTTCCCAGTTGCGGGACTTCTTAATTGCGGGACTTTCCTTTTGTGGGACTCTAATACCGGAAGCTGTAAATTTCGGATTTTTAGGTTTTGTGATTTTTGAACTTTCATAACTTCAAATCATCATAACTCGCTCAAAAATCAGTATTTTGCAATGAAATTTTACAGGGTTAATCGGAGAGTTTGCAAGTATATTGTACGAGATTTTTCGTCATAGCAAGGATGTGGCTCACCGCGGGGTAGTTCCCAAGCTTTGGGTACAACTATGATTTCAATCAGAATGGTTTGGGCAACATAGTGGAGCTAAGTTGATTGAAATGAAAAGCATAAGTCTTCTGAACCTCGAGTTTGAGAAATGGGTGGTTTGATGCGGAAGACGTCCCCATGGAATGGTGTGGTGCGTTCGAGAGAAAAGTGGAGTTGGGCCACGTTTTTGGATCCGTCGAAATTAGGGAGAGAGTTGGAGAGGTAGTGTATGATCTGGTTGTGCTCGATGACATTATGGAGGATTCATAATGTGTTTCACACCTCTATTCCAGAGAGCAGTTATTGGAAGTTGGTATGACAATAACTTTACAAAAAATGCAAGCGAAAATACGTTGACCTTGTCATAGGGTCGGGGACAATCATTAACCGTAGAGTCAAGAAGTTGAGAACCAAGAAATTTACCTTCTGGAAGTACACTGGCGTTATTACAAAGGATGGGAAGCAACTTGGGAGGTTGAGGCGGACATGAAGTCCAAGTACCCAAGCGTATTCGACGAAGGAATTCCGATGACGTAACTATTTTGAGGAGGAGGTATTGTAATTACTTTCATCTGCAAATATTCTATTAAGGAAAATACTGATGGAAATATAAGGTCAGGGACCTAATTGCAAATAAAAGAAAAGAGGCCTATGTGCAATATAGGAAAGTAATAAAAGACCATAAAATCATGTTTTCATCTTATGTTGGTGAAAGTGGAGGCTGGCGAGAAAGCAGAGAGATTTATGGAAGATCGATCGATGTGCAATCGGAAGGAAGCAAGGAAGTGTTGGATTGGAGGTGGATTCTGCATCAAATTCTTCAAGGTAACCTCCTATATTATCTCTTGTTCTCTGTTTTCTCTCGAATGTTTTAGCTAATCGGGTTTTGTTAGAAAATGGTTAAACGTTTGTTATTAATGGGTTTTGGGTGATGAGGTTGGGATTAAATGTTATGGAAATGATAAGGAAGGTTTAGACATGAAATTTCTTCAGTTAAAAGACTTAAAATCGGAATGGTAAGTTTTCTGGGTGTTTTGTTCGATAAAACCCCGTGCCCGGATAGTTTTATCAAGGAAGTTACCCGAATAGTTTTAGCAGGGAAGTTATCAAGAAAGTAATCAGGATAGTATCCGGAAAGTAGGTAACCAGACTGTTATCCAGACTGTGCTACCCGAGAGCACTTTCTGTTCTGGTTGACTTCATTCCCCGAGTGAGTTGTGAAGTAAGCTTTCGAGGTTTGAGTAAGAGTTGAGAGAGGTAGATAGCAGAAATGTCAGGAATGGACTTTAGCACTGTTCGTATTATGGTGTACTCTTCCTCGGTAACTTGAGATGTGGTTGTCGGTGGGTGGTTGTACCTGAAGGGTAGTTTGAAGTCAGCAAGATATTTCTATTAGTAGCTCATCAAAAGGGAATGTGAGGATATAATTTTCATTCAAGTCTATGTCGATGACATTATTTTCGGCTCTACGAACCCACAATACTGTTACAAATTTTCAGTCCTCATGAAAGCACATTTTAAAATGAGTATGATGGGTCAGATGAATTTCTTTCTCGGTCTTCAAGTTAAACAACTGTCGACCGGGATATTCATCAATCAATCTAAGTACATCGCGGATATTCTTCAGAAATTCAAGATGGAACAGTGTACACCCATGAAAACTCCTATGTCACAGGGTACGAAGTTACACGCCGATCCTGACGGAAAGGACGTGAATACTACTACGTATAGAGGATGATACGTTCGTTGATGTATTTAACGGCAAGTAGGCCTGACATAATGTTTTCAACCTTTTTGTGTGCTAGATTTCAATCTAAACCTAAAGAATCCCACGTCATAGCAGTTAAGCGTATTCTTCGTTATTTAAAAGGTACTGCTAATCTTGGCCTTTGGTACCCTAAGGATACAGGTTTCGAGCTCACAGCGTTCTCTAATGCTGATCATGCGGGGAGAATGCTCGAACGAAAGAGCACCACGGGTCACGTCCAGTTCCTTGGCGATAAGGTGGTTAGGTGGGCCTCCAAGAAGCGAACGTGCGTCTCCACCTCCGCGGCGGAAGCGAAGTATGTGGCCGCGGCTAGTTGTTGCTCCCAAGTGATCTGGATGCGAACGCAACTGAAGGACTACGGGTACAACTACTCGAACATCCCGATCTACTGCGACTCCAAGAGTGCCATCGCAATCACGAGCAATCCGGTTCAACATACGAAGACAAAGCATATTGACGTGCACTACCGTTTCATTAAAGACCATATTGAGGTACGGTGGAACTCTACTTCGTAGGTACAGAAAATCAACTAGCAGATCTGTTTACCAAGGCTTTGGACGAAAAACGGTTCATTGAACTCGTGTCCAAGCTGGGTATGGTTAATCTGAAAGTTTGAGTCACGGCTGTACTTGTCACACCTTTCCCTTACTCCGAGATAATTGTACCTTAATCAGTTACACTTGTCTCGCAGTGTGTCTTAGGTGTTTCAAGCACATCGGTGACATGTATTCTGTATTTCCGTTTTTGTGTTTTCTTCGTATTTCTTGTTTTACATGTTACTTTAATTCTATTCGTCTATACTTTGTGTTTTTCGACTTATTTCCCGAACTACTAACTGTGTGTTCAACAAGGTGTTTCCTCGAAAGCCAAGTCCCTAAAGTACGTTTCTCACTTCTGTGAGGAGAGGGTTGCAATTTTTGCGAAATTACGGGGGAGAAGTGTCAGGTTGACAAGTTAAGGGGGAGCTTTGTCACTCAAAAAGTTTAAGGGGAGAAGTCGAGGGGAGCATCGTCTTTAATTGAAAACTTGAGGGGGAGAGTTATTTTCGAAAAGTTGAGGGGGAGAAGTGAAATTTTTTAAAACCTGAGGGGTAAAATAAAATTTTTTCAAACTCAAGGTTATTTTTTAAAGCTTTTCAAACTTCAGGGGTAATTTTCGCCAATTGCCAAAAGTTGAGATAAAGTTGGAACCGGGAGATTTATGGAGACCGGTACCGGGTTTACACCCGGTATCGACCGGTATATAAATACCGGATTTTGTTTCTAAATCCTCACAACTTCAAATCTTCGCGCCAAACTCTCTCAGAACCAACTTCTTCTCACCTCTTCTTCAGCTTGTGATTTTGCTCGATTCGGTCATCATTTCTAGATCTCATCATCAGGTATGTTTTCTAAACTCAGTATTATCGATCTACCACCTTCGAATCGACCTGGAAACACTCAAAATCGATCGATTTCTTGGACTATATTCACATCATCGCTGTTAGGGTTTAGAACCCTTCGGTTCGCCGAGTTTAGCATCAACTAGAGTCTATCCACATGAAATCGACTTCAATACAAGTAGATTAATCGTCGACCTTCATCGATTTTACCCCTACAATAATCGATGTTGAGTTTGATTTTCGACTGTGTTTCGATTCTGTTCCGGGGTCGGTTCCGGTATTCAAGATATCCAGAATGTGTTCCGGGTTTCGAGAGTTCCGGAATGTTGTAAAGCCCGTATCCCGGTATGTAATTTCTTTTTATTAATTCTTTTCTTTTAAGTTTTATTTAACGTGGTTTCCGTTAGCGGGGTTAGACGTGTTGGACCTAATCGTTAAATATGTCAAAACATTAGTTAGATTGCGAGAAGGAATTATTGAGGGACCAAAATTGTTAAAGGGCCAAAGTAGTGTATTTCGGCCCATGCAAGTCCAAAACCGAATCCATGTGGGTTGTGTGTGTTTGGGTCGTGTTTAGCAAACGAGAAAGAGGAGAGAAACCCTAAGTCATCCCCTCCCCTCCCCTTTGTGGTGTTCGGCCGAAAGAGAAAGAGGAAGAGAACCGAGAGTGAGAGAGGTGCGAAGGGAGAGAGTTCGCCGGAGAGAGAGAGACGCCGGAAAGAGGAGAGAGACGCCGTCGTTTGCTGCCGGAAGCGGGGAGAAGGAAGAGTCGCATCAAGGTAGGTTCGTTTTTCTTCGCGTTATTGTCGTTTGCCAAAATTCTGCCGTGAACCACCACCACCACCGCCGCAGCCACGGCTGCCGGCGGTGGGGCCGCTGCTGCATGCCGCCGTGGTGGCGGCAGAGGGGTGGGTGCAGGTGTGTGCAGGGTGCGGGTGTGTGCGGGGGTGTGGTTGCGGGTGAGTCGGGATGGGCGATGTTGGGAGGTTCCGCCGGAAGGTGTTACCGTAACCACCGTCGCCGCCGCCAACCACCACCACCGCCGGAGGCGGCAGTGGGTAGTGCACGGCTGTTGACCAGCCTAGTATGACCTTTTCCAGTAGCTTTTAGGCTTTCCGGGTCTGTTTGGATTAAGTTAGGACTTAATGGATTAATAAGCTATAGTTGTCATTTCATGTGAAATATATTGTTTCTGCCACTGTTTTGTAAAAGCCATAACTTATTCTAGGAACGTTGTATTGGGGTGAAATTAGTGCCAAAATCTCCCATTCTGAGTCTAGTAAGTTTCATATGTTTTACGGAAAAATCAGTTCGTACCATAGCTAGTGTCAATTGGGCGTTTTGTACTGAAAGGTCCTGTTTTTCGCTGTTCTGCAAGTCGAGTTTGTAAAATCCATATTAAATTGTAGAAAAATCGTTAGAGCGCGTGCGATATGTCCCTGGAACCCTAAGACATAGAACTAACTGATTTTGGAATAATAATTCTGGGTTTATGAGTTTAAGAGGGGCTAAACAGGTCCCGAACAGACCTGTAAATCTTAGAGTAAAAATTGGAAAATTGCATTTATGGGCTCATAGTTGTGACTTTGGGTTAGGACTTCGCTTTGACGTTTGATATCACTTATTTAGGTGGAAAGAGGTGAGTTGGAGTTGGCCGGCTCGTCTTGCTGTTGAGGGCATCTACTTTGCTTTTGAGGTGAGTTCACTCAGTGTGTAGATAGGGGTTGTATGCATGTCATAGTAATTTGTATGTGCTACTGTCTTTGTGGTGTGAACTAGTTGTTTGTGGTGCGTAATATTTGCTTGGGTTAAATGCTTAGTATAAATATGTGTTACATTACAACTCGGTGGGACCGAGGAAGTGGATAGAAGCGTCGTGGGAACTCGGTGGGACCGAGGGTTCGGTGGGACCGAGGTTTTGGATACATAATTACTTGTAGATGTTTACTTGTATTATGTGACTGTGATGTTGTTGCTTATGTGCGGATAGGGGTGATGTGTATATAATTCCTATCTGCGCATGTGATGGAATTCCCTAAGCCTTGTGCTTACCCTTTCCTATTTACTGTGGTTTCAGGTACTAGTGGCTCCAAGGCGTGACGGGTACACACTGGCGCGCGTGAAGAGTGTTTTATGATCATGAGTTTATAGTTATTATTAAACGATTTAATTTCCGCTGCTTATTATTACTGTGAATATTTATTAATGAATTTGCAAACGAAACGGTGTTGGATATTTAATAAGGTTTTATTTATTAAAATGCCTATTTTTAAAAGTTGAAATTTATTGTAATTTTTGGGACGTTACAACTTTGTATCAGAGCACAACTTGAGTGAATCAAACGCATCTCGGTGTGTTTGATCTCAAGTAGCGGCTATGAAATTCTTCTCTTAAAATTTTTGGAAAATAAAAGAAAGGAAAACCCGTTTGGGAAACGGTGATCGAGGGCACAGTGTGTACAGTCAGCCGGAGCCAAAGGGAAAGGTACAGTACTTAGTGTATTTATCGCTTTCTAGATCATAGGGTATGCATGCTAGATTGCCTATGTGGTTTACACTGTACTGTATGATGATTGCTTGCTAGTGGGAATTAATGCTAGTTATAATAGGTTGTTAATCGAAGGCCCTATAGGTTGTATGCAGTAAGAATCACATAGCCTTAGAATATTTGATTTAGTTCTATTGCGCAGCTCTTGTTTGAGTCCAACCGTTCTAGGATAGAATCTTGTATTCGAATGTCTATTTGATTCACGTTGAATGCGACTGGGTATTCGCGAGGCAACTTGTTATGGCTAATTGGGATTCCGTTGTAGCAAGGGTAGTGGGATGAGATGAAATTCCTAGTGAGCTGGGAAGAGTGTTTACATATGAGTATGTATGCGAGATTGCTTTCTAGAACATAGGAGTATGTATACTAGATTGCTTGGTGCTTATTACACTGTACTGCATGTTTGTTGCTTGCTAATAGGAGTTTATGCTAGCCTTGATAGGTTGTTGTTAGGACTTGATACAAATTCAAAGACAAAGATCATCATCATGAGGGGGAAAAACGTTATAAAAGTTCAAAGACCCAGACTATCAAGTTGAGGGGGAGTAAGCAAAAGTTGAGGGGGAGTAACTGTTATAACCTGTGCTGAAAATATTACACCGTGCATGGTTCTTCTATCCGTTTAACAAAGTGCTGAAGTTTTCAAAGCTAATTCAACTCGTGGTTCAACTCGTGATACTAAGAAGACCAAGAGCATATTTCAAGGGGGAGCGTGAAAGATATGAAGACAAGCAACACTAAAGTGCTTTAAAGTTTCAAGACGAAGAGAAGATCAAGATCGGAAGAGTTCAAGTTCGTATTTTTTCTTTATATAACTTTAGGGGGAGATTGTTAGGACTAAAAGTCCTATAAAATAGAAAGTGATATAAAGAAATAATTAGTGTTATTTATTTGTTTGTAAAGCCTCTCAAGATAATGGGCTTTATGGCTTATGGGCTTGGCCTGTCAAGCCCTTGGTATTTAATGTGTGATTTGAGTGGTAATTAGAGAAGTAGTGGTGAGATTAGCCGTGCGCTTAACAGAGTTTAGAGAGAGAGTTTGTTCATCATTCTAATCTTGTAACTCTCTGCATTCAATCAATAATGGATTAATCGTTTCATATTCATTGTTACTTGATAATCTGGGATCCACAATTGGTATCAGAGCAGAGGGACAAAGCTATCGATTCAAAGGTATTTTTCTGGTTTTTCTTGATCATTCAAAGTACGTACTGTGTTCATCTCAAGAATTTTTTATTGTTTTGATTTTGGTGTTAAAACCCAAAATTGAGGCTTGATACATTCTTCTCATAGGTTTTCTAAGATCTCTCTGTGTTTTCAAATCGTTTGGTTGAGTAAAAATCACTGATTTTTAAGTTCTTGATTTGTTTGGTTTTTGCTCCCTGTTCGTGAAAATGATCAATTTTTTCTTGTCAAAAGTGCTATTTGATTCGTTTTAGTAGTGTCTTCGTGTGTTTTTGGGCAAGTTTTCGTGTTAGTACTAAGTTGTTGTAGATTAATTCTCAGCAAGAGTGCAGAAAGTCATCGAACCGGGTAAGTTTTTCTTGTTTCTAATTGGTTTCGAAGTCCCGGTACTGATATCTCCCGGTAGTAATAACTCCCGGTGCTGATATATTCCGGTTCTTCAACTCCCGGTATTCCATCTCCCGGTACTCCATCTTCCGGTATTACATCTCCCGGTATTACATCTCCCGGTACCTAACTTAGTCCCGGTATTACTCAGTTGTGGGACTCGATTTGCCAGTCCCGGTATCACAACTCCCGGTATTTCTCTGTGACTTCCCAGTTGCGGGACTTCTCAATTGCGGGACTTTCCTTTTGTGGGACTCTAATACCGGAAGCTGTAAATTTCGGATTTTTAGGTTTTGTGATTTTTGAACTTTCATAACTTCAAATCATCATAACTCGCTCAAAAATCAGTATTTTGCAATGAAATTTTACAGGGTTAATCGGAGAGTTTGCAAGTATATTGTACGAGATTTTTCGACATAGCAAGGATGTGGCTCACCGCGGGGTAGTTCCCAAGCTTTGGGTACACCTATGATTTCAATCAGAATGGTTTGGGCAACATAGTGGAGCTAAGTTGATTGAAATGAAAAGCATAAGTCTTCTGAACCTCGAGTTTGAGAAAAGGGTGGTTTGATGCGGAAGACGTCCCCATGGAATGGTGTGGTGCGTTTGAGAGAAAAGTGGAGTTGGGCCACGTTTTTGGATCCGTCGAAATTAGGGAGAGAGTTGGAGAGGTAGTGTATGATCTGGTTGTGCTCGATGACATTATGGAGGATTCATAATGTGTTTCACACCTCTATTCCAGAGAGCAGTTATTGGAAGTTGGTATGACGATAACTTTACAAAAAATGCAAGCGAAAATACGTTGACCTTGTCATAGGGTCGGGGACAATCATTAACCGTAGAGTCAAGAAGTTGAGAACCAAGAAATTTACCTTCTGGAAGTACACTGGCGTTATTACAAAGGATGGGAAGCATCTTGGGAGGTTGAGGCGGACATGAA
The DNA here is from genome assembly GCA_033807775.1 of Saussurea involucrata. Classification (NCBI taxonomy): domain Eukaryota; kingdom Viridiplantae; phylum Streptophyta; class Magnoliopsida; order Asterales; family Asteraceae; genus Saussurea; species Saussurea involucrata. The sequence continues at coordinate 78,771,123 of CM066320.1, read as the reverse complement.
GTCCAAGTACCCAAGCGTATTCGACGAAGGAATTCCGATGACATAACTATTTTGAGGAGGAGGTATTGTAATTACTGTCATCTGCAAATATTCTATTAAGGAAAATACTGATGGAAATATAAGTTCAGGGACCTAATTGCAAATAAAAGAAAAGAGGCCTATGTGCAATATAGGAAAGTAATAAAAGACCATAAAATCATGTTTTCATCTTATGTTGGTGAAAGTGGAGGCTGGCGAGAAAGCAGAGAGATTTATGGAAGATCGATCGATGTGCAATCGGAAGGAAGCAAGGAAGTGTTGGATTGGAGGTGGATTCTGCATCAAATTCTTCAAGGTAACCTCCTATATTATCTCTTGTTCTTTGTTTTCTCTCGAATGTTTTAGCTAATCTGGTTTTGTTAGAAAATGGTTAAACGTTTGTTATTAATGGGTTCTGGGTGATGAGGTTGGGATTAAATGTTATGGAAATGATAAGGAAGGTTTAGACATGAAATTTCTTCAGTTAAAAGACTTAAAATCGGAATGGTAAGTTTTCTGGGTGTTTTGTTCGATAAAACCCCGAGCCCGGATAGTTTTATCAGGGAAGTTACCCGAATAGTTTTAGCAGGGAAGTTATCAGGGAAGTTATCAAGAAAGTAATCAGGATAGTATCCGGAAAGTAGGTAACCAGACTGTTATCCAGACTGTGCTACTCGAGAGCACTTTCTATTCTGGTTGACTTCATTCCCCGAGTGAGTTGTGAAGTAAGCTTTCGAGGTTTGAGTAAGAGTTGAGAGAGGTAGATAGCAGAAATGTCAGGAATGGACTTTAGCACTGTTCGTATTATGGTGTACTCTTCCTCGGTAACTTGAGATGTGGTTGTCGGTGGGTGGTTGTACCTAAAGGGTAGTTTGAAGTCAGCAAGATATTTCTATTAGTAGCTCATCAAAAGGGAATGTGAGGATATAATTTTCATTCAAGTCTATGTCGATGACATTATTTACGGCTCTACGAACCCACAATACTGTTACAAATTTTCAGTCCTCATGAAAGCACATTTTAAAATGAGTATGATGGGTCAGATGAATTTCTTTCTCGGTCTTCAAGTTAAACAACTGTCGACCGGGATATTCATCAATCAATCTAAGTACATCGCGGATATTCTTCAGAAATTCAAGATGGAACAGTGTACACCCATGAAAACTCCTATGTCACAGGGTACGAAGTTACACGCCGATCCTGACGGAAAGGACGTGAATACTACTACGTATAGAGGATGATACGTTCGTTGATGTATTTAACGGCAAGTAGGCTTGACATAATGTTTTCAACCTTTTTGTGTGCTAGATTTCAATCTAAACCTAAAGAGTCCCACGTCATAGCAGTTAAGCGTATTCTTCGTTATTTAAAAGGTACTGCTAATCTTGGCCTTTGGTACCCTAAGGACACAGGTTTCGAGCTCACAGCGTTCTCTAATGCTGATCATACGGGGAGAATGCTCGAACGGAAGAGCACCACGGGTCACGTCCAGTTCCTTGGCGATAAGGTGGTTAGGTGGGCCTCCAAGAAGCGAACGTGCGTCTCCACCTCCGTGGTGGAAGCGAAGTATGTGGCCGCGGCTAGTTGTTGCTCCCAAGTGATCTGGATGCGAACGCAACTGAAGGACTACGGGTACAACTACTCGAACATCCCGATCTACTGCGACTCCAAGAGTGCCATCGCAATCACGAGCAATCCGGTTTAACATACGAAGACAAAGCATATTGACGTGCACTACCGTTTCATTAAAGACCATATTGAGGTACGGTGGAACTCTACTTCGTAGGTACAGAAAATCAACTAGCAGGTCTGTTTACCAAGGCTTTGGACGAAAAACGGTTCAATGAACTCGTGTCCAAGCTGGGTATGGTTAATCTGAAAGTTTGAGTCACGGCTGTACTTGTCACACCTTTCCCTTACTCCGAGATAATTGTACCTTAATCAGTTACACTTGTCTCGCAGTGTGTCTTAGGTGTTTCAAGCACATCGGTGACATGTATTCTGTATTTCCATTTTAGTGTTTTCTTCGTATTTCTTGTTTTACATGTTACTTTAATTCTATTCGTCTATACTTTGTGTTTTTCGACTTATTTCCCGAACTACTAACTGTGTGTTCAACAAGGTGTTTCCTCGAAAGCCAAGTCCCTAAAGTACGTTTCTCACTTCTGTGAGGAGAGGGTTGCAATTTTTGCGAAATTACGGGGGAGAAGTGTCAGGTTGACAAGTTAAGGGGGAGCTTTGTCACTCAAAAAGTTTAAGGGGAGAAGTCGAGGGGAGCATCGTCTTTAATTGAAAACTTGAGGGGGAGAGTTATTTTCGAAAAGTTGAGGGGGAGAAGTGAAATTTTTTAAAACCTGAGGGGTAAAATAATTTTTTTTCAAACTCAAGGTTATTTTTTAAAGCTTTTCAAACTTCAGGGGTAATTTTCGCTAATTGCCAAAAGTTGAGATAAAGTTGGAACCGGGATATTTAAGGAGACCGGTACCGGGTTCACACCCGGTATCGACCGGTATATAAATACCGGATTTTGTTTCTAAATCCTCACAACTTCAAATCTTCGCGCCAAACTCTCTCAGAACCAACTTCTTCTCACCTCTTCTTCAGCTTGTGATTTTGCTCGATTCGGTCATCATTTCTCGATCTCATCATCAGGTATGTTTTCTAAACTCAGTATTATCGATCTACCACCTTCGAATCGACCTGGAAACACTCAAAATCGATCGATTTCTTGGATTATATTCACATCATCGCTGTTAGGGTTTAGAACCCTTCGGTTCGCCGAGTTTAGCATCAACTAGAGTCTATCCACATGAAATCGACTTCAATACAAGTAGAGTAATCGTCGACCTTCATCGATTTTACCCCTACAATAATCGATTTTGAGTTTGATTTTCGACTGTGTTTCGATTCTGTTCCAGGGTCGGTTCCGGTATTCAAGAGATCCAGAATGTGTTCCGGGTTCCGAGAGTTCCGGAATGTGGTAAAGCCCGTATCCCGGTATGTAATTTCTTTTTATTAATTCTTTTCTTTTAAGTTTTATTTAACGTGGTTTCCGTTAGCGGGGTTAGACGAATTGGACCTAATCGTTAAATATGTCAAAACATTAGTTAGATTGCGAGAAAGAATTATTGAGGGACCAAAATTGTTAAAGGGCCAAAGTAGTGTATTTCGGCCCATGCAAGTCCAAAACCGAATCCATGTGGGTTGTGTGTGTTTGGGTCGTGTTTAGCAAACGAGAAAGAGGAGAGAAACCCTAAGTCAACCCCTCCCCTCCCCTTTGTGGTGTTCGGCCGAAAGAGAAAGAGGAAGAGAACCGAGAGTAAGAGAGGTGCGAAGGGAGAGAGTTCGCCGGAGAGAGAGAGACGCCGGAAAGAGGAGAGAGACGCCGTCGTTTGCTGCCGGAAGCGGGGAGAAGGAAGAGTCGCATCGAGGTAGGTTCGTTTTTCTTCTCGTTATTGTCGTTTGCCAAAATTCTGCCGTGAACCGCCACCACCACCGCCGCAGCCACGACTGCCGGTGGTGGGGCCGCTGCTGCACGCCGCCGTGGTGGCGGCAGAGGGGTGGGTGCAGGTGGGTGCAGGTGTGTGCAGGGTGCGGGTGTGTGCGGGGGGTGTGGTTGCGGGTGAGTCGGGATGGGCGATGTTGGGAGGTTCCGCCGGAAGGTGTTACCGTAACCACCGTCGCCGCCGCCAACCACCACCACCGCCGGAGGCGGCAGTGGGTAGTGCACGGCTGTCGACCAGCCTAGTATGACCTTTTCCAGTAAGCTTTTAGGCTTTCCGGGTCTGTTTGGATTAAGTTAGGACTTAATGGATTAATAAGCTATAGTTGTCATTTCATGTGAAATATATAGTTTCTGCCACTGTTTTGTAAAAGCCATAACGTATTCTAGGAACATCATATTGGGGTGAAATCAGTGCCAAAATCTCCCATTCTGAGTATAGTAAGTTTCATATGTTTTACGGAAAAATCAGTTCGCACCATAGCTAGTGTCAATTTGGAGTTTTGTACTGAAAGGTCCTGTTTTTCGCTGTTCTGCAAGTCGAGTTTGTAAAATCCATATTAAATTGTAGAAAAATCGTTAGAGCGCGTGCGATATGTCCCTGGAACCCTAAGACATAGAGCTAACTGATTTTGGAATAATAATTCTGGGTTTATGAGTTTAAGAGGGGATAAACAGGTCCCGAACAGACCTGTAAATCTTAGAGTAAAAGCGGGAAAATTGCATTTATGGGCTCATAGTTGTGACTTTGGGTTAGGACTTCGCTTTGACGTTTGATATCACTTATTTAGGTGGAAAGATGTGAGTTGGAGTTGGCCGGCTCGTCTTGCTGTTGAGGGCATCTACTTTGCTTTTGAGGTGAGTTCACTCAGTGTGTAGATAGGGGTTGTATGCATGTCATAGTAATTTGTATGTGCTACTGTCTTTGTGGTGTGAACTAGTTGTTTGTGGTGCGTAATATTTGCTTGGATTAAATGCTTAGTATAAATGTGTGTTACATTACAACTCGGTGGGACCGAGGAAGTGGATAGAAGCGTCGTGGGAACTCGGTGGGACCGAGGGCTCGGTGGGACCGAGGTTTTGGATACATAATTACTTGTAGATGTTTACTTGTATTATGTGACTGTGGTGTTGTTGCTTATGTGCGGATAGGGGTGATGTGTATATAATTCCTATCTGCGCATGTGATGGAATTCACTAAGCCTTGTGCTTACCCTTTCCTATTTACTGTGGTTTCAGGTACTAGTGGCTCCAAGGCGTGACGGGTACACACTGGCGCGCGTGAAGAGTGTTTTATGATCATGAGTTTAAAGTTATTATTAAACGATTTAATTTCCGCTGCTTATTATTACTGAGAATATTTATTAATGAATTTGCAAACGAAACGGTGTTGGATATTTAATAAGGTTTTATTTATTAAAATGCCTATTTTTAAAAGTTAAAATTTATTGTAATTTTTGGGACGTTACAACTTGGTATCAGAGCACAGCTTGAGTGAATCAAACGCATCTCGGTGTGTTTGATCTCAAGTTGCGGCTATGAAATTCTTCTCTTAAAATTTTTGGAAAATAAAAGAAAGGAAAACCCGTTTGGGAAACGGTGATCGAGGGCGCAGTGTGTACAGTCAGCCGGAGCCAAAGGGAAAGGTACAGTACTTAGTGTATTTATCGCTTTCTAGATCATAGGGTATGCATGCTAGATTGCCTATGTGGTTTACACTGTACTGTATGATGATTGCTTGCTAGTGGGAATTAATGCTAGTTATAATAGGTTGTTAAGCGAAGGCCCTATAGGTTGTATGCAGTAAGAATCACATAGCCTTAGAATATTTGATTTAGTTCTATTGCGCAGCTCTTGTTTGAGTCCAACCGTTCTAGGATAGAATCTTGTATTCGAATGTCTATTTGATTCACGCTGAATGCGACTGGGTATTCGTGAGGCAACTCGTTATGGCTAATAGGGATTCCGTTGTAGCAAGGGTAGTGGGATGAGATGAAATTCCTAGTGAGCTGGGAAGAGTGTTTACATATTAGTATGTATGCGAGATTGCTTTCTAGAACATAGGAGTATGTATACTAGATTGCTTGGTGCTTATTACACTGTACTGCATGTTTGTTGCTTGCTAATAGGAGTTTATGCTAGCCTTGATAGGTTGTTGTTAGGACTTGATATAAATTCAAAGACAAAGATCATCATCATGAGGGGGAAAAACGTTATAAAAGTTCAAAGACCCAGACTATCAAGTTGAGGGGGAGTAAGCAAAAGTTGAGGGGGAATAACTGTTATAACCTGTGCTGAAAATATTACAACGTGCATGGTTCTTCTATCCGTTTAACAAAGTGCTGAAGTTTTCAAAGCTAATTCAACTCGTGGTTCAACTCGTGATACTAAGAAGACCAAGAGCATATTTCAAGGGGGAGCGTGAAAGATATGAAGACAAGCAACACTAAAGTGCTTCAAAGTTTCAAGACGAAGAGAAGATCAAGATCGGAAGAGTTCAAGTTCGTATTTTTTTCTTTATATAACTTTAGGGGGAGATTGTTAGGACTAAAAGTCCTATAAAATAGAAAGTGATATAAATAAATAATTAGTGTTATTTATTTGTTTGTAAAGCCTCTCAAGATAATGGGCTTTATGGCTTATGGGCTTGGCCTGTCAAGCCCTTGGTATTTAATGTGTGATTTGAGTGGTAGTTAGAGAAGTAGTGGTGAGATTAGCCGTGGGCTTAACAGAGTTTAGAGAGAGAGTTTGTTCATCATTCTAATCTTGTAACTCTCGGCATTCAATCAATAATGGATTAATCGTTTCATATTCATTGTTACTTGATAATCTGGGATCCACAATTGGTATCAGAGCAGAGGGACAAAGCTATCGATTCAAAGGTATTTTTCTGGTTTTTCTTGATCATTCAAAGTACGTACTGTGTTCATCTCAAGAATTTTTGATTGTTTTGATTTTGGTGTTAAAACCCAAAATTGAGGCTTGATACATTCTTCTCATAGGTTTTTTAAGATCTCTCTGTGTTTTCAAATCGTTTGGTTGAGTAAAAATCACTGATTTTTAAGTTCTTGATTTGTTTGGTTTTTGCTCCCTGTTCGTGAAAATTATCAATTTTTTCTTGTCAAAAGTGCTATTTGATTCGTTTTAGTAGTGTCTTCGTGTGTTTTTTGGCAAGTTTTCGTGTTAGTACTAAGTTCTTGCAGATTAATTCTCAGCAAGAGTGCAGAAAGTCATCGAACCGGGTAAGTTTTTCTTGTTTCTAATTGGTTTCGAAGTCCCGGTACTGATATCTCCCGGTAGTAATAACTCCCGGTGCTGATATCTTCCGGTACTTCAACTCCCGGTATTCCATCTCCCGGTACTCCATCTCCCGGTATTACATCTCCCGGTATTACATCTCCCGGTACCTAACTTAGTCCCGGTATTACTCAGTTGTGGGACTCGATTTGCCAGTCCCGGTATCACAACTCCCGGTATTTCTCTGTGACTTCACAGTTGCGGGACTTCTCAATTGCGGGACTTTCCTTTTGCGGGACTCTAATACCGGAAGCTGTAAATTTCGGATTTTTAGGTTTTGTGATTTTTGAACTTTCATAACTTCAAATCATCATAACTCGCTCAAAAATCAGTATTTTGCAATGAAATTTTACAGGGTTAATCGGAGAGTTTGCAAGTATATTGTACGAGATTTTTCGACATAGCCAGGATGTGGCTCACCGCGGGGTAGTTCCCAAGCTTTGGGTACAACTATGATTTCAATCAGAATGGTTTGGGCAACATAGTGGAGCTAAGTTGATTGAAATGAAAAACATAAGTCTTCTGAACCTCGAGTTTGAGAAAAGGGTGGTTTGATGCGGAAGACGTCCCCATGGAATGGTGTGGTGCGTTCGAGAGAAAAGTGGAGTTGGGCCACGTTTTTGGATCCGTCGAAATTAGGGAGAGAGTTGGAGAGGTAGTGTATGATCTGGTTGTGCTCGATGACATTATGGAGGATTCATAATGTGTTTCACACCTCTATTCCAGAGAGCAGTTATTGGAAGTTGGTATGACGATAACTTTACAAAAAATGCAAGCGAAAATACGTTGACCTTGTCATAGGGTCGGGGACAATCATTAACCGTAGAGTCAAGAAGTTGAGAACCAAGAAATTTACCTTCTGGAAGTACACTGGCGTTATTACAAATGATGGGAAGCATCTTGGGAGGTTGAGGCGGACATGAAGTCCAAGTACCCTAGCGTATTCGACGAAGGAATTCCGATGACGTAACTATTTTGAGGAGGAGGTATTGTAATTACTGTCATCTGCAAATATTCTATTAAGGAAAATACTGATGGAAATATAAGTTCAGGGACCTAATTGCAAATAAAAGAAAAGAGGCCTATGTGCAATATAGGAAAGTAATAAAAGACCATAAAATCATGTTTTCATCTTATGTTGGTGAAAGTGGAGGCTGGCGAGAAAGAAGAGAGATTTATGGAAGATCGATCGATGTGCAATCGGAAAGAAGCAAGGAAGTGTTGGATTGGAGGTGGATTCTGCATCAAATTCTTCAAGGTAACCTCCTATATTATCTCTTGTTCTTTGTTTTCTCTCGAATGTTTTAGCTAATCGGGTTTTGTTAGAAAATGGTTAAACGTTTGTTATTAATGGGTTCTGGGTGATGAGGTTGGGATTAAATGTTATGGAAATGATAAGGAAGGTTTAGACATGAAATTTCTTCAGTTAAAAGACTTAAAATCGGAATGGTAAGTTTTCTGGGTGTTTTGTTCGATAAAACCCCGTGCCCGGATAGTTTTATCAGGGAAGTTACCCGAATAGTTTTAGCAGGAAAGTTATCAGGGAAGTTATCAAGAAAGTAATCAGGATAGTATCCGGAAAGTAGGTAACCAGACTGTTATCCAGACTGTGCTACCCGAGAGCACTTTCTGTTCTGGTTGACTTCATTCCCCGAGTGAGTTGTGAAGTAAGCTTTCGAGGTTTGAGTAAGAGTTGAGAGAGGTAGATAGCTTAAATGTCAGGAATGGACTTTAGCACTGTTCGTATTATGGTGTACTCTTCCTCGGTAACTTGAGATGTGGTTGTCGGTGGGTGGTTGTACCTGAAGGGTAGTTTGAAGTCAGCAAGATATTTCTATTAGTAGCTTATCAAAAGGGAATGTGAGGATATAATTTTCATTCAAGTCTATGTCGATGACATTATTTTCGGCTCTACGAACCCACAATACTGTTACAAATTTTCAGTCCTCATGAAAGCACATTTTAAAATGAGTATGATGGGTCAGATGAATTTCTTTCTCGGTCTTCAAGTTAAACAAATGTCGACCGGGATATTCATCAATCAATCTAAGTACATCGCTGATATTCTTCAGAAATTCAAGATGGAACAGTGTACACCCATGAAAACTCCTATGTCACAGGGTACGAAGTTACACGCCGATCCTGACGGAAAGGACGCGAATACTACTACGTATAGAGGATGATACGTTCGTTGATGTATTTAACGGCAAGTAGGCCTGACATAATGTTTTCAACCTTTTTGTGTGCTAGATTTCAATCTAAACCTAAAGAGTCCCACGTCATAGCAGTTAAGCGTATTCTTCGTTATTTAAAAGGTACTGCTAATCTTGGCCTTTGGTACCCTAAGGACACAGGTTTCGAGCTCACAGCGTTCTCTAATGCTGATCATGCGGGGAGAATGCTCGAACGGAAGATCACCACGGGTCACGTCCAGTTCCTTGGCGATAAGGTGGTTAGGTGGGCCTCCAAGAAGCGAACGTGCGTCTCCACCTCCGCGGCGGAAGCGAAGTATGTGGCCGCGGCTAGTTGTTGCTCCCAAGTGATCTGGATGCGAACGCAACTGAAGGACTACGGGTACAACTACTCGAACATCCCGATCTACTGCGACTCCAAGAGTGCCATCGCAATCACGAGCAATCCGGTTCAACATACGAAGACAAAGCATATTGACGTGCACTACCGTTTCATTAAAGACCATATTGAGGTACGGTGGAACTCTACTTCGTAGGTACAGAAAATCAACTAGCAGATCTTTTTACCAAGGCTTTGGACGAAAAACGGTTCAATGAACTCGTGTCCAAGCTGGGTATGGTTAATCTGAAAGTTTGAGTCACGGCTGTACTTGTCACACCTTTCCCTTACTCCGAGATAATTGTACCTTAATCAGTTACACTTGTCTCGCAGTGTGTCTTAGGTGTTTCAAGCACATCGGTGACATGTATTATGTATTTCCGTTTTAGTGTTTTCTTCGTATTTCTTGTTTTACATGTTACTTTAATTCTATTCGTCTATACTTTGTGTTTTTCCACTTATTTCCCGAACTACTAACTGTGTGTTCAACAAGGTGTTTCCTCGAAAGCCAAGTCCCTAAAGTACGTTTCTCACTTCTGTGAGGAGAGGGTTGCAATTTTTGCGAAATTACGGGGGAGAAGTGTCAGGTTGACAAGTTAAGGGGGAGCTTTGTCACTCAAAAAGTTTAAGGGGAGAAGTCGAGGGGAGGATCGTCTTTAATTGAAAACTTGAGGGGAGAGTTATTTTCGAAAAGTTGAGGGGGAGAAGTGAAATTTTTTAAAACCTGAGGGGTAAAATAAAATTTTTTCAAACTCAAGGTTATTTTTTAAAGCTTTTCAAACTTCAGGGGTAATTTTCGCCAATTGCCAAAAGATGAGATAAAGTTGGAACCGGGAGATTTAAGGAGACCGGTACCGGGTTCACACCCGGTATCGACCGGTATATAAATACCGGATTTTGTTTCTAAATCCTCACAACTTCAAATCTTCGCGCCAAACTCTCTCAGAACCAACTTCTTCTCACCTCTTCTTCAGCTTGTGATTTTGATCGATTCGGTCATCATTTCTCGATCTCATCATCAGGTATGTTTTCTAAACTCAGTATTATCGATCTACCACCTTCGAATCGACCTGGAAACACTCAAAATCGATCGATTTCTTGGACTATATTCACACCATCGCTGTTAGGGTTTAGAACCCTTCGGTTCGCCGAGTTTAGCATCAACTAGAGTCTATCCACATGAAATCGACTTCAATACAAGTAGAGTAATCGTCGACCTTCATCGATTTTACGCCCTACAATAATCGATTTTGAGTTTGATTTTCGACTGTGTTTCGATTCTGTTCCGGGGTCGGTTCCGGTATTCAAGAGATCCAGAATGTGTTCCGGGTTCCGAGAGTTCCGGAATGTTGTAAAGCCCGTATCCCGGTATGTAATTTCTTTTTATTAATTCTTTTCTTTTAAGTTTTATTTAACGTGGTATCCGTTAGCGGGGTTAGACGAATTGGACCTAATCGTTAAATATGTCAAAACATTAGTTAGATTGCGAGAAAGAATTATTGAGGGACCAAAATTGTTAAAGGGCCAAAGTAGTGTATTTCGGCCCATGCAAGTCCAAAACCGAATCCATGTGGGTTGTGTGTGTTTGGGTCGTGTTTAGCAAACGAGAAAGAGGAGAGAAACCCTAAGTTATCCCCTCCCCTCCCCTTTGTGGTGTTCGGCCGAAAGAGAAAGAGGAAGAGAACCGAGAGTAAGAGAGGTGCGAAGGGAGAGAGTTCGCCGGAGAGAGAGAGACGCCGGAAAGAGGAGAGAGACGCCGTCGTTTGCTGCCGGAAGCGGGGAGAAGGAAGAGTCGCATCGAGGTAGGTTGGTTTTTCTTCTCGTTATTGTCGTTTGCCAAAATTCTGCCGTGAACCACCACCACCACCGCCGCAGCCACGACTGCCGGTGGTGGGGCCGCTGCTGCTCGCCGCCGTGGTGGCGGCAGAGGTGTGGGTGCAGGTGGGTGCAGGTGTGTGCAGGGTGCGGGTGTGTGCGGGGGGTGTGGTTGCGGGTGAGTCGGGATGGGCGATGTTGGGAGGTTCCGCCGGAATGTGTTACCGTAACCACCGTCGCCGCCGCCAACCACCACCACCGCCGGAGGCGGCAGTGGGTAGTGCACGGCTGTCGACCAGCCTAGTATGACCTTTTCCAGTAAGCTTTTAGGCTTTCCGGGTCTGTTTGGATTAAGTTAGGACTTAATGGATTAATAAGCTATAGTTGTCATTTCATGTGAAATATATAGTTTCTGCCACTGTTTTGTAAAAGCCATAACGTATTCTAGGAACATCGTATTGGGGTGAAATCAGTGCCAAAATCTCCCATTCTGAGTCTAGTAAGTTTCATATGTTTTACGGAAAAATCAGTTCGCACCATAGCTAGTGTCAATTTGGAGTTTTGTACTGAAAGGTCCTGTTTTTCGCTGTTCTGCAAGTCGAGTTTGTAAAATCCATATTAAATTGTAGAAAAATCGTTAGAGCGCGTGCGATATGTCCCTGGAACCCTAAGACATAGAGCTAACTGATTTTGGAATAATAATTCTGGGTTTATGAGTTTAAAAGGGGATAAACAGGTCCCGAACAGACCTGTAAATCTTAGAGTAAAAGCTGGAAAATTGCATTTATGGGCTCATAGTTGTGACTTTGGGTTAGGACTTCGCTTTGACGTTTGATATCACTTATTTAGGTGGAAAGAGGTGAGTTGGAGTTGGCCGGCTCGTCTTGCTGTTGAGGGCATCTACTTTGCTTTTGAGGTGAGTTCACTCAGTGTGTAGATAGGGGTTGTATGCATGTCATAGTAATCTGTATGTGCTACTGTCTTTGTGGTGTGAACTAGTTGTTTGTGGTGCGTAATATTTGCTTGGGTTAAATGCTTAGTATAAATGTGTGCTACATTACAACTCGGTGGGACCGAGGATGTGGATAGAAGCGTCGTGGGAACTCGGTGGGACCGAGGTTTTGGATACATAATTACTTGTAGATGTTTACTTGTATTATGTGACTGTGGTGTTGTTGCTTATGTGCGGATAGGGGTGATGTGTATATAATTCCTATCTGCGCATGTGATGGAATTCACTAAGCCTTGTGCTTACCCTTTCCTATTTACTGTGGTTTCAGGTACTAGTGGCTCCAAGGCGTGACGGGTACACACTGGCGCGCGTGAAGAGTGTTTTATGATCATGAGTGTAAAGTTATTATTAAACGATTTAATTTCTGCTGCTTATTATTACTGAGAATATTTATTAATGAATTTGCAAACGAAACGGTGTTGGATAATAAGGTTTTATTTATTAAAATGCCTATTTTTAAAAGTTAAAATTTATTGTAATTTTTGGGACGTTACAACTTGGTATCAGAGCACAGCTTGAGTGAATCAAACGCATCTCGGTGTGTTTGATCTCAAGTTGCGGCTATGAAATTCTTCTCTTAAAATTTTTGGAAAATAAAAGAAAGGAAAACCCGTTTGGGAAACGGTGATCGAGGGCGCAGTGTGTACAGTCAGCCGGAGCCAAAGGGAAAGGTACAGTACTTAGTGTATTTATCGCTTTCTAGATCATAGGGTATGCATGCTAGATTGCCTATGTGGTTTACACTGTACAGTATGATGATTGCTTGCTAGTGGGAATTAATGCTAGTTATAATAGGTTGTTAAGCGAAGGCCCTATAGGTTGTATGCAGTAAGAATCACATAGCCTTAGAATATTTGATTTAGTTCTATTGCGCAGCTCTTGTTTGAGTCCAACCGTTCTAGGATAGAATCTTGTATTCGAATGTCTATTTGATTCACGCTGAATGCGACTGGGTATTCGCGAGGCAACTCGTTATGGCTAATAGGGATTCCGTTGTAGCAAGGGTAGTGGGATGAGATGAAATTCCTATTGAGCTGGGAAGAGTGTTTACATATGAGTATGTATGCGAGATTGCTTTCTAGAACATAGGAGTATGTATACTAGATTGCTTGGTGCTTATTACACTGTACTGCATGTTTGTTGTTTGCTAATAGGAGTTTATGCTAGCCTTGATAGGTTGTTGTTAGGACTTGATACAAATTCAAAGACAAAGATCATCATCATGAGGGGGAAACGTTATAAAAGTTCAAAGACCCAGACTATCAAGTTGAGGGGGAGTAAGCAAAAGTTGAGGGGGAGTAACTGTTATAACCTGTGCTGAAAATATTACAACGTGCATGGTTCTTCTATCCGTTTAACAAAGTGCTGAAGTTTTCAAAGCTAATTCAACTCGTGGTTCAACTCGTGATACTAAGAAGACCAAGAGCATATTTCAAGGGGGAGCGTGAAAGATATGAAGACAAGCAACACTAAAGTGCTTCAAAGTTTCAAGACGAAGAGAAGATCAAGATCGGAAGAGTTCAAGTTCGTATTTTTTTCTTTATAACTTTAGGGGGAGATTGTTAGGACTAAAAGTCCTATAAAATAGAAAGTGATATAAAGAAATAATTAGTGTTATTTATTTGTTTGTAAAGCCTCTCAAGATAATGGGCTTTATGGCTTATGGGCTTGGCCTGTCAAGCCCTTGGTATTTAATGTGTGATTTGAGTGGTAATTAGAGAAGTAGTGGTGAGATTAGCCGTGCGCTTAACAGAGTTTAGAGAGAGAGTTTGTTCATCATTCTAATCTTGTAACTCTCTGCATTCAATCAATAATGGATTAATCGTTTCATATTCATTGTTACTTGATAATCTGGGATCCACAATTGGTATCAGAGCAGAGGGACAAAGCTATCGATTCAAAGGTATTTTTCTGGTTTTTCTTGATCATTCAAAGTACGTACTGTGTTCATCTCAAGAATTTTTGATTGTTTTGATTTTGGTGTTAAAACCCAAAATTGAGGCTTGATACATTATTCTCATAGGTTTTCTAAAATCTCTCTGTGTTTTCAAATCGTTTGGTTGAGTAAAAATCACTGATTTTTAAGTTCTTGATTTGTTTGGTTTTTGCTCCCTGTTCGTGAAAATTATCAATTTTTTCTTGTCAAAAGTTCTATTTGATTCGTTTTAGTAGTGTCTTCGTGTGTTTTTGGGCTAGTTTTCGTGTTAGTACTAAGTTCTTGCAGATTAATTCTCAGCAAGAGTGCAGAAAGTCATCGAACCGGGTAAGTTTTTCTTGTTTCTAATTGGTTTCGAAGTCCCGGTACTGATATCTCCCGGTAGTAATAACTCCCGGTGCTGATATCTCCCGGTAGTGTCTACTCCCGATATCTCCCGGTAGTAATAACTCCCGGTGCTGATATCTTCCGGTACTTCAACTCCCGGTATTCCATCTCCCGGTACTCCATCTCCCGGTATTACATCTCCCGGTATTACATCTCCCGGTACCTAACTTAGTCCCGGTATTACTCAGTTGTGGGACTCGATTTGCCAGTCCCGGTATCACAACTCCCGGTATTTCTCTGTGACTTCCCAGTTGCGGGACTTCTCAATTGCGGGACTTTCCTTTTGCGGGACTCTAATACCGGAAGCTGTAAATTTCGGATTTTTAGGTTTTGTGATTTTTGAACTTTCATAACTTCAAATCATCATAACTCGCTCAAAAATCAGTATTTTGCAATGAAATTTTACAGGGTTAATCGGAGAGTTTGCAAGTATATTGTACGAGATTTTTCGACATAGCAAGGATGTGGCTCACCGCGGGGTAGTTCCCAAGCTTTGGGTACAACTATGATTTCAATCAGAATGGTTTGGGCAACATAGTGGAGCTAAGTTGATTGAAATGAAAAACATAAGTCTTCTGAACCTCGAGTTTGAGAAAAAGGTGGTTTGATGCGGAAGACGTCCCCATGGAATGGTGTGGTGCGTTCGAGAGAAAAGTGGAGTTGGGCCACGTTTTTGGATCCGTCGAAATTAGGGAGAGAGTTGGAGAGGTAGTGTATGATCTGGTTGTGCTCGATGACATTATGGAGGATTCATAATGTGTTTCACACCTCTATTCCAGAGAGCAGTTATTGGAAGTTGGTATGACGATAACTTTACAAAAAATGCAAGCGAAAATACGTTGACCTTGTCATAGGGTCGGGGACAATCATTAACCGTAGAGTCAAGAAGTTGAGAACCAAGAAATTTACCTTCTGGAAGTACACTGGCGTTATTACAAAGGATGGGAAGCATCTTGGGAGGTTGAGGCGGACATGAAGTCCAAGTACCCTAGCGTATTCGACGAAGGAATTCCGATGACGTAACTATTTTGAGGAGGAGGTATTGTAATTACTGTCATCTGCAAATATTCTATTAAGGAAAATACTGATGGAAATATAAGTTCAGGGACCTAATTGCAAATAAAAGAAAAGAGGCCTATGTGCAATATAGGAAAGTAATAAAAGACCATAAAATCATGTTTTCATCTTATGTTGGTGAAAGTGGAGGCTGGCGAGAAAGCAGAGAGATTTATGGAAGATCGATCGATGTGCAATCGGAAAGAAGCAAGGAAGTGTTGGATTGGAGGTGGATTCTGCATCAAATTCTTCAAGGTAACCTCCTATATTATCTCTTGTTCTTTGTTTTCTCTCGAATGTTTTAGCTAATCGGGTTTTGTTAGAAAATGGTTAAACGTTTGTTATTAATGGGTTCTGGGTGATGAGGCTGGGATTAAATGTTATGGAAATGATAAGGAAGGTTTAGACATGAAATTTCTTCAGTTAAAAGACTTAAAATCGGAATGGTAAGTTTTCTGGGTGTTTTGTTCGATAAAACCCCGTGCCCGGATAGTTTTATCAGGGAAGTTACCCGAATAGTTTTAGCAGGGAAGTTATCAGGGAAGTTATCAAGAAAGTAATCAGGATAGTATCCGGAAAGTAGGTAACCAGACTGTTATCCAGACTGTGCTACCCGAGAGCACTTTCTGTTCTGGTTGACTTCATTCCTCGAGTGAGTTGTGAAGTAAGCTTTCGAGGTTTGAGTAGGAGTTGAGAGAGGTAGATAGCTGAAATGTCAGGAATGGACTTTAGCACTGTTCGTATTATGGTGTACTCTTCCTCGGTAACTTGAGATGTGGTTGTCGGTGGGTGGTTGTACCTGAAGGGTAGTTTGAAGTCAGCAAGATATTTCTATTAGTAGCTCATCAAAAGGGAATGTGAGGATATAATTTTCATTCAAGTCTATGTCGATGACATTATTTTCGGCTCTACGAACCCACAATACTGTTACAAATTTTCAGTCCTCATGAAAGCACATTTTAAAATGAGTATGATGGGTCAGATGAATTTCTTTCTCGGTCTTCAAGTTAAACAACTGTCGACCGGGATATTCATCAATCAATCTAAGTACATCGCGGATATTCTTCAGAAATTCAAGATGGAACAGTGTACACCCATGAAAACTCCTATGTCATAGGGTACGAAGTTACACGCCGATCCTGACGGAAAGGACGTGAATACTACTACGTATAGAGGATGATATGTTCGTTGATGTATTTAACGGCAAGTAGGCCTGACATAATGTTTTCAACCTTTTTGTGTGCTAGATTTCAATCTAAACCTAAAGAGTCCCACGTCATAGCAGTTAAGCGTATTCTTCGTTATTTAAAAGGTACTGCTAATCTTGGCCTTTGGTACCCTAAGGACACAGGTTTCGAGCTCACAGCGTTCTCTAATGCTGATCATGCGGGGAGAATGCTCGAACGGAAGAGCACCACGGGTCACGTCCAGTTCCTTGGCGATAAGGTGGTTAGGTGGGCCTCCAAGAAGCGAACGTGCGTCTCTACCTCCGCGGCGGAAGCGAAGTATGTGGCCGCGGCTAGTTGTTGCTCCCAAGTGATCTGGATGCGAATGCAACTGAAGGACTACGGGTACAACTACTCGAACATCCCGATCTACTGCGACTCCAAGAGTGCCATCGCAATCACGAGCAATCCGGTTCAACATACGAAGACAAAGCATATTGACGTGCACTACCGTTTCATTAAAGACCATATTGAGGTACGGTGGAACTCTACTTCGTAGGTACAGAAAATCAACTAGCAGATCTGTTTACCAAGGCTTTGGACGAAAAACGGTTCAATGAACTCGTGTCCAAGCTGGGTATGGTTAATCTGAAAGTTTGAGTCACGGCTGTACTTGTCACACCTTTCCCTTACTCCGAGATAATTGTACCTTAATCAGTTACAATTGTCTCGCAGTGTGTCTTAGGTGTTTCAAGCACATCGGTGACATGTATTATGTATTTCCGTTTTAGTGTTTTCTTCGTATTTCTTGTTTTACATGTTACTTTAATTCTATTCGTCTATACTTTGTGTTTTTCGACTTATTTCCCGAACTACTAACTATGTGTTCAACAAGGTGTTTCCTCGAAAGCCAAGTCCCTAAAGTACGTTTCTCACTTCTGTGAGGAGAGGGTTGCAATTTTTGCGAAATTACGGGGGAGAAGTGTCAGGTTGACAAGTTAAGGGGGAGCTTTGTCACTCAAAAAGTTTAAGGGGAGAAGTCGAGGGGAGCATCGTCTTTAATTGAAAACTTGAGGGGGAGAGTTATTTTCGAAAAGTTGAGGGGGAGAAGTGAAATTTTTTAAAACCTGAGGGGTAAAATAAAATTTTTTCAAACTCAAGGTTATTTTTTAAAGCTTTTCAAACTTCAGGGGTAATTTTCGCCAATTGCCAAAAGTTGAGATAAAGTTGGAACCGGGAGATTTAAGGAGACCGGTACCGGGTTCACACCCGGTATCGACCGGTATATAAATACCGGATTTTGTTTCTAAATCCTCACAACTTCAAATCTTCGCGCCAAACTCTCTCAGAACCAACTTCTTCTCACCTCTTCTTCAGCTTGTGATTTTGTTCGATTCGGTCATCATTTCTCGATCTCATCATCAGGTATGTTTTCTAAAATCAGTATTATCGATCTACCACCTTCGAATCGACCTGGAAACACTCAAAATCGATCGATTTCTTGGACTATATTCACATCATCGCTGTTAGGGTTTAGAACCCTTCGGTTCGCCGAGTTTAGCATCAACTAGAGTCTATCCACATGAAATCGACTTCAATACAAGTAGAGTAATCGTCGACCTTCATCGATTTTACCCCTACAATAATCGATTTTGAGTTTGATTTTCGACTGTGTTTCGATTCGGTTCCGGGGTCGGTTCCGGTATTCAAGAGATCCAGAATGTGTTCCGGGTTCCGAGAGTTCCGGAATGTTGTAAAGCCCGTATCCCGGTATGTAATTTCTTTTTATTAATTCTTTTCTTTTAAGTTTTATTTAACGTGGTTTCCGTTAGCGGGGTTAGACGAATTGGACCTAATCGTTAAATATGTCAAAACATTAGTTAGATTGCGAGAAAGAATTATTGAGGGACCAAAATTGTTAAAGGGCCAAAGTAGTGTATTTCGGCCCATGCAAGTCCAAAACCGAATCCATGTGGGTTGTGTGTGTTTGGGTCGTGTTTAGCAAACGAGAAAGAGGAGAGAAACCCTAAGTCATCCCCTCCCCTCCCCTTTGTGGTGTTCGGCCGAAAGAGAAAGAGAAGAGAACCGAGAGTAAGAGAGGTGCGAAGGGAGAGAGTTCGCCGGAGAGAGAGAGACGCCGGAAAGAGGAGAGAGACGCCGTCGTTTGCTGCCGGAAGCGGGGAGAAGGAAGAGTCGCATCGAGGTAGGTTCGTTTTTCTTCTCGTTTGCCAAAATTCTGCCGTGAACCGCCACCACCACCGCCGCAGCCACGACTGCCGGTGGTGGGGCCGCTGCTGCACGCCGCCGTGGTGGCGGCAGAGGTGTGGGTGCAGGTGTGTGCAGGGTGCGGGTGTGTGCGGGGGGTGTGGTTGCGGGTGAGTCGGGATGGGCGATGTTGGGAGGTTCCGCCGGAAGGTGTTACCGTAACCACCGTCGCCGCCGCCAACCACCACCACCGCCGGAGGCGGCAGTGGGTAGTGCACGGCTGTCGACCAGCCTAGTATGACCTTTTCCAGTAAGCTTTTAGGCTTTCCGGGTCTGTTTGGATTAAGTTAGGACTTAATGGATTAATAAGCTATAGTTGTCATTTCATGTGAAATATATAGTTTCTGCCACTGTTTTGTAAAAGCCATAACGTATTCTAGGAACATCGTATTGGGGTGAAATCAGTGCCAAAATCTCTCATTCTGAGTCTAGTAAGTTTCATATGTTTTACGGAAAAATCAGTTCGCATCATAGCTAGTGTCAATTTGGAGTTTTGTACTGAAAGGTCCTGTTTTTCGCTGTTCTGCAAGTAGAGTTTGTAAAATCCATATTAAATTGTAGAAAAATCGTTAGAGCGCGTGCGATATGTCCCTGGAACCCTAAGACATAGAGATAACTGATTTTGGAATAATAATTCTGGGTTTATGAGTTTAAGAGGGGATAAACAGGTCCCGAACAGACCTGTAAATCTTAGAGTAAAAGCTGGAAAATTGCATTTATGGGCTCATAGTTGTGACTTTGGGTTAGGACTTCGCTTTGACGTTTGATATCACTTATTTAGGTGGAAAGAGGTGAGTTGGAGTTGGCCGGCTCGTCTTGCTGTTGAGGGCATCTACTTTGCTTTTGAGGTGAGTTCACTCAGTGTGTAGATAGGGGTTGTGTGCATGTCATAGTAATTTGTATGTGCTACTGTCTTTGTGGTGTGAACTAGTTGTTTGTGGTGCGTAATATTTGCTTGGGTTAAATGCTTAGTATAAATGTGTGTTACATTACAACTCGGTGGGACCAAGGAAGTGGATAGAAGCGTCGTGGGAACTCGGTGGGACCGAGGGCTCGGTGGGACCGAGGTTTTGGATACATAATTACTTGTAGATGTTTACTTGTATTATGTGACTGTGGTGTTGTTGCTTATGTGCGGATAGGGGTGATGTGTATATAATTCCTATCTGCGCATGTGATGGAATTCACTAAGCCTTGTGCTTACCCTTTCCTATTTACTGTGGTTTCAGGTACTAGTGGCTCCAAGGCGTGACGGGTACACACTGGCGCGCGTGAAGAGTGTTTTATGATCATGAGTTTAAAGTTATTATTAAACGATTTAATTTCGGCTGCTTATTATTACTGAGAATATTTATTAATGAATTTGCAAACGAAACGGTGTTGGATATTTAATAAGGTTTTATTTATTAAAATGCCTATTTTTAAAAGTTAAAATTTATTGTAATTTTTGGGACGTTACAACTTGGTATCAGAGCACAGCTTGAGTGAATCAAACGCATCTCGGTGTGTTTGATCTCAAGTTGCGGCTATGAAATTCTTCTCTTAAAATTTTTGGAAAATAAAAGAAAGGAAAACCCGTTTGGGAAACGGTGATCGGGGGCGCAGTGTGTACAGTCAGTCGGAGCCAAAGGGAAAGGTACAGTACTTAGTGTATTTATCGCTTTCTAGATCATAGGGTATGCATGCTAGATTGCCTATGTGGTTTACACTGTACAGTATGATGATTGCTTGCTAGTGGGAATTAATGCTAGTTATAATAGGTTGTTAAGCGAAGGCCCTATAGGTTGTATGCAGTAAGAATCACATAGCCTTAGAATATTTGATTTAGTTCTATTGCGCAGCTCTTGTTTGAGTCCAACCGTTCTAGGATAGAATCTTGTATTCGAATGTCTATTTGATTCACGCTGAATGCGACTGGGTATTCGCGAGGCAACTCGTTATGGCTAATAGGGATTCCGTTGTAGCAAGGGTAGTGGGATGAGATGAAATTCCTATTGAGCTGGGAAGAGTGTTTACATATGAGTATGTATGCGAGATTGCTTTCTAGAACATAGGAGTATGTATACTAGATTGCTTGGTGCTTATTACACTGTACTGCATGTTTGTTGCTTGCTAATAGGAGTTTATGCTAGCCTTGATAGGTTGTTGTTAGGACTTGATACAAATTCAAAGACAAAGATCATCATCATGAGGGGGAAAACGTTATAAAAGTTCAAAGACCCAGACTATCAAGTTGAGGGGGAGTAAGCAAAAGTTGAGGGGGAGTAACTGTTATAACCTGTGCTGAAAATATTACAACGTGCATGGTTCTTCTATCCGTTTAACAAAGTGCTGAAGTTTTCAAAGCTAATTCAACTCGTGGTTCAACTCGTGATACTAAGAAGACCAAGAGCATATTTCAAGGGGGAGCGTGAAAGATATGAAGACAAGCAACACTAAAGTGCTTCAAAGTTTCAAGACGAAGAGAAGATCAAGATCGGAAGAGTTCAAGTTCGTATTTTTTTCTTTATATAACTTTAGGGGGAGATTGTTAGGACTAAAAGTCCTATAAAATAGAAAGTGATATAAAGAAATAATTAGTGTTATTTATTTGTTTGTAAAGCCTCTCAAGATAATGGGCTTTATGGCTTATGGGCTTGGCCTGTCAAGCCCTTGGTATTTAATGTGTGATTTGAGTGGTAATTAGAGAAGTAGTGGTGAGATTAGCCGTGCGCTTAACAGAGTTTAGAGAGAGAGTTTGTTCATCATTCTAATCTTGTAACTCTCTGCATTCAATCAATAATGGATTAATCGTTTCATATTCATTGTTACTTGATAATCTGGGATCCACAATTGGTATCAGAGCAGAGGGACAAAGCTATCGATTCAAAGGTATTTTTCTGGTTTTTCTTGATCATTCAAAGTACGTACTGTGTTTATCTCAAGAATTTTTGATTGTTTTGATTTTGGTGTTAAAACCCAAAATTGAGGCTTGATACATTCTTCTCATAGGTTTTCTAAAATCTCTCTGTGTTTTCAAATCGTTTGGTTGAGTAAAAATCACTGATTTTTAAGTTCTTGATTTGTTTGGTTTTTGCTCCCTGTTCGTGAAAATTATCAATTTTTTCTTGTCAAAAGTGCTATTTGATTCGTTTTAGTAGTGTCTTCGTGTGTTTTTGGGCTAGTTTTCGTGTTAGTACCAAGTTCTTGCAGATTAATTCTCAGCAAGAGTGCAGAAAGTCATCGAACCGGGTAAGTTTTTCTTGTTTCTAATTGGTTTCGAAGTCCCGGTACTGATATCTCCCGGTAGTAATAACTCCCGGTGCTGATATCTCCCGGTAGTGTCTACTCCCGATATCTCCCGGTAGTAATAACTCCCGGTGCTGATATCTTCCGGTACTTCAACTCCCGGTATTCCATCTCCCGGTACTCCATCTCCCGGTATTACATCTCCCGGTACCTAACTTAGTCCCGGTATTACTCAGTTGTGGGACTCGATTTGCCAGTCCCGGTATCACAACTCCCGGTATTTCTCTGTGACTTCCCAGTTGCGGGACTTCTCAATTGCGGGACTTTCCTTTTGCGGGACTCTAATACCGGAAGCTGTAAATTTCGGATTTTTAGGTTTTGTGATTTTTGAACTTTCATAACTTCAAATCATCATAACTCGCTCAAAAATCAGTATTTTGCAATGAAATTTTACAGGGTTAATCGGAGAGTTTGCAAGTATATTGTACGAGATTTTTCGACATAGCAAGGATGTGGCTCACCGCGGGGTAGTTCCCAAGCTTTGGGTACAACTATGATTTCAATCAGAATGGTTTGGGCAACATAGTGGAGCTAAGTTGATTGAAATGAAAAACATAAGTCTTCTGAACCTCGAGTTTGAGAAAAGGGTGGTTTGATGCGGAAGACGTCCCCATGGAATGGTGTGGTGCGTTCGAGAGAAAAGTGGAGTTGGGCCACGTTTTTGGATCCGTCGAAATTAGGGAGAGAGTTCGAGAGGTAGTGTATGATCTGGTTGTGCTCGATGACATTATGGAGGATTCATAATGTATTTCACACCTCTATTCTAGAGAGCAGTTATGGGAAGTTGGTATGACGATAACTTTACAAAAAATGCAAGCGAAAATACGTTGACCTTGTCATAGGGTCGGGGACAATAATTAACCGTAGAGTCAAGAAGTTGAGAACCAAGAAATTTACCTTCTGGAAGTACACTGGCATTATTACAAAGGATGGGAAGCATCTTGGGAGGTTGAGGCGGACATGAAGTCCAAGTACCCTAGCGTATTCGACGAAGGAATTCCGATGACGTAACTATTTTGAGGAGGAGGTATTGTAATTACTGTCATCTGCAAATATTGAGGTATTGTAATTACTGTCATCTGCAAATACTGATGGAAATATAAGTTCAGGGACCTAATTGCAAATAAAAGAAAAGAGGCCTATGTGCAATATAGGAAAGTAATAAAAGACCATAAAATCATGTTTTCATCTTATGTTGGTGAAAGTGGAGGCTGGCGAGAAAGAAGAGAGATTTATGGAAGATCGATCGATGTGCAATCGGAAAGAAGCAAGGAAGTGTTGGATTGGAGGTGGATTCTGCATCAAATTCTTCAAGGTAACCTCCTATATTATCTCTTGTTCTTTGTTTTCTCTCGAATGTTTTAGCTAATCGGGTTTTGTTAGAAAATGGTTAAACGTTTGTTATTAATGGGTTCTGGGTGATGAGGTTGGGATTAAATGTTATGGAAATGATTAGGAAGGTTTAGACATGAAATTTCTTCAGTTAAAAGACTTAAAATCGGAATGGTAAGTTTTCTGGGTGTTTTATTCGATAAAACCTTGTGCCCGGATAGTTTTATCAGGGAAGTTACCCGAATAGTTTTAGCAGGGAAGTTATCAGGGAAGTTATCAAGAAAGTAATCAGGATAGTATCCGGAAAGTAGGTAACCAGACTGTTATCCAGACTGTGCTACCCGAGAGCACTTTCTGTTCTGGTTGACTTCATTCCCCGAGTGAGTTGTGAAGTAAGCTTTCGAGGTTTGAGTAAGAGTTGAGAGAGGTAGATAGCAGAAATGTCAGGAATGGACTTTAGCACTGTTCGTATTATGGTGTACTCTTCCTCGGTAACTTGAGATGTGGTTGTCGGTGGGTGGTTGTACCTGAAGGGTAGTTTGAAGTCAGCAAGATATTTCTATTAGTAGCTCATCAAAAGGGAATGTGAGGATATAATTTTCATTCAAGTCTATGTCGATGACATTATTTTCGGCTCTACGAACCCACAATACTGTTACAAATTTTCAGTCCTCATGAAAGCACATTTTAAAATGAGTATGATGGGTCAGATGAATTTCTTTCTCGGTCTTCAAGTTAAACAACTGTCGACCGGGATATTCATCAATCAATCTAAGTACATCGCGGATATTCTTCAGAAATTCAAGATGGAACAGTGTACACCCATGAAAACTCCTATGTCACAGGGTACGAAGTTACACGCCGATCCTGACGGAAAGGACGTGAATACTACTACGTATAGAGGATGATACGTTCGTTGATGTATTTAACGGCAAGTAGGCCTGACATAATGTTTTCAACCTTTTTGTGTGCTAGATTTCAATCTAAACCTAAAGAGTCCCACGTCATAGCAGTTAAGCGTATTCTTCGTTATTTAAAAGGTACTGCTAATCTTGGCCTTTGGTACCCTAAGGACACAGGTTTCGAGCTCACAGCGTTCTCTAATGCTGATCATGCGGGGAGAATGCTCGAACGGAAGAGCACCACGGGTCACGTCCAGTTCCTTGGCGATAAGGTGGTTAGGTGGGCCTCCAAGAAGCGAACGTGCGTCTCCACCTCCGCGGCGGAAGCGAAGTATGTGGCCGCGGCTAGTTGTTGCTCCCAAGTGATCTGGATGCGAACGCAACTGAAGGACTACGGGTACAACTACTCGAACATCCCGATCTACTGCAACTCCAAGAGTGCCATCGCAATCACGAGCAATCCGGTTCAACATACGAAGACAAAGCATATTGACGTGCACTACCGTTTCATTAAAGACCATATTGAGGTACGGTGGAACTCCACTTCGTAGGTACAGAAAATCAACTAGCAGATCTGTTTACCAAGGCTTTGGACGAAAAACGGTTCAATGAACTCGTGTCCAAGCTGGGTATGGTTAATCTGAAAGTTTGAGTCACGGCTGTACTTGTCACACCTTTCCCTTACTCCGAGATAATTGTACCTTAATCAGTTACACTTGTCTCGCAGTGTGTCTTAGGTGTTTCAAGCACATCGTTGACATGTATTATGTATTTCCGTTTTAGTGTTTTCTTCGTATTTCTTGTTTTACATGTTACTTTAATTCTATTCGTCTATACTTTGTGTTTTTCGATTTATTTCCCGAACTACTAACTGTGTGTTCAACAAGGTGTTTCCTCGAAAGCCAAGTCCCTAAAGTACGTTTCTCACTTCTGTGAGGAGAGGGTTGCAATTTTTGCGAAATTACGGGGGAGAAGTGTCAGGTTGACAAGTTAAGGGGGAGCTTTGTCACTCAAAAAGTTTAAGGGGAGAAGTCGAGGGGAGCATCGTCTTTAATTGAAAACTTGAGGGGGAGAGTTATTTTCGAAAAGTTGAGGGGGAGAAGTGAAATTTTTTAAAACCTGAGGGGTAAAATAAAAATTTTTCAAACTCAAGGTTATTTTTTAAAGCTTTTCAAACTTCAGGGGTAATTTTCGCCAATTGCCAAAAGTTGAGATAAAGTTGGAACCGGGAGATTTAAGGAGACCGGTACCGGGTTCACACCCGGTATCGACCGGTATATAAATACCGGATTTTGTTTCTAAATCCTCACAACTTCAAATCTTCGCGCCAAACTCTCTCAGAACCAACTTCTTCTCACCTCTTCTTCAGCTTGTGATTTTGCTCGATTCGGTCATCATTTCTCGATCTCATCATCAGGTATGTTTTCTAAACTCAGTATTATCGATCTACCACCTTCGAATCGACCTGGAAACACTCAAAATCGATCGATTTCTTGGACTATATTCACATCATCGCTGTTAGGGTTTAGAACCCTTCGGTTCGCCGAGTTTAGCATCAACTAGAGTCTATCCACATGAAATCGACTTCAATACAAGTAGAGTAATCGTCGACCTTCATCGATTTTACCCCTACAATAATCGATTTTGAGTTTGATTTTCGACTGTGTTTCGATTCTGTTCCGGGGTCGGTTCCGGTATTCAAGAGATCCAGAATGTGTTCCGGGTTCCGAGAGTTCCGGAATGTTGTAAAGCCCGTATCCCGGTATGTAATTTCTTTTTATTAATTCTTTTCTTTTAAGTTTTATTTAACATGGTTTCCGTTAGCGGGGTTAGACGAATTGGACCTAATCGTTAAATATGTCAAAACATTAGTTAGATTGCGAGAAAGAATTATTGAGGGACCAAAATTGTTAAAGGGCCAAAGTAGTGTATTTCGGCCCATGCAAGTCCAAAACCGAATCCATGTGGGTTGTGTGTGTTTGGGTCGTGTTTAGCAAACGAGAAAGAGGAGAGAAACCCTAAGTCATCCCCTCCCCTCCCCTTTGTGGTGTTCGGCCGAAAGAGAAAGAGAAGAGAACCGAGAGTAAGAGAGGTGCGAAGGGAGAGAGTTCGCCGGAGAGAGAGAGACGCCGGAAAGAGGAGAGAGACGCCGTCGTTTGCTGCCGGAAGCGGGGAGAAGGAAGAGTCGCATCGAGGTAGGTTCGTTTTTCTTCTCGTTATTGTCGTTTGCCAAAATTCTGCCGTGAACCGCCACCACCACCGCCGCAGCCACGACTGCCGGTGGTGGGGCCGCTGCTGCACGCCGCCGTGGTGGCGGCAGAGGTGTGGGTGCAGGTGTGTGCAGGGTGCGGGTGTGTGCGGGGGGTGTGGTTGCGGGTGAGTCGGGATGGGCGATGTTGGGAGGTTCCCCCGGAAGGTGTTACCGTAACCACCGTCGCCGCCGCCAACCACCACCACCGCCGGAGGCGGAAGTGGGTAGTGCACGGCTGTCGACCAGCCTAGTATGACCTTTTCCAGTAAGCTTTTAGGCTTTCCGGGTCTGTTTGGATTAAGTTAGGACTTAATGGATTAATAAGCTATAGTTGTCATTTCATGTGAAATATATAGTTTCTGCCACTGTTTTGTAAAAGCCATAACGTATTCTAGGAACATCGTATTGGGGTGAAATCAGTGCCAAAATCTCCCATTCTGAGTCTAGTAAGTTTCATATGTTTTACGGAAAATACAGTTCGCAACATAGCTAGTGTCAATTTGGAGTTTTGTACTGAAAGGTCCTGTTTTTCGCTGTTCTGCAAGTAGAGTTTGTAAAATCCATATTAAATTGTAGAAAAATCGTTAGAGCGCGTGCGATATGTCCATGGAACCCTAAGACATAGAGCTAACTGATTTTGGAATAATAATTCTGGGTTTATGAGTTTAAGAGGGGATAAACAGGTCCCGAACAGACCTGTAAATCTTAGAGTAAAAGCTGGAAAATTGCATTTATGGGCTCATAGTTGTGACTTTGGGTTAGGACTTCGCTTTGACGTTTGATATCACTTATTTAGGTGGAAAGAGGTGAGTTGAAGTTGGCCGGCTCGTCTTGCTGTTGAGGGCATCTACTTTGCTTTTGAGGTGAGTTCACTCAGTGTGTAGATAGGGGTTGTATGCATGTCATAGTAATTTGTATGTGCTACTGTCTTTGTGGTGTGAACTAGTTGTTTGTGGTGCGTAATATTTGCTTGGGTTAAATGCTTAGTATAAATGTGTGTTACATTACAACTCGGTGGGACTGAGGAAGTGGATAGAAGCGTCGTGGGAACTCGGTGGGACCGAGGGCTCGGTGGGACCGAGGGCTCGGTGGGACCGAGGTTTTGGATACATAATTACTTGTAGATGTTTACTTGTATTATGTGACTGTGGTGTTGTTGCTTATGTGGGGATAGGGGTGATGTGTATATAATTCCTATTTGCGCATGTGATGGAATTCACTAAGCCTTATGCTTACCCTTTCCTATTTACTGTGGTTTCAGGTACTAGTGGCTCCAAGGCGTGACGGGTACACACTGGCGCGCGTGAAGAGTGTTTTATGATCATGAGTTTCAAGTTATTATTAAACGATTTAATTTCCGCTGCTTATTATTACTGAGAATATTTATTAATGAATTTGCAAACGAAACGGTGTTGGATATTTAATAAGGTTTTATTTATTAAAATGCCTATTTTTAAAAGTTAAAATTTATTGTAATTTTTGGGACGTTACAACTTGGTATCAGAGCACAGCTTGAGTGAATCAAACGCATCTCGGTGTGTTTGATTTCAAGTTGCGGCTATGAAATTCTTCTCTTAAAATTTTTGGAAAATAAAAGAAAGGAAAACCCGTTTGGGAAACGGTGATCGAGGGCGCAGTGTGTACAGTCAGCCGGAGCCAAAGGGAAAGGTACAGTACTTAGTGTATTTATCGCTTTCTAGATCATAGGGTATGCATGCTAGATTGCCTATGTGGTTTACACTGTACAGTATGATGATTGCTTGCTAGTGGGAATTAATGCTAGTTATAATAGGTTGTTAAGCGAAGGCCCTATAGGTTGTATGCAGTAAGAATCACATAGCCTTAGAATATTTGATTTAGTTCTATTGCGCAGCTCTTGTTTGAGTCCAACCGTTCTAGGATAGAATCTTGTATTCGAATGTCTATTTGATTCACGCTGAATGCGACTGGGTATTCGCGAGGCAACTCGTTATGGCTAATAGGGATTCCGTTGTAGCAAGGGTAGTGGGATGAGATGAAATTCCTATTGAGCTGGGAAGAGTGTTTACATATGAGTATGTATGCGAGATTGCTTTCTAGAACATAGGAGTATGTATACTAGATTGCTTGGTGCTTATTACACTGTACTGCATGTTTGTTGCTTGCTAATAGGAGTTTATGCTAGCCTTGATAGGTTGTTGTTAGGACTTGATACAAATTCAAAGACAAAGATCATCATCATGAGGGGGAAAACGTTATAAAAGTTCAAAGACCCAGACTATCAAGTTGAGGGGGAGTAAGCAAAAGTTGAGGGGGAGTAACTGTTATAACCTGTGCTGAAAATATTACAACGTGCATGGTTCTTCTATCCGTTTAACAAAGTGCTGAAGTTTTCAAAGCTAATTCAACTCGTGGTTCAACTCGTGATACTAAGAAGACCAAGAGCATATTTCAAGGGGGAGCGTGAAAGATATGAAGACAAGCAACACTAAAGTGCTTCAAAGTTTCAAGACGAAGAGAAGATCAAGATCGGAAGAGTTCAAGTTCGTATTTTTTTCTTTATATAACTTTAGGGGGAGATTGTTAGGACTAAAAGTCCTATAAAATAGAAAGAGATATAAAGAAATAATTAGTGTTATTTATTTGTTTGTAAAGCCTCTCAAGATAATGGGCTTTATGGCTTATGGGCTTGGCCTGTCAAGCCCTTGGTATTTAATGTGTGATTTGAGTGGTAATTAGAGAAGTAGTGGTGAGATTAGCCGTGCGCTTAACAGAGTTTAGAGAGAGAGTTTGTTCATCATTCTAATCTTGTAACTCTCTGCATTCAATCAATAATGGATTAATCGTTTCATATTCATTGTTACTTGATAATCTGGGATCCACAATTGGTATCAGAGCAGAGGGACAAAGCTATCGATTCAAAGGTATTTTTCTGGTTTTTCTTGATCATTCAAAGTACGTACTGTGTTCATCTCAAGAATTTTTTATTGTTTTGATTTTGGTGTTAAAACCCAAAATTGAGGCTTGATACATTCTTCTCATAGGTTTTCTAAAATCTCTCTGTGTTTTCAAATCGTTTGGTTGAGTAAAAATCACTGATTTTTAAGTTCTTGATTTGTTTGGTTTTTGCTCCTTGTTCGTGAAAATTATCAATTTTTTCTTGTCAAAAGTGCTATTTGATTCGTTTTAGTAGTGTCTTCGTGTGTTTTTGGGCTAGTTTTCGTGTTAGTACCAAGTTCTTGCAGATTAATTCTCAGCAAGAGTGCAGAAAGTCATCGAACCGTGTAAGTTTTTCTTGTTTCTAATTGGTTTCGAAGTCCCGGTACTGATATCTCCCGGTAGTAATAACTCCCGGTGCTGATATCTCCCGGTAGTGTCTACTCCCGATATCTCCCGGTAGTAATAACTCCCGGTACTGATGTCTTCCGGTACTTCAACTCCCGGTATTCCATCTCCCGGTACTCCATCTCCCGGTATTACATCTCCCGGTACCTAACTTAGTCCCGGTATTACTCAGTTGTGGGACTCGATTTGCCAGTCCCGGTATCACAACTCCCGGTATTTCTCTGTGACTTCCCAGTTGCGGGACTTCTCAATTGCGGGACTTTCCTTTTGCGGGACTCTAATACCGGAAGCTGTAAATTTCGGATTTTTAGGTTTTGTGATTTTTGAACTTTCATAACTTCAAATCATCATAACTCGCTCAAAAATCAGTATTTTGCAATGAAATTTTACAGGGTTACTCAAAATGTGATTCTGAACATATTCTCTGGGAATGTTTTCTGCTAAAAACACCTACAACTATGAGTTCGATCACACCACAGTAAACTGAACAGGCTTTCAATTCTGGGTCAGTAAACCCTGTCTGCTTTTGATCGATATCTTGAATTGTCTCACGATCACTTCTGTCAAGTAACAATGTCTTATCCGACTTACTCTGAGCTCAAAGAGAAAGTTTCTCTTTTAGAAGCGCATATCTCTAAGCTAGAAGCCGAGGCTAAGATCAAATATGATGCCATAGGCAGGCTAGCGATTGAAAAGGCTGAGGACAAATGTGTGATAGAAAACTATCAAACTGAGTGCTCGGTCTATTCAGAAAGAGCTAAACTCCTCGAGACCCAAATATTTGAATATTCTCAAAAGTTAGAGAA
The DNA here is from genome assembly GCA_033807775.1 of Saussurea involucrata. Taxonomy (NCBI): domain Eukaryota; kingdom Viridiplantae; phylum Streptophyta; class Magnoliopsida; order Asterales; family Asteraceae; genus Saussurea; species Saussurea involucrata. Next base: position 78,740,195 of record CM066320.1, on the reverse strand, counting down.
GTCTCAGGAGGAGTATTCTAAAAGCATCTTAGTTCAAGAAAATGTTTTAAAAGAAAATGAAAAGTTGACCACTAAGCTTAAGGAGTTTGAATCCAAACTTTACAAACTTGGTCAATCTGAACAAACCATCCACTTGAACAAGCCTAAGGAGTTCAAATATTACAACTCGCTTTGGGGACTCGGATATGATAATCCGTGCTACCTAAAGAAAGTCTTGTCGAAGGTACCCACTCTTTATGAATTTGATTTAATGGGCTTAGACAAGATTTATCCCGAGTACAAAATTAAGTGGACTAAGGCATCTCCGAAAGATGAGGAGTTTGAGGATTTTAAAAGACAAACAGCCATACCTCTACCACCAATAGAGGCAAAACCTAAATCTGAAAATCCTACTTCTGAAAATGACACGAAATCGGATGATGCGCCGCCTAGGAAGAACATAAATGTACAAATTCCCTTCGTGTACGAAACGCTTAATGCATCGTATTTAAAAAGCAAAATTCCTTATCTCCCCAATGACTATTTTGACATCTGCACTCTTGCCAAAACGGTTGAGACTCCGCCTCCTGTTCCGGCAACCACAGATGAAGACTCTAATGATCAAACAGAGTTGAAACGTTATGTTCCACCTCTGATTTTGGAAAACATTATTTTTAAACCGGAGGAGTCAATTGCGAGAGATAAGGTCATTTATGAAACCGAAAGGATTGTACTTTTAGATTCTATTGAAAAGCTCAAACAGACTAAACCCGACACACTACCCGAATCTGAAAGAGAGTCCTATCGAACCGAGATTGATAAGTTGACGTCTCAACTGGCTGTTTTGGCATCTGAAGCCTTAACGCTGAGAATGGCTAAGGGGAATTCTGTGGATACCCCAATGACGCCGGTCACTTTTGAAACAATCACGTTTGATGATGCTCAGATCTTTTCGGATAGTTCGTCGTGCAAAGCCTTTATGGGAGTGTCTGATGACACCATCACTAAAGATTTGAGAGTTAAAGATAAAGGTAAGGCCATCGAACCCGATTTTGTTCAAAAGGATATTTTGCAAATTTTTGAAAATCCCTTTGCGGATGACTCCTCGTCTGACTCTGATGGCGACACTCCACCTGATTATGCACGAAGATTCTCTGAGTTTATGAACTCCACTCCTTGTCATGACGATGATTTTTCTAAGATTGATGTTGCTCCTAAGCTTGCAAGTCACCTTCAACATCTTGACAAAATGCCTTCACCGGTTAATTTTAAAAAGGGAGAATGTTCCAACTCCAAATATGTTTCTAAGACCAATTCTTCAAATTCAAAATCTAAAAGACGGTCAACGAAACGCCCAAAAACCGGTAAGTCTCACAAAAGACAATCTTATTACTCTAGTTCTTCTAACAGTGAGCTTCATGAATCTTCAGATAATCATGTTCTTAGAAAAGTAAAAATGGTTTGGAGAAAGAAATCAACTACAGAAGACAGTGATGGAAACAAGTCTCATAATTCTCCTGTAGTTGATACAAAGTCATTTACTTCCAAGACTGGCTCACGTGCTCATGTTTACCCTACAACTAAGCTAATCAGTCTAAACCGAGCAAAGATCTGCTGCACTTATTGTGGAAAAAGTGATTTTGTACATCCAAGGTATGTGAACAACTGGTATGGTACCTATAGCATCCCCAATCCCCATATTAAAGTCAAGACAACTAACCACCAAGGATCCATCAAATCATGGATACCAAAATCGTTTTGATCTGTTTTTGCAGGGATTTCATGTGTGATAATATACAGAATTTTATTTTCACATGACTACGTTCGAAGGTTGTGCCACATTTGAGGGGGAGCATCAGGTATTTGACATATACATGAATTTTTTGTGAATTCAAAGAACCGTGGCAATTCATCCTGAAAAACTTACTTGAGTTTGTTTTTCTCCGTTTTTAAATTCCAGAATTACCACGTGTTATATTTTCTTTGATTTAGTTATTTCCATGTCTCACATAGTTTGTTGATTTTTCGATGGAAATACACCCGCTTGAATTCCAATTTTGTTCTCATAGTACGTCCTTACTTACTAATGATTCAGTTCTTCTCTGGTAAATTAATTGTGACTTGTTCTTCACAATTAAACTTTCTGATCAATTGTTTCATTTGTTGCAAACACTGTGCTTACTGAGCCATCCTAGTCGCGCTTGAACTTGTTCTTTGATCTTCATTCACATTTTATAATGACTTCTGATCAACTCAGATCAGGACTCGTTCTTAAAAGATTGATTTCTAAACATCTCAGTTTAGAAAATGTGTGCTTAATGTTTTATTTGGTTCATCAAAGGAGTGTTAGGAATTATATCGTTTCTATGGTCTATCCAGAACCGGAAGGGCCTACCCAAGAAACACATCCTTTTTAGATAACAGTGAGGGGTCTAGATGTATAGACGAGTTTGGAGTAAAAAAAAATTGGTGAGGATGTGACAGGACTTAAAAGACATATTGGTCCTTACCAAACCGAGTCAGTTAGCCGGGTAACCACACAATCTATTCATTCTCGTTCTTTGGAGATGAATATTCAAACAGACATGGACCCAGTGTCGACAACTCGTGTCACCCCACCTAGCCACTCAAGCATCTCACAAAAGATGTTTGTTTCATAAATGCACGGAGATTTAGCACATAATCTATCTATTCCTCACTTGGAGGTCTTAGATATTGAAAAAAGAAGACATCAGCTCCGGTCTCCGAACTTCATATTCTATTCACGGTGTCAATTGATTTTTAACTTGAGTCCTAGGTTAAATCAAATTTTGAGCCAAATCGATATAATTTATTTCTTTCACACATGCACGAGTCTTTGTGATTCCCATTGCATATCTTCGTGATATTGCCGGAACAGTTTGAGAGGTAATTTTTAATATTTTACTTCAGTGATAACTGGAAGTCCTATCAGAGATACCCCGATGCCAACTCTGAACATAGGCCACACAATTATTTTAATTGTTGTGATAACAGTTACTATTGTGTTTCTGTGTTAGATGATTACCCCATTTTGGTTACTTAACGTTTTATCTGGTACTTTTGCTACTCATCAGTGTTGTCTTTGAAGTTACATGATGCTCAGGATGCTCCTAATCATCATGAGGGGGAGAACTGATACAAATTCATAGACAAAGATCATCATCATGAGGGGGAAAAACGTTATAAAAGTTCAAAGACCCAGACTATCAAGTTGAGGGGGAGTAAGCAAAAGTTGAGGGGGAGTAACTGTTATAACCTGTGCTGAAAATATTACAACGCGCATGGTTCTTCTATCCGTTTAACAAAGTGCTGAAGTTTTCAAAGCTAATTCAACTCGTGGTTCAACTCGTGATCCTAAGAAGACCAAGAGCATACTTCAAGGGGGAGCGTGAAAGATATGGAGACAAGCAACACTAAAGTGCTTCAAAGATTCAAGACGAAGAGAAGATCAAGATCGGAAGAGTTCAAGTTCGTATTTTTTCTTTATATAACTTTAGGGGGAGATTGTTAGGACTAAAAGTCCTATAAAATAGAAAGTGATATAAAGAAATAATTAGTGTTATTTATTTGTTTGTAAAGCCTCTCAAGATAATGGGCTTTATGTCTTATGGGCTTGGCCTGTCAAGCCCTTGGTATTTAATGTGTGATTTGAGTGGTAATTAGAGAAGTAGTGGTGAGATTAGCCGTGCGCTTAACAGAGTTTAGAGAGAGAGTTTGTTCATCATTCTAATCTTGTAACTCTCTGCATTCAATCAATAATGGATTAATCGTTTCATATTCATTGTTACTTGATAATCTGGGATCCACAGTTGTTAAGTGAATGCACTATAGGTTGTATGCGGTAGGAACCGAATAGCCTTAGAATGTCGGATTTAGTTCTATTGCGCAGCTCTTGTTTGAGTCCAACCGTTGTAGGATAGAATCTTATATTCGAATGTCTATCTGGTTTTACACTGTGTGCGACTGTACATTCGCGAGGCGACTCGTCATGACTAGTGGGGATTTCGTCATAGCAAGGGTAGTGGAGTTGGGTGGAATTCCTAGGGAGATAGGAAGAGTGTGTACATATGCCGGTGCAGGCATATGTGTATAGTTTTCGGTAAGGAACTACTTGGGCACATCAGGACGGGACTCGAAACGAGTGAGGATAGGTGTGGAAGGTAGTAGTAGAGCTCCTACTATCTGAAGCCAAGGATCCATGCTCGAGTCGGGTAAAGTCACGAGGAATCCAAGAAGTTGAGCGTGAGCGTTGTTAGTGTGAGTTATTATGTGCTAATAACTCGTAATATCTACCCAGAATAGCCATCACAAGGAGGAACAACTATAGTAAACCTGCTAGTACAGGTGTGTACTTGATTTGCTTTGATGTGATGATCGTTGGGGGGTAATGATGAAGGTTCTAATCTAGTAGTCGTGGGAATAGAAGGACGATTCTAGTATTAATCACTTGGAGTGACGATAAGGATGATGTTTGTTTTAAGTAGACCATTTCGGTCCAAGATGGATGATTGTGCTAGAATCATAGGCTTATAGAGCCGACCTTGAATTGAGGAAAAACCGTAAGGATTATTGGACGTAATTTCCCAACTTGCCTAAGAGGTGTAAATGTCCGGATGACGATAGTGGACCGGAGAGATTTGGAGGGGTACGAGTCGAGACGTCGATGTAACGCCCCGCTTACCACCACACAATATTGTCCGCTTTGCCCCACTGGCTCACGGCTTTGTTCTTGGCGGCCTGGCAAGGACTTCCCAGGAGGTCACCCATCTTGGTACTACTCTCACCCAAGCACGCTTAACCACAGAGTTCCCAAGGAACCCGCATGCTTGTGGCCCCAAAACGCGTTGTGTCTGGTAAGGCCAAGGTTTACTAATATACCCAGCATCTCTCCTGTCCACGGCCGATGTGGGATATGCCTAAGGTGTTACACACCCCCCCTTAGGGACTCAGAGGTTTGCCCCACCATCCCGAACGGCACAGGAGTGGCTCTGATACCATTTGTAACGCCCATCTTACCACCACACAATATTGTCCGCTTTGCCCCACTGGCTCACGGCTTTGTTCTTGGCGGCTTGGCAAGGACTTCGCAAGGACTTCCCAGGAGGTCACCCATCTTGGTACTACTCCCACCCAAGCACGCTTAACCACAGAGTTCCCAAGGAACCCGCATGCTTGTGGCCCCAAAACGCGTTGTGTCTGGTAAGGCCAAGGTTTACTAATATACCCAGCATCTCTCCTGTCCACGGCCGATGTGGGATATGCCTAAGGTGTTACAATTGTAAGATCCCACATTGGTTGGGGAGGAGAACAAAGGTTGCCTTATAAGGGACTTGATACCTCCTCTATCAGACGCGTTTTAAAACCGTGAGTCCAGGTGTGCGGACAAAGCGGACAATATCTGGTACGGTTGGCCTGGGATGTTACAGATGGTATTAGAGCTGGGAACCGGACTGGTGTGCCAGCGAGGACGCTGGGCTCCCAAGGGGGTGGATTGTAAGATCCCACATTGGTTGGGGAGGAGAACAAAGGTTGCCTTATAAGGGACTTGATACCTCCTCTATCAGACGCGTTTTAAAACCGTGAGTCCAGGTGTGCGGACAAAGCGGACAATATCTGGTATGGTTTGGCTGGGATGTTACAGTCGAATGCCGACTGAGTCATGCACAAAGTTTATTTTGAAAATAAATTGTTTTAACTAATTCTTGTGTATCCAATCCTTTTATGGATTGTGTTTTGGAATTTTGGGAAATGTTCAGCACACACGAAATCTCTAATTATGGTTTTGAAAGTAGATGAAATCGTTTTATCACGGGAGTTGCAAACTTTGTTATAATTTGTTTCATTTCGTAATTTTCCAACGGTTCTTTCGGGTAAGATGATATCCATGTTTTGTGGTGTTTAAAATGTTGGGCAAGTGACTACGGCTTGTGACTTTAACATTGAAACTCCTCCACATATGTTAGAGTTGAGACGGAAAGTTACATTCCACGATGTCTGTATAAAACTATTTGAGTGATTTGGGTAAAATGAGTTTTGTTTTACGGCATGTTGAGTCGTGTGGGTTTAATTTCACGAGGTGCATATCTTATTTGTTTACGTGACCATTTGGGGAAATCTTGGAAATCAATTTAAAGAACCCCACCTTTTGAGATTTTATGAGGTTTTAGTTGATATTTGCAAATGATGGAAACGGATTGGTTTCTATCTTTAAGTTTGAAACTTGCACGAGACCGTTGTGTTTTATCAAAAATATATTTGTAAACCGTTTCATCGTTTTGTATGACTAGCCGACGCGCGTAAAAATTTGTTGGTGAACCCTGTGCCACGACATTTTATGTTTAAAAAGAGAAAATTTGGGGTCAAATGTCGTGGGACTGATTTTGAAATTCTGTGCACACTTTTGTCGCACCCGGTGTAAGGTCGAGCGGTTACTTTAAGTACATGTCATGAGTCAATCCATACTAGAACCGTGACGGTTCATTTTTAAAGAAATTATTTATTTCGCTCTGCGTTTTGTGAGTAAACTGAGCTGCAATGGAATGATTTCCAACATGATTTTCATATGGGACGAGCGTGTCCATTTTTGTGTAACTACCGACCTGGTAATAGTAGTTTTATTGCATACGATCTTTTTTGAGATGAAAATCCTTGACGTTGAAAATATTTTGTAAATGATTTTGTAAACCATTTGGGAAATGCGCTTTTAAGTGTTATGTGTCATTTTGAGAATTTTAAGGGTGTGAGTCCTTTTGGAAAACTCTTTTGTTTAACCCGTGTTGAGTTTGGGACTAAAGTTGATTTTAGAGTATTGCTTGCTTAAACTTTATTTAAACGCGTTTTGACCGACTTATAGGTCTAGAAAGCGTGGAGCATTTTGCTCGGTTTTGACTTTGAGATAGTCATGGGTCAATTGCACAGTTTTGTATTTATGGCATGGCGAGTATTTACATGTTTGGGTGAGTGAGTCATTCCGGGATAGGCATGCTGTTGGTAGACTGTTTGGCATTAGATCCTTAGGCACGTTAGTCAGTCGTTAGTAATGGTCGGTTGGGTATCTCAGGGTGGGACACCGGTATTCATGTGTTATGACCTTGACTTTCCAGTAGGCACTAGAAGGATATAGTCTTGAGCACTTACCTGGGAGGTAGTACCGATGTGTCGGGTCGTGGGACGTACCTGAGAGGTAGACGTCAAGGTGTATCTTGATACGGTGTAACTAGGCTTCGTAGATCGAGTGTGGAGGATAAGTAGACGATGAAAGGTTGGGTATTCCACGCGTGTGGGTACTGTAGGCCGAATAGTAGCGGTTAAGGGAATGATGCCGTTTGTAATGAAGAGGATAAATGCGTAGAACCTTTTGAGGTAAGTGGTAGATTTAGGTGTCGACTTTTGGGCTTAAGGCCAAACACCTTTAGGGTAATCGGAGAATTGTATCCGATTTTAAAATAATTATGGTGATGGTAGTAGAAACCCTGAGATGCTTAATTGTGATGAATGGTGATGGTGGAATGACCTTCGTGGGTGATTATAAATTTACTGGTTTGATGATTCGTGTAAAATAAATTTTGGGAGTCTATTAGAACTCGTGGAAGTTAATCGACAGTAATGGTAGGAATGACCGGATTCGAGTATCCTGTAGGGTATATTGGTGAGCACCTTTAGAATGGCTAGAGCTTGAAAGTTGAAGCGAGATGTATGGAACATCTAAGGTTGGGAGACAACCGAAATCGTTTAACTAGGAATGATTCCAATTGTTGGAGTGTTCTTCCGATTATATATACGGTGTACTTGAAGGAGTTTTGTGGTAAGAAAAGTATTCGAGAATTTTTAGGCGGTGCGAGAAATTTTAGATTCCAGTTAGTGAAGGTCCAGTGGAAACACCGAAAGGGTTCCGAGTGAACTTAGGAACCTGAGGTTGAGATGAGGTAGAACCATCTATAGCTATTCACGGGCATAGACTTCGAGGACGAAGTCTAATCCAAGTGGGGGAGAGTTGTAAAGCCTGTATCCCGGTATGTAATTTCTTTTTATTAATTCTTTTCTTTTAAGTTTTATTTAACGTGGTTTCCGTTAGCGGGGTTAGACGAATTGGACCTAATCGTTAAATATGTCAAAACATTAGTTAGATTGCGAGAAGGAATTATTGAGGGACCAAAATTGTTAAAGGGCCAAAGTAGTGTATTTCGGCCCATGCAAGTCCAAAACCGAATCCATGTGGGTTGTGTGTGTTTGGGTCGTGTTTAGAAAACGAGAAAGAGGAGAGAAACCCTAAGTCATCCCCTCCCCTCCCCTTTGTGGTGTTCGGCTGAAAAAGAAAGAGGAAGAGAACCGAGAGTGAGAGAGGTGCAAAGGGAGAGAGAGTTCGTCGGAGAGAGAGAGACGCCGGAAAGAGGAGAGAGACGCCGTCGTTTGCTGCCGGAAGCGGGGAGAAGGAAGAGTCGCATCAAGGTAGGTTCGTTTTTCTTCTCGTTATTGTTGTTTGCCAAAATTCTGCCGTGAACCTCCACCACCACCGCCGCAGCCACGGCTGCCGGCGGTGGGGCCACCGCTGCACGCCGCCGTGGTGGCGCCAGAGGGGTGGGTGCAGGTGTGTGCAGGGTGCTGGTGTGTGCGGGGGTGTGGTTGCGGGTGAGTCGGGATGGGCGATGTTGGGAGGTTCCGCCGGAAGGTGTTACCGTAACCACCGTCGCCGCCGCCAACCACCACCACCGCCGGAGGCGGCAATGGGTAGTGCACGGCTGTCGACCAGCCTAGTATGACCTTTTCCAGTAGGCTTTTAGGCTTTCCGGGTCTGTTTGGATTAAGTTAGGACTTAATGGATTAATAAGCTATAGTTGTCATTTCATGTGAAATATATAGTTTCTGCCACTCTTTTGTAAAAGCCAGAACTTATTCTAGGAACATCGTATTGGGGTGAAATAAGTGCCAAAATCATCCATTCTGAGTCTAGTAAGTTTCATATGTTTTACGGAAAAATCAGTTCGGATCATAGCTAGTGTCAATTTGGCGTTTTGTACTGAAAGGTCCTGTTTTACGCTGTTCTGCAAGTCGATTTTGTAAAATCCATATTAAATTATAGAAAATTATTAGAGCGCGTGCGATATGTCCCTGGACCCCTAAGACATAGAACTAACTGATTTTGGAATAATAATTCTGGGTTTATGAGTTTAAGAGGGGCTAAACAGGTCCCGAACAGACCTGTAAATCTTAGAGTAAAAGCTGGAAAATTGCATTTATGGGCTCATAGTTGTGACTTTGGGTTAGGACTTCGCTTTGACGTTTGATATCACTTATTTAGGTGGAAAGAGGTGAGTTGGAGTTGGTTGGCTTGTCTTGCTGTTTAGGACATCTACTTTGCTTTTGAGGTGAGTTCACTCACTGTGTAGATAGGGGTTGTATGCATGTCATAGTAATTTGTATGTGCTACTGTCTTTGTGGTATGAACTAGTTGTTTGTGGTGCTTAATATTTGCTTGGGTTAAATGCTAAGTATAAATGTGTGTTACATTACAACTCGGTGGGACCAAGGACTCGGTGGGACCGAGGAAGTGGATAGAAACGTCGTGGGAACTCGGTGGGACGAGTGTGTTACATTACAACTCGGTGGGACCGAGGAAGTGGATAGAAAATTTGTGTGAACTCGGTGGGACCGAGGGCTCGGTGGGACCGAGGAGGTGGATAGAAATGTTGTGCAAACTCGGTGGGACCGAGGTTTTGGATACATAATTACTTGTAGATGTTTACTTGTATTATGTGACTGTGGTGTTGTTGCTTATGTGCGAATATGGGTGATGTGTATATAATTCTATCTGCGCATGTGATGGAATTCACTAAGCCTTGTGCTTACCCTTTCCTATTTACTGTGGTTTCAGGTACTAGTGCCTCCAAGGCGGGACGGGTACACACTGGCGCGCGTGAAGAGTTTTTTATGATCATGAGTTTAAAGTTATTATTAAACAATTTAATTTCCGCTGCTTATTATTACTGAGAATATTTATTATTGAATTTGCAAACGAAACGGTGTTGGATATTTAATAAGGTTTTATTTATTAAAATGCCTATTTTTAAAAGTTAAAATTTATTGTAATTTTTGGGACGTTACAAATGTGTTCCGACTTTTGATAGTTCCGGAATGTGTCCCGGTATTTCGAATTCCGGTTCCGATCTCCATTTACTTCCGGAGATTCGAGTTCCGGATCTGGTCCCTCTTAGTTCCGGATTCTAACTAGTTCCGGTACGATTGAGTCCCGGATCCGTTATCCCTTATGACCCGGTATATTGAGTTTCGGATCTGGTCCCTGTTTGGGCAAAAAATCGCGTCGCTCGACCGCGATCAGAACAGGTAAGACGTATGATTAAGGACTATATCTTGTATTAAGATAAGGTCTCGACAAAGACCTAGAACACCATCGTCGTCCCTCATAAAAGGTAAGTCGAGAGTTCCTTACGACGCTCGACCATAGCGTCGCCCGATCCACACGACTATTATATAAGGACGTGTGACCTAGACCAAAGCTAACGTTAACCATAACCGTTTGTTAAGTGTTTAATGTAGGAGTAAAAGCCATTAAGGAGCAACGACTATAACCGACGCAATCATTAAACAGCCGGCGACCGTAACGGACGAAGATCATTACTCCGGCGACCGTTTCCAACCGTTAATACCATTAAAGGATCATTCATGGATGAAGCTAAGGACACGAAGACTATAAATATCAAGCTCAATCAACATTTCAAGGCATCGAATATCCGGCGATTAACCACCGAAACATTTCAAGACATCGAGGTCCTAAAGAAGTTTAACATTCCTGCCTTCACTCCCAAGTATTCGGGTGTGACCGATCCAACCGAGCATGTCGCGCAGTATAAGCAGCTCATGTGGACCATCTCGATTCCACACATGTACCAGGAAGTATGCATGTGCAAGAGTTTCGGGGCGACTCTCACTGGTCCAACTCTCCAGTGGTTGATCAATCTCAAACCCAAATCTATCGGGTCGTTCGCCGAATTGGTCAACCAATTCTCCCGGCAATTCGCCAGCAGTCGTAAGATGGAAAAGCAGACTAGTGATGGTACTATGTCGTGCAGAAGACCAATGAGTCTATTCGAAGTTATTTCAATAGATTCAATGCCGAAATGATCAGTATCCGCAATTGTGACATCAAAACTGCGATCGAAGCCTATAAGCGTGGTCTGGATGATAGTTCAGGTCTATATATCGATCTAACCAAGTATCCCCCAGAGACTTTCGAAGACGTCCTAGCTCGAACCTTAGCATATATGAGGGTCGAAGATGATGCCGCCTTTCGTCTTAAGCACACTGACGACAATAAGTCGTTAGGCGTCAGAAAGCCAGAGTTCAAGACAAAGGTTGTTTCCAGAATACAGCCAGCGCGCCAAATTTCAAATGTTCGTTTCAAAACGAAAGCAGAGGCCGAGTCCGCGACTAAGTTCACTCAGTACCCCAAGATATCCTCTTACGAATTCAAAGGATCTGCAAAGGACTTAGTCGGAGCTCTGAAGACCGCTCAAGCTACCATTCAATGGCCAAAGAAGTCCGACCTGGACGATGCTAAGAAAGACAAATCAAAGTGGTGCGACTTCCATGCCGATCATGGTCATGCGACAGACGACTGTATCGCATTGAAGAAGGAACTAGCATATCATTTTCCGAAAGGAAATCTCAAAGATATCATCGACGATGTCGCTATTTCAGCTAACGGACATCGAACGACGACCCCCGATCATGCGAAGGTCGTCAATTGCATCACCGGTGGTTCAGATGTGTGTGGTCTGACGTATTCAGCGACCAAGCATCATGCCAGTCTGGCGCCCGATGATCGGCCTATTCCTCGCTCGTCTAGACCCAAAGGAGATTTAGAGCTAGAAGCCATGAAGATTGTGTTCGACCACGTCGACCTTGGCGACTCGTATCAGAAGCATCACGACGGGTTGATCATTCAGATCACGGTCGGTAACTGTCTAACGCGTCGAGTCTTGATCGGCGGGGGCAGTTCAGCAAACGTCATTTTTCTTAACACTATCAAAGCCATGGGAATTGATCGCTCAAAAATAACCCGACATTCGACAACTTTGGTCGGTTTCAATGGAGAAGAAACGAGCACCTTTGGAGAGATAATTTTGCCCGTCTATGCCGGAGAAGTCAATAAGCAGACTAAGTTCAGTGTTATCGATTGTGCGTCAGCCTATAACATCATCTTAGGTCGACCATGGATTCATGAAATGAAATCCGTTACCTCGACATATCATCAAATCATGAAATTCCCTACGCCGTGGGGAATCCAAGAGATCAGAAGCGAGCAAAAAGTCGCTCGAGATTGCTATAAAGCCACCTTGAAGCCGCGAAAATAAGCCGTCAAGAACGTCACTCCAACCCAAGGCAAAACACGATCGTAAGAGTCACGACAGGTTTGTTTCTTTTTTCTGAAATAACAGGTTCGCCAGGTCGTGCGAAGCGTATATTGTGGTGATTTGCGACGACATGTCCCAAATCTAGCATATCGTCTCAAAGCCACCACAAGGGGTCAAGACGATACAATATATCCAGCGGCCCAGCATGAAAACCAAAAATTCAAAGTATTTCAGAACACTCGACAAGAAGGTACGTTCCTTACCCTTTTCATTTTTTACATATGATTAATTACCAAGACAATTACTGACTTAAGCATCGGAGGGTCGTTGGTTAGCCAACGACCAAACCCCCGACATCGCTTTATTGCAGGATCGTATGACATAGATGATCAGGTTCATGACTTGATCACGCCTCATAGCTCGTCGAACGACTTAATCGCACGATCTTATAGTATAAACGACTTTGCAGTCTGTTTGGGTAAAAAATCACACCCTCGACCGACTTGGGAAATCCCCTCGACACGACCCATGGACATTGATTACCCCCGACCAACAAGGATAATACCCGTTATTATCATATCCCCGACATATGTTAATAACCACGATAATTGCTTATTGAAAGACATCTTGTGTCAATAGTTACTCAAGACAGTGTCTTTACATCTCATGATCGCACGTCACGTGTCGCACGTCATACATCGCTAGTCACACGTCACTAGTCTTATGTCGCCAGTTACGACTCGTCGGTCTTACGTCGACAGTCTCCTGTCATCGATGTTAAATCGCTCTGGTCCTACGACAACGTCGTCCTGACATCCTGGTCTTACGACCTGGTCTTACGATTATACTAACCGTTAAAACAGTCAAACATCCGTTTCTTCTGTTTATCAATGCAGGTCTTGACCACGACCAGAAAAGGTAAGACACTTGTTATGAACCATATCTTGTATTAAGATAAGGTCCCGACGAAGACACAAAAAACCTCCGTCGTCCCTCCTGAAAGGTAAGTCGAGAGTTCCTCACGACACTCGACACTCGACACTCGACCTCGACGTCGCCCGCTCTGCACGACCGCCGCATAAAGACCATGCGACCTCAACCAAGCTAACACATAATATAACTGTTATGTTTGTTAAGTGTTTAATGCAGGAGTCAACGTCATTAATGGACAACGGTCAGTAACAGATGAGTCATCAAAGCGCATTAATGACCCGACAGTGGTTACGAAAACCACTCATCAATGACATTAAAGCTCCTCGGCGGTTACAAGACCAAACCATCAAAGCCTTTAAAGAGCTAATTGAAGCTCCCGAAGACTATAAATATCAAGTTCAATCATCATTTCAAGGGGACCGGACATCGATCACCGAGCAGAGATCATCTGGAGAACAATCCACTACAGACTTCCGAGCTCAGAGAATCTAACACTCAAGCTCAAGAACTACGCTGCGAACTCAAGAACACTCGAAGAGCAGCTCAAGTTATCATTCTCGACACACGACATCAGCCTTCGACCAACAGTTTACACTTTGTATTCACACACGGCAAACACTATTTTTACATTCAAACACTTGTACTTTACATTTCGAAGCATTTCCTTCATCTGTATTGTAACCCTTGTACGACCGACGCCAGTACCGAAGGACATCGCCCCTGATTGGCGAACATAGTGCAGCGACGACACCCACTGTCGTCCGCAGGTTTTTTCCTCGATTGAGGTTTTTCCTGCGTCATCAAATCATTTGTCTTATTTATTTTTCCCTCGTCGCACGTCTCGTCGAAAGATCCTTTCTTTAGTTAATTAAGTCCACATCGACCTTAAGTTGTTCCTTTGGTGCGATTTTTGGAATTAACAGTTTGGCGCCATCCGTGGGACCCCATCTAGAGAAAATCTTCGACGAACGTGCGTTTCTACTAACGATCTTGTAGAGCTTTTTCAGGTATATGGCGAATTATCAAGATCCCATGATTCAACTCCAATCGGAATTGAATGTGGCTCGAAGCCAGTTTCAAGCCCTGAAAAAAGATAAAAAATGCTCCGTCAAAAGTATCGCATGTGTCGCATCATCCAAGGGACTTGGGGGCTCGGAATACCCTTCACAAACTGAAAAAATACCACGTTTGATTTTGAAAATCCTCGGAAAAAGGCGCTTATCGACTCCATGTTACGGTAACTGTGAGGTATTACTTAGAACAACTCTATATATATATACTCTAAGTATATTTTCCTCGTTTAATAATTTTGATCTAATATATGATCGTTGATTTAAGCATCAAAGGATCATTGGTCAAAACCAACGACCACCCCTGATTTTTTCATTGCAGGCTCACAAGATTATATAAATACAGGTCTTACGATTTACATCGTAAAAAACGAAATCTCTACGACTTAAAACGCAGGTTGCAATTTATTGTCGTCGATAAAAGACGACTCATATTTTTTAAATCTTATGATCGCCAGCTACGGTAAACGCAGATTACGAGTTATAGCCGTCGATAAGAGACGAATCGTATTTTAATTCTTATGATCGCCAGTTATGGCAAAAGTAGGTGGCAATTTGTAGTCGTCGACAAAAGACGAGTCACCCCTTTTTAATCTTATGATCGCTAGTCATGACATATGTCGTCAATAAAGACGACTTGTACATTGAATCTCGCAATCACCAGTCATGGTTCCAAGGGACCAGAATACTCAAGTCGACGCTTTAGCAAACCTTGCGTCTGCTTTGCTCGAACCAATACTCGACAGCATTCCAAGGACCTATCTTGCGACGTCGTCCATCAAAAATGACGATGACATCTGACACGAGGGTTTTGACACCCCGCGAAATCTAACCGCAAGTGTACGGTGTCGAATCAAGTAATAACGTACGGAAGTACGAGTATCGAACCAAAGGAACTAGGAACTAAATATCACAATTACTACAAGAACTATTAATTGGACTGTCGAAATTGGAGAATGGTTTTATAAACTAAATAATTGCAGAAAATAAAATCAAACAAACACAAGACAAACAGAATAGATTAAAAGACTTCGATAGAGAGAAGAGTTGAGGGTTGGAAATCCTCAGGTTTTACACATGCACCCAATCAACTCAAACAGTTACCAGTTAATCCCCTAAATGATTCCCAAATCTTTTAAAATCACCGTCGTTTTCTTTCGAATAACAACGGATTTTATTTTGAAAAGGATTAGTTCAATCTCTCGATCTCACGTCTGGATTCCAAAACACATTAAGCATTCGATTTAAGTTAAATTGGCTAGATTTTATCTCTCGATGTCAACCTAACGGTTTAAATGGGACTAAAGCTTACTTGGTATATCTCTATCACCGTTTTAGGCTTTAGGCATGCAATTCCTAGTTCTATATAGTAGTTAATTCTCACGAACTTAATTACTAATCAACAAATCAATTGTAAACTGGCCAAGATCACAAAAGCATTAAGAACAAAACCACATGCTTCAATTAATAAGGAAAAAACTGATAAAGGTTCAAATCAATTCGTTACATGCTTACAAACCGAATTTATTCCAACCCCCAACACGAACCGGTTAGTTCATGTCGGTGATGGATTCAAACATAAGAGAAAAAGGTGCAAAAGTATATGTAAACATGATCAAAAGTGAAAGATGAAATCGTGATAACAAGTAATGAAAACTCCCTCTTCTCGTGTTCGTCTCTACGTTCCGCGCTGAATGTATCCGTGATCGGCTCTCTACCGTGGCTCCGAGGACTCCGAAAAGTCACCCAAAATCGCCCACGAGCTGTTCCCGATCGTCTGCCGTATGAGTGATACCGAAAAAGTGACCTAAATACCGAATTAAAAAGCTAGAAATCGACAACAGAGGGATACGCGACTTTCCCCGCGACTTGCAAGTCGCGTGGGAAGTCGCGCGCTATGCATAAGTGCTTCTGGGTCGGATCTGGTTCGCGGGTCGGGTCCTGGTTCGTTCGCGGGTCTTGGGCTTGGCTTTTGGGCTTCCGTTAGGCTTCGTTTTTACTCGTTTTGGGCTCTTTTTAGCTTCTATTTCCGAGGAATGCCGCCTTTTATGTAACCTGCGTAAATCACTCAATAAACCGTAAAATACCCGCCTTTTTACTTGAGTACAAGCCAATCTCGTTGGTTTGAGAACCGAAAATAACGCCAAAAAGTGGCGTTATCAACAACCCCAAACCGAGCGTTGCTTGTCCCCAAGCAAATTAGCGATAAAAATAGAATAAAAGCACAAAGTGAAATTAGACATGACTGCACAATTCCCAATCGGTACCAAGTGATGCATCGGTGATTTCCCATACCCGTGAATGTCTATCTCACTCTCGCCTCATTCTTTATTTTGTCCGATCTATGACCTTCTATTGGGAGTTGAACTCGTGACTGTTCCGATTACGTTCGGGTTAAACTAAGTCCAGACATGCTAGGGAAAACATTTCGCCTCGACCCTACCTCACGGGATACTCTCTTTGCACTCGAACCTAGGTTATCGCTCGTGTTGTCATGTTTAAGGAGGTTATGTGCAAGACTACTCAAATTTCATGACAACTCTAAAGAAAGACGCACAAATGTCCAAAAATTAGATCTCAGGAAGGAATCAAGTAGCAAGACAGGCAATATCTGTAAAGGTAGTCGTAAACTGTAATCACATTTTCCAAAAGACCATCCAGGTCTTTACACGGGTTGTAATGGGGCTAGGGTTAAGGCTATGAAATGAAGGGTAAAAACGGATCAAAGCTCCTCGGTGTGTCAATCATAGGCAGTTCCTGAACTCTCGTTGCTTCACATTCGCTTACTTGGCCCCTTTTCGTCACTATTGGAGTCGCTTTGACTCTCTTATTTTGCAGCTCTACTAGAGACTATCTAACTAACGGTATTTATTTACTTTTTTTTGGGACTTCATTGGTCCTCTTTTCTACTTCTCGGGTTACTTTGACCCGTTTTATTCTCATTGCTGGCCGGAATTCTTCTTTTATGCTCTCACTCTATTGGTTCATTACTGCTTCCGATTGACACACTTTCGGATTGGGTTGGCTAAGGTTTATGGCTAAGGGTTTAATGATGGGTTTAGAAACGAATTAAGGTGTGTGTTTGGCTGCAAAGGGGCTATGGGTACACACTAAGGGTAAAAGGGGACGATAGCTAAAAATGGTTTAAAATAAAACACACAATGCCTGGAATCATGTCTTAGGGTCCACACGATTTGGTCTACTATACCCTTACCTAATATCCCGATGTTCGTCTTTGCTACTCAATACAACAATGTAGCGAGATCATTCTACATTCACGACAAGGAATTCGAAAAAGTGTATAAGAATTTCGTGTATGAATCCTTCGCAATGAAAAACGTCTTTTAAGGCTCAAAGCTCACTATCGGGTGGTCTCCACTAATGTCCCTAGTCATATCCTTTCCTGGTCCTTCCCTAATGGTCACGTCACTATCACAAGATTCTTCCCACAATGGTCGGTCTCAATCATTCAAAACAAAAAATTTAGCTACTTTGATCTAGACACTCAGAAGTGTAGGAAATCTACGTGCATAACTTGGGCCCGATTGGGCAACCCCAAACCATACCCACACATTGTCCCCAATGTGCAAGCAAAGTCGTAGGTGATGCGACTCGATCATTGTGCAATTATTACGGTTATAAAAAGGACGGGCAAGGCATTACAAAGAAGGCAAAAGAAAACCCAAATTTCTAAAATGGGCACCCCAAACCTAGGCCGTGGCCTAGGTTTGCCAAATAAAAGCCAACCCCAAACCTCGGTAAAACCGAGGTTTGCACAGGGTCTAATGTGAGTGTGTAGATGGTTCAAAAATGAGGTACCCCAAACCTAAGTGAAACTTAGGTTTGTTGCATCTTGTGTAATTAAAATAGAACAACACATCAAACACCACTCTTTGAGCAGAAAAATTTAGAACATACCTGTTTTGCCCGGCCGGAGGATTCTTGACTGGTTGAGCATCGATAAGAGGGGATAGGGAGAAAATGCAAGACAAGGGAAAGACACAAAACAAAACAGGAAACATACAAAGCAAGAAAGGGACATAGACTGCACGAAAAAAAATTGGACAGGGGACACCCGCGGTTTGCTGCACGGCTTGCAAGCCGCGTAACATCACGCGTAACCCACTATTTCAGAAAAACAAACAGAGGGTCCCGCGACTTACCACGCGGTATGCAAACCGCGTGGAAAGTCGCGTATGTCCCTGTTCCAGCTATTTTTGGTTTTTTTCAATTTTTCGATTTTTATGGTTTTTCCGGAATTTAAAACACACACAAGAAAAAATAATAAACGGAAACTAACCTTTGTGGGTTGCCTCCCACCCAGCGCCGTATTTAAAGTCGTGGCACGACTATGTGGGTTCAGTTCGGCTCAGTATCCGCAGACTCGAATCGCCCACACCTGCGATTCTTCGCGGATTCTCTCATACTTGGTCTTCCATGACCAGCTCCGGATGCCTCTCCCTCTTGACCTCTCGTCTTCTCGAACATCTTGAAAGTCACTCTCTCGCCACCAACTCTGAAGGTCACTTCTCCTTCCTCTACATCGATCAGTGCTCGGCTCGTGGCTAGGAATGATCTTCCCAAGATCAACGGAACCTCCTCATCCTCGCCTATGTCTATCACCACAAAGTCTACCGGAAAGTAGAACTTACCGACTTTGACGAGCACATCTTCTATCACTCCGTAAGGATACCTTATCGATCGATCAGCCAGCTTAAGCGTCATGAATGTGGGGCTCACCTTGCCCAATCCAAGTTTCCTGAAAATAGAAAGGGGCATCAAGTTAATACTCGCCCCTAAATCACATAACACTTTATTAAATGAAAATTTCCCAATTTGGATAGGGATAGAAAAACTCCCTGGATCGTTGAGATTTTGGGGAAGCTTATTCTGGAAGATGGCGCTGCACTCTTCAGTGAGTGCAACGGTGGCCTGATGATCAAATGTCCTCTTCTTCGATATAATCTCCTTCATGAACTTAGTGTAAGAGGGCATTTGTGTAAGTGCATCTGCAAAAGGGATGTTGATAGTTAGCTTTTTGAAAACATAAAGAAATTTTGAAAAATTGACATCATCCTTTTGCGCTTTCAATCTGCTCGGGTAAGGCACGTTTGGAACTTCCGGCTTGGCCGGTGGTGCCACTTTTTCCTTCGGCTTCTCTCGATCAATCACATCTTCCTCCTTCTTCTTGTTCTTCACCTCAAACTCTTTGTCAGCCATTAACTCGCCCATGTCTATCATCTCGAACTCTTCCTCTTCCGGACCGGTCTCCTTTGATGAAGTCTCGTTTACCGGATCTCTGGTCAACTCCTTTCCGCTTCTAAGGTAGATGGCATTGCAATGCTCCCGGTTTTGTCTTTCGGGTTGACTCGGAAGTTTCCCGGGGGCTCGGTTTTGTAGGGTCTCGGAAATCTGCCCCACTTGCCTCTCGAGGATCTTGATGGCGGCGGTGTTTTGCTCGGTAGCCGCCTTGACAGTATTGATTGTTCTTGTTAATCCCTCGACTGTGCTGTCCATTTTCGACATGAACTTCATCATCATGTCCTCGAGTCCCGACTTCTTTTCCCCGGATGGTCCTTCATTCCTTTGGTGGAAGCCTGGAGGACGGTACACATTATTAGTATTAGAGAAGTGAGAAGAGTTAGAAAAGTTACCTGGCTGTTGCTGGTCGGGTTGACTCCATGAAAGATTGGGGTGTTTTCTCCACCCTTCGTTATACGTGTTCGAGAAAGGATCGTTTCTCGGTTGGTTTTGGTTTGCCACAAAATGAACCTGATCAGGTTCTTGAAGATTTCCTCCATTCAACCGATTTGTGATGACAACCAGTTGAGCTTTCAGTTCATTTAGCTCGTTACTCTCTTGGACACTTGCTACTCTTCTAACGGCTGATCTCGGTGTAGAAAAGCTATGATCGGCCAAGTTTTCAATTAGCTCGCACGCTTCCTCGTATGATCTATCCATCAATGCTCCACCCGCCGCAGCTGTGATGTCGTTCTTGAATTGCGGGTGAAGACCACTGAAGAAGGTCTGGATGATGACCCAGCCTTGTAGCCCATGATGAGGACATTTCTTGATCATGTCCTTGTAACGTTCCCACGCCTCATATAGCGTTTCTTGCTCCCATTGAGAGAAATGGGTGATCTCCGCCATTAGTTGGGCGGTCCGACTCGGTGGGAAGAACTTCTGAAGGAAGGCGGCTTTCAACTGTGCCCAAGTAGTGATCGAATCAGGTGGGATGCTTTCAGTCCATGTTTCAGCTCGGCCTTTGAGGGAAAACCCGAATAGTCGCAGCTTGATGGCGTCTTCACTCATGCCATTGATCTTAAAAGTATTGCAGATCCTCTCGAATGCACGAAGATGTGTGTGAGGATCCTCGGTTGGCGTCCCTCCGTATTGGTTCTGTTGCACCATCACAATGGTGCTCGGTTTAAGCTCGAAATAGTTCGCCCCAGTAGTGGGCGCTTGGATGCCTATTCGTGCGGCCGCCACATTAGGATCGGCAAATGACCGCATCGGAACTCTCTCCGGAGGAGGTGGTGGATTGTTGCGGCGAGGTGGTCTCTCGTCGTCGGACAACTCGAATTTCAGATTCCGCTTAGCTTTCGCTTCTTTTCGTAGACGACGGGTGGTTCTTTCGATCTCTGGGTCGATAGGCTCGAGTTCTTTCCCTCGGGTTTTCCTTGGCATAAACCAACTAGTACCTGAAATAGCAATTACACGAACTTAGCAATCCAGAAATTCAAAGTGATGAAATAAAATACGAAATAAATGAAATAAAATAAAAATGTCCAATCTAATAGCGCGTATAGATGGTAGTGCTATTAGCTACAACTAGTTCCCCGGCAACGGCGCCAAAAACTTGACACGAGGGTTTTGACACCCCGCGAAATCTAACCGCAAGTGTACGGTGTCGAATCAAGTAATAACGTACGGAAGTACGAGTATCGAACCAAAGGAACTAGGAACTAAATATCACAATTACTATAAGAACTATTAATTGGACTGTCGAAATTGGAGATTGGTTTTATAAACTAAATAATTGCAGAAAATAAAATCAAACAAACACAAGACAAACAAAACAGTTTAAAATACTTCGATAGAGAGAAGAGTTGAGGGTTGGAAATCCTCAGGTTTTACACATGCACCCAATCAACTCAAACAGTTACCAGTTAATCCCCTAAATGATTCCCAAATCTTTTAAAATCACCGTCGTTTTCTTTCGAATAACAACGAATTTTATTTTGAAAAGGATTAGTTCAATCTCTCGATCTCACTTCTGGATTCCAAAACACATTAAGCATTCGATTTAAGTTAAATTGGCTAGATTTTATCTCTCGATGTCAACCTAACGGTTTAAATGGGACTAAAGCTTACTTGGTATATCTCTATCACCGTTTTGGGCTTTAGGCATGCAATTCCTAGTTCTATATAGTAGTTAATTCTCACGAACTTAATTACTAATCAACAAATCAATTGTAAACTGGCCAAGATCACAAAAGCATTAAGAACAAAACCACATGCTTCAATTAATAAGGAAAAAACTGATAAAGGTTCAAATCAATTCGTTACATGCTTACAAACCGAATTCATTCCAACCCCCAACACGAACCGGTTAGTTCATGTCGGTGGTGGATTCAAACATAAGAGAAAAAGGTGCAAAAGTATATGTAAACATGATCAAAAGTGAAAGATGAAATCGTGATAACAAGTAATGAAAACTCCCTCTTCTCGTGTTCGTCTCTACGTTCTGCGCTGAATGTATCCGTGATCAGCTCTACCGTGGCTCCGAGGACTCCGAAAAGTCGCCCAAAATCGCCCCCGAGCTGTTCCCGATCGTCTGCCGTATGACTGATACCGAAAAAGTGACCTAAATCCCGAATTAAAAAGCTAGAAATCGACAACAGAGGGATACGCGACTTTCCCCGCTACTTGCAAGTCGCGTGGGAAGTCGCGCGCTATGCAGAAGTGCTTCTGGGTCGGATCTGGTTCGCGGGTCGGGTCCTGGTTCGGTCGCGGGTCTTGGGCTTGGCTTTTGGGCTTCCGTTAGGCTTCATTTTTACTCGTTTTGGGCTCTTTTTAGCTTCTATTTCCGAGGAATGCCGCCTTTTATGTAACCTGCGTAAATCACTCAATAAACCGTAAAATACCCGCCTTTTTACTTGAGTACAAGCCAATCTCGTTGGTTTGAGAACCGAAAATAACGCCAAAAAGTGGAGTTATCAACATCCAGATGAAAGACCAAGAAGATAATTGGTCAAACGACATCCGAAATTGTCTACGACAATGGATCCCAGTTCGCAAGCCACTCGACAGTTCTGTGAAGACCGCGACATCAAGCTGACAACCCCGACACCCAGTGGCA
This sequence comes from Saussurea involucrata, assembly GCA_033807775.1. Lineage (NCBI taxonomy): Eukaryota > Viridiplantae > Streptophyta > Magnoliopsida > Asterales > Asteraceae > Saussurea > Saussurea involucrata. Next base: position 78,717,459 of record CM066320.1, on the reverse strand, counting down.
AGCGGTCGAGCGACAAGAACGTCACATCTAAAGTCTTTCAAGAAGGCGACTATGTCCTGCGTCGAGTGTTCCAAAGCACTTAGTGCAGGTAAACTTTCCACCAAGTGGGAAGATCCTTATCGTACCTCAGTAGTTGTGGGTAAAAGTGCCTATCGGCTCCAAACCCTCGATGATCGAGATATTCTACGCAGCTAGAATGCAACGCATCTGAAAAGCCAACGACCAACCTCTGACATTGTTTTATCGCAGGATCGCACGACATTAGTTACTAAAGTCTATTATATGACCTAAGTCTCGCAGGATCGAACAATATATAAGTCTATCGTACGACCTTAACCTCGCAAGGTCGCACGGCATAAGTAATCAGGACTTGATCATTCCATCACAGGAACACATGATTCAAAGTTCATCGTATGATCAAATCACACGATCATAAGGTCTAGCGACCCCACAATCTAAGTTCTTCAACTTAGAAAAACTTCATGAATGAATGCTGTAATTGCATGCGCTTATGTTTGCTTATACGATTCAGGAATATAAAAGTCTTATGACTTACGTTGTATTACAATGGATACCCAAGTCGCAAGACTTCTTGTTCATTTTTGTACTTAATGAATTTTTTCAGTCGACATTACATATGTCCATGACATGTACGAATCAGGTTCAATAGAAAGGTAAAATTTTTATCGACTATCCCTAAAGCGAAACTTACAACTAGCTAAAAAAGCTAGACACAACGTATCATAGGTCTCTAGCGACCGTATCGGCTGTAAACGCCAAATCAAAGGTCTTTAACGACCAAATCGGCTCGAGCGCCAGAACATATGTCTCTAAACGACCGTATCGGCTGTGAACGCCAGACCACAGGACCACGTCGACCGAGAACACCAACCCGGCGACATGGACCCCTGTCTCCTCGATAGGAAAGCATTCCCTGAAAGATGGGAGCAAATATTTCCTCAGATGAGGAAACAACGTTGTCCCGTCTAGGACACCAACAACGTCGTCCCGTCTAGGACACCATCGGCCGATGACCCGTCCCCTTTGTCGACAGACGCTGGGGACAACACCTTAGACACTAGCTTGTCACTGTCGCCGGAAGCGCTAAACTTGCTGGTGTCGCGTCCATCGCGCCAGAACGGTGGATGACGCCCTCGCCTCTTTAGGCGTGACAACTCTCGACGAAACGTCAGCCCGTGAAGATGGTTCCTTCAGAACTACCGTCCTTATCTTTTTCAAGATTCCCGACCCAGCTGTCGGGGCATTCTTTCTACTTTCCCGGCCTCGAAGGACAAGCACAACTTACGTCGCCTTCTTTGGCTGACCAAGTCAGTTTTCCTCTGATGATGTTAGCAAAAGTAACACGTCTCCGTAGCAGCGCATTTTACTTTAGTGCGAGATCTGAAATTCCACTGGCTTTGAAATTCAGATCTCAGGGGGCTAACTGTTTGGGTAAAAAATCACACCCTCGACCGACTTGGGAAATCCCCTCGACACGACCCATGGACATTGATTACCCCCGACCGACAAGGATAATACCCGTTATTATCATATCCCCGACATACGTTAATAACCACAATAATTGCTTATTGAAAGACATCTTGTGTCAATAGTTACTCAAGACAGTGTCTTTACATCTCATGATCGCACGTCACGTGTCGCACGTCATACATCGCTAGTCACACGTCACTAGTCTTATGTCTCCAGTTACGACTCGTCGGTCTTACGTCGACAGTCTCCTGTCATCGATGTTAAATCGCTCTGGTCCTACGACAACGTCGTCCTGACATCCTGGTCTTACGACCTGGTCTTACGATTATACTAACCGTTAAAACAGTCAAACATCCGTTTCTTCTGTTTATCAATGCAGGTATTGACCACGACCAAAAAAGGTAAGACACTTGTTATGAACCATATCTTGTATTAAGATAAGGTCCCGACGAAGACCCAAAAAACCTCCGTCGTCCCTCCTGAAAGGTAAGTTGAGAGTTCCTCGCGACACTCGACACTCGACCTCGACGTCGCCCGCTCCGCACGACCGCCGCATAAAGACCATGCGACCTCAACCAAGCTAACACATAATATAACTGTTATGTTTGTTAAGTGTTTAATGCAGGAGTCAACGTCATTAATGGACAACGGTCAGTAACGGACGAGTCATCAAAGCGCATTAATGACCTGACAGTGGTTACGAAAACCTCTCATCAATGACATTAAAGCTCCCCGGCGGTTACAAGACCAAACCATCAAAGTCTTTAATGAGCTAATTGAAGCTCCCGAAGACTATAAATATCAAGTTCAATCATCATTTCAAGGGGACCAGACATCGATCACCGAGCAGAGATCATCTGGAGAACAATCCACTATAGACTTCCGAGCTCAGAGAATCTAACACTCAAGCTCAAGAACTACGCTGCGAACTCAAGAACACTCGAAGAGCAGCTCAAGTTATCATTTTCGACACACGACATTAGCCTTCGACCAACAGTTTACACTTTGTATTCACACACGGCAAACACTGTTTTACATTCAAACACTTGTACTTTACATTTCGAAGCATTTCCTTCATCTGTATTGTAACCCTTGTACGACCGACGCCAGTACCGAAGGACATCGCCCCTGATTGGCGACCATAGTGCAGCGACGACACCCATTGTCGTCCGCAGGTTTTTTCCTCGATTGAGGTTTTTCCTGCATCATCAAATCATTTGTCTTATTTATTTTTCCCTCGTCGCACGTCTCGCTGAAAAATCCTTTCTTTAGTTGATTAAGTCCACATCGACCTTAAGTTGTTCCTTTGGTGCGATTTTTGGCATTAACACAGTCTAGGTTTCTTAACTTAGAAAAACTTCGCATTTTGAATGTATGCCTTAGTCGCATGTATTTATGTTTGTCAGCGTAATAAAAAACCTTACGATTATTGTGTCAATGGGTGCTTTAATCGCATGCTCTCATATTACGCTCTTATTCTTGCTCTAACAATAGGCGATGTAGTTGCATGACCTATCATGTATTCCACAATCAGTTACATAACTAACAACATTTATGTGACGAGATTGTCAATTCGATAAAAAAACAACTTCCATTTCATCAGGTCAATATGTTACATCCAAAAATTAACCACCAACGGCCAGCAAAAACAAAGGAAGTAAAAACTCCTAAACTGCAGGAGGAGTATCCATCGCATTATTGCCTGAGGTCCCTACCTGGGGATCATCATCTGCCATTTCCCTAGTTCGACTTAGGGCTTGCAGTTCATACTGAGCATCGAAAAGCTGAATAGCTAACTCATCGACGCGTGCCAAAGCCAACCTCTCCCTCTCCAACGCCGCCTCCTCCCTTTTCAAAGCAGACGCCACCAACTCCTCGGTTTTCGACATCTCGGCGTACAATGCCAGAGACGATTGGAACGTCTAAAAACACACGAAAAAGTGTTAGACAACGAACGACATCGAACGTCGAAACAAGTCATGAAAGATTGACACTTACTGAGAACGCCAGACTGGCAACCTCAGATCCTATCTCTCCGGCCGGAACCCCGTGAAAACGCTCCCTGAAAGATGGAAGCAAACACCTCTCCAAGTGAGGAAACAACGTCGTCCCGTCTAGGACACCATTCGCTATAAAGTCCGACGGCAATGAAAAATTAACCGTTGCGACTTCGGCCGACGACCCCTCGCCCCTGACGGCAGATGATGGGGTTGACATCTTGAACACCGGTCTCGTCATTGTCGCCGGAGGCGCCAAACTTGCCAGTGTCGCGTCCATCGCGCCAGGACGGCTGGATGACGCCTTCGCCCTTTTAGGCAGAACAACTCTCGATGAGTTATCAACCCTCGATGACGGTTCCCTCAGGAACGTCTTCCTGATTCTCTTTTGGCTCGACCCAGCTGTCGAAACGTCTTCACCTCGAAGGGCACGCATGATCTGCTTCCCTCTCGCCTTAGAGACTGATTTCTTCTCAGTCGACACTAACCAAGAAATACATGAAACATCAGATGGAGAATAAAAATGGTGAAAACCAACAATCGTAAAATGTTTACCGGTCGTTTCCTCTCGTTCAGCGTCCACCGCCACGTCCTCGTCTTCGGCCACCTATTGCCACGTAACGAAAGATCGTTCGTCAACGCTAAGACTCAAGAACTTGTTGGTCTTAGCCTGGGAATCCGCAATCGGTTTCACTTCGTCAAACTGAATCTCTGAGGATAACAGGAGAAGAATAGTAAGTAAAAGCCATAAAAATGAAACTCAGAAAATGGCGGAAGCATACCTGTCCTATTCCAGCCTGACCGCATCCAATCGCTGCTGGAATCCAGTGAATCGGCAAGAGCAAATACATACCTCGACTTCCACCCACGATCATTAACACCTGTTCCCAAAACCAAAGAACGATCACCCCTGAACTTAGAATAAGGACTATAACGCCAGTTCTTATCCTTTTTAACTTGATACGCCGCCAAGAAATCATTCATGATCATAGGAGACTCCCATTTTGCGGACGCTCGCTCAATAACCAGTAGAACTCGCCAAAGTTGGGGCATCAATTGTCCCGGCGACACATCGAAATCCTGCATGAATGACTTAGATAAACCAGAAAACGGCCACTGAAACCCTATCTTAAAAGGATACTCATACAAAGCAATATATCCCTCAGGGCAGTCCATAGAACGAACAATCCCCGGACACCGCAACTCTATATTTGCCGAGATTTTTGCCAAACTCCTAAAAGCATCTAAGTCTACGTGATTCATGATAAGGCTAACAGGTTCCGTCGACATTGTGAATCGGAGGACAGAACAAGATAAACGCTCTAAACTGCTAGCCGAAGAGATTCGAATAAGTTCGAGTGAAAATTGGTAAAAAATCAGAACAAAATCCCTTCTCAAAAAACACTTTGAAAATGTATCGAGAAAAGATCCGTCGTGATCTCTATTTACGCAACCGATCATATCAGGACGAGTGTTTCGATAATCGACACGCGTCCATGCCCTTTCGTATACCCACCTGGATCTTCGACACCTGTCCTCGACAGCTGGTAAGCATCATCACGCGTCAGTATGAAGTCACAACTTTTCAACTTCTGGTTCAGTTAAAGGCGAACCGGTCTAGTTCCACGACAACCAGGTAAGTCCCTCAACCCAGGTCACAAGTCTAAGCGTTCGACAAGCAAAATTTAAAACTTAAATTTGACATTCAATTTTCATATTTTGGGGGCAAACTGTTTGGGCAAAAAATCACGTCGCTCGACCGCGATCAGAACAGGTAAGACGTATGATTAAGGACTATATCTTGTATTAAGATAAGGTCTCGACAAAGACCTAGAACACCATCGTCGTCCCTCATAAAAGGTAAGTCGAGAGTTCCTTACGACGCTCGACCATAGCGTCGCCCGATCCGCACGACTATTATATAAGGACGTGCGACCTCGACCAAAGCTAACGTTAACCATAACCGTTTGTTAAGTGTTTAATTCCGGTAGATCAAGAATCTGACAAAAGATATCGCGTGTAAGTAGCACCTGGGAGTCGCCAATACGGCCTTGGAGGATGAATTGTTGGCCGCGAACGACGGGTGTGAGGGATCGCCACAATTGGTGCACATAAACTGCTAGAACTGGAGCGATGGCCGTCAATGCTCTATTGAGTGTGTGGTGCTTCAGAATTTCCACTATAACTGGACATTGGCATATAAGATTTGACGTGTCCAATTGGAAGTTGTTGGAGCTGAGAGGTAGGTTCGGACCTACGGGAAGGAACGGGGCATCGCCTTGAGGTGGATTTGGTTGAGAAATGATGTACCTGTTTAAAAACAATAAGGTGTTCAGTTTGCATGCCTTGTATGACTCAGATACGTGTCTCGGGCTTGTATTCTCGGATTTGGAAAACCGAGAGTCACTACTCGGATGTTGACGATTCCAAAGTGAGTGTATGCGCTTATGTGGAACACAGAGTACCAAACAACAATTGAAAATCCAATGGAACAGTATTCCCGGAGTGGAGTTGATCCGGATCTGGAGTGGGGTCCGGAACACCAAGATCCGATGTGGAGTTCGGAACCCAACCGTTAAGATGAAGATCATTACTCCGACGACCGTAACGGATGAAGATCATTACTCCGGCGACCGTTTCCAACCGTTAAGACCATTAAAGGAGCATTCATGGATGAAGCTAAGGACATGAAGACTATAAATATCAAGCTCAATCAACATTTCAAGACATCGAATATCCGGCGATTAACAACCGAAACAATACTCAAGAACACTCGAAGAATAGCTCAAGTCATCGCTCTCGACGCACGTCAACAGCTTTCGACCAACAGTTGTTTACACTTGTATTCACACGACAAACACCTGTTTTACACTATAAACACTTGTAACTTTACATTTCGAAGTCTTTCCTTCATCTGTATTGTAATCTCTGTACGATCGACACCAGTACCAAGGACATCGCCCCTGATTGGCGACCATAGTGCAGCGACGACACCCACTGTCGTCCGCAGGTTTTTTCCTCGTTTGAGGTTTTTCCTGCGTCATCAAATCCCTTGTTTCTTTATTTTTATCCTCGTCGCACGTTTCGTCGAAAGATTCTTTCTTTAGTTGTTTAAGTCCACATCGACCTGAAGTTGTCCCTTTGGTGCAATTTTTGGCATTAATAGTCCCTATTAGGTTCCGGTTCCCTTTGGGTTCCGAACTCCACATCGGATCTTGGTGTTCCGGACCCCACTCCAGATCCGGATCAACTCCACTCCGGGAATACTGTTCCATTGGATTTTCAATTGTTGTTTGGTACTCTGTGTTCCACATAAGCGCATACACTCACTTTGGAATCGTCAACATCCGAGTAGTGACTCTCGGTTTTCCAAATCCGAGAATACAAGCCCGAGACACGTATCTGAGTCATACAAGGCATGCAAACTGAACACCTTATTGTTTTTAAACAGGTACATCATTTCTCAACCAAATCCACCTCAAGGCGATGCCCCGTTCCTTCCCGTATGTCCGAACCTACCTCTCAGCTCCAACAACTTCCAATTGGACACGTCAAATCTTATATGCCAATGTCCAGTTATAGTGGAAATTCTGAAGCACCACACACTCAATAGAGCATTGACGGCCATCGCTCCAGTTCTAGCAGTTTATGTGCACCAATTGTGGCGATCCCTCACACCCGTCGTTCGCGGCCAACAATTCATCCTCTAAGGCCGTATTGGCGACTCCCAGGTGCTACTTACACGCGATTTCTTTTGTCAGATTCTTGATCTACCGGAAGCAACAACTATACCGGGACGAGTTGCCTACGACGCTCAGGTTTCTAATACAGTCCTCTGCCAGGATCTGCGCGCCCTCGGATATGATGCCACGCTCGGCCAGCCCTCCCACTTCTCGAGAATTCATCTCCAGCCTGTATGGTACACCTTGTTCACAATATTGAATAGGTGCCTATCATCAATCAACAAAGGCATAGATCAGACAACCGTCAACTTGCTCAAACTGTTCCACGACGTTGTTTACAGCCGTCACTTCGAATACGCGTCAACAATTTGGACTGAGATGATCGAGAAAGTCCAGAAGAAACAAGGAAGCAAATGCCTCACGTTTCTGCCGTTCCTGCGCTTTCTACAGCTGATCGTCGCTCACTTCATGGCTACAGATCCGACGATTCCTCAACGCGCCGATCATGAGGTACTTCTTTCAACTAGAATGACTAGGATCCAGAACAAGCAAGTGATCCCAGACCTAGTCCCTATGTTAATACCTACAGACTTGCTAGCTATCGCAGACCAATCGACACTGAGTGTGATAGCTTATAGGCGTGAGAATAACCTACTCGCTCCGATGGTCCAGCCAGATCCGGCAGGACCTCTCCAGGGAGCGCGACCCGAGAGACGTGAGGGTCCACGAATGAGAGACAGAAGGGTCCGGCGAGCAGGGGCTCCCGGACGGGGCATGCCGAGAGAAAATATTGTGAGGGGAACAGGCATGGGGTAATGCCGGTAGGTCAACCAACGATGCTAGCTCGTCAAGACAACCACCCACTCTACCACGTGCACCTACGCCACCTAGAAACGAAGATCCCTTATTGCACGACGTGGAAGTAGAAGGCGTTACGCGCGAACAACCCGAAGAAGAGGCATCCTTCTTTTCCAGCTCCGAGTCAGGCTCCGGCTCGGAGTTGGGTTCTGAATCTGGTTCTGAATCAGGTTCGGCGTCCGGGTTTGAGTCCGGGTCCTCGGAATCTAGCTCAGACGATGAATCCATCGAGTCTGACGATAACGATGATGATGACACATCCCAAACCGAAGCCACAACTGGAGAGACAAGGAGAGTGGAGGGTGTTTTAGTTGAAAAAGAAAAAGAAAGTGAGCATGTGCGTGAAAGGCGGAGTAAGAAAAAGAACGAGAGTGAACGAGTGATGGAGCATTCTTCTCAGGTTGCTCCCAACCAGCCTCCACCAAGCCAAGCAACCACATCCACTACTCCGTCGCATCCATTGTGACAGGGTATTGAACAAGACGTCGTAGGCCTAGGTATGCATCTGCACACATCACCTAGCCACTCAGTTTCTGTTAAGTGCATTTTATGCACCTAACTTTGTATATAATAGTTGCATTTTCGTTCTATTTTTCGTGTTTAGTTAGGCTTTTCATGCATTATTACTCACGTCTTCTTACTTTCTTTAATCACAGTTGGAAATTATTTTGGGAATTGTTTTTATGCTTTTGGTATATATTTTGTGCAGATTGTGCGTAATTTGAAAGATGAGATGGGCGGAGGCATGCTTGTGAAGAAGAAGGAAGGAAAAGATGAAGTGTACGTGGGCAAGGAAGCGGAGAGCAAAGGAAAGAAGATGGTTGGAAGCAAAGAAAAGCACTCGATTTAGCACTGAAAGTTGCTGCCGTACTTTTTCACGGGCGCGAAGGAATCTCCCCGGCCGTGAAAGTCAATTTGGCTTTTAATTTTCTGGGCCTTTTTCCACTTTGGGCTTTTGGGCCTTTTAGATTTATGCTTTAAGTATATTAGGCCATTTCTTTTAGAATTAGACACACTTTTTATCACACGACAATTTCAGTTTTCTAGAGAGTAGTTTTATATTTGAACGAGTTCTTCAAGGAATTGGGGAAGAAGATGAATCTTCAACAAGCTTAGGCCATTGGAATCCGACTTGCTACCGGTTTTTCATACTAGTATCTTCTTCCCTATATTCTCAATTTACTTGGTTGTTGAATTCTAATTTTATTTGGTTGAAAACAATGTTTTGTTCATGAATTCATCTTTGTTCTTAATTGAAGCATTAGGTTTAATTTCTCTTCATCTCTCTTGTGTTTATTGTAGTCTCTCTACTCTCTTGCATCTCTATTCCTTCTCTTTCTACTCTAATTCTCTACTCTTAGTTTAAAATTCTGCACTTCAACTATTTTCTGCACTTTAATTTAGGTTAGTAAATTTTCTGCACCCTAATTTTCTGCACAAAAGTAGGTTAGGTTAAATAAATTTCATCAATTATCTAGTTTTAGGCATTTAGAGTAATTTCCTGCATATGTTTGTTCAATAAGGTAATGTCCATCTCTCAATTGTTAGTGTTTATTGTAGTTAGATTGAGTCTAATGTAATCTCTTTATTAGTTTAGGTTTAATTTTGGTTTTAATTTCGTTAGAGTCTAATTAAGTAACTTGTGCTTGGTCTTGTTTAAATAGTTCGTTTAATTGGGTAATCATCGCCTTAGGATTGAAGTCTTGGTATTGATCAATTGTTCTTAAAACGGATGTTGAGTTTTAATCCATTTCGATTGTAACGAAAGTTGAATTGATTTAATTGGGTTTTAACAAATCATCTAGTTAATTCGATGGGTTTTTGATAAAACGAGAGTTTGGTCTTTTACTTGGGTTGAATTGATCGATGATAACGGTCCTAACATGTAAATAGTTAGGGACGTTGATTGGAAAATATATTCGTTTTAAATATTAATGTTTCTTCCCAATGTATATGTGTTGCGAAAGTAAATACATATCTTGGTTAGAAAAGCTTTCTCACCTCGAGAGAGGGTTGAAGTATTTTAGAAAAATGAATTCCCACCATTACCAAAATCCAAGGTTGATATTACTCAATGTTCTTAGTTTTAGTCGTCTTTTCTCTTATTTAATTTTAGTCTTAATTGCTTATTATTGTGTCTCTTTCCCTTAATCTCTTTTGTTTTAAGTTCAATTAGATAAAAATCAAACCAATTTATCTAATTCGCATAACTAGCCATGATTATTAAGTAGTTAGTGTTTAGACTGTCACCTCCCTGTGATCGACCCGTATGCTACACTTCCCGTACGCTTGCAGTATAAATTTAAAACACATCAAGTTTTTGGCGCCGTTGCCGGGGAGACGACTAGCCTAGCACTGACCTAATTTTTGATCTACTAGTCTATGTCTTTACCCCATTTCTTTTTATGTTTTCATTTCGTCATCTCATCTTTTATTTTGTTTAACCGTGTGCTTGAAGTTTTTGTTTGTGTAGTTTGGCCAACTTGCAGACGGGATGAAAAGTCACGATTGACGAAAAAGGCGGTGAGTGACGGGCCATTGAGATGTGTGTTTAGTAAGATCGAGATATTATTACCTTTAGAAATGATGAGTGATTTTATCTCTATCTCATTAATTCCTTCTCGTGCGCTATTTTTATTATTCTCTCGGTTCGGTATTTTTAATGTCAAGCCGGACATCACTGATCCGTCTTTCTCTATCCCTTGTTTAATTCTCGGCTATGGGTAACGTAACTTGTTATACAACGGATACACATCGATCATACAGTGTCTTTTGTGTTTACGCAACCCATACAAATCGGTGAACAAATAAGTCAATCCTTTGACTTTCACTGATTTGTACACTCTTTACTCCCTAATAGTATAATTCTTCGTCAAGTTCGCGACGATAAACGAGTCACTCTTCTCTCTTTTCATTTAATTCTTCATCAAACTCGCGATGTCAAACGAGTCTCCGTTATTCCCTCTTTGTTTCTACAATAATTTTTCGGACTTCAAATGCTTGAAAATCGACCCCAAAAGTGTTTTATACCATTTATAAATATGTGTGTCGGTGTATATATAGATATTTTCTAATTTTATCGTGTGTTTAAGTTCTGACCAAACGCCCCACCTTGAGGAAATCTCCCCGAGAGTAAAGAAAAACGCATCAGTTCAAAGGCAAGTTTTCTGTCCAAACTCCCCGCCAGTGAAGAAATCTCCCCGGCCGGGGAGGGTCGAACTCCCCGGGAGTGAAAAAATCACCCCGGGCGTGAAAACCAAACAACAAGTTTTAGTCCCTTCCCCTTTGTTTCCTTTTATTTTCCTTAAAATAAATAAAAATAAAAACAAAATAAAGATTTTTTTTAAAACGGTAAGTTTTTGAAAAAGTAAAACAAACCAAACCCTAACTCCTCTTCCTCACTCTTTCATCACCACCAGCCGACATCGCCGACGAAATCCGGCGACTCCACCGCCGACGAAATCCGGCGACTCCACCGCCGTAAGTAGTCGCCGCCGCCTTCACCCTCACCTCCTCCCTCTCTCTCGTTTGAACCAACCATCGCCGTTGTTGCCGTTAACAGCCGCCATTCTCTCTCCCGCTCTCGATCGTTTTCCTCACGCCGCCAGAATCGGTCGCCGGCGCCATCCATCTCCACCGTCGACAGCCGTTGACTGCAGCGCCACCAACCGCCGCCGCTCTCCTCTCTCGGCCCCGCCGGCGTTCATCTCCATTTGCTGCCGTCTCCTCCCTTCGTCTTCTCCTCTCGATTCTCCATCGTCCCCACTCCCCTCTTCCTCTCGATTTCTCTCCATTTCGGCCGCCTATCACCGCCCCCACGATTACCACAACAGCAAGCTTCGTGAACCACATCTGATTCGCATCAGCTTTGCATCGGTTCTGATTTGAAGCATTGATTTAGGTACATTCTTTCCATACCTGTTGTGATTTTATTTATCGTTCTTATAAGGTTCTGTGGATTGATGATTTGCTGGTCGACGTTCCAAATTGTGTTCGTTTAGAATGGTATTATAGTTGATCTGCATTCTATCTAATTGAAGTGCTACTTGGTTGTATTTCTACGATTGTAATTTGGAACACTTGTGGATTGTGTACTTTCCATGCTTAATTGTTGATACTTGCTTGGATTTGATTTTATTTTTGTGTGTTTTGATAGATTGTGCCGTCACCACTGGGCGGACATAGGTTGTGTACACTTCATGGATTACCATTTTGCACTCACACACCTATTCACACACATGGCTTCCACAAGTCGCTCAAGCGACAACGCTCTAGTCGAGCGCGGCGGGATGAGGTTGCTCAGCCTAATGTTGATGTTGTCCCTGTCGCCAATGTCATGGCCCCACTGGAACTTGAGACCTACGGGATCCAGTTCACGTCTCCCAAACAAGTTGCTCGTTTTAAAAACTTGAATGGTCGGGCCATCCAACCGACCAACTTCTGTGACTTGGAGACCCTCTACACACTAGAGATCCGTCAAGATGTTATCTCTATTTTTTGGAAGGCTCGAGTGGCATAGGTCTTTGGACCTTAATGCTCTCTTTTATCGTGCCTTTGACACTCGAGTTTCTCTTCACAATGGAGGTCAACTCGACATGTGGTATTAACCTTCCCCTATTCAACGCAAATCAACACCGAATCTTAAAGCACTACTATAGCGAGCACGATCTCCCTCCTTTTTCCCCGTGATTATTTTCTTTTTCTTATACACCCTATTCCGAGCATTGAGGACAATGCTTCTTTTCGCTTGTGGGTAGGTGTTTTCCGTTTCTTTTTGTTTTTCCATTTTCTTTGCATATATAAAAAAATCCAAAAAGATTTTTGGATTTCTCTTTGTTGTGTTAAGATTCGTAGTACACCATATCTCGTCTCACATGATTTAGTTGCTTGAATCACTAATTGCAGATCAACTTTTTACCATCATGTTGAATAAATTCTTTTCTTTGTTAGGAATAATGCTACCTTAGTTGTCGCTTGCACAAACCGTTAAGCATGTCGTTCCACGCAGTTTTTAGGACTAGTTTGCATACCATAGTCCCCCTACATTACAACAAAGTGACTATAGTGGATGGATTTACCTAGTAAGATTTTGGGCCTTTTGGATTGACACATATGTAATCAATCCCAATTCTCATTTCTTGTGTGTTACCTCCCGTCGAGGTGTAGTTCTAGACTATTGAATGGTTTCTCGTCCAAATTTATCATAAATATACATAGAGGCCTTCTTTCGTGCAAATTAAGTCCCGAAAAAAAAATTCGAAAAAAAATATTTTCCATTTGTAACCCATTTTGAGCCTAAACACTAGCCTTTCTTTTGTACACCCATAAACCCCAAAAACAAAAAAAAATGCACATTGTTGAAGTCTTCGAAAAGATAGATGGATTTGGTATTTAGCTTAGAAATAAACACAAGCAAAGCTTGTCGGTAGTTTCTTGAGCCCCTAAAACAAGCATAGCTTGTGGGTTCACAAAATCAAAAAAAAAAATCGCAAAAAAAATAAAGAAAGGAAGGGCAAAAATAAATAAGCCTTCAATCCATCCAAAAGATTAGAAAAAAGGACTTATGTGCATACACAAAAAAAAGAAAAAAAAAACGTAAACCGTTAAAGCCTCCAAAACCAATAAACAAGCCTAACCCTACCTTTAACCACTAACCGTACCCCAAAGTCCTCATTGCACGTATTATTATGGTAAATTCTTGGACTTGAGAATAAATTCAATTGTGTCAAGATTGCATTCATTTGTTTCGATCGGGAAGGACTTGAGCGTATACACGTCCCTATACACACTTGAGAGCATAGAGTGACACCGTGAGCCTCCATCCGTATAGATCGCCATCCCTCTCCCTAGCGGTTATGGTATGTTTACGAAATCTTTTTAGGGTGCGATGTTTTGCGATATTCTTGATTGGTGTTTGTTGGTTTGGCACTTTGGTAATCATAGGTTCCTAATTGCTTTTATTATAATCAACATGTGGCATTTGGTTGTTTGTTTGTGATATGTGATTTTAAATGCTTAATTATGTTAGTGAGATTGTGGGTTAACTCGTCTTGACATCTTCAAGGGTCTTCGTTCATTTTTCTTTTCTTAGTTTTTCACCTGAATAAATTCTATTTCTTTCTTGGGGACAAGAAAGTTTAGCTTGTGGGTAGTTTGTTAAGTGCATTTTATGCACCTAACTTTGTATATAATAGTTGCATTTTCGTTCTATTTTTAGTGTTTAGTTAGGCTTTTCATGCATTATTACTCACGTCTTCTTACTTTCTTTAATCACGGTTGGAAATTATTTTGGGAATTGTTTTTATGCTTTTGGTATATATTTTGTGCAGATTGTGCGTAATTTGAAAGATGAGATGGGCGGAGGCATGCTTGTGAAGAAGAAGGAAGGAAAAGATGAAGTGTACGTGGGCAAGGAAGCGGAGAGCAAAGGAAAGAAGATGGTTGGAAGCAAAGAAAAGCACTCGATTTAGCACTGAAAGTTGCTGCCGTACTTTTTCACGGGCGCGAAGGAATCTCCCCCGCCGTGAAAGTCAATTTGGCTTTTAATTTCCTGGGCCTTTTTGCACTTTGGGCTTTTGGGCCTTTTAGGTTTATGCTTTAAGTATATTAGGCCATTTCTTTTAGAATTAGACACACTTTTTATCACACGACAATTTCAGTTTTCTAGAGAGTAGTTTTCTATTTGAACGAGTTCTTCAAGGAATTGGGGAAGAAGATGAATCTTCAACAAGCTTAGGCCATTGGAATCCGACTTGCTACCGGTTTTTCATACTAGTATCTTCTTCCCTATCTTCTCAATTTACTTGGTTGTTGAATTCTAATTTTATTTGGTTGAAAACAATGTTTTGTTCATGAATTCATCTTTGTTCTTAATTGAAGCATTAGGTTTAATTTCTCTTCATCTCTCTTGTGTTTATTGTAGTCTCTATACTCTCTTGCATCTCTATTCCTTCTCTTTCTACTCTAATTCTCTACTCTTAGTTTAAAATTCTGCACTTCAACTATTTTCTGCACTTTAATTTAGGTTAGTAAATTTTCTGCACCCTAATTTTCTGCACAAAAGTAGGTTAGGTTAATTAAATTTCATCAACTATCTAGTTTTAGGCATTTAGAGTAATTTCCTACATATGTTTGTTCAATAAGGTAATGTCCATCTCTCAATTGTTAGTGTTAATTGTAGTTAGATTGAGTCTAATGTAATCTCTTTATTAGTTTAGGTTTAATTTTGGTTTTAATTTCGTTAGAGTCTAATTAAGTAACTTGTGCTTGGTCTTGTTTAAATAGTTCGTTTAATTGGGTAATCATCGCCTTAGGATTGAAGTCTTGGTATTGATCAATTGTTCTTAAAACGGATGTTTAGTTTTTATCCATTTCGATTGTAACGAAAGTTGAATTGATTTAATTGGGTTTTAACAAATCATCTAGTTAATTCGATGGGTTTTTTATAAAAACGAGAGTTTGGTCTTTTACTTGGGTTGAATTGATCGATGATAACGGTCCTAACATGTAAATAGTTAGGGACGTTGATTGGAAAATATATTCGTTTTAAATATTAATGTTTCTTCCCAATGTATATGTGTTGCGAAAGTAAATACATATCTTGGTTAGAAAAGCTTTCTCACCTCGAGAGAGGGTTGAAGTATTTTAGAAAAATGAATTCCCACCATTACCAAAATCCAAGGTTGATATTACTCAATGTTCTTAGTTTTAGTCGTCTTTTCTCTTATTTAATTTTAGTCTTAATTGCTTATTATTGTGTCTCTTTCCCTTAATCTCTTTTGTTTTAAGTTCAATTAGATAAAAATAAAACCAATTTATCTGATTCGCATAACTAGCCATGATTATTAAGTAGTTAGTGTTTAGACCGTCACCTCCCTGTGATCGACCCGTATGCTACACTTCCCGTACGCTTGCGGTATGAATTTAAAACACATCAGTTTCCTCTCAAAAGAAAACTATTTCAATTTTGCACGGGGATATAGCACAAATGCCACCGGTCTTTCACTTGGAGAGTTCCGGTGTTGAAACAAGAGAACACCTGCCCCGGTTCTCGACTTCTTTGGATGCATATACGAGTCTAGATTCATTTGCAAAATTCATTTCTTTGGCTAGGACACCGGTCTCATCTACTGCTACCGTCGAGATTCTTCGTGACTCGACCGGAACGCCCAGAGTAAGTCTACCCTTTGGTAGCTTGCAAGGACATGGCAGAAGACCTGCCACGACTATCATCATGCCAACCGTGAGTGCAGGCGGTACTGCAGTGCAATCCACCGTTGTCACTACAACTGAGAAGCTACGTGCTCTAGGTGTTAGTACCCCGGAGTTCGTCTCTAAGGAAACAATGGACGGCGCCTTAAAGGCTATTGTTAGTGCTCTTTAGTAGCTATTAAGACAGTATTACATTTGTAATGTATCTTCTTGGTAGTGGCATGGACTTGTCATGGCCCTACTATATAAAGAAGATCTCTTTGTTAATTCATTAACTTTTGATGTCATTTGTACTTACACTTTTGAATACATGAATGACAAATGCTCTCATTACTTTCTCTCTCTAGATTAGATTGTGATTGATTGCTAGATTTGGGACTTATCATTTGGTATCAGAGCACAAACAGGAAATTCAAGCAGATTCATAACCAATTCAAAGATTTTTTACACTGTTCATGAAGAACTCGGATCACATATCGTATACTGTTCATCGACTACTGTTCATCCAGAACTCATGATTTCTACCATTTTTGATCTTTTGGAATGATTCTTGGCATCACTGAACTCGTTTTTCATCCCTGATCATCTTTAATTCAAGAATCTTTGTCAAATTCTGCACAAAATTCATCATTTTGACGAATTTGTACCTATTTGTTCGAAAAACATTTCTTTGCTATTTTGGATCTTAATTCGATTAAATTGATCGAATTAGGATTTGTGATCAACTAAGAAAGTGTGTGGAATCAAATTGCGAACAAGTCTGTGTAATTTTCAACAAAATTGATCCAGAATTGAAAAAGATATGGCTTATTCAGTGATTTTAGGTGTTTAAGTGAAGGTTTCAGATCATTCATAAGGGTTTCAGATCATTCATCAGGGTTTCAGATCATTCAAGAGGGATTCGGATCGTTCAAGCTTGGTTTCAGATTATTTTGAGCTTTGTGGTTTAGGATTGTTCAAGGTCTTGGTTTCGGATCACAAAGTGAAAAGTGATATTTGTTACTTGTAAAATTTTTCACAAGTTTGGGTTTCGGAGCCTTAAAGATACGAAATCATTTGTTTCGCATCAAGTTCAATCCGAGTTGTATTCGTTTCGGATCAAGTTACATCCGAAATCTGTTGGATTCGCATCAAGGCTAATCCAATTTCTTTTTGGTTTCGCATCAAGGCCAATCCGAATTCTTGTTGGTTTCGCATCTAGGCCAATCCGAATTCTTGTTGGTTTTGTATCAGTTCAATCCGAGATCTGCTGGTTTCGGAACTAGGTTCATCCGAATTCTTGTGATTTGTGTTGAATCCGAATTGTGATCACAGTGTTGAATTTGTTGAACAGTTCATTCTAAGTGTAATTTTTTTTACACTTACTGCTTAATTTTCTGAAAGAACAACTTCTAGCAATTTTAAAGATGTCAAGAGAGTTACTGAGTATGGGATCAAAGTCTAAGCCTCCAGTTCTTCTAGTGGAAGAATATTCTCAATGGAAGAAGAGAATGGTTCAATTCCTAAATCATCAGAACAGAGATCTTATGGTTTCAATCAAAGATGGTCCTCACAAACCTTATATGGAAGTTGGTGGTCAGGCTGAAACAGCTACAAGTCAATACGTTGCTCCAAGGAGAGTTGATAAAGAGTACAGGTTTTACAATGAAAGAGATAAAGAAAGAGTAGCAATTGATGAACTAGCATTGACTTATTTGACCATGGCTATACCCAACGATATCTACAACCGTGTAGATAGTCGTGATTCAGCAAAGGAAATATGGGATGAGCTAGAAAGGCAGTTTGAGGGATCATCAAAATCTTTGAAGACTAAACGAAACCAAAGTATTAATGCTTGTGAAGGTTTCAAAGCAAGAGATGGTGAATCATTAAAGGAGACTTATAATCGATACAACATCATTCTCAATGATCTACGAAGGAATGGTGTCGACAAATCAGAATAAGAAATCAACTACAAGTTTGTCAAGAATCTTCTACCTGAGTGGGATTCTTACTCTATTCAGCTTCAAACGTCAAGAGACATGGACGATGAAAAGCTGACTGATATTTTCAGTATCCTTGGTCAACATGAAGACAAGGTGAAAGAGGTAAAGGAAAAGAACAAAAAGGTGGAAGAATCTTTAGCTCTTCTAAGTGAGCATAAGAAAAGCGGAGTTTTGAAGACAAAAGCTTTGATTTCTGATATGAGCAAGAAAAAGAAATGTTCTGATGATAATGAAAGTGATGGTTCTGGAGATGATATGACTGATGTTGTTGAAAAGTTAGCTTTGTTAACCAGTAAATTTCAAAATAGGTTTGGTAGAAAGAAATTATATTCAAAGACTAAACCTGAATATAACAAAGCTAACAAATACAAGAGATTTGAGAAGAGGCATGAGGACAAAGAGGAAGAGAAAGAAGAGAAAGAGGAGAAAGAGGAGAAAAAGGAAAAGGCGGAGAAGAAGGATAGAGATGATAAAAACTGCTTTAATTGCGGAAAGCCCGGTCATTTTGCTAGAGATTGTAAACAAAGGAAAGTAAATGATTCTGAGTACTATCAGAGGAAAGCGCACTTGGCTAAAGCAAAAGAAAGTGGAAAGCCAATCAATGCCGAAGAAGAAATCTGGCTTGTTGATTCCTCTGATGATGAAGAAGCTCACTTTACACAAGTAAAACACAGCTTAATGGCTAAATTGGATGAGGATGACCAGGATTCCGAGGTACAATCTCTTTATTCTTCTGATAATTCTGATAATGATTCTGAAACTGAAGATTCTAAATATAACGAAATGAAACTCATGATATCTGAACTTCAAAAGAAAGTTGAAAATGTTCAAAAGAAACTTGAAACTGAGAAAAGTTCAATATTGAGATATCACGATGAGGCACTTCTTTATAAATGCCTAGCCGAAGATTGAGAAAAAGAAAAAGAAGTCATTAGAACAAAAGTTAAAAAGCTTGAATTTGAAATTTCTGAATTGAAGAAGAAAATGAGAGATATAAGTGATGAAAATATAGATTGTCAGTTTAAAATTAAGATTCTCTCTGAAGAAAGAATAGAAACTTTTGCAAAGATCAAACAACTTGAAGAGTTAAATTATAAAAGAGGTCAGACTGAGCAAACTCCAAAATTAATAACTAGTGACCCAAAAGATACTCGATATTTTAATCCGAAAATGGGACTAGGATTGTCTGATGTTGTGGTTCTAAAGAAAGCACCTGAAAATCTTTACACAATTGAAAATTTGGGTGAAGGTTTGAAGGAAACTCTTAAAACAGAAATACCTCCAATATCACAAACTTTTGTTAAATCTAACACTTCAACTCCTGTTTCTAATAAAGCGGAAGACAAGACGGATAAAGGTTCGGACGAAAAGCCTAGATTCAATATGACAAATTTTAAATACGATGAATTAAATTCCAGTTATAAAACCAAAAAGATTGAACTAACAGAATTTAATTTATTATTTTAAAATGAATCTACCGATTCTAAAGTCAATGACACTGAATCTGTTAAGTCTGAATCTTGTGACGAAAAGGAGTCAAATATTAAATCAGATTCTAACAAAAGGGAGTTTGTTCAAGAAACCGTTTCTGAATTTCCTGATCTGGATTCGGCATTGATTAAAATTATTGACTTAGAAACTCAAATTTCTGAGTTCAAATTACAAGTTAAAAATTAAATGATGATAATGAAAATATTGGAATGGATTTAGATCAAAGTCTAAAAATCAATTCTAATCTTTGGACTCAAATTCGAAATCTTGAATCCCAATTATTTGAATTATCAAAATCTAAAGATTCAAATACTTGTAAAAAGTGTTCAAATCAATGTGAATCAACAGATCAACCTAAATCTTCAAGTTCGGTCAATAAAAAAGGAAAATATTCTTTCGAAGGAATTAATCTTAAGACAAAAGACTCAATTTCTATAGAAAAATCATCATTTGTATGCTTTGACAATTCCTTGTTTGAATCTAATTCAGATTCGAATGAAAAAGAATTCAGTGATAACGAGAAAGGAGAATCATCCGGAATTGAACCCCAATTATTTGAATTATCAAAATCTAAAGATTCAAATACTTGTAAAAAGTGTTCAAATCAATGTGAATCAACAGATCAACCTAAATCTTCAAGTTCGGTCAATAAAAAGGAAAATATTCTTTCGAAGGAATTAATCTTAAGACAAAAGACTCAATTTCTATAGAAAAATCATCATTTGTATGCTTTGACAATTCCTTGTTTGAATCTAATTCAGATTCGAATGAAAAAGAATTCAGTGATAACGAGAAAGGAGAATCATACGGAACCAAATCTGATTCTTGTTCGAATGATTCTTCTAACTCTAAGAGTTCTAACATTTCATCTTCTTCTTTCTCAGAAATAGATGAAGAAAAGTGCTTGGATTTGAAGGAGCGTGTTGCAAGTAGCAAAAATAGGAGTACTGATGTTGAGAAATGTGCTTCTTTGAATAAAAATTGTATACATTCATGTAATGTTTACAATGCTTGTGGCAATAAAAATTCCGCACTTTCTGATTCTAAATTGTTGACACAAGCTAAAAGGAGAATACGTTGTGCTCATTGTTGGGACAACTATTTCAAACTAAACAACATTGCTCCTAAAAACAAAAAGTTTAATACTTCACCTTCTTCTTTAAAATCTTCAGCTAATAAATTTGCAAGAATGTTCGGTTTTAGGTCAAACAAAAAGAACAAAAAAAAGAAACAAAATCAGTTGAGGTGAATATGGTTTGGAAATGGATTCCTAAAGATCAAGTAAACAAACCAAATTCACAAAATGAACTCACTTTTAAAGGCAAAATTCAAGGTTCACCAACTGAGATAAACAAACTGATCCGTACTAACAACAAAGGACCCATACTGATATGGGTACCTAAGATGAGGTAATTTTTCTAATACAGGACCGTCATGTGTGGGTCATTGATTCGGGAGCTTCAAGTGTACCGACCCGTCCCATATACATCATATAACATAACATACATATCATTGATTCATAACAAAAAGTACATCATAGATCACATTCGGTCCGAAAGTCTTAAAACGTACATTACATAAGAACTTCCTAATCAACATTAATCACCAAAAGCATCCTACATCTTATCCTTTCCTTTGCCGCTATAAGTTCCTCGACCTGGAATACATATTTTTGAAAACAAAATGAGGGTTAGACCAAACGGTCTATTGAGATAATCCCTGTCAGTTTAGTAAACCTTTATAAAACCAATTTATATAAAACCATATATCAAAATAGTTTATATAAAACCTTTGTAAGAACACACATATACCAATCAAGACTCATGCATCGTGTACAACTCCTCATCCTCATTCCTATGGCCAAATTAATTGGTAGCAAGCCAACTAATCAATTTACTACGCTGTGTTAACCTACAGCCAACACCGCTGCCCTTCCGTACAGCCAACAACTCCGCCGGTCCGAAGACCCGGCTAATGTGCTCTCGTATAGTAAAAAACTTATATAAATAAAATATACATCTCAATATGTTATACTTTCATTTATAAACACGTCATCATATTCCTACCACATATCCATCTCATATATATATATATATATATATATATATATATCATATATATATGTATCCCAGTTTGAAAATGTTTTAAAGTAAAACTCACCTTGATTGTTTATCAAATTTCCTTCTAAGCTTTTCTCGAGAAATCCAATCTTTCATTCAAAGTTTACCGAATCTTTTAATTCTTCTGTTTGGTCCCAAAATCCCAGCTGAATCTTGCCTTCTTCTTCCTCTTTCGGTTCTACCTCTCTCTCTCTTTTCCCTTCTCTCTCTTTTGACGTAAACAAACACACACACACACACACACACACACACACACTTAGGTATTGCAAGTATGACTAAGAAGGAGACACCTATTGATTCTAAGGGTAATAAGGCGGTGGTGAAGAAAGGGTTTGGTTAACTTAACCAATCAAACCCTATACCTCTCTCATTTGGCAAAACATACCCCTAATCTTTTATATAAAAATTAAAACTTACCCTTTAACTTCTAACTCAACAATACTTAATTAAAATAATACTTTTAAATAAACCAATAACATACCCGGTTATTACAACATCTCCCCCTTAAAAGAATTCCGTCCCGGAATTCGATCAAGCGAAAAGATACTAATACTTAACTCTCACTACTACATCGAACTTACACCCATCTATATCTCTTAACACAACTATCAAATACTTTTCTAATGCAGATAAGTAACAATAAGATGGAGACACAATTCATCGGTTTGTACCGAAATCAAATAACACTTTAGCACGTATAGAGTTTATCATAATCATACCTGTAACAACATCAGGACTTTCTTCTATCTCTTGTTCCGTCATCTGAAAAACACGACCTTGGACTCCCGGTAGTTCAGACCCTTGTACTCCACCCGACTTACCACCTGTTGGTCTCACTGTCATTTTACTTTGCTGTGCTTTCCACTGCGGACAATTAACTTGAATATGTTCAGGGGAGTTGCACGAGAAACAGAATCATATTACCCGACAGTCTCTAGCAATGTGACCCATCTTTCCACACTTGTAACAGCTTCGAGAATCACCATAACAATTCCCCTGATGTATACGGTTACATTTTGATCATGGTCTTCTTTCAGCTGGTCTGAAAGGTGAATAACTATCAAACCTCGGGGATTCGTACTCTTCCGAATCATACGTCGTTTCTTCCAGTTTTCTTTTTCCAGTACTTTTATCACTAGCACTTCTCCCTTTATCTTGTTCCACGGTTTCCGCTGCATCTACTGCGGCAGAGAAAGTTTCTGGTCCTTTAGCAATCACAAAACTTCTGACTTCTGCATTCAACCCAAAGATAAACCTTTCAATCTTCATGGCCTCCGTGGCAACATAATACTCCGCAAAACGAGATTTTTCCAGAAAACGAGCAGTGTAGTCCCGAACAGATAAATTTCCTTGCCGCAAGTTCATAAACTCTTCCTCCAGTTGTTTGACTGCTGCATGAGGACAGAACTGCTTCCTGAAAGCTATAACAAATTCTTCCCACGAGATGGTAGAATATATGTCAGAACCTCCCGAAGAAATATGAGCTTCCCACTAGTATAAAGCGTCGCCTTTCAACATTTCGGTTCCATAAAGTACCCTATCCTCTTCCGCGCACTTACTAGTCTTGAAGATAGCTTCTATTTCCTTCAGCCATCGCATAGCTTTTACTGGATCCCGGTCTCCTGAATAGGTCGGAGGCTTACAACTGAGAAACATTTTATAATCACACTTTTTCATTATTGGTACAACAGTAGGAGTAATAGGCATTTCTTCTTCATGTGTAGGATCTGGTCTTTCTGTTTCAGTATTATGAGTCTGGTTAAACATAGCCTGGATATTTGCCTGTAATCTTCCCATTTCGGCTGCTAAGTCGTCTCTCGTAACAAATTCTGTACCGCGCCCCTGAACTCTGCCCCCAGTTCTGCCTCTGCCTCTTTCTCCCCCTCTTCCCCTTCCTCCGGCTGTTGGATTGGTTCTATTCGGGTTTCCTCCTCCTTCCCGATTTGTTTGTCTCGTACCACTTGCCATTCCGTTGATTCATACAAGGTTAATATACACATAAGCACATATCCCATATAACAAGGTATTCCAGTTCAAACATGTACCTGTAAGATCACAATTACACTGGCCAGGTGTAATCTGAAATTACCTTACATGATGTTCCTTCTACCTTTTATACTTATTCATCCCAAGGTTCTAAAATAATAGGTACATCCTACTTCACATGCAGTTTAAGTCTAGGTACAGATACGAATACCTAAATCCCTTAAACTAGGGCTCTGATACCATCTGTAACGACCCGTCCCATATACATCATATAACATAACATACATATCATTGATTCATAACAAAAAGTACATCATAGATCACATTCGGTCCGAAAGTCTTAAAACGTACATTACATAAGAACTTCCTAATCAACATTAATCACCAAAAGCATCCTACATCTTATCCTTTCCTTTGCCGCTATAAGTTCCTCGACCTGGAATACATATTTTTGAAAACAAAATGAGGGTAAGACCAAACGGTCTAGTGAGATAATCCCTGTCAGTTTAGTAAACCTTTATAAAACCAATTTATATAAAACCATATATCAAAATAGTTTATATAAAACCTTTGTAAGAACACACATATACCAATCAAGACTCGTGCATCGTGTACAACTCCTCATCCTCATTCCCATGGCCAAATTAATTGGTAGCAAGCCAACTAATCAATTCACTCCGTTGTGTTAACCTACACCCAACACCGCTGCCCTTTCGTACAGCCAACAACTCCGCCGGCCGGAAGACCCGGCTAACGTGCTCTCGTATAGTGTAAAACTTATATAAATAAAATATACATCTCAATATGTTATACTTTCATTTATAAACACGTCATCATATTCCTACCACGTATCCATCTCATATATATATATATATCATATATATATGTATCCCAGTTTGAAAATGTTGTAAAGTAAAACTCACTTTGATTGTTTATCAAATTTCCTTCTAAGCTTTTCTCGAGAAATCCAATATTTCATTCAAAGTTTACCGAATCTTTTAATTCTTCTGTTTGGTCCCTAAATCCCAGCTGAATCTTGCCTTCTTCTTCCTCTTTCGGTTCTACCTCTCTCTCTTTTCCCTTCTCTCTCTTTTGATGTAAACAAACACACACACACACACTTAGGTATTGCAAGTATGACTAAGAAGGAGACACCTATTGATTCTAAGGGTAATAAGGCGGTGGTGAAGAAATGGTTTGGTTAACTTAACCAATCAAACCCTATACCTCTCTCATTTGGCAAAACATACCCCTAATCTTTTATATAAAAATTAAAACTTACCCCTTAACTTCTAACTCGACAATACTTAATTAAAATAATACTTTTAAATAAACCAATAACATACCCGGTTATTACATCAAGACACATGACGGGGTACAAGCATTTATTGCATGATTTTACTGTACATCCTGGCGGATCGGTAGGTTTTGGCAACAACTCAAAGGGTTACGGAACATTGAAGAATGATTCGATGTTAATTGAGAAGATTCTGTATGTAGAAGGTTTAGGGCATAATCTTTTCAGCATAAGTCAGTTTTGCGACAAGCACTGTAAGGTTATCTTTGACAAGAAGTTTTGTTATGTTGTGGGTGAGAAAGGGTCAAAAATATTTAAAGCGAAACGATGCGGAGATCTATATATCACCGATTTTGCAAGTCTTGTTGCTTCAAATCAAGTATGTCTTGTGTCAAAGGCTTCTCAAGATGAATGTTGGTTGTGGCATAGAAGACTGTCTCACCAAAACTTTCGAAGCATCAACAAGCTACAGATTGATGGATTAGTTTCTGGACTTCTTGAATTGATGATTGACAAAGTTTCTATCTGTCCAGCTTGTGAAATGGGAAAAATGAAACACGTTTCTCACAAGTCCAAAACTTTGTCCAACTGTAACAACCCTCTAGAACTAATTCACATGGATCTTTGTGGCCCAATGAGGACCCAATCAATGGGAGGAAAGAAGTACATATTAGTTATGATTGATGAGTATTCTTGCTACACTTGGTTGGATTTTCTACGACTCAAATCTGAAGCACCTGAGTTGATCATCAAGTTCATCAAGAAGATTCAGATCCTTCTACAACGTCCAGTTCGAAAGATAAGAAGTGACAACGGAACTCAATTCAAGAATGCCACGCTACAGTCGTTTCTTGATTCTGTTGGAATTTCACACAACGTTTCTGCACCAATAACTCCACAACAAAATGGGGTTGTTGAAAGAAATAATCGGACGTTTGTTGAAGCAACTCGGACTATGCTTGCTTATTCAAGTCTTCCACCAAGTTTGTGGGCTGAAGCAGTTTCCACCGCATGTTTCACACAAAACAGGACTATTATAAATAAAAGATTAAATAAAACTGCATATGAAATCATTAATAATCGCAAACCAAATATTAATTTTTTGCGTGTTTTTGGATGTAGATGTTTTGTGCTAAAAGATCGTGAACACCTTACGAAGATCCAAGTCAAAGCTGATGAAGGAATTTTTATCGGTTATTCCTTGAATTCCAAAGCATACCGGATCTACAACTATCGCACCAAGTCAGTCATCGAAAGCATTAACGTAACGTTTGACGAGAATGTGACCTTGACTTCTGGACAACACGGTTCAGGACTCGGACAACAACCTAAAGCTTCTACTAAAAAAGGAGTAGAACCTGTGGCAAATCAGTTTTCTAATTCTGTATTAAATAATAATAATACTAAAGAGTTAGATTTATTATTTCATGATGCGTTTATGGATTACTGTGCAGATATGGAACCACCTATCACATCCGTAAATGCAACTTCACAACAGACGAGTGTCAGCTTCTCCGGTCCATCTGAAGATGTCGGTGCAAGTACTTCTGGTGCAACTAACGAGACTCCGAGTGAAACTACAACTGTCCTAGTTTCTGAGCCTAAAATTCAACCTGAAGTTCCGGTTTCAGAAAACACATCATCGGAGGTTCCTTCACCTGAATTACAAATACCAGAAGTTGTATTACCTGAACTGACTAAAGTGTCTTCAGCTGAATCAACCGAAGAAATTCTTACAGTTTTGGACGAAAATGACTCAACCAACACTCGTGCAGAAATTCTGACACTCCCAAGTACACACAAATGGACAAGAGCACATCCTCCTACGGATATTATTGGTGACATCAAGGATGGTATAAAGACACGATCTGCGACTACAAACGAGTGTTTGTATGTCAACTTCCTGAGCTCGTTAGAACCCAAGAAAGCATCTGAAGCATTACAAGATCCAGATTGGATTAATGCTATGCAAAAAGAGTTAAATGAGTTTAAGCGCAACGAAGTTTGGCATTTGGTGAAGCGTCCTAAAGACAAGACCATTGTTGGTACTAAATGGGTCTTTAGGAACAAGAAAGATGAAGCGGGGATTATAGTTAGAAACAAAGCAAGACTGGTTGCAAAAGGTTATAATCAACAAGAAGGGATTGATTATGATGAAACCTACGCACCAGTGGCAAGGATTGAAGCCATCGGAATTTTTCTTGCATATGCCGGGCATAAAAGTATGAAGGTCTTTCAGATGGACGTCAAGTCTGCTTTTCGGAACGGAATTCTTCATGAAGAGGTATATGTAAGTCAACCTGAAGGTTTTGTAGTTCCAAAATATCCAAACCATGTCTACGTCTTGGACAAAGCTCTCTACGGACTGAAACAAGCTCCAAGGGCATGGTATGAAACTCTAACTATACATCTGCTTGAATCTGGATACACCAAAGGTACAATAGATACAACTCTTTTTCTAAAAAAGAAAGGTGATGATTTAATTCTTGTACAAATATATGTTGATGACATAATATTTGGCTCTACAAATCCTGATATGTGTAAAGATTTTGAAGAGGTGATGAAAAGCCGTTTTCAAATGAGCATGATGGGGGAACTAAATTTTTTTCTTGGACTCCAAGTAACACAATCAAACGAAAGCATTTTCATAAATCAATCAAAATATATAAATAATATGCTTAAAAAGTTTGATTTAAATTCCTCCTCCGTCATGAAAACACCAATGGCTACCGGTAGGCTTTTGGACGCTCCGGTAAACCAGTCGATCAAAAGCTATACCATAGCATGATTGGATCTTTACTATATCTTACGGCGAGTAGACCGGATATTATGTTTGCAACATCTTTTTTGTGCTCGTTTTCAAGCTAACCCGAAGGAATCTCACCTTGCTGCTGTTAAGCGAATCCTTAGATATCTTAAAGGCACAAGAAATTTGGGTCTTTGGTATCCTAAGGATTCGGGGTTTGAGCTAATCGCATTTACAGATGCAGATCATGCCGGTAATAGAATGGACAGGAAAAGCACATCTGGTGCTTGTCAATTTATGGGGGATAAGCTTGTAAGCTGGTCATCGAATAAGCAAAACTGCGTGTCAACATCTACGGCGGAAGCGGAATACGTGGCCGCGGCTAGCTGTTGCTCTCAAGTGCTTTGGATGAAGACTCAGCTTAAGGATTACAGATATATCATCAACAAGATCCCAATCTATTGCGATTCCAAAAGCGCAATAGCAATCACGGAAAATCCTGTTCAACACTCTAAAACGAAGCACATCGATGTCAGGTACCATTTTATTAAAGACCATGTTGAGAAAGGAACTATAGAAATGCATTTCGTGCCGACTGAACTAGAGCTTGCTGATTTTTTTACAAAACCTTTGGATGAAAAAAGGTTCAATTTTTTAATCAGCAAACTAGGGATGTTAAACACTTAGGCATTTCTATGTTTTCTTTAAAACATTGAGGGGGAGCATGTGTGCTTGTTTATTTAATTATACTCTATTTTTTAGGGGGAGCTAGAATTTTTCATCAAGTGATACCTCTAACCAATCTGGACTCATGTTCAATGAGTACCAAGCTTTTCATATATACTTGCAGATTTCTCTGAAGTCGAGTCAACTGAATATGCATCTGTTTAGGGGAGAAGATTGGCATGAGTCTGTAAGTACGGTATAGTATATAGTTTTTTTTTACTTTCAATATTTTCTCAAAAAAAAAGTTTTAAGTAAGAGATTACAAAGCTTTTATATGATGTGAGATTTTTTGAACAGTTTGAAATTTTTTCTGAAAAAGTTGTATTTTTTTGAAAATCTCTGAGGTTTCGGATCCTTAAGGATACGAAACCAATGGTTTCAGACCCTTAAGGATACGAATCCAATGGTTTCGGACACTTAAGGATACGAATCCAATGGTTTCAGACCCTTAAGGATGCAAAACCATTCGTTTCGGATCCTTAAGGATGCACTTTTCGCATCCTCTCAAGAAGCAATGTTCATCATCTTCCAACTTCAATCTTAAACTGTTCGATTCATCTTCATCAGGTAACCATTTCTTTTGATTTTGATCTCTTTGGATTCGATTTGATGGTCTGAATCTTTCTATCCAAGTAATTTCATCGATTATAAATATCTGATATGCTTATTTGTATGTCATCTGTTTGGTTACTGTTCATATTCATCATCATCTTCAATGTGTTCATATTCTGATTCATCATCACCATTAGTTATGCTTGTGTTTAGGTTCAGTCTGTCATGCTTTTATTCTCATTATCATATATCGAATCTATCCGTGATAGGACTTCATTTTTGAGTTTATCAATCTGTGTTTTTTGAGATGATGTTCTTGATGTTCTTCATGTTCTTCGTATTCCAGTGTTCTTCATGAGTGTGTATGTCTATATACTTATATGTGTTGGTGTTCAATTCTTACAAGTCTTGATTTCGGATCCTTGTTGATACGAAATCATAGACTTGCTTTTTGTGAAAAGTGTTTGTGTTTAATGTCATGGTTTCGAATCCTTATGGATACGAATTCCTTGGTTTTGGATCCAATTGGATACGAAATCTTTGGTTTCGGTTCCTATTGGATACGAAATCCTTGAATTAAAGATTTTTGAAAATACTGAAATATGTCTTAAGTCATGAATTCGGATCTTGTTTATTCGAATTCTCTTGGTTTCGGATCCTTCAGATTGTTTAAGTCTTGGTTTCGGATCCTTCTTGATCCGGAATCCTTTGGTTTCGGATCCTTGTACATCTGAATCCATTGTCAGTTTTTTTTTCACAATGGATCCGAATTCCTATGTATGTGTGTGTGATCCGAATTCTATACTTAGGAATTTTTCAGAAATGTTTTCCAAATTTTTTTCAACCGTTAACCTTTTCAGAACTGTTTTGCTTGAAAAACAACAGTTCATATGGCAAATCAAGAAGAACAAAGCCATGTCCAAGGATATGGTGATCATATTCCAATTATTCCCGATCCAACACCTGAAGTTCCTTTACCATCAGCACGTTCTGTACATCAATCTCAATCCGGAGGACATCGAGATTTTGCTATTATTCACCAAGTAAACTATGTCGAGATCATTTTCAACAATCATCATGTTGACTTTGATCGAATCAATTTTCATCCGGTGGTAAAGGAGGTGCTTCGATGTCATCCGTTAGCATACGTATTGACTCACACAATCAATGTGCCAATGCTATATCTTCAACAAGCATGGAAGACAATCACTACATCTATGGAGAACGGAAGACCGATCTTTTTATTCCAGATTGATGAGTTCGTAACAAAGCTGGATTTTCACAGAATGAGACTCGTATTGAGGCTACCTGAGCCAAATTCAAGGGAAGGAAAGACATAATTTGATCCATATCCGTCTGAGGAAGAGGTTTTTCAAGGCATAAGGGCAATGGGATATACCGGAGAACTGACACAAGTGAAGAAATTTCATAAAGCAAATCTACCACTGATTTACTACGCGATCTTCTCAATACTTAGCCGGTGCTTAACTGCTAAACATTCGGGAACTGACAGTGCAAGTATCGGGTTTCTGAAACTATTTCATGCTGTGGTGTATGATCTTCATGTAGATTATGCAGCCATCTTCTGGCATGAGTTGAGCGACAAGATTGAGCTTCGTCGACAAAACAAGGGAAAGCCGTACATTCCTTACATGCGATTTCTTCAGATCATTATTGTCACGTGCGAAATATGTGTTTTAATCGCAGTGGGTTGCAAATTGTCCACAGTGGGAAGTGCAAGTGTACACTGTCCACTATGATTGTCACAACAAGTAATAGTTGGTAAAATACCAGAATCGAATCCACAGGGACTGGACAATCAAGACAATACGGTTCTCATGAGCTTCTTTTACAGGTTTCAACTAGAGAAGAAAATAATACTTGGTTTTGTTTGGTGAAAATAGCTACTTTAACGATTTTACTAAGATTTAAAAGGAGGAATGTAGGTTAGATTTTCCCTAGATTTTATAGCAAATACTCGGTCCTAAAAATGATCCTTGTATTCAAGGTAGGCATTTTCGCTAGAAAAGCCCGGTTACAAAATACTCACACCGTTAGATAAAAATATCATACTTGTCGTATTTATTGTTTTGTCAATGGTAATCTAAAAAATGGACCTTTTCAGGTCTCGATGGAATGTGTAGAGACAAATACTCTAAGTGTTTTTAATACACAAATTAGCTTGCCTACTACTCCAGTGGGTTGAGATTAGCTCACTGTGCCGACCTCACTTTCGTAAGTGTCAAAAGAATTCTTTCGAATCCCCTAGCATCATTCAAGCTCGTGTCACTGCGTTCTACTCATTTCTAAGTTAAGAACTAGACTTTAGATCCTTGCAAGTGATCGGCTTGTTCGCATCTTTGGGTAAATATCGAGAATGAATGACCAAAATAACAAATATTCTAAGTATAAAGATTACTCAAGCATTTTTAATAAAATCCAGGTACTTCTCCTTTCTACAACCCAAAGGATATTTAGCCTTGCATTTCCGAAGTAAAGAAAACAAAAGATGAAGGTTTGCACATAATAAAACTGAAAGTGACTTGAATTAACTGCTCACAATGGGGAGCGAGAAGTCGTCCCTGCACTGTGTAGTTCGAATTACAATTAAACTAAGAAAGTAAATTACTGAAAATTAAAACTAGTTACTGCAGTAAATAAAAGACTAAAGCTATTGTGGTAGTTGAGAGAATTTAAGACTAAACAAGTATTCAAAGATGATAGCCAAGCATGCATTTAATGGTACCCAAGTGCTCCTTTATATACTAGGAGAAGGAGTTGGGTATTACACAAAAGAGGTGGGTCTTTCAATAGGTAAAGACTGCTGTGTTGTGGCAGAATTCAGCTCTATGGGTAATCCTTTTACCCAATGGTCCCTTTTCCAAGTCAATCTCCAAGTACAAGGAGGTGTACTTGATGCTATCTCCAATGAAAACTACTTTGTACTTCTCCAGCCATTTCTCTGCCATATGAACCTTCCTCCTCCAGAAAATTAGATCCCAACTAATAGTTTCTTTTTCTCTTCTTTTTGATCTGCTCGAAGAGTGGGGACCCGGAGTGGGCACAACATTGGTCACTGCAGGATAAAACGTGAAAAACACCCAAATTCTACCAAATAATTTATTAAAGACCATGGTTCACTCCTTTTGCTCGTTTTCGTGAAATATACCAAGAATGGGGGTTTTAAGAAGTGAAATGGCTAAAATTGACAAAATAAAGTGGAAAATAAATGGAAATAATAACTCTAAAAATAGAGTTATCACAACCTCAAACTTAAACCATTACTTGTCCCCAAGTAATAAAAAGAAAGAAATAAAATGAACAAAATGCACTAGAACTTTTAGGGACTTACATACTTCTTGACTTGAATGGGCGTTGATCTCCTTCCTTCGATACTTCCTTCGGTTCCAAACTTGAAAATTTCACTTTTGTGTTTGATGAAATCTTTCCCTTGTTTTCCATTAATCAATAGGGCTTTCTTAGGTTCGACGGGTTTATGGCTTTGAATATTTTCCCAAGGGTTTTTGGCAAGTATTTCCAAACATGGACCGGAAATCTCCCTTGGAGATTTTTATTTCAAGAAGTGGGTGTTTTGTATTTTGCAAGGGTAAGCACGTACACTTTCAGGCTTTATTTGGGTATGGCTATTTTTTTTTCGAGAGTGGGTATTCTGATGGTCCAGAATGGGCACACCATCTTTTTCTGGGAGTGAGCACTTTGATGGTCCAGAAAAGGCACACCATCAATTTTGCTAGTGACACTCCGATTTTCTTTTGTTTTTTTTTGTGTTTTTTTTTTGGAGGTGGGTATGGCTTACCCACCTCAAACTTAGACTTCACAGTGTCCCCACTGTGGGCAAACTGGAAGTTCCCACCTCAAACTTAAAATCTCACAGTGTCCCCACTGTGACATTGAATTAACGAACAAAGGTGGTGGTTTGGGGTACATAAAGGATCGTGTTTGGATGCGAAAAACGGCCTATATCATTTCATGGTATCAAGTTGAGATTCGTACTTACAAAAGGGACCTTTTTAAGTCGGAAGCCGAAAGTTGTACCTTAAGATGGAAACGAGATCAAACAAGCAATCAAACAACAAATACGTTAGTACCCAAAAGTACCTACCCAGTGGTAGGATTTTCATGCATCAAAACGCAAAAAAGAAATATGTAGCAAACATTGTCAAAGCCTAGCCATAGGCACAAAATATAAAACAAACCGAAATTTAAAATTGTTTGAGGAGCAAACGAGATAAACCATTGTTTTAACAAACCATTCAGTGGGTTGGGGTTGCATCTGGTGGTTGGGCAAATATCCTCAGGAAAATCTGGGAGCTGAGCAGCTAGCATCGGGTTGGCCTCTTTCATCATCAGGCCCGTAACCTCATCACGTTCTCTTGTATACATCCAAAATTTCTGCGTGGCCCGGTTCTGATATCGCTGCTCACTTTCCAGCAACTCGATCCTGTATGTGAGCTTCTTCAAAGCTGCCAAAATCTCTCCCATTTGGTTGCTTGACGATCCGTCCTCGGTTGAATGCAGTGGTGTACGCGGCGTTCTCACAACATGCTCCTCAGCAATGGTCACAGTGGGGTGAACAGTCCCCACTGTGGGGATATCTTCTGCTGGTTCAGGTGGAGGAGTGGCGACGTACCTTCCCATCTTGCGGATGGTTTGTGCGCTGATGTTGCTCGTGGAGTCAAACCACTGATCCTCCACCGCCGAGGGTACACCAGCGTCTATCATTAGTAACGTAATGAGGCAAGGAAGGGGCAAGACTACCTTCTTTCTGTTCCGAGCTTGATCTATGGCCACATGCATAACAATCCCGACGTTGATCTTTCTTCCAGTGAGGACGCAGTACAACAAAGCACATTTATGCATAGACAATGTGTTATCGTGCGATGTTGGGGACACAGAGGCCCGGAGAAATTGGAACCAAACAGCGGCCTCGGTAGTGAGGGAGCTAGCGTTTAGGCACCTTTTCTGGCCGTCTTTATTCCACGGCTTCCCCTCGACTGCTATTTTGCGCAAGACAAGATCTTCGTCCGCCGGGGTCATTTTCTTTAAAAACTGGGCAAACTCACACACAGCCGGGCTCCTTCTTCCTAATACCCGGTTAATCGCTCCTGGAGTATAGCTTACTTGTTTACCCCGAACTACCACAGTGGGATCCTTTGCTTGAGAGGCCTCGGCGTAAAATTCACACACTAACGAGGCATTCGCGCGTCGATTGGCTTCGGCCAAAATCGACCAGTCTTGCGCTACAATCCTATTCTTAACAAATGGGTTGGCCTCAACAAACTCAGGGTCGAAACCCCTCTCTAACTTCAGTTTCTGTGTAGCAATGCACTCATAGTGGGCAGCCACCTCCGGAGTGGTGAACTGCCTGGGCACCCCACTGGGGGAATGCGTGCTCACTGTGGATTGATGTGGGTTTTGGGTTTGAACTTGGTTATCCCCAACATCAATCTCAACAGGAGATGAACTTAAAGAGGGCTGAAGATTTGTACCTTTCTTTGACGGTTGTTTTGCCGACCTTTTTGTCGGTTTTTTCAGAGCTTTGGTCACCGCAGACCGGGTGACCACGCCTTTCCTTCTTGTGGCCCGCAGAATTAGGTTCTCCCCACTGTGGGCAGTCATCCTCACTGCCTCTCTTTCAACACTATCCCCAAGCTTGCGGTATTGTTCCTGATAGTCATCATCAACCTTCCTCTGAAACTCCACTTCTTCAGCAAAAATCTCTGCCTCAGCCCTTTTCCTTTCTTCCTCAAAAATCCTTTCCTTCTCAGCCTTCAGCCTTTCTTCTTCCATTCGCTTTTCCTCTTCTTCCTTTCTAATTCTTTCTTCTTCCTCTCGACGCCTCCTCTCGACCTCTTCTTTTCTTTTTTTAATGGCTTCCATTTTCTGTTTGAACTCCTCTGCTAACCGCCTCTCTTCTTCTTCGGCTAGAAGTGTCTCGGTCTCGAAATGGGTGATACTGTTGTCTGAGACTTGCGAGGATGAAGTAGCCTTTGGGCTTTCGTGCTTTGAAGAACCCTCGTCGGCCGCACCGGAGATGATCGGGTTTTCACCGGAGACCGGCGGCGGTTCGTTCAGGTCACCGGTGACGGGTTCCGGTGGTTGTTCCTCGGCGGTCCTGCGGCGGACGGCCGCACGTGTCAGTGCATCGGGGTTGGTGTTCATTCTCTTGGTTCTTGCCATTTTTAGGGTTTTAGGAAGGTTTCAGATTTGGTGGGTTTTTTTGGAGAGAAAAAGAGAAGAAAGAGTGTTTTTGAATATTTTGGAAGTGAAAGTGGTTTTTGAGAGGTTAAGGTGGTTTTTGGAATTTTGGAAAAAGGTTTAGGATGGAACCGTTGGTTTCTAGGAGAGAGAGAGAGAGAGAAACTATGATGGTTTTCCTTGGAACAAAGCAAAAGGGACAAATGGCAGCCAAGGGTGACCTTTTGTGTAAGAAAAAGGTGATGTGTGTCAGCCTTGGGCCACCCAAAATTGTCCTTTCATCCGTCAGATGGGGAGTGGGGAGCGCAGGGACTTGAGCCTTCCCCACTGCGAAGCATTTTCTTCCAAAAACGACAATTTCGCCTACACACATAAAAACAAACTACCATGCAACATTAAAAAGACCAAAAATAATAAAAAGACAGCAAATAACTGATGTTTCTTAATCAAGGTGGGGTGAGGAGTGGGATGGAATGTGGGCACTCTCGTTCAGAAAATGCTTCACCCTTTGCCCATTGACTTTGAAGATTTTTCCGGATTGAGGAGCCATTAAGTCCAGAGTTCCAAAAGGACTTACCTTGACCACAGTGTAAGGCTCTTTCCATCGTGATTTTAAATTTTCCGGAAACATCCTTAACCTTGAATTAAAAAGTAGCACTTTTTGTCCCTCCCCAAACTCTCCATGAGTGATTTTTTGGTCAGGCCACCACTTGATCTTCTCCTTGTTGGTTTTTGCATTTATGTAGGAGTGATGACAGAGTTCTTCTAACTCATTATGGTAGGCATATTTTAAGTGGGAAGGCAATGGTTTAAGCTCTAATTCGGGAGGTTGTTCTATTGAAGGGGGTTGAACATTTCTATCCTTAAAGTCCAGAGGTTCAAAAGCTGCAACCATTTCGTTACACTCATCCGCAAAAGTGTTATCACTCTCAGATTCGGAGTGCTCACTCTCACTCCCCACTGTGGGCACTGTGTCAAGACAGTGGGTTCCATTAATCGAACTCAAAGCAATACAGTCTTCGGTTTCCATATAATTGAGGGCCTTGAAGACATTGAAAGTTACCTCTTGGTCATTAACCCGCATCGTGAGTTCTCCTTTGTGCACATCAATCAAAGTACGTCCGGTTGCAAGAAACGGACGCCCTAAGATGATTGGGATTTCTTTATCAGCCTCATAATCTAGAACTAGAAAATCGGCAGGGAAGATAAACTTATCCACTTGGACCAGAACGTCTTCTATTTTCCCTTTGGGGTAGGCAATGGACCGGTCGGCTAGTTGTAATGTCACGGTTGTGGGTCTAGCCTCTCCAATACCTAACTTGTTAAAAATGGACAGCGGCATCAAGTTGACACTAGCTCCTAGATCACAAAGTGCTTGACCTACTTCTTGTCCTCCTATTGTGCATGGAATGGTGAAACTACCTAGGTCTTTCAACTTAGGTGGAATCTTGATAGTGAGGAGGGCGCTACATTCCTCGGTCAAAGCCACAGTTTCAAATTCACCCAATTTTCTCTTTTTGTTCAAAATATCCTTTAAAAATTTAACATAGGTTGGCATTTGCTCGAGAGCTTCTACCAAAGGTATGTTAATGTGAAGTTGTTTAAAAATGTCTAAGAATTTTTTAAATTGAACATCGACATTTTTCGGCTTCATTCTTTCAGGAAAAGGAATATTTCGTGGGTCGATTTGAGTTTGCTGTGGTATTGGCTTTGGAACAGTAGGCTTTGGGACAGGTCCAAGAGTGAGAAGGTCAGGGATGTCGGTCCCCACTGTGGGGATCACAGTGACTTGTGGAGTGCTCATTGTGGTGCTCACAGTGGGTTTTTGAGGCGAATCATTAGATTCAAAAATGATATCTTTCAGATCCTTTCCACTCCTCAGAGTTATGGACTTGACATGTTCTGGTCCTTTTCCTATCACCCTAGCTTGCTCGGTATCACTAGGTACCGTTCCTGGTGGTCTATTCTTAACTTCAACGGCTAGTTGTCCTACTTGGGTCTCTATATTCCTAATGGCTGCTTGAGTTTGATTCATAAAACCCTTGAGAATTGATTCAATCGATTGTTGACCCTCAGCTTGTTGATTGGATCGTGGTTGGTATGGTTGTGAGGACTGCCCTTGGTGAAAGTTCTGTGGGTGCTGCCCACTGTAATGTGATTGAAATCCAGGGGGGTTGTGTGGTCTTTGCTGGATATGACTCGACCCTTGGGGTTGGAGTCCTTGATTACCAGACCAAGAGAAATTCGGATGATTTCTCCAACCTGTATTATAAGTCTGTGAATAAGGGTTGTTCCTCGGGTTGGTCCCTATGACATTAACAGATTCGGGATTTGCTGGACAAAAATCAAAAACATGCTCCTCTCCACAGAGGGAGCAGTTTTCGGCGAGATGGGTTGCGGAATTAACTTGGCCTCTATTTTGGTTCAAAACGATTTTGGTTCAAAACGATTTTGGTCAAGGCCACTAACTGCGCATTAATGGTTTTAAGTGCTTCGGAATCGATGGTGTTGGTCTTTGGTACTACCGCTCTAGGATTGGACCACTCGGTATTGTTGTTGGACACTTTTTCTAAGATTTGATATCCTTCATTGTAGGTTTTACTCGTGAATGTTCCACCGGCTGTTGCATCTAAGATGATTTTGGCTGCATTGGCAAGACCATTGTAAAAGGTCTCCAATTGGATGCAATGTGGGATGCCATGATGTGGGCACTTTCGAAGTAAATCTTTAAATCGTTCCCATGCATCCGAAACAGCCTCATCTTCTTCTTATCTAAACAGAATAATATCATTTCGAAATCTTACATTCCTCGTGGGAGGAAAGTATTTTTGCAAAAATTTATCAGCAAGTTCATCCCAAGTGGTTATCGAATGAGGTGCGTGTGAGTTCAGCCAAGTCTTCGCCTTATCCCTTAATGAAAAAGGAAAAAGTCTTAACCTTAATGCTTCCTCACTTACACCTTGTAATTGAAAGGAATCAGTCATCTCTAAAAAAGATTTTAAGTGCGAGTGTGGATCCTCAGATGGTGATCCTCCAAACTGACCCATGGCTTGGATCATTTGAA
This sequence comes from Saussurea involucrata, assembly GCA_033807775.1. Lineage (NCBI taxonomy): Eukaryota > Viridiplantae > Streptophyta > Magnoliopsida > Asterales > Asteraceae > Saussurea > Saussurea involucrata. The sequence goes on along the minus strand of CM066320.1, from coordinate 78,679,033 downwards.
ACATCACCGATTTGAGTTCAAAGTGATTTGCAACAATATTGGGTCTCAAAATCCCGGAGCTTAAATCACCAACTCCGGAAGTAGCATAGTCCCGTATTTTTCGATCCTTGTTATCGGCAATCGTGATTGTGGTCTCCACTACGGGTGGCGGTACTGCTGCCATGTTCACAGTGGGGATCACAGGGGGTTGTCGATTTCTGTTTCTGCGTCTTCTTCGAAAAGTTTTCTCTATTTCAAGATCGATTGGTAACAAAGGTTCGTGTTGTTTCCTTGGCATGCAACACGAAAAGCTTAGAAAAACGAGTTACTCGGGCTCGAACAAAAACTAATGTCTTGAGATTTAAAATCACGCCAGTCCCCGGCAATGGCGCCAAAAACTTGTCACGTGCGAAATATGTGTTTTAATCGCAGTGGGTTGCAAACTGTCCACAGTGGGAAGTGCAAGTGTACACTGTCCACTATGATCGTCACAGCAAGTAATAGTTGGTAAAATACCAGAATCGAATCCACAGGGACTGGACAATCAAGACAATACGGTTCTCATGAGCTCCTTTTACAGGTTTCAACTAGAGAAGAAAATAATACTTGGTTTTGTTTGGTGAAAATAGCTACTTTAACGATTTTACTAAGATTTAAAAGGAGGAATGTAGGCTAGATTTTCCCTAGATTTTATACCAAATACTCGGTCCTAAAAATGATCCTTGTATTCGAGGTAGGCATTTTCGCTAGAAAAGCCCGGTTACAAAATACTCACACCGTTAGATAAAAATCTCATACTTGGCGTATTTATTGTTTTGTCAATGGTAATCTCAAAAATGGACCTTTTCAGGTCTCGATGGAATGTGTAGAGACAAATACTCTAAGTGTTTTTAATACACAAATTAGCTTGCCTACTACTCCAGTGGGTTGAGATTAGCTCACTGTGCCGACCTCACTTTCGTAAGTGTCAAAAGAATTCTTTCGAATCCCCTAGCATCATTCAAGCTCGTGTCACTGCGTTCTACTCATTTCTAAGTTAAGAACTAGACTTTAGATCCTTGCAAGTGATCGGCTTGTTCGCATCTTTGGGTAAATATCGAGAATGAATGACCAAAATAACAAATATTCTAAGTATAAAGATTACTCAGGCATTTTTAATAAAATCCAGGTACTTCTCCTTCCTACATCCCAAAGGATATTTAGCCTTGCATTTCCGAAGTAAAGAAAACAAAAGATGAAGGTTTGCACATAATAAAACTGAAAGTGACTTGAATTAACTGCTCACAGTGGGGAGCGAGAAGTCGTCCCTGCACTGTGTAGTTCGAATTACAATTAAACTAAGAAAGTAAATTACTGAAAATTAAAACTAGTTACTGCAGTAAATAAAAGACTAAAGCTATTGTGGTAGTTGAGAGAATTAAAGACTAAACAAGTATTCAAAGATGATAGCCAAGCATGCATTTAATGGTACCCAAGTGCTCCTTTATATACTAGGAGAAGGAGTTGGGTATTACACAAAAGAGGTGGGTCTTCCAATAGGTAAAGACTGCTGTGTTGTGGCAGAATTCAGCTCTATGGGTAATCCTTTTACCCAATGGTCCCTTTTCCAAGTCAATCTCCAAGTACAAGGAGGTGTACTTGATGCTATCTCCAATGAAAACTACTTTGTACTTCTCCAGCCATTTCTCTGCCATATGAACCTTCCTCCTCCAGAAAATTAGATCCCAACTAATAGTTTCCTTTTCTCTTCTTTTTGATCTGCTCGAAGAGTGGGGACCCGGAGTGGGCACAACAGTGGTCACTGCAGGATAAAACGTGAAAAACACCCAAATTCTACCAAATAATTTATTAAAGACCATGGTTCACTCCTTTTGCTCGTTTTCGTGAAATATACCAAGAATGGGGGTTTTAAGAAGTGAAATGGCTAAAATTGACAAAATAAAGTGGAAAATAAATGGAAATAATAACTCTAAAAATAGAGTTATCAATTATTCAAAGTATGCTTCGGTCAAACAGAGATATCCCAAGAAGAATTCATTATCCATCTGTGCCTAAAAAAGCTATGCAATATCTTCAAATACCATGAAGGCAATATGATTATGAGATGCCTTTACCGGAAGGGTTCCTTAGATACGCGGATCAGGACGCCGGGTGCCTTATAGAATATAAAGAGTCTATGGTCCGGCCAGAACCGGAGGGACCTACCCCGGACTCAACCCCTAGGCGAGAGGAGTCGGTGAGGGTTCAGGATGCACGGGCTACTGAACGGGGAGAGTCGAGGGAAAATACCGAGAGGGGAACCGGTGGGGGTCAGTTACCTGTACTTGAAGATGAAGATACACGACCATCGTCTACGGACACACCACTAGATGATCGTGTAATACAAGACACTGAAGTCGTATTCCCGAACATATTGGAAGCGCTCCTTTGGTTGAGTCTTCTGATGATGGTACATGGTCTGACAATGCGTCTGATCCTGTGGAGGAACAAGCTGATGATGATCCTAATGATGATGATAATGATGATGGCAATGATGATGGAAATGATGGTGCTGATGCAGCTAATATGTTTGGTAATGTTGCTGATATTCTTGAGTTTTCACAAATGCATATGTCATCTAACATTAATATGGAAGAACTCAATCTTGAAGATATGCCTTTGATGACTTCTCAAGTTGTTGAAGGAATGGGAGTTACAAGGAGAACCGAGGGAGATTTAGTTGAAAATATATGTGAGTCTGCGAGAGAAACTGAAGAAAAAAACATGGAGAGTGTGAGAGCTACCACAACTTTCTATACCAGAAGGGCAGCCACATCCACCACCAGATCTCATGTGTTGGGATCAGGTGTTGAAAAAGACGTTAGTCGCCCACTAATGCAATTGCACACCTCAGCCATCCATTCGGCTTCTTCTCAACAAGAAGCCGTCTCATTTTCTCACGGGGTTATAGCACATAATCTATCTGGGTCTCACTTGGAGATTCCGGGTATTGAAACAGAGCGACTCCCTCCCCGGTCCTCGACCTTCATTCCTGCACAAGTTGAGAGTCTAGTGCCTGTTGCTAACATTTTATCTTCTTTGCTTAGGACACTATTGGGAACATATGATGCGAGTCTTTGTGACCCATCCGGAACACTCAGAGTAGATCCTTTTTGTGAAGTTGGACTCTAAATGATGTATTTGGATCTCTGGTTGCTAAAGAAGCTTAGGTGAATAAGAGCAAGTGGTGATAGGAGGACTAAGAAAAATACCTCCAGGGAAGATGGAAGGAATAAAAAGGAAAGACTAAGGATCTAGTGATTACTAGTAGTTATTTAAAACAAGATGACAACTCAAACTTCCATGATGATCTCAGTGCCATTGCACGATCTCTGGATCTAATCACTAAGGATTTTTCAAGAAACTTACCAAGAGACATTTTGATAAATAAATAAATAAAACTATGTAAAAAGAGAGATTCCAGAGGAGACAAGCATCAGACACCATCTTTGAACATAGACCTTACAAAAGCAATTAGCAGAGAGAAGACAAAAGTGAGGTGAAAAAGAAGTGCAAAAGACAATTGAAGGTTCCAAATGCTATATGTGTGGCAAGCCTGCTCATTTTAATGCATATTGCATAGCCAAACTTGTGAAGGATGCTGGATATTATAAAAACAAATACAGTACAACATCAGAAAGAGGAGTCTCATTGAAGAGAAGGATAATTGGATCTCTGATTCCTCTTCTGAAGATGAACCAAATCAAGTATACTTTTGTCTCATGGACAAAACTTCAACACCCGACTCTATCTATGAAGCCTCTATCCCCGATCCTGATGCTAAGGTATGCTCTATCTCTGATAACATTAACTTTGATCTATAGATGACGGTTTAAAAACTCTCTAAAGAATTTCTAAAGCTAAAATCAAAGTTGAAAACAAAAAAAATGAGAGAAAGAAGGCAAAAAAAAAGAAATTGATATAATTTTAAGAGAAAAGGAGATTGTTGAAAAAGAAAAGAAGGATATTTTAAAGTCAAATGAAAAGAAAGAAAGAGAAAGAAAGAAGATCAGAAGAAGATGAAAATAATGAAAAGGGGGGAAAGATGTAAAAGTAATTAGATGAAAAGGAGATTTAACTAAATGTCTCTGAATCTGTAAGACTCAACTTCGAGTCTCTCAAAAGCTAAGCCCTCTCTGGAACTTGAAAATAAAAAATGAGCAGAAACTCAACAAAAATAAGAGATACATCAAATTCATCTTCTTATACATTCAAAACAATAAAATATTTAATAAAATTTACTCCTGTTAAAAAGGAAATACAATTTTGATTGAAAAAGCTAATCCTTCTCCCGGTTTGACGTTAAACAAAAAGAAGATTATGAGTGTGAAGACTTCAAATTAAGAGAAGAAAGCCGAAGTTTCTAAGAATAAACTCTCTGATCTATATAGGAAGTTTGTAAAAACACTTAATCCTACTTCGAAAGTCGAATCTAAGGCAAAAGCTTCTACTTCTGTTAATTCAAGAAACGTTTCTAAATAACTATCTGGATGTTCATTTACCTACAAATATTTAGATTCCTTGATACAATTAAAGAATTACTTCTCTAGCAAGAAATGTTGCATTTCTAAGTTCATATGTGAGTCCCATATACTGATCGAATCACAATTATGAACAAGATTACAATCAAATAAGAACAATAGAATGGATCTCGAAAGTCATATGTGATGATTTCAAATGATGATGATTAGAAACATGTAGAGAGAGAAATACTCAAAGTTTACATACAAGTGAATTGAGAAAGTTAGCTCGACTAACTCATTTAAACTGTGTTTTCCCAACTTTCAACTATTGGAAACTCTTTTCCAAATCATTGGATGCTCTGTCCAGAGATAAACACTTAAGCGTTTTCCCAACTTTGACCCAACTTTATAATTGTCAACATCATGTATCAAAATATTCATTCTAAAACGTAAACGCCACAAAAGAAAAATAAAAGAACCATAACTAAAAAATCAAAAGGCTCATCAACACCAATCACATCTAACCAAGAAGGACGCATTTTGAAATGGGTACCTAAATCTCTTTAATTGTATTGCAGGACCAGTCTATGAAAATTTGGTACCTGGACTCAGGATGTTCTAGGCACATGAGCGGTGACGAAAGTCTATTGACCAATTTCAAAGAAAAAAATTGGATGCTTTGTGATTTTTGGAAACATTAACAAAGAGAAAATTATGGCTCATGGTGAAGTGACAAATGGAAAAGTATCCATATCCAAAGTTTCTTATGTAGATGGTTTAAAGTATAATCTTGTTAGCATAAGCCAATTTTGGGACAAATGATACAAAGCAATTTCACAAAGAGCGTTGCACAATAAGTTCAAAGATTGGTGAAGTAATCAGAGCACAAAGACAAGAGAATATATATCTTCTAAACTTTCCTTCTCTAAGATGTTCATAACCTCTCTATCTTGTCCCTTCTCTTAAAATGCGTAAAGTAGGTTATGGCATAATACCTTCTCACATCTAAACTTTCCAAATCTAAACAAGTTGGTCAAGAAACATTAGTGGAAGGATTACGAGTTCTCAAGTTTGACAAAGATCATATGTTCTCCGCTTGTGAGATGGGTAAGTTGAAAAAAGCTACCCACAAGACCAAAACAGATTCTTCATGCTCATGATGTTCGAAAATGCTAGATGTTGACCTTTGCGACCTTGTCATCATTCAAAGCTTATGTGGAAAGAAGTATATCATTGCTCCAGTAGATGAATTCACAAGATATACTTGGGTGGAGTTTGCAAGGAAGAAATCTGAAGTCCGAGAGATACTTATCATGCTACTAAGGGCATCTCCAATGGGTCACACTATATCGTACACGAAATTTCAAAAATAGTGTAAAAAGCAGTGTAAATTTTGGTATTAATAGTAAATCTTCTCCAATGGGTAACACTATTTTTTGAAAGTCATGTAAAAAGTAGTGTAAATGAATAGTGTTACACCAAATATAGTGTAATACTATTCATTACACCAAAATTAGTGTGGAAAATAGAGACCCTATTGGAGATGTGAATAGTGCAATTTACACCAAATTTAGTGTTTAGTGTAAGATTTAGTGACCCCATTGGAGATGGTCTAAGGAAGATCCAAGTTTTTTTTTACAAACCAAAGTCTAAAATTCAAGAAATGAAAATGGTACAGAATTCAAGAATGTTAGATTTAATGAATATTTGATCAGTAAAGGCATTTCTCAAAAGTTATCTACGGTCAGAACCCTCAACAAAATGGTGTAGTTAACCTATCACATGATATACTTGATTGAGGTTGCAAGGACTATGTTGGCATCTTCTGGTGTTCCTATATCTGTCTAGGCATAAACAATTTCGACTGTCTGCTTTACGCAGAAAAAATCTATTATTAACAAAAGATTTAATTGGAACTCTTTATAAGCTTGTCAACAAAAGAAAACCTAATGTCAAATTCTTTAATGTTTTTGGTTACAGATGATTCATTCTTAATGAGAAAGCGTGTCTTGTATAGTTTCACAAGAAGGTAGAGGAAGGACTTGTTCTAGGAATACTTACAGAACTCCAAAGCCTTCAGGTTTTCCTTAAAAGAACTAGGATGGTATAAGAATTCATCAATATCACCTTTGATGAAAACGAAACAACGACTTCTGAATATTTCAATTCTGGACTACCGACAAGTCCATCTACCTTCTAACTCCTCATGTTCCAAGTCCAGATAATATGAACTCAATAGTCTATTTGAAGACTTGTTTGGTGAAGAAGAAGCCATATCTAATCAATGTTTTCCAATAAAACATTCAAATTTTAACATTTTAGAGGGCTCACACCTAGAAAGTAATAACTACTGTGATTCTTCTAATACTTCACCTCGTATTTCTTCTATTCTCTCAGAACCAGAGACAACTCAATCCTTTGAACGATATACCTTTAAGTGGAGCAAATAGAGACATATTCACCAATTAAAAGATTAATAATGAAGTACCCCAGTCTCATCAATTGGAACTCTGAGTGCTCAAGAACATCAATCTTCAACGGTCAAATGAACAAAAGATTATATGTGCATTATTATTTATGAATTTCTTAAGCATGATAGAACCTAATCAAGTATATGAATCCCTACAAGACCCAAATTGGATCAATACTATGCAAGAAAAGCTTCTTCAATTTCAGAGGTATGGTCTCTAGTTCCTTTACCGAAAGATAATTCTGCAATAAGGACCAAATGGGCGTTTCGAAGCCAAAAGGATGAAATTGAAGTGGCATTAGAAACAAAGTTAAGGCTAATTGCTAAGGGATATTGTCAAGAAGAAGGCGTTGACTTTGATGAATCATTTGCTCCTACTGTAAGGTTTGAGGCAATCGGAATATTTCTAGCCTTTGCAGCACAACAAGATTCACAGTTTATCAGATGGATGTTAAACACGCCTTTCTAAATGAAAAACTTCAAGAAGAAGTATCGGTCCAGGAACCTCTTGGTTTTGATATCTCAAAGTTTCCAAACCATGTTTACCTTCTAGACAAGGCTCTATATGGCCTAAAAGAAGCACCCAGAGCATGGTACAAAACCAAATTCAATATCCAGAGGATACATTTGCATGTATCCTCCTCTAAACAAAAACACTTGTGAGTTTTGTGAATCAATTGATATAGACTCATGTTATATACCAAAGTGACTGTCATGTCTCTATAACAAATCCTATGGTGATAGTTTTCTAACGTGCCTATTTTCTTGGTAATCACTTTTTACTTGTCAACATCCTACAGTTTTTACAAGTAAACGTTTCGTGATTCTTGTCAAATTAACACCGTTTGAGAAAAAAACTCCAGTGCATTTTTGTAATAAAAAACACAATTTGATTACCATTTTTGTTTACGCTCTCAAATATTCATTTGAACTTTTTATTCGTCAACTATTCTCAAAAGCTTAAAACCTGCAACAATGGCACCCCCGTTCAAATTCCAATAACTTAGTTCACTACAAGAGTAACATTCACTCGAATGAAGCCGAATATGATGTTGTAACCTTTCTTCCTATTTAACCCAACAACCTTTCAGTCGATCTACCTTTCAGACATTATGATGCTAAAAATCACATAATGGTCTAGTTTTTACAAAATCACTATCTAGAGAATGCCTTGACTGTTATACACGAATAAGAGCTTGAGAAGTACATTCAACAATTTTGGAACAGTTGTTACTTAGATACTAAATCTAGTGCTATAATGGGATTTATCAATGGAAACATTGGGATTATGGTTTCAAAATCTAAAATTGAGACTATTCTTCAAATCCCTAAGGAAGACGAATTCAATCCTCCAATTCCGTAGTATGATGAACTACCAACTTCAACATAGATAATATACTTCCTTAAGTTTATTAGACATATCGAACTCTATATGTTTTGAACTTCTTTAAGAGAAAACTACTTCCACCCTTGTGGAACTTTCTTTCAAGTGTAATCAACTAAAGCTTGACGTCCAAGACTGGAAGCATGATTTAAGGAAACATCAACCTTCTGACCATATTATATGGATTATATTTCGTTCTCATATTATATTTTTCTTGATTCTTTGTTAGAGATGGTATCCTAGGGAAAACTTGTCAAGTTAGTGCTCTTTCAAAGAGTCAAAACTTTGTTTATCAAACGAGTACTGACTAAGTTCAATCTTCCAATACACGCGACAAAGGCCCAAATATCTGTTATGACGTCTCACAGAGCTACACAACTTACACTTGACTTCCCTAATTTATAACCACTATAAAAGGTGATGTTAACGTATATTCCCTCTTATTCCCCTTTTTACTATATATAGGAGTTCCATATAATCCTTATAACTGATGGATGGTAACTTAAAACATATCTTTCCTTCTAAATCCAATGAGGGGTCCGAGAGAGAAAAAGATCAAGAGAGTGATATTAAGAGCTTTGAACCCGAAGCCGAGAGGCAAAATTCTGACAACTTGATAAAATATGCCAAAGAAGGCACATCAAAGTGACAACATCGAGTCCACCATGAGATGCCGCATTATCTATCTCTAGTGAGTGAACATCAAGATATATAGAAGTGTCTCGTATCAACTCGAACCCTGAACCTGAAGTTAGAAACTCAGAGCCCTCTTAAAAGGGTTTTGATATAATATTACACGAGTAATAGAGTCAACTCCTCAAATAGACGATCTTCTTGAAACTAATGCCCAACCTCCTTCTGATATGACTTCAGATACACATACAGAGGCATTTGTTGCCCTTGTTGACATTGATGTTTTGCCCAAGTCCATGTGAATTCATTGGTTTAAAATTTGAACTTGTCTTTTAGAGAGACAATGGAACTCATTACAATCACAAGGCTTATTAGTACTCAGTTTATTGGAAGTTTGTGACATCTACTACCAGTTATTCGAATCTGAAGAGGATAACTTATGAACAAGATCGTATCTACTAGAGTGTGTGCTTCTACAGAACCACAAGGACCACTAGGAAGTCTTCTCAAACTAAACATCCAAACAAGCTTAAACAAAGGCAGCTCTGAAGTCGAGGTCCACATGTCTGTAGTAATGTCACCAATTCTTCTTGTAAAAAAGAGAGAGTTAAATCCTTTGCTGATTCGATTAGAGGCTCTTTAGATGAACTAAGACTCACAATCTCCGTAAGGACTGAGGTTCTTGATCTGTCATTTAAAACATCAATAATCAGAGTCTCGATGTCTTCCATACAAGCGAAATTATCAACCTCGTCATCAACTACTAATTTCACTTAACTTAATGGAAAGATGGATGATATATCTACAAGGATCTCTTCTTCCAATCAACTTATTTCTAATCTTATTGCCTTAATTTTGCAATGACTCCCTACACCTACAACTAGTCCTACATATTCCTACCTGGGAGTTCAACATGCTTAGAGATCAAATGAACTAGATGCTTATCGAATCTAAAGCTTCCTTGTCTAACTATGTTTAGAAATCCGACCTTAACAAGGCTATTCTCTCAATGTTCTTAGAGATATTTGCAAACAATCTATGAATTCAAAAGAATCATGCCTCTTTACTAGTTCAGAATAGATGCTCATGTATCTGAAATCACCAAGGCACTCCCACCAAATCAAATCTAGACTCAAAATGCTTACTCCTATCCAAATGGTTATCAATAATCAACCATTCATGGCACCTAAGAGGTTAAATACCATAGTGTAGAATGGATCTAGTTGAATTATCACCAAAAGTAAAAAAAAAGACCTTTAATAGAAATGAAGTCCTTGAGTAGGGAGATACAACTAGTCATATACCTTGAACGTCCATTATCCAAGTACCAATTTTGTGTATGACCTGTTCCCAACATTTTTAAAGAGGGTTAGTTATAAACTACTCGTATTCTTACGGGTTCATTAAGATAGTAGTGATGTGTCAGTACTGAATATAGCAAACAGAGACTGATTCTAGAGATTACATGTAAACGAGATAGATGTACATGTGGAAAATATTTTAGGTACGTGGATGGTAGTGAGTAGGTTTCTGAAGATTTTTGTGTGAAGGGATAGGTTTGGAGAGATGATCCAGACGACATGTGTTGATGGTAACAATTATTTCTGAAGACTCATGGATTGGACACAGAACTTTAGGGAGCAAGAGAAAAGGAGTTCTTTAGGGGTTTTCAAAGTTTAAATACTTACATATTTTGTGAATTCATTTTTGTGACCAGTCTAGTATTTTCAAGACTAATAACAGACTTGTTGAATATCTCTGGACCAGATTAACATAGAAGAAGGATGAACTTGAGATTTTTACAAAAAAAATAGATTAGATCTGATTTATAATCTCGAAAGAAAGTCGGTCCAAAGATCCTATAGATATCTGAAGACTAGAGGTGAAGATCACAATATCAAAGGTCTGAGAGAAGTTTGATATGGTGCCGTGATAAATGGTTAAATAAGTAATCATGGATCTTGTTCATTATATTAAACATACGCCCTTGATACCACTTGTTGGTCCTCAGAAGGGATGACTAACACAGGAAGTGTTTGAGAGGGGGGGGGGGGGGAGTTTGAATACAAACACAACAAATTTTATCTTTTTAATTATTCTTTTATATTTTTGTATAAAAATAGATTTACAGATTTGTTGCGGAGGCTAGGAAGTAAGACATGTGATCCTAAACAATGTGACTGGTGAAAACTTTACTAACTGGAAGGGAAGGAGGGAGAAGGATTATCTTCCAGATCCGTAGAACTAAATAAGTTCTTCAGATGACGACGTCGAATTAACTTCAGAAACACTCCAAGGATATTCTTAGATACAATCGAGTGATTTGCATTTAATGACAAAGGTGACTTTTATATCCACTAAAGCATTAAATGCACTATTTTCAACTTTGATGTGTGTCTTCTTCTGAATGGCTGATCCATGTAACATATTACTCCTCACTTCATGTAACACCTCGAAATTTCCATAGTTATTGTACATTTATTTTGGGAGAATGTTTAAATGTTAGAAGATGTTATTGTAAGTGATATGTTATAAATTAAGGTCGAAGGGTTGAAAGTGTATTTGACCATAGTCTTCGGCTAAATTATAATTTGGTGAAAGTGAGGTATAAGACTTGAGGGTCGGCTGAAAAATTGAGATTTGATCTCAATCTTTCTTTCTGTGAAGTCGGTTCCGGGTAAAGAGAAATCGAGATCTTGATTTCGTTCGGTAAGAGCTCCAATCGTCTTCTCCGATCAATTTCTTTAAAGATCGGTAATCGTATGCTTAATTTGTCTTTCAATTAGGTTATCGAATCAGTCTTGGGTGAAAAAGAAATTGAATCTTGAATTGGTTTTGTTGCCGACCCTGATCAGTTCTTCAAATCAGGTGAGTTAATCTATTTGTTTGAATACAAACACAACAAATTTTATCTTTTTAATTATTCTTCTATATTTTTGTATAAAAAAGATTTACAGATTTGTTGCGGAGGCTAGGAAGTAAGACCTGTGATCCTAAACAATGTGACTAGTGAAAACTTTACTAACTAGAAGAGAAGGAGGGAGAAGGATTATCTTCCAGATCCGTAGAACTAAATAAGTTCTTCAGATGACGACGTCGAATTAACTTCAGAAACACTCCAAGGATATTCTAAGATACAATCGGGTGATTTGCATTTACTGACAAAGGTGACTTTTATATCCACTAAAGCATTAAATGCACTTATTTCACTTTGATGTGTGTCTTCTTCTGAATGGCTGATCCATGTAACATATTACTCCTCACTTCATGCAACACCTCGAAATTTCCATAGTTGTTGTACATTTATTTTGGGAGAATGTTTAAATGTTAGAAGATGTTATTGTAAATGATATGTTATAAATTAAGGTCGAAGGGTTGAAAGTGTATTTGATCATAGTTTTCGGCTAAATTATAATTTGGTGAAAGTGAGGTATAAGACTTGAAGGTCGGCTGAAAATTTGAGAAATCGACACTAAGACAAATAGGTAAGGTATAATTGCTATTTCCATTTTCTGTTGGGAGATAAGAAATAGGCAAGGTATAATTGCTATTTACGTTTTCTATTTGGAGATAAGAAATAGGCAAGGTATAATTGCTATTTCCGTTTTCTATTGGGAGATAAGAAATAGGCAAGGTATAATTGCTATTTCCGTTTTCTATTGGGAGATAAGAAATAGGAAAGGTATAATTGCTATTTCCGTTTTCTATTAGGAGAATAGAAATAGGCAAGGTATAATTGCTATTCCTACTTCCACACCAAGAAATAGGCATGGTGTAATTGTAATTTCTTGGAAATAAGCTGTAATCTAGAATCATTAGTGATTCCTAGTGTTGCTCTTAAACATGATACGATGACTTACTTGGTGTTCGTCATATTCATGGAATTGGGTATGATTTCCGTCATCGAGAGATGTTATGTGTACGATAGGAAAGTTTGCGAAAAGGTTATTTTATATGCTTCGTTTACAAATTTGGTTTTCGAAGCCTATAAATGTTTTGATTATAACTGGATGTTCTCACTAGGCACAAGCCTAATGTTTCCAAATTAAAATTTCTTACCAGGTACTCGGGAAGAGATATGAAGTGATGAGCGGAGAGTGACTTTTGAGTCGTAGCTTTTGGAGATGTAATGGAGGGATTAGTTTATAATGAAGATATTTTGGGAGATTATCTAGACAACCCTTATAATCTGATCTTATTGTTATGGATTAGATTAGTAGGTTGTTTTTGATAATTCAGTTGTAAATTTGAATCTTCGTTACTAATTCTCCATTTATGTATGATAGTTTTTGGAAGATGTAGATGTAAATTCTGTTATTTAAGGTTTAAATTTATTGTAATTTTTAGGGTGTTTCAGTTTGGTATCAGAGTTGTAGTTTAAGTGAACTAGGTATGATCGTAAGATACCTAGAAGCTGAGACGAATAAGTTATGATTTGTGATATTGGGTAGAAATACTGAGACGAGACAGTCTTAGAGTCGACGGAAATACGCGGAATAAGAACCGTGATGATGGTAACGAGAATTCTTATGTGTACAATGTTCATAATTTCAATTAGCTACTGTTATTATTAATATATTGTTACGTAAGCGTACTTTTTTCGGATTGTTATGGAGATTAACGAACGTTAAAATACGTTTCCTTGTGTTCGAGTTATATGACTCTTCTTTATGGTATTCTTATGTGCTAAAGCAGAATACGATGGTTAATACACCAAATAGATCTTCTACTTCTTCGGAGGATCGTGTGGCAAATGAATTGGTAGAAAATCAACCTGAAAGGGGTGGAACTAATACAAGTCCACCAAGGCCACCTATCATAGGGGAAGGAGGAAGTCAAACGCATCGAACTAATGTATGTACTTCTAATCTGGTGACAACATAATCTATTATGGAGTCCCGTATGATGGACAACATGATGCGGGTCATGAATGATGCATTGAATCAACAACAAGAGATGTTTATGAAAATGATGAACGACCGAAGCGTCCAGTCACAGAGACCATGGATGGGTACTGGCACTGTAACTCCACCTGTTAATCCAGTAGTGAATGTTATTAGGAAGATGGAAAAAGTTTGTTCATATAAGACGTTTTGCCACCTAAATTTGCTGGTTCAGATAATCCAATTGCGTGTATGAATTGGATTAGAGATATGGAACAAGCATTTAGAGCCTGTGAATGAGACGAAGAGTCAAAGGTCAGATTCGGATCCCAAATGTTACGAGGAAATGCTTTGACATGGTGGAATATCGTGACATCAACTGTGATGGCTCCGGTTTTGGCAGCAATGACTTGGGAATCATTCAAAAGGAAGATATTGGAAGAATACTACAACGAAAACGAAATTGATCGGATTGAGGAAGAATTTAGAACGCTTAAAAAGGGCACTTCATCAGTAAGGGAATACACTCGCGTCTTTCTAGAGAAGCTGAATTTAGTGGGGCATGTGGCCCCAATTGAAAAAGAAAAGATCAAGGCTTACTTGAAGGGTTTGCCGGCGGATATGATGTCCATAGTCCGAATTTCTAAAGCTTCTACACTGAGAGAGACAATTAAGGAAGCAAAGATTATAGAAGAAGTCTATGCAAAAGATAAGGCTGAGAAAGCTCAAGTGGGAGAGAAAAGAAAGTGGGAAGGTCGATTGGAATATTCGCAAAGACCGAAGCCCTTTATCGAGAACACTCATTTTGAGCCTCGACGAGAACCTAACTGGTGTCAGAAGTGTAGGAGCAAACATTTTAGGCCGTGTCGGGTGGTATCGAAGGAATGTTTTAGATATGGAAAGAGTGGTCATCAAATTGAGAACCGTCCCGTCCAAGGACCGACATATTTGGAATGTAAGAAGCCCGGTCATTTTCGAAGGGATTGCCCAAAGCTAAAGAATAGTGGAAATCAAGAGAAGAAGACCAATACCCCAAGACCAACGGGTTGAGTATTTCACATGACGGCGGAAGATGCTTAAGGAATCGGTGGATGTAGTTTCTGATACATTCCTTGTTAATTCTATACATACGTGTATATTATGTGATAGTGGTGCCAAATTGTCTTTTGTATTACAATATTTTATTACAAGTTAGCTATATCAGTCACTACTTTGGAAAGTGCCTTAATACTTAAAATAGCTAATAGGGGTCAAGTCCTAGTTGGGGAAGACTTGAGGATTGTACAACTATGATAGAAGAAAAGAATTTTCTGATTGATTTGATTTTGAAGGAAAATAGGTGGGTTCGATATAGTTGTTGGTATGGATTGGTTGATGAATAATCAGGCAGAAATTATTTGTGTTAAGAAATCAATCCAGGTCCTTATGCCCGAAAATGATGTTATACTCATTTATGGGATACACATTTACCTTTAATGGAGTTTGCTTATAATAATAGTTATGATTCAAGTATTGGGACGCCACTTTTCGAAGCTTTATATGAGCGAAAATGTACGACTCCGGTATGTTGGTTGGAAGCTGGAGAAAGCAATTTGTTGATCCCAAAATTGTGCAACAAACGGCTGATAAGGTTAAGGAGATGGAAGAGGAAATCTTGATACAAAGACGCGAAGAGGAAGGGAAAAGCAAAATAAGCTCTTCTGGAAAAAGGGAGAACGGAACTGGAAGGAGATATGAGCTACCCTCCTATCATCTATTCCAAACGTTGTAAGCCGGGAGGCAGTCGGCATGTCTGCCACGGTGAGGGCGATTGGAGGTGCTTCAGTTCTTGATGATGTTTTGCACATAAAAGAATTTTAGGAATAGCACGACGAATTTGTGCCACTCAGTTAGCTCGTCGAGCCCTCCAGATGGAATCTCTGGTGCTATGTGTGTGTTCTTGACGATGAACCGGTAACAAGTGGCAGATAATGTGGACATCCATATCCCACTATTGGTCTAAATCAAAAGGTTAGTTTTCAATGGTGGTTGTGATCCAACCCGATTCTGGACTAGTTTGTCTCCTGGTAACTGCGTCTTAGAAATAAGTTTACTGGGAAATTTCGATTGCGGGTTCCGAACAAAGAATAGAGGCTGGAAAAGTGAGGCTTCGACTAATAACCAAAGGAGACCAATAGAATTTCATGTTGCTCTCAAGTTGGGGAGCAAATAATGTTAAAAGTATCCTCTTGGAAAGGTAAAATAGGATTTAGAAAGCATGGAAAACTGAGTCCTTGTTTTCTTGGATCTTTCACAGTGATTAAGCATGTAGGATTTTTAGCCTACCAGTTGGAGCTTCCACTTGAATTGGAAGGAATCCATAACATATTTCATGTTCGTTATCTTCGAAAACGAATAATAGATATCCTCATTTGTTTACCTAATTCAGATTTTGAGGACGAAATCATTGTCAAGTTAGGGAGAATTGTAACACCTCGAAATTTCCATAGTTATTGTACATTTATTTTGGGAGAATGTTTAAATGTTAGAAGATGGTATTGTAAGTGATATGTTATAAATTAAGGTCGAAGGGTTGAAAGTGTATTTGACCATAGTTTTGGGCTAAATTGTAATTTGGTGAAAGTGAGATATAAGACTTGAAGGTCGGCTGAAAAATTGGGATTTGATCTCAATCTTTCTTTCTGTGAAGTCGGTTCCGGGTAAAGAGAAATCGAGTTCTTGATGTCGTTCGGTAAGAGTTTCAATCGTCTTCTCCGATCAATTTCTTTAAAGATCGGTAATCGTAAGCTTAATTTGTCTTTCACTTAGGTTATCGAATCAGTCCTGGGTGAAAAAGGAATTGAATCTTGAATTGGTTTTGTTGCCGACTCTGAGTTCTTGAAATCAGGTGAGTTCATCTATTTGGTTTCTGCTACAATAAAATTGATAATTTGAATTGAAATGGTTTACAAACTTGCTGGTATCTCTATGAAATGGATACTAAAGGATTAGTTGAATTTTGGGTAGAAATAGTAGAACTTAGGTGGATTAGTTGAATTATGGATTGTTTTTCCTAATTGCTTTCCCGGATTGTATGTCCCGGATTGAGTTTCCCGGAGTGTATGTCCCGGATTAAGTTTCCCGGATTGAGTTTACCGGATTGTGTTTCCCGGATTGTATGTCCCGTATTGAGTTTACCGGATTTGTGTTTCTCGGATTGTATGTCCCGGATTGTATTTACCGGATTATGTTTACCGGATTGTGTTTACGGATTGGGTTTACAGGATAGAGTTCTTGGATTGTTCCGGGATCCCTAGTTTTCCGGTAGTTTTTTCGGATATGAGTTTCGGACACTTAGTCCGGATAGTTTTCCGGTAGTGTCCGGTAATATTGATTTTCTATTAGCTTTCTGATAGGAGACATTCTGTTTATTTTGATTTCAACTCTAGTAGTACAAACAAAATTATAAATCAACTGCAAGTATGATACGATTTGATATGTGTTTTGGTTTGGTACGCACGCATTCTAGTAAGTGTAATAGATCCATATGCACTAGCATTATTTGATAAACGTGGAGCAGGCAAGGTATAATTGTTATTCCCGTTTATATTTGGAAATGAGGAATAAGCAAGATATAATTGCTATTCCCGTTTAGATTTGGAAATGAGGAATAGGCAAGGTATAATTGCCATTCCCGTTTATATTTGGAAATAAGGAATACGCAAGGTATAGTTGATATTCCCTTTTCTTATTGTGACGTGAGAACAAGAAATAGGCAAGGTATAATTGCTATTTCCGTTTTCTATTGGGAGATAAGAAAGAGGGAAGGTATAATTGCTATTTCTGTTTTCTATTGGGAGATAAGAAATTGGCAAGGTATAATTGATATTTCCATTTTCTATTGGGAGATAAGAAATAGGCAAGGTATAATTGCTATTCCTACTTCCACACCAAGAAATAGGCATGGTTTAATTGTAATTTCTTGGAAATGAGCTGTAATCTAGAATCATTAGTGATTTGTAGTGTTGCTCTTAAACATGATACGATGACTTACTTGGTGTTCTTCATATTCATGGTATCGGGTATGATTTCCGTCATCGAGAGATGTTATGTGTACGATAGGAAAGTTTGCCAAAAGGTTATTTTATATGCTTTGTTTACAAATTTGGTTTTCGAAGCCTATAAATATTTTGATTATAACTGGATGTTGTCACTAGGCGCAAGCCTAATGTTTCCAAATTAAATTTTCTTACCAGGTACTCGGGAAGGGATATGAACTGATGAGCGGAGAGTGACTTTTGAGTTGTAGCTTTTGGAGATGTAAAGGATGGATTAGTTTATAACGAAGATATTTTGGGAGATTATCTAGACAACCCTTATAATCTGATCTTATTGTTATGGATTAGATTAGTAGGTTGTTTTTGATAATTCAGTTGTAAATATGAATCTTCGTTACTAATTCTCCATTTATGTATGAAAGTTTTTGGAAGATGTAGTTGTAAATTATGTTATTTAAGGTTTAAATTTATTGTGATTTTTAGGGTGTTTCACTTCAACCTTTAGTCTCTGATGTATACACCATTTTGTCTTACTTTATCTTCAGTATGCCAAGGGAACAATAAAGCAAACAAAGTACAAAGTGCGTGGACTCCCAATTATGAATACTGATAAAAAAACAATGATGATTTAAAAACACAATCAAGTTAGAAAAATGAATTCAATCCCAAATGTCATATGTATTATGTTTGCCATAGATTACAAAATGTAGAAAGCGAAATAATCGAACTTTAATGCTTACACCAAATAAGAAAGTTAACTAACTAACTATAGAAAACTGTATTTATACAAAGTAAAACTAGAGTTACAATACAAGTACATGAAAGAAAATTACAACGCTGACGCATGTTCTAGTATCCTTGGGACTTCATGTCTTCAAAAACATAGCCGTTGAAACCATCAAAGTATATCTTCTAAGTCCCAAAGTAAAATAAAGTTTTGTCAGGTCTCTGGAATCACTTGTACCTAAGTCTGGCAAAACTTTTGTATACTATTTTTCAGATCTCTAAATGTTCTTATCCATACTTTTTTACGTAGCCATAATTACATGCCTTCAAATCTCTGAAGACTCTGATCCAGATCTTTGGATACATAATCCAGAGTTAAACACTTACTTTAAACCAACTTTTATATTCAGCAAAGTGAATTGTGCACTTAGGCTGAAATGTTGTACACGTTCTCATATCAAAGAGGAGAGGTAAGCCAACTAGTAAGCCAAACTTGACGGCCAAGTTTGTACTCCAAGATTCAGCTTGCTAGTAGTAGTGTTCATCAGACTACTATTTAACATTTTATCTTGTATTGATCTTCTTTTAGCTAGATGACAAGCCAATCCGATTTGGTGACGATCGTGACCTCACTTCAACTAATCTTCAATTTTGCTGAAGGCTTTTTGTATTTTGATTAATGAAGATAGTTACAACACTTTTACATAGAAAATCTTATCTTTTGCTATATCTGAAACATGTTATATTTCGGGTTGACCAAATAATAGAACTTCACTTCATCTGATGAAGGATGCTAAACATATCATCTATAAATGAGAACATCCGATGGTATGTCCGCTCTTCATAGGATTGGATTATTATAGTTGAGAGCAAATCCGATGATAGGTAAGAGAGTAACTATCTGAAGGTTCCTTATCATTAGGTTCCTTTATTAGAGGTATTTTGACATATAATATTTTCTAAGTGTTTGGTCGGATGTTATGTGTATTATGTACAAATCCGATGGATGAGACCAACAACGTCTATTAGATCCAGTAATTAACAACAATGAAGAATTACTCTACAGAAATTCAGTATAAGTAGGCATGAATAACATTTTACTGAATGATTTCTACCCATATGGTTTACAATACAATTGGAAGGATAGATTAATGTACAAAGCTCTCTTAAGTTCATAGTGTATGAACTGTCTCAAATATCTGTCATAATCTCAAATGAAATAATAAGCCCAAGACACTTATTTAGAGTGTCAAATTTACAAGAGAATGGGCCCAAGCCCATCCCACCCATAGCCCAAAATGACTTTACAAAGACATTACAATTAACTATTTGACTTTACATTGACTTTATAAAACTTTAATTTAAATGGGGCTTTTAGACGCAACAATCTCCCTAAAGTTTTATAAAGAAAGCACCTTCAAATAAACTTCCCCTTGGTTTCTTTGAAAAATTTAGTGTTACTCTCTTCATGCTATGAAAAACCTTCCAAGCTCCCCCTTAACATAAGCTCAAATTCTTCATATTTTTAACTTTATGATCAGATTCGATGTGCCATCTTCACAACTATATTGCACCATCAAGCAAATTTATTTAGAAGAAACTTAAAACATACACATTTGAGTCTAGAATCTTAGCTTCTCAACAAGCCTTGATTAATCCAAAATGGATAAACAATGAATGAGGTGTGGATGACATTCCACAATTGCAGAAATAGTCATATAACAAAGAATATGTCTTTGAAATCCGAGTTGAGTGATCTTTAAGCTCAATAACTTGGTCCATTAAGATCAGAGGACGAAGTGACTCATAACACATCAATATCTTAGCTTGGGTCCATAAAAATCAGAAGAGAGAACACCATTATGAAATTAGGAGAATTAGCATGCAACTCATAACGTTTTGTCCAACAACTTTCTAGTGAGTTCAACACAAATTTTGACACATCAACATCTTGATTTTGAGAAAACTCAAATCATAAAAGCTGTAAATCTATGTCTAGGAAATCCAATGCATTTGGACTCATCAATTTTGGAGTTTCGAGGAGGAAGTTATGAACAAAATACAATAGTTGTGCAAAGCTGACACCTAACTCTGAAAATTAACCTTCATGATCAGAGTTGTATCCAAAAAAGATCAGAGTTTACAAACCATTATAATAAAAGGAAACAACTTTGAAAACACTTGAAATACTAAGGCAAAACCTGAATGCACTTGGCGATGTCTGGATACAAAGAGATTGAAACTCTTATTACAAGTGTAGCTCTAGACACACTTGATTAGAACTATGAATACACACGATCAGTATTCTGAATACAAAGACCAAAACTTTTGAAGAATCATAACCAGATTCTGAATGGCCTTAGATAAAACTCTGAAAAGCTTGCAGACTTCAAAAATCTGGAACACCATGCTGTCACAACTCTGAATACATAGATTTGTACCCGTTACACAAACAATTTTCGAGGCGCATCTCTAGGCTGATAACTTCATATATCTAGTTGAAATCAACATCTCTGAACTAACATGGATCGGATCTTGACGCATAGATATTGTAGATCCGAGTTTGATCAAGTAACAATGTTGTTATTCCAAGATCAAACAAGAATAGAGATAGAAATCTAGAGAGAGAAGTACGTCATCTATTACTCTCAAAATGTGAATTGTTAGATACAAAAGCTTAACACAAGGGTTTATATACCCCTTAACTAGACAAAGTCAAACTATACTTATTACAAAAGCATTACATAATAAGCCTTGATTACAACATAAATGTAGCATTAACAATCTCCCCCTTTGTAATCAAGGGCGCTCGAATCTTCTATGTTGGCGATTCTTGCCAATCAAAATTTCCAAGCGTCTTAGAGTTTTCCAGAAGTTCAGCCTTGTGTCGATTGTTTCTATTGTTCTCCTCAAAAGTCTGATCTCAGCATTATCAACCTGGTAAGCATTTCTTCTTGTTTCCATGAACTTCTTTATAACATCCTTCAGTCTGTGATCTAACTGTAATCGGATGATCTTCAAAGTTCCATCAGAATACTTACCAATTTCTTCAAATCTGAGAAAACGCCTGACACCTGATTGATCTCTATACACAATCCCATAAGGGTCTTCTACAATAGAAAATAGAGGATAGCTGTCAATATTCGGCAAATCTCTATCAGGTCTTTTCACATTGACTACTGGCTGGAAACTTTCAACAGCAAGCTGGAAGTCAAAGCATCTATAGAATCTGACTTGACGGCGTAAGAAATGCTTGACTGCTTCCAGAGCCCTGAGGATATCATCAGTACGAATAGTCATGTCTCGAAATTGATGATAGATTACCTCAAAGTCATCAATAGATAGATCATTAAAGTCTGCTTCAGAAAACCGATATCTTTGACAATCTTGACGTTCAACATAAAATATTGGATACCAAATTCTGACAAAGTTAGCTATCTCCACCTTAAGTACCCTTACGATTCCATGCTTCGAGAACACCAGAAGTCTTCCTTGACGAATACACTTGATGAACATCAGATAGTCGTACTGATACCAACCAGGCTCCTTTTCAATACCCAGAATTGCATGAATATTCACTCTTCTTCTTTTCTTGACATAAAAATTCCGTTCAGTGTCTTCAAGAAAAGCAGACCTCATTCTGGTTACTTGGTATCTTTCTTCAAGTCTTTGCATTCGTTGTTGTCTATTCAATGCGGGACCTGGTTGAAGAATGCTAGGAGGAACATTTAGAGGTTGATCAGGAATTTCTGAGTTAGCTCTAGATGACTCACCCTGAATAAAAGTTCTTTCTGAAGTAGTGGAGGTCGAAGCTGGAACAACAGGAACAACCGGGGAACTTGGTTGAACTGGAACTTCTGGAACTTGAACTTGAGAATGTGCTAAAGGAAATTGGTGACCAAAATCTTCATTGTCTGATAAATCTCCATAAAGCATGTTGACAACATCATTATCTTTCTCATCAACTTCAACATCAACTTCTGTGTCAGATATAGCTATGATATCATCTAGATCTTCTTCTTTAATCTTCCAAAACTTATCAAATTTCCTTTGAACATCATCATCATAATCAATCTCAACATAGTTGGAGAAGAAATTGCGCATATCATCAAAATCTTCAGACTCATGCACGTTTGAAGTCTCCGGACATCCAGTTGAAACAGGTGCAAAATCTGGATCAACATATACAACTAGTTGGAGATTATTTATGTTCCCGGGCTCAACATAGTTAATATCTGAAGCCATAGCCATCAAATCCACTTCATTTAATAACTCATCAACTAGATTTCCCGAATCAACTTCTTCATCTCTTTCCTCATTCGCCCTTTCCTCATTCACCCTTTCTTCAATAACATTTTCAGTTGTCTCTTCATTCAAACTTTCTTCAACTCTTCGTCTCTTAGAATTCTCCCCCTCATGAGCTTGATTACCCGGATCATCTTGGTCATGTCTACGCTTAAGAGACGATCCAGCAGCAGATTGGCAAGTTTCTTCATGAGAAGCCACTCTTTCAGAAAGCGTAGAAAGGGCATATGTCATCAACTTTAAGCCCTTCTGAATTTCAGTAAAACCATCTTTAACCTAAGTTATGAAAGATTGGAACTCATTCACCAATGTAGATACGCGAGGATCAGAAACTGGTACCGGGGTAGGAGTAAAAGACGGAGGCGGAGTTGGTTGAAAATTGCGAAGCAGAGAAAATAGCATTAGATAATCTCAGATTAAAATAGCATTTGGAGAACTTACCTGAAGAAAATATCAGAAACCCATTACCTGCTCAATCTTTGTACTGACATATACGTACCATTCAGCAGATTGTGCTCCCCCTCAAATAGAGAACCTATGGTGTTTCTTCCCTTCGAAATAATATCTCATGAACTCTCTCCCCCTCAGAATTAGCTTATCTTTTGAAATCACTCCCCCTCAAAATCACACACAGTATAACTCCACACATCACAGTATGAAACATTTCACGTAAAACATCAGTTATGGAAACTGAAATACATTAAAATATATAACATAACTACTAACTATAGAATGTTTGAACACCGAACAAATAAAATTCAACTCAGTGAAAGTAGACATGTTTTCAAACAAATGACATCAAATGCATGCTTTTGGATTCAGAAACAAGTCATGCTTGCATATCAAGTTACAATTTGTTCAATTTCAACCACTTATTAAATCTATTTGGTGTGCTAGCATGTGAAATATAATTAGCAACAATCAAATGTACTTCTGAAACCTATAAGAATACTTTGCTCTTACTCACACTATATGACGAAATCAGAATTTCCACAAATTTATAAGTTTATCGTGACATCGTAATTTCCCCAAGATTTAAGAGACGTGTGCTCATTGGCATCTTTTATTTTGTGCACATTGGCATCTTTTATTTTGTGCACATTGGCATCTTTTTATCAAAAAGTTTATTAAGACTAAGATACACCGTAAATGTAACTTTCTATCTGGTTCTATAGTAGGATTTGGATCAGCCAATCCCATACCAGTTGACCTTAGGGGCTAGGTGTCGAGCACCCCTTGGAACTTACTCTCCCAAACCAGAAAGGCTACATCGATATATCCTAATCCCATCTGTACCAGTAGAATATGGCTTTCTATCTGGTTCTATAGCAGGATTTGGGTAAGCCAATCCTAGACCAGTTGATCTTAGGGGCTAGGTATCGAGTACCTCTTGGGACTTAATCTCCCAAACCAGATAGGCCACAGGCACAAACTTTCAAACCTAATGATTTTTTTTATTGCATCTCAATCACTTGGTTATAAAACTTTGTGCTTCCCTCATATTTTCATTTCCATTCTTTATTCTGACAAATAGGCTTTGTAAGCATCGTATTCTTTATAAGTCTAGATTTACACATTTTTGCGCATATATCAAAAATTTCATTCATGTTTTGCTGACCTTTCGATTTATTTCAGAAGCGAAAGTTGAAGCAAATAAAACTCAGATATCACAAAACTACTTGTAAAATCACCGTTGACACACATTTTATTCATTGAATGAAAATAGAAATATTTTCACTTCATTGAATTAAATTTGTGAAGGTTCAAACTTTCAAGTTCAACATGCCAAGTTTTGTTAAAAGAAAATTAAAGCGCTTTTCATCCAATGATGTTTTCCACAAGTTTTGTGTAGGTACGAAATATAAATCGATTGTACCGTTCTCCACATGATGTTTTATGAAATGATATCGCATGTCGATGTGTTTAGTCTTTGTGTGCTGAATCGGATTGACTGAAATGGCGATTGCTGATTTGCTATCACAATAGATCGGTATGGTCTTGTACAGCAATCCATAATCTTGTAACTGTGTCTTCATCCAAAGAACCTGAGAACAGCAACTGGCGGCGGCCACATATTCAGCTTCAGCCGTTGAAATTGATACACAGTTCTGCTTCTTTGACGCCCAACTAATCAGCCTATCTCCTAGAAATTGTACATGACCCGATGTACTTTTCCAGTCCAGTTGACTTCCACCATAATCTGCATCAGAATAAGTAGTTAGTTTATAATCTGAACTCTTTGGATACCACAAACCTAAATATGGAGTTCCTTTCAGATATCTGAAAATTCGCTTGACTGCCATTCGATGAGATTATTTGGGTTTTGCTTGAAATCTAGCACACAAACATGTAGAGAACATGATGTCTGGCCTACTAGGTGTTAAGTACATTAACGATCCAATCATCCCTCGTTATTCTCGAACATCAACTTCTTTGCCATCTGGATCTAGACCAAGCTTTGCACCATGAGCCATCGGAGTGCGAATTGTAGTGCTCTTATCCATTTTGAATTTCTTCAAAATATCAAAGACATACTTTGACTGGTTGATAAAGATTCCATCAGGTAATTGCTTAACTTGAAGTCCAAGGAAGAAATTAATTTCCCCCATCATGCTCATTTTAAACCTGGAAGTCATGAGATCAGAAAACCATGTACTCAAAGATTTGTTAGTAGCACCAAAAATAATGTCATCTACATAAATTTGTACTAAGCAGATATCATGATTTTCACGATAAATGAATAAAGTTGTGTCAATAGCTCCCTTGATAAATCCAGATTCTAGCAAAAAGGTTGACAATTCGTCGTACCACGTGCGCGGTGCTTGTTTCAGACCATACAAGGCCTTATCAAGACGATACACAAAATCAGGTTTATCTTGATCAATAAACCCCTCTGGTTGAGAAACATAAACTTCTTCTTTAAGTCCCCCGTACAGAAAAGCTGTCTTGACATCCATCTGATATACGGTAAAGTCTCGATAAGCTGCAAAAGCAAGAAACATTCTGATAGCTTCTAATCTTGTTACCGGCGCGTATTTCTCATCATAATCTATACCTTCTTGTTGTCGATAACCCTTCGCTACCAAACGAGCTTTATTTCTCACAACAATACCATCTTTATCCTTTTTGTTCTTGAAAATCCACTTAGTGCCGATAATGCTTTTTCCTTTAGTCCTTGGAACAAGTCTCCACACCTTCAATGCTTCAAACTGATTTAACTCTTCCTGCATGGCAATAATCCAATCCGGATCATTCAATGCTTCAGATACCTTCGATGGTTCAACATTGCTTAAGAAACAAGCGAATAAGCATTCATTTGGAGTCGCAGACTTAGATCTTGTAGAAACACATGAAGATGGATCACCAATGATTTGATGAATTGGATGTGCTTTTGTCCATTTTGCTGTGTGAGGGAGAGGATCAACTGTCTCTTGAACACTTTCCAAAACTTGAGAAGGAGGTTCAGGTATTTCTGCTTCACTTGAAGAAACAGGTATCACTTCTGGAGTAGGAGGAGATAACTCAACGACACTCTCAGATTCAGATTCTGGAACTGATGGTTGATTAACAATCGGATTTTGGTTTACTTCCTCATTAGTTTGAACAACTTCAGTTTCTTCTTGAATCTGAGAAGAATTCATTTCATCGATTGTCACCGGCTCCACAACTTCAGTAACCACAGTTTGATCTTCAGATGCCTCATGTTCAGGAACGACTGGAACTACATCATTGACAGAGTTAGTTGCAGCGGAATTAGAAGTAGATGCATTCACAGTTTCCTGATTTGACACATTAGAAATAACATCAATATTAGTAGAAGGCACATCATTATAAAAATACTAAAATAACAAATCAAGATCAGAAAGTGTATTAGAAATCAAATTCGGATCCTGAGTTGTTGGTTGTGGAATAGGTTCTGAACCGATTTGTCCAGAAGCTAAAATTCCTGTTAAATCGGGTCCTGGTCCTGTTTGGCCGGAAACCATTTCTTCAGATTCATCAAATTTGACATTTACGCTTTCCACCACCTTTCTAGCTGAAGTTAGATACACTATGTATGCGGCTGAAGTAAGAGCATAACCAAGAAAAATTCCTTCATCTGCTTTCGGACTGAACTTGTTCAGATTTTCCCGATCATTCAACACAAAACATTTGCACCCAAAAGCTCGGAAATATTTGACATTTGGTTTGATGCCATTCATAAGCTCATAAGGAGTTTTGTTGAATCGTCGATGAAGGATAGACCTGTTTTGTGTGTGACATGCTGTAGACACTGCCTCAGCCCAATGAGATAAAGGAAGACCGGAATAAGCAAGCATAGTACGAGCAGCTTCAACCAAGGTTCTGTTTCGTCTCTCCACAATACCGTTCTGTTCAGGGGTTCTTGCGGCAGAAAACTGTTGAGTAATACCATTTTCTTCATAGAACGCTTGTAGAACACTGTTATTGAATTCAGTACCATTGTCGGATCTAACGACTTTTACTGCCTTTTGCTTATTATTCTGAATGGTCTTGATGAGATTGATAAGGATTGCTGGAGTTTCATCTTTTGACTTCAGAAACTTCACCCAAGTATATCGTGAGTAATCATCAACCACCACCAATACGTACCTTTTCTTCCCAATACTTTTAGTCTTCATTGGCCCACACAAATCAACATGTAAAATATCAAGAATATCCTTCGTGCAAAAATAAGGTTTCGGCTTGTGAGGAACTTTATTCATTTTTCCCTTTTCACAATCTTGACAGAGGTGATCTTTTTCAAATCTCAGTGATGGAAGACCTCGAACCAATTCACTTTTGGCTAACTTATCCATGTATCGAAAGTTGAGATGAGCCAGTCTTCTATGCCATAGCCAGCTTTGTTGTGATGTTGCTTTTGACAGAAGACATATATCCGAAGGGGTGTTAATAGTTGAGAAATTGATGGTGTATAAATTGGATTTCCTTTTTCCAACTAATAACTCTTTTCCGTTGTTATTCTTCACCGCAACTCTTTTGGACTTAAAGCTGACTTCTAATTCTTTGTCGCAAAACTGTCCAATGCTGAATAAATTGTGGCTTAGACCTTCAACATAGCTCACTCTTTTCACTATGATATTTCCTTGAACGAGATCTCCATATCCAAGAATGGGTGATGTTGCGCAATTACCAAACTTGACACGTCCACATGACTATTCTTTAAAGTTAGATAATAAAGACTTATTGCCAATCATATGTTTGGTGCATCCAGAATCAAGATACCACAAACGACTTGGCTGCAAGTAAGCACATCAAACAGATTTAGGTACCCATATAGATTTGGGTCCTTTCTTGTTAGTCCTTTTCTTTTTAAAATCTTTATTATTATAATATGCATGTGAACTATAAAATGAATCGTGAACAAAATCAGAATCGGAATTATAAAAATTACCACCAGAATTACAACTTGATGAGCAACACAAACCATCTTGCAATTTGAATCATTTGCTTTATTGAATAACGCAAAGAATTATTACAATTCTTATTATTACAAGCAAATGAACTCTTATTACAAACATTGTCATCTATTTCACTCGAATCAGTTGTTGAAAATTCTGGAGGTATACTTTTGATTTTCCAGATTTGCTTTCACCGCTTGTTCACAACCCTATCTGAAAAAGTAGAATAAGAAGAATCAGAGACATTTTGAGAAATAGGGGTTTGATTCTTTGACTTCTTTGACTTTCTTCTTTTATGACAATTTGAATTATAAAAATTTGTATTTATCGTAAAAGTATCATCTATTTTCTCCGATTTAATTACAGATTCAGAAGAGAGAATTTTATTTAAAAAATCAATCTTTGAAACAGTTTCCTTCTCTTTTTCCTCGGAGTTATTTTCTTTCTCATTTTCAGATTTATTGGTCTCAGAATCAGTTTCAATCTTAGAAGAAGAAAAGTTTTGGTTTTGATCAACATCCATTTTATCATCTTTAGAATCTGCTTGTACATTTCTTTTATTTAAAATTTCTAGCTTGGATTCAAGATCAACGATTTTATTTTCAAGGCTAACGATTTTAGCTTCTATTACTAAAGGAGGAATATATCTTTTAGTATCATACAATACTTCGGATTTATTCTCCTTATTAGTATTATTAGCATATATGTCAAAATAATCGTTTGATAAAGAATCTTTGTTAGAATTTTTAGATTTAGAAATGTACTTCGCATTTTCACGAGTATAAACAAATGGAAGTTGCATTTTAGTAGTAAGTTTCCTTTTCTCTTCTTCTATTTTTGAAACTTCCTCATCATTTGCCCAATTAATCTTAAATTGAGGAGCATATCTACCAAGATGTAGCAAATCAAAATCATATAAAGTAGGAACTTTCGTTTTAGCCTCATCTAAAAAATGTGGATTTTCAAATCCGAGTCCCCATTTCTCCTTTATAGACGTATAACTCCTTGGTTTATTTAAATAAACTGTTTGTTCCGATTGACCTCTTACATATAATTTCTCTTCTAATTCTGAAATTTTATCAGAAAAAATATCTTTCATTTCGGCCATAGTCTTCAAAGATTCAATACACGATTTGTTTGTCCCTTCTAATTCTTCTATTTTCTTTTGCATTTTATCTTTTGTGTCAACCAAAATCATCTTTTCATCTTGAAGATTTACATTAAGCTTTTTAATTGATTTTGATTGATCATTATTAATTTCTTTTTCAGAAATAAGTTTTGAACGAAGCGTACGAATAGCATTTACGACCATGTTCATTTGAGATAAAAGAAAGTCATAATCAAACTTAGAAGGTACCTCAGATTCATCGCTTGAGCTCTCTTGATCATCCACCTCATCATCACTTGCATCATCTCCAATGAAGCACAAATCGGCCGTTTCCTCATTCTGGGTTTCATCATCAGAATAATCCAAAAAGTATTCTTCTTCAACAAGCAAGGTTGTTCCATTCTCCTTCTTCTCAGCCAATTCCAACTTCTTCTTGTAATAAGATGAGTCATGAGCCACTTTGATTTTGCATTCTCTAGCCATATGCCCCGTTTTGCCACATTTAAAGCAAGTAACTACCTTTTTCTCATCTTCCTTCCTTTTCTCAGACTGATTGGTAGTTTCAAATTTTGGGACATAAGGTTTTGCACTACCACTCTCTTGATTGAATTTCCTTGAACCCGAAGTATATCTCAGGTTGTTCGATCCCAATCTATTTTGATACTTCTTCTGAAAATGTTGAGTGAGAAGTATCATGGCTTTCTCTAGCTCTTCACCATCATCTTTGACATTCCCATCATATGCACTTTCCATCAAGCTCTTCTCGGCTAACTGACTTGCTAGTAAAGCAATCGGGTCAATCGTCTTTCCTTTGTTTTTCTTATCCATTTTAGCCTTCTTTCCCTTGACCATCTCTTCATCAGTCATCAGAATCTCGTATAACTCTTGAATCTGCATTGTTGAAATCCTCACATCATTTCGAAGCCTATGACAAGATTTGTTCCACTCCGGTTGAAGAGCATTTAAGAACTTTAGGTTCGCCTCTAACTCAGTCTTGGTAACTTTGTTCTTATAAAGATCATTCATTACCGCCCAAAATCTATCAAAGACGCTCTTCAAAGACTTATTCTCTTTGGCTTTAAAACCTTCAAAATTATTCATGAACCGAGTTTGTCTAAGTTGTGTAGCAATCGCGGATCCTAGCATAATCTTCTCAAGTTGAGACCACATCATTGTTATATTAATCTTATAACAATCGATTCTATTGTAGATGTGATTTGGGAGAGCTAGAATGAGAAATGACTTTGCCTCCCTATCTCCTTGAGATCTCAAATTTTCTTCCGGCGTATAATCTTCGGGTTTCTTAAGAGTTCTTGAAGCCGGAGTGGGTGCGGTTGCCGGAACATTCACATATGGTTTGACAAACGGACCTTCCAAAAGAGAACGCATGATGTTTTCTCCATTGTTTTGTGTCTCAACAAAGTTAATGAAACGGTCTTGCCATTGAGAGAATTCGCTTTCGTTAATAAGAACCGGAGGCCTCGTGTTAGACCCCAATAACATCATAATATCGTTCTTATACTGATTTTCTTGAAAAGCCATGGTCAAAACAGATTGTGGAAACTGAAAAATCCCGAAAAAATTCTAAGACAGAAACTCTCCAGAGGCAGTGGCGCAAATCTCAAAATGCGCCAAAGAGGGTGGCGTAAAGTATGAAATGCGCCAAAGAGGGTGGCGCAAAGTTCACTTAGAAAAATTCGAAATTCTGAAACTACCAAATGCGCTATAGGCAGTAGCGCAAAGTGACAAAATTCGCTTCAGTTGGTGGCGCAAAGTGTGGCGAGATTCTCACTTGACAGATTCAAATGAGACTAGTACTGTGGATGGCGCAAATGCTGGCGCAAAGTGATATGAACTGGCGCAATTCTCAGATCTGGCGCAATACTCACTGATTCGATCAAAAACACTCTGAATCTCAAAATTACTGAATCTAACTGATACAAAAGTGTTCGAAAATGAAATCCTAGCACAAGATCTTCAAGAAATTTCGTCTGAAAAACTCTGAAAACACGTCTGAACAGATCGAGCAGAGGAAAATCGCACATAGTCCAGAAAACCACAAAACCTTCAAATTGATGATCCAAAACTCTGAATTAGCTCTTGATTCGTGAATGAAAGATGTTCTCCACACAAAACTGAATCCAAAGAACCAAATCTCGAACAAATTCGATCAAAAATCACCAAAATTTGATAGAAATCTAAGAAAACGAGATTTTCTTGAAAAAATCAAGAAAATCGATCAAATTCTCTTCAGAAATCACCAAATTCGTATGATTGATCAGTAGAAATCCTTCTCTAAATCTTGTTCCTGCTCTGATACCAATTGTTATTCCAAGATCAAACAAGAATAGAGATAGAAATCTAGAGAGAGAAGTACGTCATCTATTACTCTCAAAATGTGAACTGTTAGATACAAAAGCTTAACACAAGGGTTTATATACCCCTTGACTAGACAAAGTCAAACTATACTTATAACAAAAGCATTACATAATAAGGCTTGATTACAACATAAATGTAGCATTAACAAATGTAACAACGAAACGATTAAGCTTTGTATTGAATGATTAAAGAGTGTTACAAGATTGGATTGATGAACGAAACTGTCTCTAAACACAATTAGGCGCACGACTAATCTGATCAATCCTCTTACCTAATTTCACAAAAACAAACTTTAAATACCTAGGCTTGACAGGTCCAAGCCCATTAACCCTAAAGCTCATTAACACAATAAGGCCTTTTACAAATAAGTAACTCTATTCATTTCTTTATATCACTTTCTATTTTATAGGATATTTATGGTCCTAACAATCTCCGCCTAAAGTTATATAAAGAAAAATATGGTCTTGAAATTTTTTAGGTCTTGATCTTCTCTCCCTATTGAATCTATGAAACACTTTAGTGTTGCTTGTCTTCTTGTCTTTCCATGCTCCCCTTGAATTATGCTCTTAGTCTTCAGAGTATCAACTTTACCAGTGAAATTCCACAATGCTACTTCACTTTAAGAATCCGTCTTTGAACTGCGAGTCGAATTGGTTTTGAAGAACTTCATAATTTGTCGAAACAATATGCTCGAAGGAGGAAACAACATGTAGCGAACACTGCTTGGTAAGGGATAGAAGAATCATGCACTTGTAGTCTTTTATGCACAGATCATAAGAGGAAACAGTTACTCCCTTTGTGAGGATATTCGCTCCTCTTTGTTGAGAGAGTGTATCTTGAAGTTATTTCATATATGGTTGGACGCTTGTGGGATGCAGTGAGAATTTGAATGTGTCTTCCGGATTGGTTTACTTTGGACAGGTGGACACTTCAAATGATGGATTGTGGAGGTTTCCTGCTATTAGCTATGTGTAGTGTGGGGTAATAATGTGGTGGGAGCGTATGAATTGGTTAACATTGATGGGTTGTAGTCAATTTGACTTGGGAAAGAAATTACTACCTGTGTAGACGTATGTCGTGTTGGGCGAAGTGATTTTGGAATTACATGTGGTTCGACGAAGAAACTCATAATGACGAGTTTAGTGGGACATTTAAGGTTGACCTTGTGCTTAGTTGGCAAATTGAGTGGTTATAATTTCTGGTAAAGGATCCATGTTGATGTGGCGTGGATTTCAGCAAGGTTCCTTTCTTTAAGGAAGAGAAGTTGTGTGCGAAAACCTTGATTAGACGATGATTTGTGTCTTTGAATCTGTATTAGTTCTCCCCCTCATAATGATTAGAAGCATTATGAGCATCATCTAACTTCAAAGACAACACTGATGAGTAGCAAAACACTAGATAAGACAATACGTAACCAGAATGGGGTAATCAACTAACACAGAAACACAAAAGTAACTGTTATCACAACAATTAAGAAAATTTGTGTGGTCTATGTTCAGAGTTGGCATTGGGGTATCTCTGATAGGACTTCCAGTTATCACTGAAGTAAATTTTCAAAAATTACTTCTCAAACTGTGCCGGCAATATCACAAAGATATGCGAATGGAATCATAAAGACCCGTACATGTGTGAAAGAAATAAAGTATATCTGTTTGGCTCAAATATTGATTTAACGTGGGACGTAAGTTAAAAATCAATAGACATAGTGAGTAAAAAATGAAGTTTGGACACCGGAGTTGATGTCTTCCTTTTTCAATATCTAAGACCTCCGAGTGAGGAATAGATAGATTATGTGCTAAATCTCCGTGAATATATGAAACAAGCATCTTTTGTAAGATACTTGAATGGCTAGGTGGGGTGACACAAGTTATCGACATTGTGTCCATGTTTGTTTCAATATTCATCTCCAAAGAACGAGAATGAATAGATTATGTGGTTACCCGGATAACTGACTCGGGTTGGTAAGGACCAATAATTCTTTAAGTCATGTCACATCCTCACCAAAATTCTTTTCGCTCCAAGCTCATCTATGCATCTAGACCCCTCACTGATATCTATAAAAGGATGTGTTTCATAGGTAGGTCCTTTCGGTTCAAGATAGACCATAGAAACAATATAAGTCCTAACACTCATTTTCATTTGCCAAATTAAAACAGTGAAGTACACAATGAAGTACGAGTCCTGAACTGATTTGTTCAGAAGTCATAAAAAATTAAGTCCGAGTTCTGAATACAAGTAATCAGAAGTCATAAAAATTGAAATAATTGAATTTAGGAAACAATATCAAGCGCAAAACAGAATAACTCGATAAGCACAATATGTTCAAAAAAATCAAACAATGAATAGAAAGTTTAATTGTGAAGAACAAATCACAATTAACATGTCAGAAAAGAGTTGAATCATTAACATGAAATGACGTACTATAGAAACAAAAGTGGAATTCAAGCGAGTGTATTTCCATCAAAAAATCAACCAGATATATGAGACCTGGAAATAACTTAGTCAAGAAAGCATTGGACGTGGCAATCATGGAGGTTAAAATCGGAAAATAACAAACACAAGTAAGTTATTAAGAATGAATCACCACAGTCTTTGAATTCACTTAAAAACTCATGTATGTGTGTCAAATACCTTATACTCCCACTCAAAATTGGCTTAACCTTTTGTTGTTGTCATGTGAAAGAAATATTCTGAATTGTGTTTCACATGACATTCTTACAAAACAGATTAGAAAGATTTTGGTATCCATGCTTTGATGGATCCTTGATGGTTAGATGTCTTATTAGAGTGAGGACTGGGGATACTATAAGAACCATACCAATACTTAGAACGGTTTTTATTTACAAAGTCACTTGTTTCACAGTAAGAACAACACAGAGGGTTTCACAAAGGGTTTAGCATGAAAAGATTTGTTGTTCTTGTCACTCTTAACAGAGACAAATGACTTTGGAGCAGGAGAAGATCCTTTAACTCTCCAGGCCATCTTTACTTTCTTGAAACATTGATTATCTGAATTGTCAAGAATAGGGTCATAAAACAGATTTGAGGTATGGATCTGATCTTTTGAAGAGCTCTTTGATCTGATGCAGGTCTTTGAAGAAACATTTTTGTGGATAGAACTTGGAGCAATCTTAGAAAAGCAAACTGAATTAGCTTAATCATCATAAAGAGACTGATCAATAGTATCTGGACTAGTAAGATTGGGTGATTCAACTTCAGAGATTTTGGCTTCAAGTTCCTTGTTGTTGTTAACCAAAACATTTTTCTTCTCAAACATTAGATCTAGCTTCATTTGGAGATCAGATTTGAGCCTCTTCTCTATCATGATATCAGTTGACAAAACAGATAATTTCTTTGTAAGCTTAGAAATCTCAGCCTGAAAGATCTTTCTTTCGTTTGGAAAATCATTTTTCAAACTTTTTCCTCTAAAACCTTCAACCTTCTTCTTCTCAGACTCTCTGCTTAGTATGTCTAATTCTTTCTCCAAATCAGTTATTTTCAAAGAACGTTCTCCATTCTTTTCAGTTAATGATTTGCGTTCAATTTCAAACTTCTCTTTTTCTAAAATCAAAACTTTCTCAAAGTCAGAGATCTGTTTTGAAAGTTTTAAACATATAAGCTCAAGACACTTCTTCTCTTCAAGAGATTTCTTTGAAAAAGCAGATAGTTTATTTTTAAGTTCAAGGTTTTCACAGTTCAAGAGTTTACCTTTTTCTTCAAGAGCCACATGCTTATCTTCTATGGCTTCAAACTCTGCAACTTTTCGTTTAACTAAATCTATGTCGGCTTGATGCAGATAATAATATCTATCATTAATGGCTGTCTGTTCGAGGTCATAATTCCTGCTCGTGAGCCACTCATTCTTGCTCTTTAAGGAACACATTTCTTTATGCATATGGCTTTCCGATCGCATATTGTCAAATTCTAACTGAAGACATGCTTTCTCATAACTTAGTTTGCCAATGGTGTTTGTCTTGGTCTCCAATTTCGCTTCGAGAGTTGTGATCGTTGCTTTAAGGTCAACCATGGTTGGATAGGACATTCTTACTTGAAAGAATATGATCGTGAGACAATTCAAGATATCGATCTAAAAGAAATCAAACCATGTATCACGGAATACACAACTGTCCCCCTTCGGCGACTTACACGGATGTGGTTTCCCGGATAGACAATCCGGGACTGGAACTGGAGAATCGGGGCTGGAAATCCGGGACTGATTCCGGGAAAGGAAGAACCGAACTTGAAAATCGGGAGTTGGTGACAATCGGGATCCAGAATCCGGTGTAGGAATCCGGGAGAATCAGGAACCGGGTATAGGACCCAAGAGAGATCGAACCTGGAAAGGAAACCGGAAGGAGTTAACCCGAAACCGGAAGTCGTCCGGGAACCGATCCGATACGGGAGTGGCTACGGGACCCGGTAGAGGACCGAGTAGCACCCCGGTAATATTACCGGGAAACTCAAGGATCCGGTATCGACCAGAACCGGGAAACTTTAGTTCCCGGATTCAAGCAAGTCGGGAAAAAAATTAAATCGGGAAAAGTACATGGGTGTCGATAAGCGATGAACACGGATCTGGAGAAAAGAATATTTTGCTGCTTTTCATTCCTGAACGATTTTAGCACAAACAAAGCTTAGAAAAACACAAAACTTGATAGATTTTGCTCGCAAACACTTCATATTGCTTGAAAAACTTGAAAATTTGAAGAACAGTGACTCAAAACCAAAGAGTCGATTTTAAGCAATTGGTGGTCAAAAACTTCAAAATCGGTTGTGAAAAAGTGCAGAAATCAGTTTAAGAATGTCATGAATGGATTGGTAAACAACGATTTCACTTTCAACGATAAAATCAACATACCCAAAAATCAATATGAACACAACGCCGTTTTTCCAGATTTGAAGAACACATATTTAAAATTGATACCTTTTAGATCGATAGCTTTGTCTCTCTGCTCTGATACCACTTGTAGATCCAAGTTTGATCAAGTAACAATGTAACAACTAAACAATTAAGCTTTGTATTGAATGATTAGAGAGTGTTACAAGATTGGATTGATGAACAGAACTCTCTCTGATAAATCCAGATTCGTGCAACAATACAGAAATCGAAATAATAAATCAATAAGAACTATGATTTCCAACTGACATCCCTTTCATTAACTTTCAGAGAGAATTTTACAATAAGAGTAGAAAGCTAAAGAGATGATTAGCTTGTTTTTCCAAGCTAATCTCGCATTAAATACTATGGGTCTGTGGTTAACAAGCCCACGACCCGTTCACTAATAAGCTCTAATTTAAACAAATACAATTCAACCCTTGAACTTTAAATCAACATTAAAACCTGCCCTAACAATCTCCCCCTTTGATTTGAAGTTCGAGTTCCCGCTCTAGCTCTCGCCAGTTGAACACGTATCGTTTGCGCAATGCGAAGTGAACCTCAAATAACCTGATGGCGCGGCGATAGTCGATGCGATCTTCAATCATTTCCAAGGCATTCCGAGCAATAGTTTCATTCTGATTCGGAACATAAGAATACCTTGGATTCTCAGACTCGTGCTGAATAATCTTTCGAAGAGCATCTCTGACCTTTAGAAGTGTGCCGTCGCAGAATCTTGCCACCTGACTGAAGCGCATGAATTTCTTCTCCTTTTGTTCATTGAGGTAAACAATCCCGAATTCTGGTTCCAGAAGCATAGCGTTCTCGGGATACATGTTTAACTCAGGCACTTTTAGATTAGGCTTGATCAGATTTACCTTTTTCGCCTTGTTCTCGATAGCCATTTGGAAGTCCGTTAGATAAGACATCATGATGGTGCGGACCAGGTATCGACGAACATCTTCGAGCGCCTTTGTAATCTCTAGCGGTCGGATGGTTCTTGTACGTAAGTCTTTTAGAATAACCAGAAAGTCGAGTGGTCGGAGGTTCTTGAAGTCAGCTTCTGAAAATTTCCATTCGTTCCCATCTTCACGTCGAACAATGAAGACTGGGTAGACGATCCTCATAATACATCTTGAATAGATACTGATTACCTCTGTGATTCGAAGTTTGGTTCTGACCTGGTTGACTAGAAGACACCGCTGCATTGTGCTGATATATCGGCGTTGAAATTCTGGGTCAAGGTTGTAAATACCCAGACAGAAGGTTGGCTCGATCGGGCGAAGCTTGTGGACGAACAGCTTCTTCAAAGATTCCTCCAAGTGAGGGATAAGTACCATGATCTTCTCCCAACGGATTTGTTGCTGTTGAGGAGGGGGAGGAAGATCAGAAGCTGTCGTGGGAGGAGCAGTTGTCGGAAGATCGGAAGTAGTAGACTCGGGTCTTGTTGATGATGTTCCGACGGGTTGAGCATAGTGAACGGGGGATGTTCCATACAAAATTTGGAGCAGGAACTGATCATAATCAATGTTGTCGTCCTCATCAGTGGGGAAGACAAAATTTACCTGGAGATTTATGGCACTTGCGGCTTTTTCGTACCATGCATCTTCGGTCTCCAGGTTGGCTTCACAATCTGGATCTATCATGTCTAGAATCGGTCTGTCTGATGACTCAAAATCAACCAGTTCCTGTGTTGAACCCTCGGGCTTTTCAACTGTCGGGTCTACTTCATCTGATATCTCCATGTCTATAACCATATCTGCTAATGGCAACTCGGCTTCAGGTGCTTCTGTTGTAGCTGCCGTAGTTGGGGGTTCCTGATGAACCACAGTTGTAGCTTCAGTCTGGATCAGGGAGGCGGTCTCGGTCAGACGTTGTCTTTTCTCCCCCTCACGGTGATCAGGATCGTCCTGGTCATCGTGCTTCCGCTTCAGACCGCCTGCTTGACTCTTGCAGGTATCTTCGAGTGAGCGGACTCTCTCGAACAGTGTTGTGAGCGCTAGGTTGTAGTCCTTGAGAGTCGAGTCAATGGCGTCTAAGCGAGTGGTTATAGAAGAAGATGGAGCAGTGACCTGTGATCAGAGAACTGAGATCAGGTATGCTTCAGTAGAGGCGGTTGTGGCTGATTCCTGGAGCAGTTGGGCCAATAGCATCGTCTTAAGGGTGTCCACCGATTAGATAGGTTGTGGTTGAATCGGTGGAGGTACAGGGGCGGTTTCAGTTTCGACGAGGTGGCCTTTACCTTTGATAGCGTGCATAGCTTTGGCAAGTTCAGCGGCTACACATTGCTGCATTTGTTGCTCCATATCCTGGCGGATAGCCTTAAGGGTACTGTCCAGGGACCCTTGTGACACAAAGTCTGGGTTACTAACACCGGGACCACTTAGGTTACCCATTGAGGCATCTACCGCGGGGGTAGAGCCACCTACGTTCATAGTTGGCGTGATAATAGCTGTGGTAGGATTTCCGTCCGATCCTCGTGTTCCGGCAGACGGAGACACTACAGACGTTCCGGTCGGGTCACTAAGAGCCGCGACTTGGTGTTGTTCCGCATCAAGTGTCCTAGTAAAAAAATATTCAATAACAAGTGGATCTAGACTCGATGGTGCACTGAAAGAAGTCGAGACCGGGGGTTGTTGGTCTCTTGTTTCAACACCGGTACTCTCTGAGTGAGAAACCGGTGGAAGTTGTGTTATTTCCCCGTGTGAGACTGAAACATCCGTCTTTGAGAGACGGATGAGTGGCTGAGTGGGTCGTGCATTTGCTCCGCTGGGTCCACGGAGGCTTCTTCAATACCCCGTCCCAACAAATGAGACGGGATAGCAGATGTGGCTACCCGGATATCGCTCGGTTCTGTTCGCTCATGAGCCTCTTGTTCTTTACGGCTCGTTCTTTCCTGGTTCAACTTTGAACGCAGTTCTCTCCGCCTCGCTTGATCTAACTCCTCTACTTGTTCTCCCTCAGATGCCCTAATAATACGTCCGATTCCAGTATGAGGAGGTGAGTCAAGAGGGATTCCAACAGGGAAATCTGGGTTGGGTCCGATACCGTGAGGTATGTGTTTCAGGCGAACGGTATGGTCGGTAACGGAGTCCGTGGAGTCAGATTCCACGTCTTCAACATGGTGAGGTGGGGAAGGGGGTTCAGTAACATATGGTTCGGTCGAACGATGAAGGGCGAGTTTAGATTGGGGTTGGCTGGAACCGGGTCGCAATCCCACTGCACCGCCTACACTCGCTCCCCTTCCTCTCACAACTAACACACCCTGCCCGACATCACCTGCTTGTCGGGCCCTTCCACCTCTCATCCTCGGACCCTCACGTCCCTCGGGTCTATCTCCCTGGGCAGGTCCCACCGGCTCTGGCGGGACCATGGGATTACCTAACTCTCCCCTATAAGCAACTACCCCTGGTGCATTGGGATTAGCGACGGCTAATAGA
Organism: Saussurea involucrata; assembly: GCA_033807775.1. Classification (NCBI taxonomy): domain Eukaryota; kingdom Viridiplantae; phylum Streptophyta; class Magnoliopsida; order Asterales; family Asteraceae; genus Saussurea; species Saussurea involucrata. The sequence continues at coordinate 78,638,891 of CM066320.1, read as the reverse complement.
GCTGCAAGGATGGGCATGGCTACCGCATTGGATGGGTTGCGGATAACCATGAACTGAAGATGGCGGATAGGGCATATCGGATGTGCAACACGTCTGGGTATTGCTGGATTAGCGTCGATGTGTTGACGCACTGCTAACGATAGGAAACGCGGGTACGAGAGGAACTTCTTCTGTTTCGTTCCTCCGATGTGTCGGATGGTGGTAACAAGTTCACGCCAGATGATCATGGCGAAGTCGACATGGCGGTTGTAGCAGACGGCGTGAACTAGGCGTAGAAAGTCACCGGTGCACTGATCTATACCTTTCCATCTAGAGGATAGACACCTGTTCAGAATCGTAAACAAGGTGTACCAGATGGGGGCTAGGTATTTCCAGTTGAACGCTGAAGGTCTGGGAAGATCATGGTTGTAGTCGAGCGCGCGAATTTGTGCGCATAGCATGTCGTCGTTTACGGTAGGATCATACCGTTCATGTCCAGCGGCGTCGGCACCCGGAAGAGAAAGGAGTCGGCGAAAGGAGTAAGGCGTCAGGGTGAACGGTTGGTTGTCTATCATTGCCGTTATCGTCTGTGAAGTACCGGCCGTGCGGACCTGTGCCGTGAACCATACTTGAAGAACGTAGATCAACGGGACGTCGGTAGTGCGGTTGAGGGCCTCACGAATAGGATGGCCCATGAGGATATCCAGTATAACCTGGTGGTTAGGGTTGGGTCGGAAGAGCGCCGGGTCCAGGTAGTGATTGTTGGCCTCCATCTCGGTGCCATGGTCAGGGTCAACCAAGGCAGCATCTGCTTCGTCGTTTATGATTTCCTCTTCTTGAGGTATCTGCTCTTCCGGAGGTTGTTGTGGATTTTGTTGATCCGCCATTGTGATATCTGTAAAAGAACAGCACCGTTAGTTATTGAGACGGATGAACAAGTGTCGGCGCGTACCTTTGTTTTGATTGGCTCAATCTGAGACAGATCGAGGAATGGCAGTGACAAACCAGGTACTGAAATGACCACGACAGGGGTATCCGGATGATAATGGGGGTTCCCGGATAAATTTGGGACTCCGGACAAGGGAGTCCGGGTGTCATAGGTTTCCGGGTAAGAAAAGAGTCCGGATAAACGTGATTAATCCGGACAGATGTTCCCGGATACACCATTTTTTCCGGATAATATTAGAGTCCGGACACCAAACTACCCGGTAGTTGAACTTACCGAAAACCCGAAGGTTTCCGGACAACTAGGTATCCGGGTGATGGTAGAGTCCGGATGGATCATCATGTTGTTGAACGTGTCCGGACCCGATGAATGTGTCCGGACGAATACTCAATCGTGCACAGTGGCAAACAGGGGATCCCAATCACGTTTTAGGGTGCGTAAGGGTTGTCCAGAAGCGAATCTCAGCTTATTGGAGTATTGACAACCCTTGAATCGCATCCAGTGGAGCTAGACTGACGAAAAACCCTTAAGGGTTTCGGTCACTGTTGGATCGGCCAAGTCAGGGGTCGGTTTGCGGTGTGATGTGTGCAAAATTAGTCGAAATGTGATCGAGAGGGAGAAACGAGTAACATACCTGAAGATTGAGGCGAAAAGCACGGGTGAATCGAGAAAGAGGTGAGAGTCCGAGCGAGAGAGAGAAGGTGCGAAGGGTTTAGGGTTTTCGACGTTTTCCGGATAAGGAAAAACGGAAGAAGTCCGGGTGGCTTATATAACCGGGTGGTGTCCGGGTTCTTAGCCGACCTGGATTCATACCCGGTCCGGAAACCATGGGGTTTCCGGATGATGTCCGGATAACCTCAAACGGTCCTTTTCCTTGGAATTTTGCAGGAGTCTGAACTGGAAGAAGACTTTCTCTCGCTCCCCCTCAAACTGAGCATGGGGATTTATCGCTCCCCCTCGGATATTGCAGTGGAGGGGTCCGGCACAAAAAAAAATTGTGAAGTCTTTTGTAAAGAAACCTGTGCCGCTCCCCCTCAGATGATGACTATAACACACACGCATGAGTGCCCACACACACAAAAACTTTTGACATTTAAGAAAAAACTGTGTGTGACGCTCCCCCTCAAGGTATGAGGCATCTTACCAGATTCCGCAATGTGCTCCCCCTGAACACAAGAACATATGGTGAAAGCACAGAGATAGTGAACGAAAAAACAGACGACAGTATGAAATAAGAGAAACACACGAAGAAAGAGAGAAAACAAACAGGATCTACCTAATAAATACAGAGACTAAAATCTAACTGTGTAACCGAGACAAGTAGAATACAGGTGCGAGGAAGTGTATACTCAAGAGGAGTAGACAGTTACGCGTAGATGGTTGGAACTTGTAACGGGCACACATTCAGATTAAGTCTTCAGATTTAGCATACCTAGCTTGAACACAAGAAATTTGAAACGTTTTTCGTCCAAGGCTTTGGTAAACAGGTCTGCTAACTGATGCTCAGTATTTACGAAGTAGAGTTCGACTGTACCTCTTTCGACCTAATCCTTAATAAAATGATACCGAACGTCGATGTGCTTCGTCTTGGTGTGTTGGACCGGGTTGCTTGATATGGCAATTGCGCTATTCGAGTCACAGTAGATCTGGACTTTGACATACGTAAAGCCGTAGTATTTGAGTTGCGTCCTCATCCAAATTACTTGGGAACAGCAGCTTGCGGCGGCTACATACTCTGCCTCGGCAGTTGACGTGGAAACGCATTGTTGTTTCTTCGATGCCCAACTCACTAGGCAATCTCCCAAGAATTGAATGTTCCCCGAGGTGCTCTTGCGGTCCAACATGCATCCCGCGTGATCCGCGTCAGAGTAAGCGGATAGGCCAAAACCTGTCTCTTTCGGGTACCAAAGGCCAAGATCAGCAGTACCACGTAAATAACGAAAAATTCGTTTAACGGCATTGTAATGAGACTCTTTAGGGTTTGACTGATAACGGGCGCAAAAAAATGTTGAAAACATGATGTCCGGTCTACTGGCAGTTGGGCACATTAAAGAACCGATCATTCCCCTATACAATTTGGCATTGACAGCCTTTTCGTTAGGATCGGCGTCAAGCTTTGTATTGGTTGCCATGAGAGTTTTCATTGGTGAGGACTGGTCCAATTGGAATTTCCGAAGAATACCCCGAATGTATTTGGACTGGTTTATGAAAATTCCTGTCGACAGTTGTTTAACTTGAAGACCAATGTAAGGACCCGGTTTCCCAAAACATGCTTCAAATAACATATATTGCATAACATCGTTACATTCAAAATAAAAATACATAATAAGTCATGTACGGTCCCATAGTCTCAAAACTATACAATACAAAACATAAACATTTCCTAATCTTCTTCGTCAGCTATCAACCGCGTCCTACACTTTATTCTTCCCTTTGCTATTAAAAGTTCCACGACCTGGAATACAAAGTTTTGAAAACAAAATGAGGGTTAGACCAAACGGTCTAGTGAGATAATCCTTGTCATTTCAAAATCGTTATAAAACCAATTTATATAAAATCCTTTATATAATACACACATAATCAAATACCAAACAAGACTCGTGCATTGTGTACCACTCATCCTTCACATCCTTCCCATGGCCAAATTAGTTGGTAGCAAGCCAACTAATCAATCAACAACGATGTACGACAAATTACAGCCAACAACGTTGTACGAATACTATAGCCAACACACCGGTCCTAAGCCCGGCCAACGTATTATCGTATAGTATAATACTCATGTAAATACAATATCTTAATATATTATATTTTTATTTATAAAACGTCATCACTCTTCAACCACACATCCACATTAATATAAACACATAATCACACCATCTATCACAGGTCCATCTCATATATATATTTATATATATGTATTCCAGTTTAAAAACGTTTTAAAGTAAAACTCACCTTGATCGTTTATCAAAACTCCTTCCAAGCTTTTCTCGAGAATTCCAATCCTTCACCCATTATTTATAAAATCTGGAACAATTAAAATACAAATATCCCTTAAAGACTAAGAATCTTAAATAATACAGAATCCTCAACTACTATCGCAACCAACTAAAATGATAACCCTTATCGCAACCAATTACTGCGACACAGCAACATATCGCAATGCACAGTAATTATCGCAACCCACTATTGCGACTTTGTCTTCCTATCGCAATCAACTACTGCGACAATTGCCTCATCGCAACCAACTGTTGCGATGTATACCTTTATCGCAACTACCTATTGTGACTTCAATGAGTTTATCGCAACCCATGGTTGCGATACTTATGATGTTCATAAATATCTCAGTTAACTAAAATTCATCTTTTGCCCATAAATTACAGATTTCGACCATGAATGTTTCTGATACCTTGCAGATATGTTTAAGACCATAAATAACAACTACCCATAAACTTAATTTTCCAAAAACATCCATATTTCAACAAAACCCATTTCTAAACTTATATAAAGCTTATGAACATAAGGAGAGTAATTTATGTAAGATTGTTACCTCTTTGTTTCTTCATTTGTATCAAAAACCCAGCTGCAAATAATCAACTTTCTTCTTCTTCCTTAGAATTGCTCTTGTTAACCTCTCTCTCTCTCTCTCTTTGCCGTATAATTCTATCTAGCTCTTATCCTCAAATGTTTCCTTCAAACCCGAACTTAAATTGAATCCACAGTATTTCCAGTCCGCATTCATACTCTATCCAAGAGTCAACAAAACACAAAGTTAAAAGTTAACATTAAAGTTAAATAAACAAAACCACCAAAACTGGGCTGCACAGGACATCACAGTTACACCTCTGTTTTTGGCTTAATTACAATACTTAGGAGCCAAACTAGTTGATCATGTCCATAACAAAAACGTACTTACATCTCTTAAGCTTCATATCGTTTTGGATTTACCTCGATTGGAGCAACGACCAATTATATATGAATTTTATACAAACAGTGTGCAGATCCCGTTTTTCACAGGACCAGCTTCCGTAATTCACTATTTGGAGCTGCTTAACGTCATAATTTGATCTCGGTGAAAACTAAAAAATTGCACAGGACTGAAAGATCTTTCTAACTGCAAAATTTGAGCTTATTTAGACTTACGGTTGATTTTATACGAATTTTCCAATATCCGAACAGAAAACTAAAAACTCAACAGAGTTGAAATCTCTTGGCATTTCAACAAATACCTTGTGGGCATTACTTCATGGAGCACAAACCCATCTCAATGGTTTCGTTCCTTTTTTCCATTTTTGATACCAAACTTCTAGATTATGAATTCTAATACAAGAACATAATTAATAAATGATTTCAAGATGAAATACTTCAAGACTTTATCTAATCATAATCAACCAACTAAAACTCATATATCTATAACACAACTATCAAATACTTTTCTAATGCATAATAAACGGCAATTAAAGAGTCGCACTTAATCAATTGCATCGGAGTCAATTAGCACTTTAGCACGTATAGAGTTTATAGGAATATATCTGTCTTCGTCTCTATCCATACGTCACGACCGACTTGCCATTCTATTGATTTTCACAGGGTTAATATACACATAAGCACATTCCCCATATAATAAGGTATTCCAGTTCAAACATGTACTTGTAAGTTCACAATTACACTGGCCAGGTGTAATTCGAAATTACCTTACATGATGTTCCTTCTACCTTTTTATACTTAACATCCCAAGGTTCTAAAATTATAGGGACATCCTACTTTACATGCAGTTAAAGTCTAGGTATAAATCCAAATACCTAAATCCCTTAAACTAGGGCTCTGATACCATCTGTACGGACCCAGTTTCCCAAAACATGCTTCAAATAACATATATTGCATAACATCGTTACATTCAAAATAAAAATACATAATAAGTCACGTACGGTCCCATAGTCTCAAAACTATACAATACAAAACATAAACATTTCCTAATCTTCATCAGCTATCAACCGCGTCCTACACTTTATTCTTCCCTTTGCTATTAAAAGTTCCACGACCTAGAATACATATTTTTGAAAACAAAATGAGGGTTAGACCAAACGGTCTAGTGAGATAATCCCTGTCATTTCAAAATCGTTATAAAACCAATTTATATAAAATCCTTTATATAATACACACATATATCACACATAATCAAATACCAAACAAGACTCGTGCATTGTGTACCACTCATCCTTCACATCCTTCCCATGGCCAAATTAGTTGGTAGCAAGCCAACTAATCAATCAACAACGGTGTACGACAATTACAGCCAACAACGCTGTACGAATACTACAGCCAACACACCGGTCCTAAGCACGGCCAACGTATTATCGTATAGTATAATACTCATGTAAGTACAATATCTTAATATATTATATTTTTATTTATAAAACGTCATCACTCTTCAACCACACATCCACATTAATATAAACACATAATCACACCATCTATCACACGTCCATCTCATATATATATATTTATATATATGTTTTCCAGTTTAAAAACGTTTTAAAGTAAAACTCACCTTGATCGTTTATCAAAACTCCTTCCAAGCTTTTCTCGAGAATTCCAATCCTTCACCCATTATTTATAAAATTTGGAACAATTAAAATACAAATATCCCTTAAAGACTAAGAATCTTAAATAATACAGAATCCTCAACTACTATCGCAACCAACTAAAATGATAACCCTTATCGCAACCAATTACTGCGACACAGCAACATATCGCAATGCACAGTAATTATCGCAACCCACTATTGCGACTTTGTCTTCCTATCGCAATCAACTACTGCGACAATTGCCTCATCGCAACCAACTGTTGCGATGTATACCTTTATCGCAACTAACTATTGTCACTTCAATGAGTTTATCGCAACCCATGGTTGCGATACTTATGATGTTCATAAATATCTCAGTTAACTAAAATTCATCTTTTGCCCATAAATTACTGATTTCGACCATGAATGTTTCTGATACTTTGCAGATATGTTTAAGACCATAAATAACAACTACCCATAAACTTAGTTTTCCAAAAACATCCATATTTCAACAAAACCCATTTCTAAACTTATATAAAGCTTATGAACATAAGGAGAGTAATTTATGTAAGATTGTTACCTCTTTGTTTCTTCATTTGTATCAAAAACCCGGCTGCAAATAATCAACTTCCTTCTTCTTCCTTAGAATTGCTCTCGTTAACCTCTCTCTCTCTTTGCCCTATACAAAAACCCACACACATAAACATAAGATATCTCAAATACTTTAAGGAGTGACACCTCACTCTCTCCTTTTCTTTTTGACCGAAAGTAAACACATACACACACTTTATCTAAACAAAAATCTTAATATGAAGACTCCTCATTTCTAAAGTGAAGTGTTGGCGGTTTGTGGTGATTGGTTCCACCAAACATACCAAACAAACCCTATACATCTAAGTACTGGCAAAAATTACCCTTTTACTTATTAATAAGAATAAAACTTACCCCTTCACTTCTAACTCCATAAAAATAATCCCAAACTTATTTTAAAACTAAAATAATAAAAATTAAATAAACCCACACTATACCTGGTTATTACAACCAAGGAAAAAGTTCATCTCACAAAGCATACTCATTTTAAAAAAAGTTCCCATGAGAGTGGCAAAGTTCTTTGCATATAAAGGACTAGTAGAACCGAAAATGATGTCATCGACATATACCTGGACTAGGATGATGTGACCCTTTTCGTTCTTGATAAACAGAGTATAATCAATGGTACCTCGAGTGAACTCGGCTTCTAACAAGAACTTTGACAGTGTGTTGTACCATGCTCGCAGAGCTTGCTTTAAGCCGTATAGTGCCTTGTCTAAGATGTAGACATGATCAGGCTTTGAGTCATCCACAAATCCGTCGAGTTGCGACACGTAAACTTCCTCTTGGAGGTCGCCATAGAGAAAGGCTGTATTCACATCCATTTGGAAGACTGTGAAGTTCTTGTGCGCTGCATAAGAGAGAAACATACGGATTGCCTCAATGCGTGCTACCGGAGCGTAGGTCTCCTCGTAGTCGATCCCCTCTTATTGTCGGTACCCTTTAGCCACAAGACGCGCCTTATTGCGAACAACGATGCCGTCTTCGTCCTTTTTATTTTTGAAGATCCATTTGGTGTCGATCACCGTCTTGTGCTGTGGACGTGGAACTAGTCGCCATACCTTTAGAGCTTCGAATTGATTTAGCTATTCTTGTATGGCTATGATCCAGTTTGGATCTTTGAGCGCTTCGCGTACGTTCGCCGACTCAATCCTGCTTAAGAAGCCGGAAAATAGACAGAAGTTGGCAGAAGCGCCTCGTGTTCGAACAGGAGTTGAGGGATCACCGATGATCTGATGTAGGAGATGGGCCTTCGCCCATTTGGTGGAGTGCGGAAGCGGCTGCTGGGTAGAGTGAGATGCGTCCGGATCCACATACGAACCAGATGGAAGGTCTTGAACCGCTTCAAGAGTAGTAGTCTTGTTTCTTGGAGGAAGTGGGGGAGGATTCGTCGATGGTTGAACAACTTATGGTTCCAAGGAGTTCAGAGGTTGAGCATCGTTTGTAGCTGATGACGAATCAGTAGGAGCTATCTCTGAGATTATAGGTTCCTCCGAGGGGTTACAGTACCAGTTGCATGCGTATCGGAAGATGACGGTTGAGTTGTCTCTATTGTTGTTGATGGCGTGCTCGTAGAAGGAGGCGGACTAGATAAAGTGGCCGAATCCTCGTTGCGAGCAGCGTCAAGTCGCGGTTGCGTTGAGACAGGAGCAGAAGAGTTAAGTATGTCATTGTAATATGAGATTTGTATTATGGAGCAGAAGATAAATATGAGATTTGTATTATGGAGTTATAAGTTTAAGGGTAGACTTTAAATTTTAATTTGGAAGTTCAAGGGGGTGTTTTGCCATTTAGTAGAAGTTTGGGGTTTGTTTGGTAATTGTGTTTAATATCTAGATATTTTAGATATATATGTATTATGTGTGTGTTTGTGGGTGAATTAGAGAGAGAGAGGGAGAGAAATACGTATGGAAGAGAAAGAAGAGAGGAAGAAGAAGAGAGGAAGAAGAAGAAAGGAAGATGTACTTGAAGGTTTATCTTATAGGTATGAATTCTACTCCATTTTCATATCATCTTGTTGGTTTTTGGGGAGAGTTGGGTTTGGTGCCATTGAGAAATCTAAGATAGTTTTAATGTTGATTAATGAGTTTATTATTGGTTTACAAACTATTCTGTGTGATTCATCCATCAATTCATGGTGGAAGTTGATGTTAGTAAGGTTTTGGGTGTTAATGGAGTTTTGGGTTTTTGGGTTTAAAATTGGGTTGAGTGCAAATGGGTTTAGAGTTGTTACATGGATTTCTCCATGTTATTTGATGTTAAAACCTCAATTTATGATGCTAAAAATCCATAGAAAGGAGCCAAAACGACTTGGAATTGATTTGGGTTCGAGTTGGGGTGTTAAGAGCTGAAAAAGGGGTTGTTTGCTGTCAAACAGAGGTCCGCGCCGATCTCGGCGCCTATGGGTTAGCGCCACAATCGGCGCCAAGCACTGTTTCAGCATTTTTCCGATTTTGTTTCTCGCGTACCGGAGTCGTTTTAAGGCGTAATATAGGGGTATGGGTACTCTTTTTGAGTGTAAGATAGCATTTGAACACATTGAACATATTTTTAAGTGCCAATTACAAAACCAAAGTCTTTTGATTGATGTCGGTTGTTCGGTTTCTAGCTCGGTTGTGTTTCGGGAGTGTCCGGTGAGTTGTTAAGGTTGTCAATTGTCATAGTGAGTCTTGTATACATATAAGTATGTGGATTTCATCAATGTGTATATATTACAGGCTCGGTTGCCCCTCGTTAATGTGGCTTGGGTGGCGTTCGGTTGTGGCATTATTTGCCGGTTTTGCTCAATTGTATCGTTTGCGCGTGTGTGGCTTCAAACTATCATCAAGGTGAGTTTTACTTTAAAAATGCTTTCAAACTGGGATACATATATATATGTTTATATATATATGAGATGGATATATGTGGATTGAAAGGATGACATATGGTTTGATTATGTGTTTATAAATGACAATATGATATATTGAGATATATATTGTATTTATAATGTGATGACGTGTTTATAAATGAAACATATCATATAGTGAGATATGATTGGAATGTGACAGATAAGGTGAATATGTGTTTATATTGAAATAGAATATATTGAGATGTATATTTTATTTATATAAGCTTTGCACTTCACGAGTGCACTTTTAGTCGGGTTCCGGTGTGCGGACCGGTGTGTTGCCGGGTTCCGGTGTGCGGACCGGTGGTGTTGTTGGTCGTAAATTCAGTACGGCGTTGTTGGTCGTAATTTCAGTACGGCGTTGATAATTTATTAGTTGGCTTGCAACCAACTAATATGGCCATTTGTGGAGGAATAAGTTGGAAGGGATGTACACGATGCACGAGTCTTGATTGGTATTTATATACGTGTGGTATATGTGTGTTATACAAAGGTTTTATATAAACTATTTGGATATATGGTTTTATATAAATTGGTTTTATAACGGTTTTTGAAATGACAGGGATTATCTCACTAGACCGTTGGTCTAACCCTCATTTTGCTTTCAAAAATATGTATTCCAGGTTGAGGATCTTTTAGCGACAAGGGAAAGGATAAGGAGTAGATTGCTTTTAATGACGGACTTTGATTAGGAAGCTTTTATGTATTCTGTGGTTTCGACACTTTTGGGACCGTACGTGATTTATTAAGTATTTTGTTATGAATGTAACGACGTTATGTATAGTATGTTATTTGAAGTATGTTTGGGAAAACCGGGATGTTACATATGGTATCAGAGCCTTAGTTTAAGGGATTTAGGTATTTGGATTTATACCTAGACTTAAACTGCATGTGAAGTAGGATGTCCCTATTATTTTAGAACCTTGGGATGTTAAGTATAAATAGGTAGAAGGAACATCATGTAAGGTAATTTCAAATTACATTTGGCTAGTGTAATTGTGAACTTACAAGTACATGTTTGAACTGGAATACCTTATTATATGGGGAATGTGCTATGTGTATATTAACCTTGTTAAATCAATAGAGTGGCAAGTCGGACTCGACGTATGGATATAGACGAAGACAGGTATATTTCTACAAACTTTACACGTGCTAAAGTGCTATTTGACTTCGGTGCAAACCGATCAATTGTGTTTCCATTCTTTTGTTGCTTAATTGCATTTGAAAAGAACTTGATAATTGTATTGGCGATATAGATGGGTGTGGGGTATCTATTAAGTTATTTTCGACAATCTTGTTGGAATTTGAGGTAGTAGTATGTATAGGATGGTGTTGGAACTTGATCTTGTTAAAACTTTCGATTAGGTAATGATAAGTGATCCTCGGTAATTCGGTATGAATTTTTTTTGATATATTGGAGTAAGTAGTTATGATGAAAGAAGAGATTGTCGGGTGATTGATTTAAAGTTTTCGTTTGTTAACAAATTTTATATTGGGAATGTATGATTTATTTTTGAGAAGGGTTAGTAAGAATGTAAGTTTGAAAGTAATTGGTGTGAAAAGAGGTTGGTACTAATTTAGCATTAGTATAACAATATTTTGGATGATCGAAACTAGAAAGCGAAGAGTGTTATTGGGAATAAATAGTAAGGAAAAGCTATTAGTGATCAAAAGTGATAACCCGTTGTCATATGTGTTTAGATTTGAAAGAATGTTCAAAGTGGTAATAAAATTTATTTTATGAAAACGAAAGTGGTTGGTAGTTTAATTTGGAATGAATCATCTAACCCTTGCAATTTTTTAGCAATTTTCAAATTAGAGGTGCATGTTAAAAAAAAATTGGAAGGATATTGCGAAAGTGTAGAATGGGGCGTTGTGTATAATTTTGTATTTCAAACGTTAGGTTATGCCTTCAAATGTTAAAGTTTATGTTATGGATGAATTTTCAAATATGTTAAATGCTTTGTGATATATATGAATATATATATATATATATATATATATATATATATATATTGTGTGTTGAAAGAAGCATGATGAGATATTTTGTGCTGAAAAAGGCACGAGAGGAAATAAAGATGTACTGAGTTTGTTAAATAAGATTTTTATGGTTATTATATTTTGGGGATGGGTGTATAGTGTGGATCCAATTTGTTTATTATAGTTTTGAAAGAGGATGTTAATGATATTTGAGAAATGAAAAATGTGTGGTTGTTTCGAGCATTGAGTGCGATTTCGGATTAACTCAGTTAAGTTCCTAATATGAGGTGTGGTAAAATTGTTGAGTGAATATGGTAATTGTTGAAATTGGGTGTGTGCGGTTGGTTTGGAAGTGAAAGAAAGTTGGCTCGTGGGATCGGTCTAGAGTGAGTACCTCCTAGTGAGCTGTCCTTGGGAAAACATGTTTTATGTTGAGAAGATAGTGGAAGAAAGTAGTCTAATGTAATGCTCAGAGTGAAGGACCATTGGATAGGACATGGTAGTATCTATGGTTCGTGATTGGTGTAAGTAATGCAAGAAAGTGGTCTATCTTAGACGTATTTTGGGTTAGAGAAGTGACGATAGAGTTGTGTATAGTCTATGGAGAAAAGTTTAACTACGGGTTAACGTGATACTCCAAGTTAATTATGCGATCTGTTGGAGAGTAGAGTGTCGTTACTTTTGGGGTGTTAGATTGTTGAGACATGAACGGTGATGAAATGTATTCTTTTAAGAACAGTAAAATTCTGTGCGAAACCATTAGTTTGGGGCATAATTTAAAATCTGGAGTCTAGATGTGTGACTGATATTGGTATGATTGATTTGAGATAATTATACCTTGTTCATATTACGCGGGCTTTCTTCTAGAAGTAAGAGTTGTTGTAGTTGGGAAGATACTAAATTGTTGTATACTCCTTAGTAACGAAGGGTTACGCATAGTGGGAGTTCATTCCACCTTTTCCGTTAGAAAACACCGGAAGGGATTAAAAGTGGAATAATGTGGAGGAAGTATTAGCGATGGTAGGTCGCTAGGTGAGAAAACTAGGTTGCTGATAACCTAGACTTAAGCTAAGAGGGAATATTTATATTATTAGTGTTATGATTAGCGGGAAGAAAGCGGTGTTTAATTATTTTGATGGTCGTGTGATGAACTTTGTGGTATAATTGGTAGTAGATTTATTATATGATTTGTTGGCGATTGTTACGGTTAAGTAAAGTAAGGGCAATGTTGATGAACTTTCTTTATGGAGTTGTTTAAGTTAAAGAGTGGTTTTAGACTTTATCTTAATTGTTGATATATTGATTGATGCAATGAAGACGTAATTTGTTGATTGCGGCTAAAAGTTGTCATAAGGATTTTATGGTATTATTACCTGGGTATGATATTTGGTGTAGTATTTGTACAATTGAGAAATTGACATTGTAAGTTAAGGTAGATGTGTAAGTCTTTGACTTCTCATCGAGTTTTGCAATTATGTTAAGACATTGTATTCTTATTGGAAACTATGTTTTAATATGAGTTCTATTTGGAAGAGTATAAGAAATAGGTTGTAATTGCTAAGCAAGTTTTATCTGGAAATAATATAATTATGTTGTCAAGTTAGTTTTGTAAAGTATAGAACAAGACGTTTGTCGTGAAATGCTGATGGAGTTAAAAGTAGTGTTAGTGTAGTAAATGTTTCGAGTAAGCATTTAATGTTGTGTTATTCGGATGAGTTTCATTTGAGTATAAGTTATTTACTTTGGTGATATAAGTGAACTAACGGGTTATTTTGAATCTTCGTGGGATTTGTTTATCGGGTGATTCGGCAAAGAATTTCGAGTGTGATTATGTTAAGATTTGGATCGACTTTGTGGGATGAATTAATTGAGTAAATTGCGGAAGATGTGCGTAAAGTTCAAATAAAGTGGTTAGTATTAATAAGTTGGTGGTTATCGCGGTTTTAAAGGGGCGGAATTTTTGTGTGGAATTAAAAATTATTGATGTTTTGGTAATATTGAGAATAGTGTGTTGTTTAAGTTGGAAAGCGATTTATGGTTATTGATTACCCTCGTTTATTGCCTAACCGAATTCCGGGACGGAATTCTTTTAAGGGGGAGATGTTGTAATAACCGGGTATATTGATGGTTTATTTAATTTTGGTTTTAAGATAAATATGAGATTTGTATTATGGAGTTATAAGTTTAAGGGTAGACTTTAAATTTTAATTTGGAAGTTCAAGGGGGTGTTTTGCCATTTAGTAGAAGTTTGGGGTTTGTTTGGTAATTGTGTTTAATATCTAGATATTTTAGATATATATGTATTATGTGTGTGTTTGTGGGTGAATTAGAGAGAGAGAAGGAGAGAGATACGTATGGAAGAGAAAGAAGAGAGGAAGAAGAAGAGAGGAAGAAGAAGAAAGGAAGATGTACTTGAAGGTTTATCTTATAGGTATGAATTCTACTCCATTTTCATATCATCTTGTTGGTTTTTGGGGAGAGTTGGGTTTGGTGCCATTGAGAAATCTAAGATAGTTTTAATGTTGATTAATGAGTTTATTATTGGTTTACAAACTATTTTGTGTGATTCATCCATCAATTCATGGTGGACGTTGATGTTAGTAAGGTTTTGGGTGTTAATAGAGTTTTGGGTTTTTGGGTTTAAAATTGGGTTGAGTGCAAATGGGTTTAGAGTTGTTACATGGATTTCTCCATGTTATTTGATGTTAAAACCTCAATTTATGATGCTAAAAATCCATAGAAAGGAGCCAAAACGACTTGGAATTGATTTGGGTTCGAGTTGGGGTGTTAAGAGTTGAAAAGGGGGCTGTTTGCTGTCAAACAGAGGTCCGCGCCGATCTCGGCGCCTATGGGTTAGCGCCACAATCGGCGCCAAGCACTGTTTCAGCATTTTTCCGATTTTGTTTCTCGCGTATCGGAGTCGTTTTAAGGCGTAATAAAGGGGTATGGGTACTCGTTTTGAGTGTAAGATAGCATTTGAACACATTGAACATATTTGTAAGTGCCAATTACAAACCCAAAGTCTTTTGATTGATGTTGGTTGTTCGGTTTCTAGCTCGGTTGTGTTTCGGGAGTGTCCGGTGAGTTGTTAAGGTTGTCAATTGTCATAGTGAGTTTTGTATACATATAAGTATGTGGATTTCATCAATGTGTATATATTACAGGCTCGGTTGCCCCTCGTTAATGTGGCTTGGGTGGCGTTCGGTTGTGGCATTATTTGCCGGTTTTGCTCAATTGTATCGTTTGCGCGTGTGTGGCTTCAAACTATCATCAAGGTGAGTTTTACTTTAAAAATGCTTTCAAACTGGGATACATATATATATGTTTATATATATGAGATGGATATATGTGGATTGAAAGGATGACATATGGTTTGATTATGTGTTTATAAATGACAATATGATATATTGAGATATATATTGTATTTATAATGTGATGACGTGTTTATAAATGAAACATATCATATAGTGAGATATGATTGGAATGTGACAGATAAGGTGAATATGTGTTTATATTGAAATAGAATATATTAAGATGTATATTTTATTTATATAAGCTTTGCACTTCACGAGTGCACTTTTAGTCGGGTTCCGGTGTGCGGACCGGTGTGTTGCCGGGTTCCGGTGTGCGGACCGGTGGTGTTGTTGGTCGTAAATTCAGTACGGCGTTGTTGGTCGTAATTTCAGTACGGCGTTGATAATTTATTAGTTGGCTTGCAACCAACTAATATGGCCATTTGTGGAGGAATAAGTTGGAAGGGATGTACACGATGCACGAGTCTTGATTGGTATTTATATACGTGTGGTATATGTGTGTTATACAAAGGTTTTATATAAACTATTTGGATATATGGTTTTATATAAATTGGTTATATAACTGTTTTTGAAATGACAGGGATTATCTCACTAGACCGTTGGTCTAACCCTCATTTTGCTTTCAAAAATATGTATTCCAGGTTGAGGATCTTATAGCGACAAGGGAAAGGATAAGGAGTAGATTGCTTTTAATGACGGACTTTGATTAGGAAGCTTTTATGTATTATGTGGTTTCGAGACTTTTGGGACCGTACGTGATTTATTAAGTATTTTGTTATGAATGTAACGACGTTATGTATAATATGTTATTTGAAGTATGTTTGGGAAAACCGGGTTGTTACAGTCATCATAGAAATATTGAAACAGTAAATCTAAATCAGAAGAGTCAGCATTCGATGAAGATGCATGATTCGGATTTACTGTTGCTTGTGTAGATCCCGAACTCGAAGGTCCGGAAGCTAGCACTCCAGTTAAACCGGGTTCTGAACTGAGTTGTTCAGAAGCCAAATCAGCGGCTTCGTCGAATGTCACGTTTATGCTTTCAACAACGGATTTGGTCCGTTTGTTGTAAACGCGATACGCCTTAGCCTGCGTAGAGTATCCGATGAAAACTCCTTCGTCCGCCTTGGGGCTGAATTTCCCGAGATCATCCTTGTCGTTCAGCACATAGCAAGTGCACCCGAAAGCGTGAAAGTAGCTGATGGCTGGAATGTGATTATTCATGATCTCGTACGGCGTCTTGTTGAACCGCTTGAGAAGGATAAAGCGGTTTTACGTGTAGCATGCCATAGACACCGCTTCAGCCCAGAGATATAGCGGTAGATTTGCTTGGGAAAGCATTGTGCGGGCAGCTTCAACGAGAGTACGGTTCCGTCTTTCCACCACTCCGTTTTGCTGAGGAGTGCGTGCGGCAGAAAAGGTGTGTGTGATGCCCACTGACCTCAGATAGTCATCTACCTTTTGATTCTTGAACTCCGTCCCGTTGTCCGTTCTGATGGACTGAACGTGTTGAAGCTTGTTCTTCTGGACAGTCTTCAGGTGATCAATAATGAGCTCCGGAGTTTCGTCCTTCGAGCGTAAGAACATCACCCAGGTGTAGCGTGAGTAGTCGTCCACCATCACAAGCACGTATTTGCGCTTATTGATGCTCGGAACACGCATTGGACCACACAAATCCATATGAATGAGTTCGAGGGTCCGGGACGTGCTCGGAGTTGCCATCGGCGGATGTGATGCGCGCTTCATCTTTCCCTTTTCGCATGCCCCACAGAGATGATCCTTCACGAACGGAAGTTGGGGTATGCCTCTGACGTGTCTGCCTAACAACAGTTGATTGATACTTCTGAAGTTGAGGTGTGAAAGACGTCTATGCCAGAGCCAAACTTGATCAGAGTCGGCTTTTGACAAGAGGCAGACATGTTTGTCTGTCTTGAGAGCTGCGAGGTCAATGGTGTAGAAATTGGTCTTGCGAGTTCCAACCAGTAGATCTTCTCCGTTGTTGTTGAGGATTCTAGACCTAGTGGCTTTAAAGCTGACCTCGAGATCCTTGTCGCAGAATTGACCGATGCTGAAGAGATTGTGTCCTAATCCTGCGACGTGGGATACCTTCTTGATTGTTATCTTGTCTTGGACGATGTCGTCGTAGCCCACAATCGGCGACTTCTCGTTATTCCCAAATCTTACATCTCCGCAGTATTCTTCCTTGTAGTTCGTGAGAAGCTCCCTTCTTCCGGTCATGTGCTTGGAGCATCCAGAGTCCAAGTACCACACATGACCGTTCTGCAAAACAAGATTAGTGACGTTTAGGTACCCAAATTTGTTTGGGTCCTGGGGGGTTAGATTTGGCACTGCCTGGGGAAGCTTGCTTTGTCCCAGCTTTCCCTTTAGGTGTACGATTTACACCGGTAGAGGGAACTGGTTTTGGCACTTGTTCCTCTTCGGTGCAGAATTTACAGCTTTAGGAGGAACATATTTTGTGGCAGCTTTCCACCTGGGTGCCGGTTTAACCCCAGTAGGGGCAACTCGTGTAGGAATGGGGTGAGTCTCCCGCTGTGGTTTAATCGCTTGATTGGTACCCCGTTGGGAATGGTGTTTTTGCTTATTATTGTGGGGTTTTCGCTTATGAAATAAGTTACCAACAAAATAAGGCGGATACCAATCATTATTGTGAATATCATCAAAATCATTCCAACCACAATTAGAACTACATAAACAATCATTTGATAACTGAATCAATTGATTAAGAGAATTAACTTTAACGGGAAAAGAAACATCAAAATGGTTCCAATGATTCCAAGCATAATTGTCTTTGTCTATTCTAGAATTAAAAACAGGTGGGGAAGACTTTGACGCATCCTTCTTGACAGATTCCCTCTTTAGCCACTTTGGTGTTTCTTTATTAGCGCGACCATTTTTATCTGAAACAACAGGGACAGAATGATCAGTGACTTTAGGAGGAACAATATTGTTGGTTGGCAAAGGTCCGGTTTCTTGCCTCGGCTGTGATTGCCTTTTAGAAACTGGTTTAGACGTCGGTTTTGATTGAGAAATCTTGATCACAGCCGGGGCCTTTGTGTTAGAACATTGACCTTTTTGAAAATCGACCGTATGATTCACCACATGGGATAAAAATCAGTGTGACTTGGAAGAGGTTTGTCAAAGGGGAATGACTCAAACTCTTCATCACAGTTACCTTCGGAGTTCATGTACTCTGAAAAATCTATCTTGGGAAGTACTGGACTAGGATCAGGTGAGGAAGGCGAGGAACTCTTTGTGCTTGTGTGCTTTGGGGAATTTGGTGCGGAAGGGTATGAAAAATCAGAATTTAAATTCCTTTTAACACACTCATCTTGAGAAACCTCATTTTCTTGCAAAGAGATATTTCCTATAAAGGCTTTACACGAGGATGTGTCAGATGAGTTAGAGGAAAGTTCAGGTGAAAATTGCTTCGCAGTTTGGAGCAAGTCAAGTTGCACTTGGAGTTGACTATTTATCATATGCGCTTTGATCGTTTCTCTTGTCACTTCAGACAGTTTTGATGAGAGCGTATTGATTTCCCACTGAAATTTTTCCTTTTCCTCACTTGACACACCGTCGGATTTCTCAGATTTGAGTTTCTCAATCTCAGAGGTGAGCACTTTCTTTTCGTTTTGAAAAATAGACCTTTCTTTCTCAAATGACTCCTCCAACTCAACAATCTTTGCTTCCAAGATGAGAGTGGGAACATAGAGTTTAAACTCATCCGTCTCAGTCTTGGTTGCAGGTGCTAGATCCTCATCCTTTTTGGAGGAATCCTTGGGACTAGCTACCTTGTAGGGGTCGAAGTAGTCATTGGAAAGGTACTTTTTGTCCTTTTGATACGAGTAGTTTAAAGGTTCATAACAAAATGGAAGTTGAATTCCTCGTTTTTGTGTGCGTTTATGTTCCTCGGTTTCCTCTTCCTTTTCAGGTTCAAGAGGACCAGTCCATTGAATTGCGTACTCTGGGTACTTTTTATCTAACCCAAAGCAAGCAAAATCATACAGGGTTGGAACTTGATATCTTCCCTTTTTTAAGTAGTGTGGGTTATCATATCCGATTCCCCACTCTTTGTTGAAGTACGTGAACTCTTTGGGTTTGTTCAAAAAAATGGTTTGATCAGTTTGACCCCTTTTGTGGAGTTTGGTTTCAAGATCAAGAATTTTGGCCACATACTCCTTGTTGTGAATTTGAAGGGAAGAACATTGATAAGTAATGTCTTCTTTCTCATTCAAGCACTGATCAAACTGACGTTGGAGATCAGATAATTTGACCCTTAAGTATTTAGGTGCGAATGACAGATTTTTGCATTTAATGGTCAAGTTAGCATTTTCAGACTTATACTTCTCAGTTAATTTCATTTAAACATTAAGCTTTTCAGTTATTGAACTAATTTCAAGCTTTTGTTCTTCATATGTGGCCTTGAGGGAGTTTTCCTTTTCGGTGATAGTATGCAGTTGATGTGTGAAGTTTTGTAGGCAAGAATCACATACTTGATTTGTTGTTGCCTTTTCTTCATCCGTAGACGATTGATATCCCATGAAAGCATCAACACCTTCATAATCGTTCTCATCATCAGATCTTCCTAGCCAGTACTCATTTTCAACGAACATTGCCTCCCCAGCCTCCTTCTGTCTGGCCAGTGCAAGCTTGGCCTCATAGTAGTGAGAGTTCTTTACTGTAGGTTGACGGCAGTCTTTAGCAAAGTGACCGAGTTTCCCGCAGTTGTAGCATTTCACAGGTTCATCTCTCTTCTTCCGGTCACCTTTCTCTGTCTTCTCCTTCTTCTCAGATTGATCTTGCTCTTCTACCTTCTTCTTTCCTTCATACTGATCCTTATAGTCATGACGCTCATTGGAGGAAGTGGAGTAGCGTTGACTATTGGAGGATGGCTTCTTGTAGAACTGTTGTTGTTGAAAGGATTTAGTCAGAAGGGCAATGACTTTCATTAGGTCTGATACTTCACCATCAGCATCACCGTCTTTCTCGTCTTCAGGTTCTGACTCAGAGGAGCTTTGCTGTGGACCGCGTCTGGATTGGCTGCCCGAAGATTTCCCTAGTTTGGAAGTCATGAGGTCAATAGGATCAGCAGATGGTTTTGGCTCATTCTTCTTCTCTCCCAAAAGCTCATTCACTTCATCTTCGTCTTAGACAAGTGTCTCATACAGTTCATTGATGCTGATGTTCTCTATCAAGTTGTTGTGGTTGACATGAGAAGCATACACTTTCCATTCAGGTAGCAAGTTGTTGAGGAACTTTAATGCGTTCTCAGTATTGGAACAAACAATTTTATTCTTGTTCAGTTCATTGAGGAGTAGACAAAATCGTTCATATGTCTGGGTGAGGGATTCACCGTTGCACTGCTTGAACCCATCGAACTTGGTTATCGCGCTATTTATCTTCAGCTGATTTCCTACAACGCTCCACGCATCATTCTGGCTACTTGGTCCCACATGCCCTTAGCCGTCTCTTTGTAACTATCTATGGCAGTGTAGATGGAATTAGGAAGAGCTTGAATCAGATATCTCTTTGCATGCTTTTCACCTTCAATCATGCCTCTTTCAAATTATGTCATCTCAGCAAGAGTCTTATCCTCATGTCGAGCTACTGCGGTTGAAGTTGCAACTACGTCCTTCATTGGCTTGGGAATTGGGCCATTATCCATAGCTCTCTTGATGTACTCATAGTTGTCCTTGGACTCTATGAAGATCATGAACCTATCTCGCCATTGGATGTACTCGTTCGGATAGAGACACGGTGGCTTGGTGTCAGTGTCAATTGCGAGAGCATCACGAGAGGTAGACATCATTGGTTGCAACGGAGTGATCGTCAGACGGGTTGATCGATTCAGAGTGTAAACCTAACGCAAGGTACTAAGAGTGATGATCTAACGCAGGTTCTACGAGTGATTGGACTAAACTAAACTTACTGGATAGGAATCCAAATAAGTGATCTGATCTGGAAGTGTCCGGATCAGATTTGATGCAAGTAGATCAATGAAACAAAAGTGTCCGGATAAGATGAAGTGTTCGGATAACTTGAGTTGTCCGGTTAACCAAGGTTTCCGGATGACTTAAGTTACCGAATAGAAAACTGAAACAAAATGTTTCCGGATAAACTGAAGTTTCCGGGTACCTTGAGTTATCCGGGAAAAATGATTTACCGGACACTTTGGGGTTACCGGATCCAATGAAGTTTCCGGGTACAATGGATTGTCCGGATAAGATATGTCCGGAAACACTGGGTTTCCGGAAACAAATGTTATCCGGATAGTATAAGGAATAGTGACTTACCCGGATTGCAGAACTTACCCGGATGGAATTGGAGGTACCCGGATGGAAATCACACAAACGCCCGGACACCTTGAAGTTGTCCGGAAACGTCGGCTGGTTTATCCGGACAAGTCGGCTGTTTGCTCAAATCGTTCGAATTTTCGATTAGGGTTGCCCAAAATCGATCCTGGAAGATTAGTAATAATGCCAAACACAAAAACAACACTAATCCAATCGATTTCAATGCAAAAACAACAAGTTTTGATGGTTAAAATCGGATTTTTATCAAGAACACTACCAAAAACGTTTGATCTTAAATTGCTCAATAAAACACTCAAACGATCGAATTGGAATGCGAAAATTTGCAGAATTACTCACAAGTATAATGCTAACACAACCCAATAAACAGAATTGACCAATTTAGCCAGAATCAGGATTTTGAAAATTCAAGATGAACACATACGGGAAAAGTCAAAATCTTACCAGAAATCACTAGAGTGGTTTTGAATCGAATCCGTCCTTCTTCTCTGATACCAATTAATAAATCCAGATCCATGCAACAATATAGAAATCGAAATAATAAATCAATAAGAACTATGATTTCCAACTGTCATCCCTTTCATTAACTTTCAGAGAGAATTTTACAATAAGAGTAGAAAGCTAAAGAGATGATTAGCTTGTTTTTCCAAGCTAATCTCACATTAAATACTATGGGCCCGTGGTTAACAAGTCCACGGACCGTTCACTAATAAGCTCTAATTTAAACAAATACAATTCAACCCTTGAACTTTAAATCAACATTAAAACCTTCCCTAACACTCTCTAAACACAATTATGCGCACGACTAATCTGATCAATCCTCTTACCTAATTTCACAAAAACAAACTTTAAATACTTAGGCTTGACAGGCCCAAGCCCATTAACCCCTAAAGCCCATTAACACAATAAGGCCTTTTACAAATAAACAACTCTACTCATTTTGTTATATCTCTTTCTATTTTATAGGACATTTATGGTCCTAACAGATATGGAAAGCCTTTGACATTACCTTAACACATAATAAACATGAAATCTAGAATCTGTACAAATCTGCACACGATTAGACTTAAAGTAATTGTTGTATGCTGTCATCAAATAAAAAAAATTCATCTTCAACAATCAAGTTTAAATGTTGTTTGTTGTTGTAACACCCCAAATTTTCGGGTAAGACTTCCCTTCTAATTTAATGGCTATAATTTAGAATTTGGTATCTTTCGTACTCTCCTTCTTGAATCGGGCCTCGTGTGGTGTGTGTACATATGTGCATGCATGCATAGGGTAGGAAATTCTCACGTATTCAAATTGGGGTGGTGACCAACCATTCGAATAATTCCAAGTAGGTGTGTGGCTGGAAAATTAGTTTTAAAGCTTAGCAAAGAGACCCATACTGCTGCTATCCACGTGCGTCATCACCAGCTCTTCATCGCCTGTGGTACATTGCGGGCGAGAGTGCCCGACGATAGTGTCGGGGGCACTCTCGCGGTGGTCATCACCGCCGAAGACTTCCCTACACATCTCGAAGGCTCGCGGTACACTTTCAGCGGAAGTGACCGACGATAGTGCCAAGTCACAACTGCGAGGTCCCTATTGCGAATAGGGAGGATGGCAGGTGCGAAAGACTCACGGTACAAATCACGCGGAAGTGACTGGCGATAGTGCCGTGTCACAACCGCAATGTCACTTTCGCCGGTGGTCAAATGGTAGGGTTATAAGGCAGCGGTTGAATTCTTTTTGGGAACTCTCACTTTCTTTTCTTCTTAGGCTGAAACCCCCCCCCCCCCTCTCTCCCTTTTGGCGATCCTCACCCTTCCACTATCTCTCTGTCATTCAATCCTCCACCATAAATACTATCTACATTTAATGAAGGAATTCTAGGGTTCCTAACTACATACCTTCTAGCATTTTGAGAGATCTCCAACAGTTCAAGTTAAGTTGCAAGTTAAATCTCCAAAATCTAGGGTTCTAATATCCTAGGGTTTCCTCTCAAATACCCTTAAGTAAGTGGTCTTAAACTCTAATCTTCTTCTTGGGTCATGATTTGCACTAGCTATGGAAATCTAATTGGTTGATTTTGTTAAATCTAGGGTTTCCACATTTCTTGGGGTTTTCACTTTACAAACCCTGTTTGGTGAGTAATCCTTCATTTTCTTTCATTAAATAATGCTCTAGGCCTTAAAATAATCTTGTTCACTAAGTTAGGTCAAATTTAGGGTTTTACCCTAAGTATATTTTGGGGAATTACCTACATATGCATAAATACGCAGATGTATGTATATATATAAATATAAGTTTAGTTGGATCCTTGTTGAAATTATGTGTGATTACTCATGTACATATATAGGTATGTATACATACATATATATATATTTGTACATAGGTATATCTATATTCATTATTGAATATAAATATGTGTGTGTGGGTATATATATATATATATGTATAGAGGCGGGTTCATACGAGGAGCGTACCTATTTAAGAAAACGTGAGGAGCACCGTCCATGTACAAAATCATATGTGATTCACAACACAAACCGCGGGACAAGCCGCGCGCTTTCGCAAGCCGCGTAACAAACCGCGCGTGTAATCACATATGATTTTAGTCCTTGTGTTGTGAATCACATGTGATTTTGTACATGGGAGGTGCTCCTCACGTTTTCTTAAATTGTTACGCTCCTCGTTTGAACCATTCTCTATATGTATATACTTATATATATATGTATAATATTAAATGGTTAGACGTGTTTATGTAAATGTTGGTCTTAAAACATATGCATGTAGAGATATCGATAACTTTGTAGATTACGAGAGTTCAAGTATGAGGTATGTATATGGAATCGCCATAATTAAAGGTATTAGCTGCATGCCTTGGATAAGTAGTTAAATTATGGTGATGAAGGAATGGAACATGTTATATTATGCATCACATCATGTTGGGAATCTTTAGCATGTTATAATTGTTATAAATGTGTTAATTGCATCATAATCATGTTATGGGAATTGTTTAGTCAAACTTCTTGTGCACGAGGAGTTATGCCTTTCTGGGCTTATTTCCGGGTTGGGTAAGCCGTTGTGCGTAGGCAATAGGGGACGTTGAGGTCCTTGAGGTGTAACTCGGCTAGTTCGGATATGCAATAGGGTCCCATAAGTCCCCGAGGTGTAACTCGACGGAGTAGGCACTAAAGGCATGGTACTAGATGGTTTGAGGTTGTGATGTCTTTATGGCATGGGAACTAGGACCGGGACTTGAGGTGAAATCCGATAACATCGTGAGTAACACCAATCCCGTGTGCTTGTCACCCCGACGGTAACGGGTCTCCCCCGTATATTGTTGTTAAAGAAATGCTTCTCGGTTATATAATTATGTTCAGGTGGGAACGTTTAACGAGTTGATTTGTGGTAATTTGAGATCACATGGAGCCGGTAACATTATTTTATGTCTTTTGTCACAATTATATAAATGTGCATTCCTTGTAATCTCACTAGACTTTTGTCTAACACTTGATGTTGCATGTTTGTGGATTACAGGTTCCACTAGCGGTGTCTAGATCTTGTTGAGTTGTCGACCAAGCTAGCAGCTTGGAGAGTCGGGCTTTTGGGAATTCGAGATGAGATATTTTTTGGAGATATAGTGACACCCGGATTAATCTAGCTTACTTTAATCCTAGATTAATAGGTTGTTGTGTTTTATGTCTCAATACTCCTATGTTTAATCATTGACCAAACTATCCTATTGCATTTAAGGGTTTTAGTTGGCTCATTTTATAAAGTTTAAATTTACCCATTTTCCGGAAATTCCCTATATTTATTGTCTAAAATTTTAGGGTGTTACAGTTGTTTGCTTATAATACACATAATACACAAAAACAACAACTTTCTATTTCACGTAGAATCTGTCCATAATCAATTTTAGAGCTTGTTGTTGCTCCACAAATCCAAAATTTGAATAGCAACAACAGCTTTCTATTTGGACAACAACAAAAACTTTCTATTTTAAGCCTAACTATGACAAATTTTTGTTTTGGCTTGAATTTAAACACAAACATCAACAAATTCTGTTGCACACTTCGAATGGACATCATTAAATCTGTTGCACACTTGCATCAAAGATTCTATTAATTAGCCGCATCTCCACAGAACATTAAAGATCAATTAATTGATTCAGATTCTTGAATGAGTTGTTCGAAATTATCAACTCATCAGTACAACAGATCATACCTAGCAACAGATTATTCTTGCAATCTGATTTCAAAAAACCCAAATGGTACACAAACCAAACTTAGAATAATGATGAACACAAATCAGAATTTAAACTCATCAAGACTGAACTTAGACATGTAACCAAAAACCATAGAAAAATTCTGAGTTTTTGTGACTTCATCATTATCATGCCTTTTCCTTATCATACTATGATGTCTGAATCATAACATTTGTAAATAGTTCCTCATCCAAAGATCTACCATTGTCATTCAATTCTTACTACTATCCAAGAACTCACATCAAACACACCATAATTCTTCTTATTTAAATAAGGCATCAATATCAATTGTAACGACCCGGTTTCCAAACATACAACAAATAACATATTTAACATAGCACAGTCTCATAACAAAAGATATAACATATTTCATTTACGGTCCCTTAGTCTTCCTAACCCTAATAAGTATTTTGGTACAAACGTTTTGCTAATAATTTATATAATAACTACTAACACGATAGTTACAAAACACTTCACGGATCTTCATAAACATACATCTTCAAAAGAAATTCATAGATTATCCTATCACTTGACCTTATTCGCTCCACGACCTGTAATACATATTTTAAAACAAAATGAGGGTTAGACCTAGCGGTCTATGTGAGAAAATCTCTGTTAGTTAAAAATCATTTACACAAACACCATATACATCATTCAAATATAAATACCAATTATCGTGTACTTTCCTGTCTCATTTCCATGGCCCTATTAGATGGTTGCGAGCCAACTAATAAATTTTCTCCGATGTACTAAATACAGCCAACACCGCTGTCCCTATGTACAGCCAACTCAACCGGTCCTAAGCCCGGCCAACTTGCACTTGTGTTGTGTAATACTCGTCTAAATATAATATACATCTCAATATATCATACTTCATACATATGCACATAATTACACAAATTATCACATTCTCAATCCACATATATGTATTCCAGTTTGAAAACATTTTAAAGTAAAACTCACCTGGTTGTTTATCAAAACTCTTTCCAAGCTTTTCTCAAGCAAATCCTATCTTTCACCCAAATTCACGAAATCTGTAACAAATTAAATACAAACATCTCTTTAAAAACTTAAATCTCAAAAACCCAAAAACCCTCGACTCTTATCGCAACCAACTGGCTTTGATAACCCTTTGTCGCAATACACAACTCTTGTCGCAATCAACTACTGCGACACCACCACTTGTCGCAATCAACTATTGCAACACCACAACTTGTCGCAATCAACTATTGCGATATCTTCTCTTATCGCAACTAACTGTTGCGATACCAATAAGCTTGTCGCAACTCAAGGTTGCGATACTTATGACTGTCGCAACTCAAGGTTGCGATACTTATGATATTCATAACTATCTCAGTTAACTAAGTTCATCTTTTACCCAGAAATTTGCAGTTTTAAGCCATGAATGTTTCTGATATTTTGGACTATAAATAACAACTATCCAAAAACTCAGTTTTCCAAAATACCCATAATTCATCAAAAACCCATTTCTAAACCCTTTAGGAAACTAATAAACATAAAAGGAAGAATTTATGTAAGATTGTTTACCTTTGTCTTCTTGAATTGATTCCTAAAAAAAACCCAGCTGTAAATTATCAGTTTCCTTCTTCTTCTTGACTCTTCTTCAATTTCACTCTCTTTTCTCTCTTCTCTCTTTGCCATGAACAAGATACACACACACACACACTTTAGTCTTTTTACTAATAGTCTCTAAATGAGACACCTCATCTCATCTATATGAGATATGGCGGTTTGGGGTGATTTAATTAATCACCTTTACCAAACAAACCCCATACTTCTAATAAATGACATAACTTACCCTCTAACTTCTATATTAAAATTAAAACTTACCCCTTAACTTCTAACTCCATAAAACACTTAACTAAACTTAAATTTATAAAAATTAATCTCAAACCCAACTTAATCATAAATAATAAAATTAAATAAACTAATAACATACCTGGTTATTAAATCAATTCAGCAGATCTCCAAGATAATAATTAGCCAAACTCATCCAATGCTCACAAATCTGATTTGATATAGAAGAATGAGTTGATCTCCATAAATACTTTTAGAACAAAGACTACAGAAAATCAAGTTGCTGATTGATCAGTTCAGAAAGTTGAATTAAGCAACTGATAAATACTTATTTTTTAGTACTTAAGCACCTCTTTCTTAAGCTTTTAGATAGGATTTTTCATTTCTACATCCCAAATTTGAGTCATTTTCTATGTTATTTTCCACTTATTTAGGTTTGGAGCTCAAGTTATGATTTACTTGTTTCTATAAAGTAGGAAGGTTAATTTGGTTACTATTGGAAAATCCATTTTGTATACAGGTCATGCTGTAGCATTGGAGCAACACCGGTCTGATTGATCTAGAATTGAAGACTTGGTGATGAAAGAAGCAAATTTAATTTTTTTGGTGTGGAAATGGTCTTTTGTTAACCCCTGGACAATATCTCACTTGGATTTTAGTTTGTAACTAAGTATGAGTTGGTACTTGTACTTTCTAGTTCGTTGTTGTACTTTCTAGTTGCATTGCTACTTCGTTTGGTTAGTATTTACACTTTCACTCCCTCTCTTTTGTACTGTATATAGAGGGTTAAGGCTAGCATTTAAGACACTCAATCTTAGGAACGGATTTAGATCAGTCCTAACTCTCTCACTTTAAATTCAGTAATCAATGTATGTTCTTTAAGTTCATCTAGTGTTCTTCATCTTGTTCTTAATTCTTGAAGGTCTCGTATGAATGCTTGCAGCATTGGAACAACATCCAACTTGCACTTTACTTTATGTAAATTTCTTTACTTATCTTGCATCTCTAGCCTTGTCATTTACTTTCATGCCTTTAATTTCAGTTTTTAAAATTTATATACTTACATTCCTTCTTACATTTCTTCTTACATTTTTTCATTTACATTTTTGTCTTTTTATTCAAGTCATTTATTTATAGTCATTTACATTTAAGTCATCCATACATCATGTCTACATTTCTAGTCTCTTACACTTGCTTTCCTTTTGTTATTGTAATGATTAGCTAATCATTTTAGCTTCGATGTGAAGCAAATAGTGCGTATGTTACCTAAAGGAAAGTAGATGTTGTTTGGCAATAATGGTGTTTTATTATTTCATTCCAAGTTTTATCAAGATAATAAAACCTCTTGACAAAGTGATCACTTTTATAGTGTTAAACTGCCATGGACTTAGAGATAAGCTATTGATATGCACGTCAATTTAAATGACATAGGAGGTAATATCGAGAGAGTTACTTGCAACGAGAGTTGTTACTAGTGTTTTTTGAAATGATTCATTCTTGATAAGTATTCACTTTTTCAAAAGGTTAAAATGGAGTAGACTTAGAGATAAGCTACTTGGATTACATCAACTTGGGAGATATGGAAATTACATCGAGAGAGTGATTTTTAACAAAGAGAATTTGTTTCGCCGTATATTTTGAGAAATCCACTCCCATCATTTCTTTGGTTTGGACTCTGCTAAGAGATGAGATTGTTTATGATTACTGAAATAATGGGACGGTGAAAACGTCCGAGAGGAATATTCTTAAAATAGATAATAGAACTAATTATTGTCATCATCATGCCACAACATTCTTATAGCATCAATGTTGTAGCATTTCGGTAGTATTAGGTCTGCTGGAATTTGGGTTGACATCTCATCACAAGTCTTACACCTTGCTTCTTTTACTTCTTGTTAATTTAAATCTGTGATAACATCAACCAATAAAAATATTTCTCCAAAATCGCCATCTAAAATCACATCTTTCATTATACTCTTAAAGCACTTTTAACTCTAATATTTGGGGGATGATAACGGGTATTTTACCAGTTTATTACTTGAGAGACGATATAGTTCCAATTAGTATACTTACTTTTTGGTTTTATTAATCACACGTCTGTAGGTGTATTCAAGGTGGCGCTGTTGCCACGGATTAGTAAGCCAAAAGTCTATAAAACTATTTTAAAAGATTTGATTTTTCTATCACCGTTGGGAATTTTAATTTTTTTTGAAAGTGGTGTATGCCAAGAATACAATGTAGGGAGCTTTTCAAATTAGATCTTGATATTGAGAGAACCTTCCATCAAAAAAGAAGAATTCAAAGAACATCAAACCCTCCCAATATGGATGGACGTCCCCCAGGTTTTGAAAATAGGCCACCAAGACCACCACTTTTGGAAAATCCCGTCAGGCCACCACCTTTGGAAAACCAAATGAGACCATCTTTAGAAAATCCAATCAGGCCTCCACCACATTTGTAAATAATCCATCACTTTTTAGGAATCCACCATTTCATCCATTTCAACAAAATCCACCACCTCACAATGAGGATGGAGATTATGCTAGATCTATTGGTAATATTGAACCTCTTAACATCATTGATCTTACAAACTCAAAAGATGGAAGAATTATGGACTATGCAATCCCTAATTTTGAGCAATTGAACTCCGGGATTGTGAGACCACAATTAGAAACATTACATTTTGAACCAAAACCCATCATGTTTCATATGTTGCAAGTCAATGGACAATTTGTCGGATTACCATCGGAAGATCAACATTCATATTTAAAATCTTTCATGGAGATCACTGATGTTTTTCTGATCCATATGGTATCTTTCGAAGCCTTAAGGCTCACTTTCTTTCCATTTTTTCTAAGGGATCGGGCAAGATTTTGGTTCAATTCATTAGCACCAGGTTTTGTACCATCATGGAGTGATATGCTGATTTTTTTTTGTGAAACTCTTTTCCACCTACCCGGAATGCTATGTCCCGAAATGAAATTTCCATGTTTAAATAATTGGACGATGAAGCAATTCCTGATGCATGGGGAAGGTTTAAGGAGTTATCAAGGAAATTCCCTCAGCATGGAATTCCCTACTGTATTCAACTCGAGACTTTTTACAATGGGCTTGATCCCAATGCAAAAAAAGTGCTCGATGTGACTTCAGGAGGGGCTTTACCTTTAACACCTACAATACCCGATATGAAATTCTTGAAAACATTTCAGTAAATAATGGACAATGGGTTAATCCAAGGGCTCACTCTCAAAAGAAGACTGCTGGAATGTATGAGGTAGATGCATATACTGCATTGACAACTCAGCTTGCTTAAAAACATCACTTTCGGTCAAGGAGCACAACCACCTGTCACTACACCTCCTGCAGTCGTCCTTTCTGTGCAATGTGTTTGTTATGGTGGGGAACATTCTTATGAACATTGTCCTCATAATTCTGAATCTGTAAACTATGTTCAAA
This sequence comes from Saussurea involucrata, assembly GCA_033807775.1. Classification (NCBI taxonomy): domain Eukaryota; kingdom Viridiplantae; phylum Streptophyta; class Magnoliopsida; order Asterales; family Asteraceae; genus Saussurea; species Saussurea involucrata. The sequence continues at coordinate 78,607,773 of CM066320.1, read as the reverse complement.
ATAGACCTAATCATCACTCCAACACTTACAATGCTAGTTGGAAGCAGCACTCAAACAACTCTTGGACTGGTCCATGTTTAAATCTGTCCATGTTTAAATCTGCAACACACAAGCAGCAAGGGAACTCTAATTTTCAAAATCAAGCAAGTAGTTCTCAAAACCATCACAAAGGAAATCATCAAAACAATCATCATCAGAATAAACGTAACCAAGGTTTTCAAAACACTCAACCACCTTTTCGAAACCAAAATCATTCACCTCTATAAGATGATCCAAATGTCTCTTTGGAAACAATGATCAAAAGTTTAGTGGCACAATCACAAGCTCAACAACAACAAAATCAATCTCCTTTTAATCAACATAGCACACTTCTTAGGAACTTAGAAACCCAAATCAGTCAATTGACACTTAACCAGATCAATAGGGCCATACGTACTTTGCCTAGTAACACAAAAATCCCAAAGGCCCCAGGAAGAGAACATGTGAAAGTTGTAACTCTTAGGAGTGTGAAAGAATTACCTGATTCTGTGGAAAAGGAAGTTGGCCCTTTAACCAAAATAGATTTTGAAAAAATGTCCAAAGCCATTCCTACACAAGAGATTCAGGTTATTCCAAAACCACCAAGTCAAGTAAAAGACCAAGACCCTAAGATCACAAGTTCAAGTCCACCGCTGACTGATCCAAATACCACTATTGTGACTCCACCCAATGAGACCAAGACCAAAGGCATACAAGGCCAATCTTGCTCAAAACAATCAAACAAAGTTGTCATCAAACTAGCTCCCCCTTATATACCTTACCCTAGAGGTTAAGGAATGAAAAGGAGGAATTGCAATTTAAAAACTTTTTGGATGTTTTCAAAGCATTGCACATCAACATACCTCTTGGTGAAGCAATTGAGCAGATGCCCAGTTATGCCAAGTTCCTTATAGACATCTTGAGTAAGAAGAAGAAGTTGACCGAATATGGGACTGTTGCCCTCACTGAAGGTTGCAGTGCTCTCTTTTCCAACAAACTACCCCCTAAGCAAAATGATTCAGGGAGTTTTACTATTCCTTGTTCCATAGGTGGGAAAGAAGTTGGACAAGCCTTGTGTGATTTAGGTGCCAGTGTCAATCTTATGCCCTTGTCAATCTTCAAAATATTATGCATAGGAGAGGCTAGGCCTACCACAGTCACACTCATCTTAGCAGATAAGACCATTGCCTATCCAAAGGTAAGATTGAAGATGTTTTAGTCCATGTTAATAAATTCATCTTTTCGGCTGATTTTATCATTTTACGCTTTGAGGCTGACAAGGATATTCCTATTCTTCTAGGAAGACCTTTCTTAGCCACTGGTAGAACTTTGATAGATTTCCAAAAAGGAGAATTGACCATGAGACTTCAAGACAAAAAAACTCATATTCAATGTTTTCAATTCTTTAAAGTACCCTAGTGATATGGAGGACTGCTCAAGCTTAAGTATCATTGAGTCATTGTGTCATGAAGAAGGACTCAAATAGACCTTTAGAATAGAAGAGGAGGCTGAGAAAGAGTTGACCTTAGGATAAGAAGATGATGATAGGGACTCCACCTAGAGAAAAGAAGAGACTGTCCCCTTGGTTGTGCAGCATTTGAGCTGCTGGAAAATAATGAACAAAAGTCATTTACTCCTTCCATAGTCTCACCACCTGACCTGGAGTTGAAACAACTCCCATCTCATCTGAAATATGCCTTTCTAGGAGAAGAAGACAAATTTCTTGTCATCATATCAGCTACCCTAGAATTGCATCAAGAAAAGAAGTTAGTGGATATGTTGAAGTTGCACACAAAATCCATAGGATGTACCATTGCTGACCTTAAAGGGATTAGTCCCTCTATTTGTCAACATAAGATCATCTTAGAAGACAAGAACTTCACATCCACAGAACCTCAAAGAAGGTTGAACCCTGTCATGAAAGAGATAGTGAAAAAGGAAGTTTTAAAATGGTTAGATGCATGAATCATTTTTCCAATAGCCAGTAGTTCTTGGGTAAGTCCGGTCCAATGTGTCCCAAAGGAGGGAGGGATCAGTGTCATTTCCAATGACAAGAATGAACTCATCCACACAAGAATAGTCTTCGAATGGAGAATTTGCATGGACAACCGTAGAGTAAACAAGGATACTCAAAAAGTCCATTTTTCTTTACCTCTTGTTGATCAAATATTGGATAGGTTGGATGGAAAAGAGTACTACTGTTTATTGGATGGATACTTAGGATACAATCAGATAGTCATAGCACCGAAAGACCAAAAGAAGACTACTTTCACTTGTCCTTTTGGCACTTTTGCCTTCAGGAGAATGCCTTTTGGACTTTGCAATGCACCTGCCACTTTTCAGATATGCATGATGTCCATATTTTTTGACATGCTTGAAAAATCCATTGAAATATTTATGGATGACTCTTCTGTATATGGTTCATATTTTGATCATTGTTTAAAAAACATCAAACAAAGTCTCAAAAGGTGTGAAGAAACTGACTTGGTTCTTAACTGGGAAAAATGTCATTTCATGTTACAGAAGGAATTGTCCTTGGTCATTTAATTTCTAAAAGAGGAGTTGAGGTAGATAAAGCTAAACTTGAAGTTATTGAAAAACTACCTGAACCAACCACTGTTAAAGGATTAAGAAGCTTACTTGGTCATGCTGGATTTTATAGACGGTTTATGTTAGGGTAAATTTATGTTGAATAGAAGTTCAGGGGCTGATTTGTATTTGTTTATTTTTGAGCCTAGTTAGTGAACGGGCCGTGGGCTTGTTAACCACGGGCCCGCCATATATAACGTTTTGTTTTAGCCATTGTTTAGGCAAGTTGTTCATTATTGCTTTCCTAAACATATTGTAATCTCTCTGCATTATTGAAAGCTAATTGGATGACCAGTTGAAATCATAACCTACTGTTATTATCTATTGATTTCATATTGTTCGTTGCACGAATCTGGAACTCTCAATTGGTATCAGAGCAGACGGTCAAATCGATTCAAAGTGCTCTATTCAAATTCTGGTAAGTTTTTCTTTCATACAGCTGTGTTCTTAGGTGACAATCCATACTTTGATTCTATTGAAATTGATCGCTTTCGTTTATTGGATATTGTTAGTATCATTCTTATTGGTGATTCTGCAAGTTTTCGTATTCTAATTCGATCGTTTGAGTGAGTTTTAAGCAAATCAAAGTTCAAATGTTTTGGTTGTGTTCTTGAGAAAAATCGAATTTTTAACCATCAAAACTTGTTGTTTTTGCTTCAAAAATCGATTTGGGTAGTGTTATTTCTGTGTTTGGTCGAGTTCCTAATCTTTCAGAAACGATTTTGAGCAACCCTAGTCGATTCCCAATCGAATTGAAAAGTCCAGACGCTGTTTCCGGATAATAGCCGCACTTTCCGGATACCAGCCATACTTTCCGGACGATCGCTTTTAATCTCTCCGGATACCTCAGCTTTCCGGGTAAGTTATCTATATTCCAATCTTTCTGGGTACATTGTTCCGGAAACCCAAAGTTTTCGGTAAAATACTTTATCCGGACAACTCAACGTTTCCGGTAACTTATTTTATCCGGACAACACGAAGTTTCCGGTCAAGTTGATACTTTCCGGACTCCAGTCATCCTGTGAGTACCGCATCCGGAAAGCATATTATCCGGAAACATTTCATCCGGTAAGTTCATATTTTTTACTATTTTACTCGGAAACTATTGTCTTCCGGATACCTTTTGTTATCCGGAAACTTAGTTTGTCAGGACTCTTTCTGTTATCCGGACACTTCTGTGTTTTTGATCTGTTTTCACTCAATCTGATCCGGACACTTCCAGATCAGACATCATATCCGGATTCCTATCTGGTAAGTTCATTTATGTTGAATTCTTACTTGTTTCTAGTTCAAATCAGTCGTAGAACCTGCGTTAGGATACCACTCGTAGTGCCTTACGTTAGGTTATCACTTTGAATCGAACACATCGTCTGACGATCATTCCATTGCAACTAAAGATGTCTTCATGCGACGCTCTTGCAATCGGTACCAACTCCAAACCACCTTGTCTCTACCAAGGTGAGTACAGCCAATGGAGGGACAAATTCATCATCTTCATTGAGTCGAAGGACAACTTCGAGTACATTTGGCGAGCATTAGAAAATGGGCCAATTCCTACACCAATGAAAACCGTTCCACCAGCCCAAGAAGGTGTTGACACATTCACTGTGAAAAAGACTCTCACCGATTTGACCGACGATGAAAAAGGCATGCTTGAGGGAGAAAAGCATGCTAAGCGATACCTTGTTCAAGCTCTCCCCAACACGATCTATACTGCCATCGACAGTTACAAAGATATAGCTAAGGGCATGTGGGATCAGGTGGAAAAGATTATGCGTGGGAGCGAAGTCGGGAATCAGCTGAAGATTAATAGCTCAATAACCAAGTTTGATAGCTTTAAACAGCGCACCGGTGAATCCCTTACCCAAACGTATGAACGGTTTTGTCTTCTTCTCAACGAGCTCCACAAGAACAAGATTACTCGTTCCAACACTGAAAATGCACTAAAGTTCCTCAACAACCTTCTGCCTGAGTGGAAAGTGTTTGCTTCACTTGTCAAGCATAACCATTATGGAGAAAGTCGACATCCATGAGCTCTATGAGACGCTTCTTCAAGATGAAGATGAGGTGATGGAAATTCTGAATGAGAAGAAGACTGCATCCAAGCCAGCAGCTGATCCTCTAGCACTCATGTCCTCCAAACAAAGGAAATCTTCTGGCCGTCACTCCAAACGTGCTCAAAGGAAAAGCTCATCTGAGTCAGAACCTGAAGAAAAGGAAGATAGTGAGTCTGATAATGAACTATCTGAATTCAAGAAAGCTATGGCCATGCTCTCTAAATCTTTTCAATAACAGAAGTTCTACAAGAAGCCATCGTCCAATAATCAACGCTACTCCACCTCCTCCAACAAGCGCCATGATTATAAGGACAAGTATGAAGGAAAGAAGAAAGCCGATGAGCAAGATAAGTCTAAGAAGAAGGAGAAGACTGAGAAAGATGACAGTAAGAAGAAAGATGAACCCGTGACCTGTTACAACTGCGGAAAGCTTGGTCACTTTGCAAAAGATTGTCGAAAGCCAGTGGTAAAGAATGCTCACTATTACAAGGCGAAGCTCGTATTGGCTGAGCAGAAAGAAGCTGGAGCAGCTCTGTTTGTGGAAGACAACTACTGGTTGGGTCGTTCTGATGATGAAATCGATTCTGATGGTGCTAATGCTTTCATGGGATATCACTCTCCAGACGATGAAGAAAAGTCAAGTCAGGTATGTGAATCTAACCAACAAGATTTCTTGAATCAAATGCAATCACTTGCTGAACGGGCATATTCCTTTAAGGCCACCTCTAATGAACAACAACTTGAGATTAGATCACTATCTGAAAAGCTAGATGTTCAAAAGAGAATAACTGAGAAATAGAAGTATGAAATTGCTAATTTAAAAGGCAAATGCAAAAATCTTTCAATAACACCTAAGGACTTAAGGGCCAAATTATCTGAACTTCAGTCTCAGTTTGATCAGTGTATGCATGAGAAAGCAGAAATTGTTTATCAATGTTCTGCTCTTAAAATTCAGCACAAGGAATTTGTTTCTAAAATTCTTGATCTTGAAACCAAACTTCATAAAAGAGGTCAAACTGATCAGACTATCCATATGAATAAACCAAAGGAGTTCACGTATTTCAACAAGGACTGGGGAATCGGATACGATAACCCGCACTACCTGAAAAAGGGTATAGCCAAAAGACCTATATTGTATGATTTTGGTTGTCTTGGAATAGCCAAAGAGTATCCGGAATATGCAATTAAATGGACTGGTCCTCTTGAACCTGAAAAGGAAGAGGAAACTGAGGAATACAAGCGCACACGCACATCCAAAATGCAACTTCCATTTTGTTATGGATCATTAAATTATTCCTATGCGAAAAACAAGAAGTACCTCTCGAATGACTACTTCGATTGCTATAAGGTTGCAACACCCAAGGATTCCTCCAAAAAGGATGAGGTCCAAACAATCGAAACCAAGATTGAGACGGATGAGTTCAAGCTCTATGTTCCCCCTCTCATCTTGGAAGCAAAGATAGTCGAGTTGGAGGAGTCACTCGAGAAAGAAAGGTCGAATTTTCAAAGGGAAAAGCAAGCGCTAATCCAGGAACTTGAGAATCTTAAATCGGTCAAAACCGAAACTGTGACTGATGAAGGACAGGAAATCCTTCGGTGTGAAATCACTAAGCTTACATCAAAACTGGCTGTCTTGGCAACAGATGCAATGCAAGAGTATACGAGAAATGGTCAGCTCCAAGAGCAGATTGACCAACTCCAATCTGAAAAACAGATTTCACCCGATTCTTCCTCTAACTCTTCGGACACGTCTTCGTGTAAAGCTTTTATAAGCAAAACCTCCTCTTCAACTCAAGAGGATAAAGATTCTAAAGACGAGAGTGTTTTAAGGAATTTGAACTCTGATTTTTTCCTAGCTTCCGCACCAAATTCCCCAAAGCACACTAACACTAAGTCTTCCTCGCCTTCCACGACCGATACAAGTCCTGTAATTCCGGATGTTGTTTTTCTGAATATACGAACTCCAAAGGCAATTCTGATGAAGAGTTTGAGTCGTTCTCCTTCGACAAACCTCTTCCGAGTCATACTGATTTTTTATCTCCAGTAGTAAATCGACCGGTCAATTTTCTAAAGGGTGACTGTTCAAAAACAAAGGCCCCAACTGTGATCATGATTTCTAAATCTCCACCTGTTTCTCAAAAACAATCATAGCCGAGGAAAAATACCGAGCGATTGCCTACCAAAAATACTGCTTCCTTAAAAGTCATTGATCGTGCTGTCCCTGTTGTTTCAGATAAAAACGGTCGCGCTAAACAAGAAAAACCAAAGTGGCTAGCTAAGGAACCTGTCGAGGATGCAGCATCAAAGTCTTTCAATACAGTTTTTTATCCTAGAATGAACAAAAACGATTGTGCTTGGAATCATAGGAATGATTTTGTTAAACGTGATGTTAATTTTCCTATTAAACTTTATTCCATTCAACAATTGATTCAGTTATCGCATGATTGTTTGTGTTGTTCTAGTTGTGGTTGGAATGACTTTGATGATACAAATAATAATGATTGGTTTGGGTCATATCATATATTTAATCACATGCCCAAAAACAAACCCCGTAAAACCAAAAAGAAACACCATACACAACGGGGTTCCCAATCAGAGGTTAAACCACAGCAAGAGAGAAAACCCATTCCTAAATAGGTTTCTCCTACTGAGGTTAAACTGGCACCCAAGAGGCAACCTGCTACAAAACCAGTTCCTCCAAAAGGTGTAAAACCTACACCTAAGAGGCAAGTTCTTCCGAAGGGTGTCAAACCTAACCCTCCAGGACCCATGCAAATATGGGTACCTAAAGTCCGCTAAACTTGTTTTTGCAGGACGGTCATGTGTGGTACTTAGACTCTGGATGCTCCAAGCACATGACCAGAAGGAGGGAGGTTCTCACGAACAACATAGAAGAATATGGCGGAGACGTGAGATTTAGGAACGACCATAAGGCGCCGATTATGGGCTACGGAGATATTGTTCAAGACAAAATCACTATCAAGAAGGTATCACACGTCGCGGGATTGGGACACAATCCGTTCAGCATCGGCCAATTCTGCGACAAAGATCTCGAGGTCCGGTTCAAAGCCAAAAGGTGTAGAATACTCAATGACGACGGAGAGGAACTACTGGTTGGAAAGCGCAAGACCAACCTCTACACCATCGACCTCGCAGCCCTGAAGACCGATTGCCTCATGTCGAAGGCTAATTCCGAACAAGCTTGGATTTGGCATCGAAGACTTTCGAACCTTAATTTCAAAAGCATCAACAAACTGGTGCTGGGCGGACACGTGAAAGGCATGCCCGATCTTCAATTCGTGAAGGATCGACTCTGTGGGGCATGTGAGATGGGAAAGATGAAACGAGCGACGCATCAGCCGAAGGCAGCTCCGAGCACGTCCCGGTCCCTTTAACTTATCCATATGGATTTGTGTAGACCGATGCGTGTTTAAAGCATCAACAAGCGAAAATACGTCCTGGTGATGGTGGATGACTTCTCGCGCTACACGTGGGTCAAGTTCCTTCGCTCGAAAGACGAAACTCCGGATCTGATCATCAATCATTTGAAGACCATCCAGCTGAATCTTCAAAGTGTAGTTCAGCCTATCAGGACCGACAACGGGAAGAAATTCAAGAATCAAACGGTGTGCGACTACTTGACTTTTGTCGGTATCTCACAAACCTTCTTGGCGGCACGCACTCCTCAACAAAACGGAGTGGTGGAAAGACGCAACCGTACCCTGGTCGAAGTGGCTCGCACCATGCTTTCTCAATCGAAACTGCCGCTGTTTCTGTGGGCCAAAGCAGTGTCTACGGCTTGTTACACGCAAAACCGTTCCATCATCAACAAGCGGTTCAACAAGACGCCGTACGAGATCATCAATAAACGCATTCCAAACATCAAGTACTTCCATGCATTCGGATGCACGTGCTACGTCTTAAATGACAGGGACGATCTCGGCAAATTCAGCCCAAAGGCGGACGAAGGAGTTTTCATCGGATACTCCATGCTGGCTAAGGCGTATCGCATTTACAACAAACGGACTAAAACCGTTACCGAAAGTGTAAACGTGACATTCGACGAAGCCGCAGATTTGGCTTCTGAACACCTCTGTTCAGAACCCGGTTTAACTGGCGTGCTAGCTTCCGAACCTCCACGTTCGGGATCTGCACAAGCGACAGTAAATCCGAATCATGCATCTTCATCGAATGTTGATCTTTCAGATTTAGATTTATTATTCAAGTATTTTTATGATGACATATTTAACGCTTCTACCCCTCATGTCTCAGTACAACCACGACTTGAAGTTGCTCGCATCTAGAATTCGGAGAATCTATCCGGTCCGCCGCCTTCGACAAGCACGCCTTCCATCACTGTGGAGACAGCTCAACCGTCATGATCAACCTCGACAAGCATGCCTTCCATCACTGTTGATTCGTCATCTGCAACAATCAACGATCAACTTCTAAATTCCTCGGAACCAGAAGTTGTTCAACCTGCGACGATTCCTCCCCCGTCTCCTCCGAGAAACCAACCGGCTACACTTGAAGCGGTACAAGACCTACCATCCAGTAGCTATGTGGATCCGGACGCCTCCTATTCAACTCAACAGCCGCTTCCACACACCACCAGATGGATGAAAGCTCATCCCTACATCAAATCATCGGTGATCCCTCCACTCCTGTTCAAATACGCGGCACTTTAGCCAATTTCTGCCTCTTCTCCGGCTTCTTGAGCAAGATCGAGCCGACAAACGTACGCGAAGCGCTCGAAGATCCGGACATGATCTTATCTATGCAATAAGAGCTCAACCAATTCGAAGCTCTAAAGGTATGGCGACTGGTCTCACGTCCAACCCACAAGACGGTGATCGGAACCAAGTGGATCTTCAAGAACAAGAAGGCGCGTCGTACGCAACAAGGCGCGTCTCGTGGCCAAGGGGTACCGTCAACAAGAGGGGATTGACTACGACGACACCTACGCTTCGGTAGCAAGGATAGAAGGTATACGTATGTTATTTGCATACGCCGCGCACAAGAACTTCACGGTCTTCCAAATGGATGTGAAGACCGCATTCCTCTACGGCGATATCAAGGAAAAAGTATATGTGTCGCAACCGGAAGGATTCGTGGAAGATTCGAAGCCTGATAATGTCTACGTTCTAGACAAGGCGCTTTATGGACTCAAGCAAGCTCCAAGAGCCTGGTACAACACTCTGTCTGAGTTCTTGTTAAAATCAGAATTCACGCGAGGTAAGATCAATTCCACTCTATTTATCAAGAACGAAAAGGGTCGTATTGTCCTACTTCAAGTGTATGTCGATGACATAATTTTCGGTTCTACCAATCCTCAGTATGCAAAGAACTTTGCCAAACTTATGGGACAATTTTTTAAAATGAGTATGCTTTGTGAGATGAATTTCTTCCTTGGTCTTCAAGTTAAACCACTGTCGACTGGGATATTCATAAACCAGGCTAAGTACATCCGGGATATTCTTCGGAAATTCCAGATGGAACAGTCCTCACCAATGAAAACTCCCATGGCACCCGGTACAAAGCTTCACGCCGATCCTAATGGAAAGGATGTGAACACTAAACTGTATCGGGGAATGATCGGTTCTTTGATGTATTTAACCGCAAGTAGACCGGATATTATGTTTTCAACTTTTCTATGCGCCCGATTTCAATCAAAACCAAAAGAGTCTCATTTAATAGTCGTCAAACGAATTTTTCGTTATTTACGTGGAACTGCTGATCTTGGCTTGTGGTACCCGAAAGAGACAGGTTTTGAGCTATCCGCTTATTCTGATGCGGACCACGCGGGCAGCAAGATGGACCGAAAGAGCACATCGGGGCATGTGCAGTTTTTGGGCGACAGCTTGGTGAGTTGGGCATCCAAGAAGCTGCAGTGCGTCTCTACATCGAATGCCGAGGCGGAATACGTGGGGGAAAAAGTCACTGTTCACACCTCTGATCCCTACTACCCAGCCTGATACGGGAGTTACAAGGAGACCTGAGGGAGACTTAGTTGAAGAGTTAGAACATGTGAGAAGTAGGGAATGACGGTCGAAAGCGAACCAAGGAAGATTAAGTCGTAAAGATAAAGAGGCTTCTGAGCGACCCCAAACTAGTGTCACCCGGGTAGCCACATCTGCTATCCCGTCTCGTGGCCAAGGGGTACCATCAACAAGAGGGGATTGACTACGACGAGACCTACGCTCCGGTAGCAAGGATAGAAGCTATACGTATGTTCCTTGCATACGTCGCGCACAAGAACTTCACGGTCTTCCAAATGGATGTGAAGACCACATTCCTCTACGACGATATCAAGGAAGAAGTATACGTGTCGCAACCGGAAGGATTCATGGACGATTCGAAGCCTGATCATGTCTACGTTCTAGACAAGGCGCTTTATTGACTCAAGGAAGCTCCAAGAGCCTGGTACAACACTCTGTCTAAGTTCTTGTTAAAATCAGAATTCACGCGAGGTAAGATCGATTCCACTCTATTTATCAAGAACGAAAAGGGTCATATTTTCCTAGTTCAAGTGTATGTCGATGACATAATTTTCGGTTCTACCAATCCTCAGTATGCAAAGAACTTTGCCAAACTTATGGGATAATTTTTTAAAATGAGTATGCTTTGTGAGATGAATTTCTTCCTTGTTCTTCAAGTTAAACAACTGTCGACTGGGATATTCATAAACCAGTCTAAGTACATCCGGGATATTCTTCGGAAATTCCAAATGGAACAGTCCTCACCAATGAAAACTCCCATGGCACCCGGTACAAAGCTTCACGCCGATCATAACGGAAAGGATGTGAACACTAAACTGTATCGGGGAATGATCGGTTCTTTGATGTATTTAACCGCAAGTAGACCGGATATTATGTTTTCAACTTTTCTATGCGCCCGATTTCAATCAAAACCAAAAGAGTCTCATTTAATAGCTGTCAAACGAATTTTTCGTTATTTACGTGGTACTGCTGATCTTGGCTTGTGGTACCCGAAAGAGACAGGTTTTGAGCTATCCGCTTATTCTGTTGCGGACCACGCGGGCAGCATGATAGACCGGAAGAGTACATCGGGGCATGTGCAGTTTTTGGGCGACAGCTTGGTGAGTTGGGCATCCAAGAAGCATCAGTGCGTCTCTACATCGACTGCCGAGGTGGAATACGTGGCCCCCGCGAGCTGCTGTTCTCAAGTGATTTGGATGCGGACCCAACTCAAGGACTACGGATTTACTTACGTCAAGGTGCCAATTTACGGCGACTCGAAGAGCGCAATCGCCATATCCAGCAATCCGGTCCAACACACTAAGACAAAGCACATCGACGTTCGGTATCACTTCATTAAGGATCACGTTGAAAGAGGTACGGTCGAACTCTACTTTGTAAATTCTGAGCATCAGTTGGCAGACCTGTTTACCAAACCCTTGGACGAAAAATGGTTTAACACTCTGGTGTCCAAGTTAGGCATGCTAAATCTGAAGACTTGATCTGCATGTGTGCCTGTTTCAAATTCCATACATCTACGAGAAATTGTCTAATCATCATCCGTTGTTTACACTCCTGATGATTGAGTATCCACTTTCTCGCACTTGTATTCTACTTGTATCAGTTACACAGTTAGATTGAGTCTCTGTATTTATTAGGTAGATTTTGTTTGTTTCCTTTCTTTCCACGTGTGTTTCTTTTACTTCATATTTCCGTCTCATTTATTTGCTTATACCTGTGCTTTCACGAGTGTTCATGTGTTCAGGGGGAGTACAAACCGGTATCAGGTAAGTTTCTTCTACTGTTGAGTGGGAGCATCATACACAATTTTTTTTACACTGATGAAAAGTTTTTTTGTGTGTGGATACTCCCGTGTGCATCCCACACTACGCGCACGTTCTGAGGGGGAGCATCTAACTGGATGTTCATCATTCGAGGGGGAGCGACACAATTTTTCGTTAAATGTGTAAAAGTTTTTTTGGTGTCGGCCTCTCCATTACACACAATTGCACTATCCGAGGGGGAGCAAAGATATCCCCATGCTTAGTTTGAGGGGGAGCGAGAGAAGGTTCTTTCACATTCCTGTTAGCACTAATTTTCGTAAAATCTGCAAGAACAGGGAAGTATCTGGGAAACTATCATAGTGTCCGGACAGGTATCCGGAAACCCTATCTGTCCGGATAGGTTTCCGGAACGGATAGGAATCCGGATGACCCACCCGAACTCTTGGCTTAGTATAAATAGCATTCGGATTCTATTTCATTCACTTATCGGGAAAACTTTGCAAAAACCCTAAACCTCTCGAACTATCTCTCTCGTTCGGACTCTCACACAAATCGCGCATTTCACTCAGTTTTTCGTCTCCAAAATCAGGTATGTTTCACCCATCCACATCTAGATCATTACTAGTCGAATCTCATGCACCTCTCACATTAAATCGACCATAGATTGGGTCGACACACAGGTTCCCGAACCCTAGTCTCGGGCCGCACATTGTAAGGTCGCTTTCAGGGTATTTAGGCCGATTTACACTTACTCGTATGATCATACTTGGTTATTATGCCTGTTTTGGTGATTGGGTAACGTTTTGCATAAGCTTTTGGGCAAAATCGAACCACCCAAATGTCGTCCGGACACATTCTTCGTGTCCGGAAACTATCAAGTCAATTACGATTTGTCTGGAAAGCTTCATAATATAGATATTTTATCCGGAAACAAGCAACATCAGGAAACCTAGTTGTCCGAAAACCTCAGGGTTTCCGGTAAGTTCAACTACCGGATAGTTGAGATGTCCGGAATCCTATTTGTCCGGTAATCATTGGCATCCGGACACCATTTTGTCCGGAATCCTCATTTTGTCCGGAAACCATCCTCCCTTCCGGAAACTGTTGCTGTCCGGATACTTTTTGTCCGAATACAATGATTTGTTCAGATAGTCTTGTGTTCCATTAACTTGTCCGGACACCCCTGTGTTTGTCAATTCAGTACCTATTTTTCTCACTGCCTGTCCTCACTCTGTATCAGATTGAGCCACTTACTACAAAGGTACGCGCCGACACTTGTTCATCCGTCTTGAATACTAACTTTGGTTATGTTTCAGATATCACATGGCGGATCAAGAACAACATCAAAATCCTGAAGAGCAAGTTCCTCCTCCAGAGGAATTTATCGACGAAGCAGCTGATAATGCTTTGGTCGACCCTGACCATGGCATTGAATTGGAAGCCAATAACCACCAGCTGGACGCCGCTGAGTTCAGACCGCTAGAACAACATCGGGTGATCGTGGACATCCTATTACGTTACCCTCTTCGTGAGGCCCTCACTGCGACAGCTGACGTCCCATTGCTATATGTGCTTCAGGTGTGGCTCTCTGCCCAAGTTATTACGGCGGCCAATTCACAGACCATCACGGCGCGGATAGACAACCACCCCTTCACGCTCACACCTGAGTCCTTCCGTCGTCTACTGTCACTACCCGAAGCCACCGCCGGCGGACATCAATGCTACGACCCCACGGTCAATGACGCGACTCTATGTGCTCAAGTACGTGCTCTCGGATACAACCACGCTCTTGATCGACCTTCAGCATTCACCCGCAAATATCTGGCGCCCATCTGGTACACCTTGTTCACCATACTGAATAGGTGTCTCTCATCCAGATGGAAGGGAATAGACCAGTGCATCGGCGACTTCCTTCGTCTATTCCATGTCGTGTGCTACAACATACACGTCGACTTCGCTATGATTATCTGGCAAGAGCTGGTGCAAGCTATTCGCCAAATTGGAGGTTCGAAGCAAAAGAAGTTCCTCCCATACCCTCGATTTTTCTCTATGGTTGTGCGACAACACATGGACGCGAATCCAGCAATACCGCGACGCCTTAACCATCCGGTATGCCTTCCTTTCCATTTACAATACATGGTGATTCGAAACCCGTCCAACGCCATAGCCATGCCATTACCTGAAGCCCTACTGGCACACGCGGATCCCGCTGCACCGAGTGTAGTTGCTTATAGACGAGAGTTAGGGAATCCCATGGTCCAACCAGCGCCGGAGGGACCTCCCCAGGGACATAGAACCGAGGGACGTGAGGGTCCAAGGACCAGAGGAGGAAGGGCCGGGGTAGGTGGGGCTCCCGGGCGGGGTGTGTTTAGAATTCATGCGTTGGGATCCGGAGCGGGCGGTGCAGTGGATACGCGTACCAGTACTTCCCAAGCCGGAACATCATCTCGACCCATGCTCCATCATGACTCCGAGCCCTATTTATCTGACCCACCTTCACCTACCCGACACGTTGAAAACGTGGAATCCGACTCCACCGAATCCGATACGGATCGTACCATACCGGCAACACTTATCCCTGCCCGTATCGAACCAAACCCAGACTTTACCGAAGG
Organism: Saussurea involucrata; assembly: GCA_033807775.1. Classification (NCBI taxonomy): domain Eukaryota; kingdom Viridiplantae; phylum Streptophyta; class Magnoliopsida; order Asterales; family Asteraceae; genus Saussurea; species Saussurea involucrata. The sequence goes on along the minus strand of CM066320.1, from coordinate 78,592,732 downwards.
CATCCCATCCGACTCACTGACACCACCTCTGATCCCTACTACCCAGCCTGATACGGGAGTTACAATGAGACCTGAGGGAGACTTAGTTGAAGAGTTAGAACATGTGAGAAAGAGGGAATTACGGTCGAAAGCGAACCAAGGAAGATTAAGCCGTAAAGATAAAGAGGCTTGTGAGCGACCCCAAACTAGTGTCACCCGGGTAGCCACATCTGCTATCCCGTCTCGTGGCCAAGGGGTACCGTCAACAAGAGGGGATTGACTACGACGAGACCAACGCTCCGGTAGCAAGGATAGAAGCTATACGTATGTTCCTTGCATACGCCGCGCACAAGAACTTCACGGTCTTCCAAATGGATGTGAAGACCACATTCCTCTACGACGATATCAAGGAAGAAGTATACGTGTCGCAACCGGAAGGATTCATGGACGATTCGAAGCCTGATGATGTCTACGTTCTAGACAAGACGCTTTATTGACTCAAGGAAGCTCCAAGAGCCTGGTACAACACTCTGTCTGAGTTCTTGTTAAAATCAGAATTCACGCGAGGTAAGATCGATTCCACTCTATTTATCAAGAACGAAAAGGGTCATATTGTCCTACTTCAAGTGTATGTCGATAACATAATTTTCGGTTCTACCAATCCTCAGTATGCAAAGAACTTTGCCAAACTTATGGGACATTTTTTTTAAAATGAGTATGCTTTGTGAGATGAATTTCTTCCTTGGTCTTCAAGTTTAACAACTGTCGACTGGGATATTCATAAACCAGGCTAAGTACATCCGGGATATTCTTCGGAAATTCCAGATGGAATAGTCCTCACCAATGAAAACTCCCATGGCACCCGGTACAAAGCTTCACGCCGATCCTAACGGAAAGGATGTGAACACTAAACTGTATCGGGGAATGATCGGTTCTTTGATGTATTTAACCGCAAGTAGACCGGATATTATGTTTTCAACTTTTCTATGTGCCCGATTTCAATCAAAACCAAAAGAGTCTCATTTAATAGCCGTCAAACGAATTTTTCGTTATTTACGTGGTACTGCTGATCTTGGCTTATGGTACCCGAAAGAGACAGGTTTTGAGTTATCCGCTTATTCTGATGCGGACCACGCGGGCAGCATGATGGACCGAAAGAGCACATCGGGGCATGTGCAGTTTTTGGGCGACAACTTGGTGAGTTGGGCATCCAAGAAGCAGCAGTGCGTCTCTACATCGACTGCCGAGGCGGAATACGTGGGGGAAAAAGTCACTGTTCACACTGACCATGTTGCCATTAAATATCTAATCTCAAAGAAAGATGCAAAACCAAGGCTAATAAGATGGGTTTTGTTATTGCAAGAGTTTGACCTAGAAGTTGTTGATAGGAAGGGAGTGGAAAACCAAGTGGCTAATCATTTGTCTAAGCTAGAGAACTTGTTGAAAGTAGGGAAGGAGGAGACATTATAGAGACCTTCCCTGATGAAAAGATTCTTATGATGCAAGCACAACTTCCATGGTTTGCTGTCATAGAAAATTATTTGGCTTGTGGCATGATACCTTCTAGTTACACTCATCATATGCTTAAGAAATTCTCCATGATAGTAAATTCTACTTATGGGATGAGCCTTTTCTGTTTAAACTTGGTACAGATCAATTGATGAGAAGGTGCATCCCAGAAACTGAAGTGGCAGCAATCCTGCAGCATTACCATCAGTCAGCTCATGGAGGACATTTTGGAGGCCAAGGAACAACAACTAAAGTTCTATAATCTGGTTTCTATTGGCTAACTCACTTCAAAGATTCCCACAATTTTGCACAAAGGTGTAATCGATGTCAGAGAAGTGGTTCCATTTCTCAAAGAAATGAAAAGTCTTTGAATGAGATTTTAGAAGTTGAGTTGTTTGATATTTGGGGAATTGACTTTGTGGGACCATTTCCCCCATCAAACAACTGGCAATACATTTTAGTTGCTGTTGATTATGTTTCAAAATGGGTGGAAGCAATGACATGTGTTTCAAATGATGCACAAACTGTTGTTATGTTTTTACCAAAACAAATTTTTACAAGGTTTGGTACCCCCAGGGCACTAATCAGTGATGAGGGTACCCACTTTATAAACAATTTGCTGAGCAAAGTTCTTGAAAAATATAATGTCAAACACAGAGTTGCCACTACGTACCACCCACAAACAAATGGATTGGCTGAACCCTCAAACAGAGAAATCAAAGGGATTTTAGAAAAAGCTGTCAAGCCAAATAGAAAAGACTGGGCTTTCAAAGTAGATGATATTTTATGGGCATATAGGACTGCTTTCAAAACACCTTTAGGTATGTCCCAATACAAGCTAGTCTTTGGAAAGGCTTGTCACCTCCCTTTAGAACTTGAACACAAAGCATACTACGATATAAAAGAATTGAACATGAACTTAGATGATGTTGGTAACAAAAGAAAATTACAACTTTGTGAAATGGAAGAACATGTCCTATAAAAATGCCAAGCTCTATAAATAGAAAACAAAGAAATGGCATGACAATAGAATCAGACACAGGGAGTTGAAAGCTAGCCAGAAATGTTTTTCAATTCTAGGTTGAAGTTTTTTCCAGGCAAACTTAAGTCCAGATGGTCAGGCCCATTTCTTATTCACAAAGTATATCCATATGGGGTTGTAGACTTAGTCAATCCTTAACACAATAGTCTGTTCAAGGTAAATGGCCAAAGAGTGAAGTTATTCCATGATTCTGTAGCATCCCCACAACATTGCCCTGTGGAGATGATTACTTTGTGCTAAATGCTTCAAACATATATGGGAACTTCTCAAAGTTCCAAAACATTTGTAAATATTCTTTTTAACCTTATATTTATGCTTCTCTATTAGTTATCTTTAGTATGTCGGTTAGTATGCAAATAAGATTTGGTAAAGGGCAAAACAGAGGATGTTGGATCAATGCTGCAGCATCAGAAACCCTAGCTTTACAAGAGAATGAGACGGTTTAAGTGGGGAATTGTATTAGCAATTTTTGAATTGGTGTTAAGGATAGTAGAATAGTGATATCAAATTACATATACTAAAGATAGTACAAGCCTTGTCTACTTTATATCATTTATGGTAGTATCTTCCAAAATACCCTTTTCAAAAGGTACCACTTTGTACCTTCTTTAAAGAACTACTTGAGTGCTTATCCACATGCCAACCTGGACCCATCTCATTTACCCATAAAAAAGGAACTGACTTTTCAGTTCTAGTCTCATTCAAACCATCTCCAAACCGTTCCCCCTCTCACCCTTGTCTTCTTCACCCTGCTCTCTTCGAAAAAAACCACCAGGAAGAAAAATCACCATCTTCTTCCTTGATTTGTGCAATTCTCATGGCTAGAGAGAAAAGGGCTATGGTGCGAGACCCAGATGGAGAAGGAAATCGGCAGAGAATGTAAGGAGAAGCCAACGCAATCGGACTGTGGTGCAACCCCCTTTTGCGACCCAAGAAACCAGAAATTGTGGTGCTCGATGATGAGTCTATCCTTCCTCTGGTTCAAAAATCATCATCAAGCACAAACCCTACACTGATTGAGTCTGAAATTGACCAAAACATGGGGCAAAAAGAAGAAAGCTCGAAGTCTACTATTGTGGAACCACCACCGAATCCTTTTGCCATCATCGTGTATTCGGGTCCTCAAACAATCCCACATTTGGTTGAAAAGAAGAATACCCCTCATGTATCATCGTCTCTCTGTAACACCATGGTTGATGGTCATCTCACTTCATGCTCAGAAGATGATCATGATCAACTCATTGTTTCAACAAAAATTGGGGAATTTTTTTTCAACACTTCTGAGTTTGAAGGACGCTTGAACTTATTTCTCCTAATGAAATGTGGCTAAAACCTTTCCTGAAAAGCCTCTGGATTCTGAGTTTGAGGATGAGCACATTGATGAGATTGATACAAGCAATATCATGTTAGACACACATACACATCACACTTTTGAATGGGATAATGACAGATTTTCTGATAGGGAAGAGCCTGAGGTTGTGAGAGAGCCTAAAAAGAATAGAGAACCATTAGGCAAAACCCATGCAACCAAAACATATACTGTGAGAGAAGGACCACCCAAAAAGAAAACAAAAGGGGTGCAATTTGAGGGAGAACCTTTAGAGACCAACTGTTATGTTGCAGCATCTGTGCAGCATGAACAGTCTATGGGAAGAAGAATAGGAAGGAGAAGGAGGTTTTCGAGTTTGTGGACAGACCTGAAAGACCTCACAATGGCTGCAGCCCAGCCAAAGTGTGGTCTAAGTACCAAACAAGGGTTGGACTTCCAGATAAGGGGTTTGATAGGCAAAGCATAAGAGAGTTTCATTTCATCAAGGAAGTAGTTGATACGCAAGGCTTGGAGAAAGTGTCTGAGGTTTACTCTTCTTACAACCTCACACTTTTGAGGGAATGTTATTGTGAAGTGGCTGTCACCTCTGCCCCTAGAATTCAGATTAGGCGGACTTCTATACTTCTCACTGCAAAGAAGACCAATAGGTTCCTTGATCTTTCACCACCCAAGGGGACAGAATACCATAAGATGCTACACAATGCCAGCCTAGGTAGAAGCAGCTGCTGTTTTGGGCAAGCCAAAATTAGAATGGGAGTATCATGCCAACTTTATGTTGAGAACCTTCAAATCCCTCAACCTCACTGCAAACTCAAATGTGTGGATCAACTTTGTGAGGCACTCCATCTCACCTACCACTCATGATAGTTCTATCTCTATAGATAGAATACTTTTGCTCTTGTGTCTTGTTACATGTAGGAGTATAATTTAGGAAGGATAATGCTCAAAAGCATTAGAAAATGTGCAACAAGAACTAGAGGAAAGCTCTACTTTCCAGGAATGCTCACCAAGATGCTAGTGAAAGAAGGAGTGCCACAATACAATGATAATCTCATTGTGAAAGAACAAAGGGAGAAGTGGCAGATTGACATGAAGGTTGTGCAAAGGCTGAGGGAAAAAAATGAGAAAGGGGTTGAAGCTACTGATATGGTCACCATGCTTCAAGATTTGCTATCCCAAAATAGCACTCTCATGGATACCATTTTGCAACAAAGAGGAGAGTTTATGGACAAGCTTGAAGACTTAAGGATTGAGATGACTTCTATGATTGATGACAAGAAGAAGAAAGTTGGCAAGGAGGTAGAAGCTGAGGTGAAGATTACCAGGATCAGAAAGTTGCTGAAGGTCAAAAAAGTTGAAGATAGAAGGACTGAGGGAAGAAAATGTGAAGCTGAAAGAAGAGGGAGTTACTAAGTCCAGTGTTGCAGCATCCACATCAACAGCCACACAGACTGAAGACCAACAACCTACTCCATCTGAGTAGGGCATGTTTAAATCATACCATTTAGCTCCATTTGCTATTTATTTTCATTTTCTTGAGTCTGGGATTAGTTTTTTTATATTTTGTAGATTTATTTTCATTGCATGATAAGCAACCAAAAGATCTAAAATTCATTTCAGATCTGACTTTGAATACTCATTTCAGAACCAAATCTTTCTCATGCATTTCATCGAAGTTTGGAGTGCATAAACTTTCAAAAGAGGATCGTCAACAACTAACCTCTTCTCTTCTCTGAGGACTCTCAAGATCAAGAAAACCTCTCTCAAAATAGAATATCATTCTTCAATATGAACAATATCATAGAAAAGATATCGTGAATTGTAGCAAACGATTAAGATCAATCATGAAGCGCCAAATCTTCAAATGAAACTTGAAGTCTTGAATTGTTGCTGTAGATGACCGAATTGAAGTACAATAACTTCAACGGTCTCTTATACCAATTGTAGATCCCGTAATTAACAATAATCAAGAATTAATCCATATAAATTGAGTAGAAGTAGCCTTGAATAGCATTTAATTGAATGATTTCTACTCACATGGTGTACAGTACAATGGAAGGAGAAATGAACTCTCTCAAATATCTCTCAAAATCTCAAATGAAATAATAAGTACAATGGAAGGAGAAATGAACTCTCTCAAATATCTCTCAAAATCTCAAATGAAATAATAAGCCCATGACACTTATTTATAGTGTTCAGTTTACAAGAGAATGGGCCCAAGCCTATTTACCTTCCAAAGCCCAAAATAACTTTACAAGGATATTACAATTGACTATCTGACTTTACATTGACTTTATAAAACATTCATTTAAATGGGGCTTTTAGACCAACAGTCTACACCGATAAGAAGTACGTGTGACTTCTATTTGTCAGATTCATAACTCATCCTCAAAATATTCTAAGTCATTTAGCATCCGATAGATTTACTTCATAAGTAGTCTATAGCTGGAATTTGACATGCAACTTCCATCTGGGAATTTACATTGATATGATTTTTACTTCTAAACGTCTTGTAACTATCTATATTGATTCAAAGAGCAAAATGCCATCAGCAAAATCGAAGGCTGGTCAAAGAGCAAAATGCCTTCAACATGTTAGCCAAAATAAGTTCTAAAACACTATTTTATTAGTGGCATACTTTTTTTACTATTTCCTGCTTAAGAAATGATGAGATGCGTTAACAAATGTCTACATTAACTACAAAGACTGAAGTGAAAAGTACAAGCATGCATGGATCAACAAAAATAATATGAAGACACATGTTAAAGTTGGAATGTTGCATTTAATGCAATTGGGGCAATAAAAGATCACTCTTGTCATTAGTTGCAATTTACGCGTTTTGAAAGAAATTATCTGTGAAGGTTTTTTAGGAAAAATCGATGTCATCATACGAAGGACTCTTTTAGTTATTCAGATATAAAAGAGAATCTTTTCCCTTCTTTCTTTCAGTGTTAGAAATCTGTCACCAGTCAGATCGTTTAGGATCACAAGTCTTACTTTCCTAGCTTTTGCAACAAATCTGTAATTTTATGTTTTAATAAATTAAAATAAAAGTGAAAATTTGTGGTGTTTGTATTCAACCCACTCTTCTACCTCTTCTACAAAGACATCTTGTGTAAGTCATCATATTTCAGGATTAACAAATATTGATGATTATTAAACATTGCATTTATTAAGAAGAATATAGGTATTTTTAGGGAATAAAAGCTACAACATTTATAAGAACAAAATTATGAATATATATGTATATATATATATATATATATAAATAGAGAGAGAGAGAAAAAGAGAGAATTGAGGTTAATGTGAGAATATATATATAGGGAGCTTCAAATGAAACCAGTCAAAATGATGAAACCAATGAAACTCAATCTAAGCCGTCCTTTTTGCCTGATCAACGGTTGAAAGATTTTTGAATTTAAAAAATAGGAAAAGGGTATTTTGGGGATAATCTAAATATGGTTATTATCTAAATATGGTGATTATCTCAATCACTCTCTCTCTCCCTCTCTCTCTCACAAATCCGGCCATCTCTCCCTCTCTCTCTCTCTCTCACACACAAATCCGGCTCACGGCGATGGAGACGAAAACAGAAGAATTAAGAGGGGAGAGCGTCGGCGGCAGTTTTTGGAGGAAATCGATAAGAGAAACACGGCGGAGGAGAGCGAGGCTGGTTGAATCGTCGTCGGCAGAAGAGTGGAGGAAAACTGAGAGGAGAGAAGGAGATGGTCGACGATTGGGAGTGGGGAAGATGGTGAATCGAGAGGAGAATAGGAAGTGGAAGACGCCTGGTGGGGGCGACGGTGGTCGACGGCTGGTATAGGGGCGACGGCGACGGTTTTTTCTCCCGCATATTTAACTCTCTACCATATCAATTCATGGATTGCTTCATATGTTTTTATGTTTTTACAAACAGTCTACCCATTTCTATCACGTTTCATATCAATTAATATTACCCCGCATGTTTTTACAAAAAATGTTTTTTCTCCTATGAAACGTCTCCTATGAAACGTGAAAAAATTATGAAACTCGCCGGTTTCATATTGTTTTCCTCCTATGAAACGTCTCCTATGAATCTTGAAAATTGTTTTCTCCTATGTTTCATATTGTTTTTCTCCTATGAAATGTGAAAATTTCGCAAAAACGGTTTATGAAACTAAAAAAACTCGAACTCATGAAAAAAATTGTTTATGAAAACACTGTTATGAAACTCGAAAAAAGTATGAAACTCGCCGGAATTTTTGGGGGTGGTTGCCGGAGTGGGAGCAAGTCGTCGGATTGGAGATCGCCGGAGTAGGAGGAGGTCGCCGGAGTGTAGGTCGGAGAGAGAGAAAGATAAAGATAATTGAGAAAAATAAGGAAGTTTGTTAGTTGCTAAAATTATGGATATTCCTAAAATTACGAAATTGGCTAAAAAGACCCAAATACCCTTAGTTTCATGGTTTCATAAAATATAATGGTTTCAGAATAAGGGGACTCTATATATATATATATATATATATATATATATATATATATATATATGGTTGGGTTCACGTGAGACCAATCTGTTTTCGTGAGACCGTGAGACCACAAAATTAACACTAAACCTTCACAGTGATTCATTGTGAAGGTAAGAAAAACAACGAACCTTCACAGCAAAAACACTATGAAGGTTTACCATCACAGTTATTTCACAGCCTTTTGCTGTGAAGGTTTAGTGTTAATTTTTTGGTCTCACGGTCTCACGAAAATGACCTGGTCTCACATGATCTCAAGTCTATATATATATATATATATATATATATATATATATATATATATATATATATATATATATATATATAATTTATCAAAATATGTACTTGTCCATAAATATTATATATACATTAAAAACTTGGTATCATGTGAATAAGTATATATTCAACAATGAATATACATTAAAAACTTGGTTCTCTGCTTATATAATTAAATATTTACGGTTTTTATTTAAACCAGATCTCATTGTTTTTCTCTCTTTATATATATATATATATATATATATATGCGAAGAATCGTGTGAGAAATTGAGGGTAACATGAGAAGTGGATCTGAACCGTTGATCGCTTTTAATCAAATGTTGTTAGGGTCTAATTTGTAATATTCAAGATTACAAGGTTCTTTGTGTATATACCCTTAGGGTATATAATGTTTTGTTTAGTTTGGATGAGGAGTACTTGAGCCATAAACATATTTGTATCCATTTGCTCTCATTATAATATTTCTCTCACTAGAAATATATATGGCATCCTTCATTCTAGCTTGTTGATTTGACCATAATACTTAAATCTTGGGATTATCAATTGGTATCAGAGCTAAATCGGTGATTTAGAGAAGATGTGAAACAACAAATATTGAAGAAATTGAAGATTTCTTTTAAGCTTTGAAGAATTTGAAAAAAAGTTGAAAATATCAATATGTGAGCTTGATTTTCTTCAATTTGATATTTTGTGTTTGATTTTGAAGTCGAGTTGTCCTATTGCTCATCATAGAACTTATTTGAATTGATTTCGTTATGTGATTTCAACAAAATTTGAATATTTTGAACAAAAAATTGAAGTTTTTGAAGCCTTGTTTTTCTCGATGTGGTTTTGTGTTATTGATGATTTTGTTAAAATTTGGAGCTTGGATCTAAATTTGTTGTTTGATCTTTTTCAGAAAATTGTGTTTCTAAACACAAATTGATCTCAATTTCAAAGGTGTAACAACTATTTTTAAGCTTTGGTGAACCATGGATCGAATAGATCATTCTTGATGTTGATATTCATTCTTATCGCATGATAAATGTGTGTTCTTCATCTTTGTTGCACAACACGTGGATCATTAGTGGCGAGTTTGTCACATAGCAAAGATAAGTGAAATGAGTTTTGTCCCAGATCACATGATTAAGAAGTAGAGGTTATCGCATAAAGAAGGGTGATAAGAGGTTAAACTATCGTACGTCTATGAGTGTTTAAAGCTGGTTTATCGCACATAGAAGCTGTGATAAGAGCGTCTTATCACACAACACAAGGATTCAAGGTACTTTTGTTGCACGACTCTTGTACGAGGAAGTGCTGTTATCGCATAGTGCTTGTCCGACATTTCATTTTATCGCACAAATCTGCAGCTTCTTGATCCATTTATCACAGGTACGTTGTCCGAGATTTGAAGGATATCACATGCCATTATACTACTTATCCATTAAGTAGTATAAATGGCCCATACTACTGGATTGCTATAATAGATGTATCGCACGACAATACTTCAGTTTCTTGAAGATATCGCGCAACAAAGTCAAGGATATCGCACCATCTTGTGTAATATCACTATTCACCGATCTTTGTTATACAACTCTTTAGCGATAGATTGGTTTATTAGTGACAATTTGTGTATTGTTTGCAACGGTTTGTATTTTCTTTCGTGATACTTTGCATACTTTTCACGACAGCTTATATTTCATGTGAAAATTCAAATTTGACTTTCCTTGTTTGACTTTTTGTGTTATTTTCAGGATTAACTTTTAAGTTTGATTTTCAAGAGAGTTGACCTTCAGTGTTGACTTTTTAGTGAAATTTTAACTTTCTGATAAAAGTTTCAGATTTTTCCAGATCAATATCGGATGTTTCACTTCAAGTGTCTATGATCATGACAAGCGAAGCTATGACATTTAGATCAGATTGGAACTCCAAGTTGTTTTCAAAGAGGAGCAAAGCTAATTTTTTAGGATGCTTACTAGATGAATTTCTGAGACAGAGAAGATGATACTCACACTCAGATGTGCTTAATGGCTAAGAAGAAAAAGCAATATATGTCTCAGGAATGCTATTATGATGTTGAGGTAAATGATTATTCTTTTCCTTGATAATCAATTACATGAATTGACGTTTAAAATTTTAGATGTTGAACGTAAGCTTAAAAAGGAGAAAAGTTTAGTTGCTTCTTATATTATATTATATAAATCAATTGATCGGGTTATCTCAAAAGAAACTTTATTGTTCTTATTGTGAAACAAATGATTTAAAAATCATGTTCAATATTGGTATGGTACATATGGAATCTCCTCAAATAAAGTGACTACACCAAACAAGCAAGGACCCATGTTCAGGTCGGCACCAAAATCTACTTTATTTGTTTTGTAGGTCAGTGATATGTGATAGTAATTTCAGAATGTTAACTGATATCACTGGAAGAATAGAAGAAGTGTGCAGAATTTGAGAGGGAGTATCAACGTTTTTGAAACATACGATTCTTCTATAAAGAAATTTTAATTTGTTGAAATTTTTTCATTATTCAAATAATTTTTCTTTGAATGTTAAATTTAAAATTTCCTTCATTTCTGAATTTCCATCATATTTGATTCACATTTTCAAAGTTTAATTCTTTGTACCTATGTTCTTAATGTTTTATATATTACTAATCTGTTTGCATATTTTCAAGGGGAGTAAATTCTGATTGTAGATAATATTTTCAGAGGGAGTTATTCAATTTGTGCTGATATTTTGATATATCATTGTAGGGGGAGTAAATTTCACTTGTTTCAAGCTTCAAGGTTAAAATTGACGTAAAATTACAGTTTTTTGGATACAATAGTGTTCGGGTCATATTCGGTTGAATAGAAGTTCAAGGGCTAATGTGTTATTAATCATATTTGAGCCTTAATTATGTAACGGGCCGTGGGCTTGTTACCACGGGCCCAGAGTATATAATGTTTTGTTTAGCTTAGAATTAAGCTAGTTGTCATTTTTACTTTCTCAAGCTTATTGTAGACTCTCTCAATATTGAAAGTGAATTAGATGACCAGTTGAAATCATACAAACTATTTTTCATATCTATTGATTTCTTCTATACGTTGCACGAATCTGGAACTCACAATTGGTATCAGAGCAAACGGACGAATCGGTTCAAAGTGATTCTTGATTTCTGGTAAGATTACTATTCAAAAATCGACTATGTTCTTGGTGCTTGAAACTCATATTTTGATTCGGTTGAAATTGATCGTTTTCGTTTATTGCATACTGTTAGCATCATCTCTATTAGTGATTATGCACTTTCTCGCACTCCAATTCGATCATTCGACTAGTTTTTAAGCAAAATCAAGTTTCTTGGGTTTAGCCTCTGTTCTTGAAAAGTTCATATTTTTACCATTCAAAATCGTGTTTTTGCTTGAAAAATCGAATTGGGAATTTTTATTTTTCTTTTTTGGAAATTTACTAATCTTTCAGGAAAGTTTTTGAGCAACCCTAATCGAATTCTAGTCGCAATCTCAACCACAGCCGCACTTTCCGAACACTCAGCCGTAGCTTCCGGACACCCAACCGATCTTTCCGGATACCACACATCTTTTCGGGTAAGTACTCCTTTCCAAGCTTTCCGAATACTATTGTTCCGGAAACCTAAAGTTTCCGGTAAAATATTTTATCCGGACAACTCAAAGTTTCCGGTAAACTATTTTATCCGGACAACTCAAAGTTTCCGGTAAAATTGATTCTTTCCGGACACTATTATCCGGTAAGCATATCATCCGAAAACCCATTTCATCCGGTAAGTTCTGAGTTTGATATTTTCATTCGGAAACTCTTTTCATCCGGTAACCCATTGTTATCCGGAAACCCTAGTTCATCCGGACACACTTATTTATCCGGATACTTCTGCTAATCTGAACACTTACACACACATCTGATTCGGACACTTCTAGATCAGACATCACATCCGGATTCCTATCCGGTAAGTTCAGTTATGTTGATTTCTTACCTGTTTCTAGTACAAATCATTCGTAGAACCTGCGTTAGGACTTCACTCCTAGTGCCTTGCGTTAGGTTATCACTTTGAATCGAACAAATCGTCTGACGATCACTCTAGTGCAACTAAAGATGTCTTCACGCGACGCTCTTGCTATCGGCACCAATTCCAAACCACCTTGCCTCTACCAAGGTGAGTACAGCCAGTGGCGGGACAGATTTTTGATCTTCATAGAGTCAAAGGACAACTTCGAGTATATCTGGCGAGCTCTAGAAGACGGGCAAATTCTTACACCCATGAAGACTATACCAGCGGCTGCAGAAGGTGATCAACCTCATGTCGAGAAAAAGACACTCACCGATATGACTGCCGACGAAAGAGGTATGATTGAGGGACAAAACATGCTAAGAGGTACCTTGTTCAAGCTCTACCCAACACGATCTACACTGCCATCGACAGCTACAAAAAGATAGCAAAGGGTATGTGGGATCAAGTGGCGAAAATGATGCGCGGGAGCGATGTCGGGAATCAACTAAAAATCAACAGCGCCAGCGCCATAACCAAGTTCGATGGGTTTAAGCAGCGCACCGGCGAATCCCTCACCCAGACCTATAAACGCTTTTGTCTTCTTCTCAACGAGCTTAACAAGAACCAAATCACTCGCTCCAACACGGAAAACGCACTCAAGTTTCTCAACAACCTGTTGCCTGAATGGAAGGTATTTGCATCTCATGTCAAGCACAACCACTTGATGGAGAACGTTGGCATCCACGAACTCTATGAGACACTTCTTCAAGACGAAGATGAAGTGAATGAAATTCTAAGCGAGAAGAAGTCTACATCAAAACCACCTGCTGATCCACTTGCTCTTATGTCTTCAAAACGAGGCAAATCTTATGGCCGTCGTTCCAAACGTGCCCAAGAGTCAAGTGAATCCGAACCTGAGGAAGAAGAAGATAGTGATTCTGATTCTGAAGTATCTGCCATTAAGAAAGCAATGGCCTTGCTCTCCAAATCCTTCCAACAACATAAGTTCTACAAGAAGCCGACGTCTAATAATCAGCGCTAGACCTCCTCCAACAAGCGCCATGTTTATAAGGACAAATATGAAGGAAAGAAGAAAGCCGATGAGCCCGACCAGTCTGACAAGAAAGAGAAGACAGAGAAAGATGACCGCAAGAAGAAAGACGAACCCGTGACTTGTTATAACTGCGGGAAGCTTGGTTATTTTGCGAAAGATTGTCGGAAGCCTGTTGTAAAGAATTCTCACTATTACAAGGTGAAGCTCGCATTGACAGAACAGAAGAAAGCTGGAGAAGCTTTATTTGTTGAAGACGACTACTAGTTGGGTCGTTCGGATGATGAAAACGAGTCTGATGGTGTTGATGCTTTTATGGGCTACCACTCTCCCGCTGATGAAGAAAAGGCAAAGCCATGTCAGGTATGTGAACCTATCCATCAAGATTTCTTTGATCAAATGCAATCTCTTGCTGAACGGATAGATTCCTACAAGGCCACCGTTGACGAACAACTGCTTGAGATTAGATCACTATCTGAAAAGCTAGATGTTCAAAAGCGAATAACTGAGAAATACAAGTCCGAAAATGCTAATTTAAAAGAAAAATGCAAAAATATTTCAATAGCACCTAAGGACTTAAGGGCCAAAATATCTGAAATACAAACACAGTTAGATCAGTGTGAGAATGAGAAAGCAGAAATTGCTTATCAATGCTCTGCTCTTCAAATTCAGCACATGGAGTTTATCACTAAAATACTTTATCTTGAAACCAAACTCCATAAAAGAGATCAAACTGATCAGACCATCCATATGAATAAACCAAAGGAGTTCACTTATTTTAACAAGGACTGGGGAATCAGATACGATAACCCACACTACTTGAAAAAGGGTATTTCCAAAAGACCTACTCTGTATGAGTTTGGTTGTCTTGGAATAGACAAAAAGTATCCAGAATATGAGATTAAATGGACTGGTCCTCTTGAACCTGAAAAGGAAGAGGAAACCGAGGAATATAAGTGAAAGCACACGTCAAAAATGCAACTTCCTTTTTGTTATGAGCCTTTGAACTATTACTATGAGAAAAATTAAAAGAAGTACCTCTCGAATGACTATTTTGACTGCTATAAGGTTGTGACGCCCAAGGATTCCTCCAAAAGGGATGAGGTCCAAGCAACCGAACCCAAGACTGAGATAGATGAGTTCAAACTCTATGTTCCCCCTCTCATCTTGGAAGCAAATATAGTCGAGTTAGAAGAGTCACTCGAGAAGGAAAGGTCCAATTTTTAAAAGGAAAAGCAAGCGCTAATCACTGAACTTGAGAATCTAAAATCTGTAAAAACCGAAGCTGTGTCTGATGAAGGATAGGAAATCCTTCGGTGTGAAATCAATATGCTCACTTCAAAACTGGCTGCCTTGGCAACAGATGCGATGAAGGAGCATTCAAAAAATGGTCAACTCCAAGTGAAAGCACACGTCAAAAATGCAACTTCCTTTTTGTTATGAGCCTTTGAACTATTACTATGAGAAAAATTAAAAGAAGTACCTCTCGAATGACTATTTTGACTGCTATAAGGTTGTGACGCCCAAGGATTCCTCCAAAAGGGATGAGGTCCAAGCAACCGAACCCAAGACTGACACGGATGAGTTCAAACTCTATGTTCCCCCTCTCATCTTGGAAGCAAATATAGTCGAGTTAGAAGAGTCACTCGAGAAGGAAAGGTCCAATTTTCAAAAGGAAAAGCAAGCGCTAATCACTGAACTTGAGAATCTAAAATCTGTAAAAACCGAAGCTGTGTCTGATGAAGGACAGGAAATCCTTCGGTGTGAAATCAATATGCTCACATCAAAACTGGCTGCCTTGGCAACAGATGCGATGAAGGAGCATTCAAAAAATGGTCAACTCCAAGTGAAAGCACACGTCAAAAATGCAACTTCCTTTTTGTTATGAGCCTTTGAACTATTACTATGAGAAAAATTAAAAGAAGTACCTCTCGAATGACTATTTTGACTGCTATAAGGTTGTGACGCCCAAGGATTCCTCCAAAAGGGATGAGGTCCAAGCAACCGAACCCAAGACTGACACGGATGAGTTCAAACTCTATGTTCCCCCTCTCATCTTGGAAGCAAATATAGTCGAGTTAGAAGAGTCACTCGAGAAGGAAAGGTCCAATTTTCAAAAGGAAAAGCAAGCGCTAATCACTGAACTTGAGAATCTAAAATCTGTAAAAACCGAAGTTGTGTCTGATGAAGGACAGGAAATCCTTCGGTGTGAAATCAATATGCTCACATCAAAACTGGCTGCCTTGGCAACAGATGCGATGAAGGAGCATTCAAAAAATGGTCAACTCCAAGTGAAAGCACACGTCAAAAATGCAACTTCCTTTTTGTTATGAGCCTTTGAACTATTACTATGAGAAAAATTAAAAGAAGTACCTCTCGAATGACTATTTTGACTGCTATAAGGTTGTGACGCCCAATGATTCCTCCAAAAGGGATGAGGTCCAAGCAACCGAACCCAAGACTGAGACGGATGAGTTCAAACTCTATGTTCCCCCTCTCATCTTGGAAGCAAATATAGTCGAGTTAGAAGAGTCACTCGAGAAGGAAAGGTCCAATTTTCAAAAGGAAAAGCAAGCGCTAATCACTGAACTTGAGAATCTAAAATGTGTAAAAACCGAAGCTGTGTCTGATGAAGGACAGGAAATCCTTCGGTGTGAAATCAATATGCTCACATCAAAACTGGCTGCCTTGGCAACAGATGCGATGAAGGAGCATTCAAAAAATGGTCAACTCCAAGAGCAGATTGACCAACTCCAAAATGAAAAACAAATTTAACCCAAACCTTCCTCCAACTCATCTGATACGTCTTCGTGTAAAGCTTTCATTATCAAAATCTTTTCTACACAAGACGGTCAAGATTCTCGAGATAAAAGTGTTTCACGGAATTTAAACTCCGATTTTTTCCTAGCTTCCGCACCAAATTCCCCGAAACACACAAGCACAAAGTGTTCCTCACCTTCCTCGACCGGTCCAAGTCCTGTTATTCCGGATATAGATTTTTCAGAATTTATGACCTCCGAAGGCAATTCTGATGAAGAGTTTGAGTCATTTCCATTCGACAAACCTCTTCCTAGTCATACTGATTTTCTGTCACCAGTGGTTAATCGACCGATCAATTTTCTAAAGGGTGATTGTTCCAAAACAAAGACTCCGACTGTGATTAAGATTTCTAAAACTGCATCACACTCTAAAAAACAATCATAGCCGACGCAAAAGACTGATCGACCGACTGATAGAATTCCTGTTTCCTCAAAAGTCACTGACCATGCTGTCCCTGTTGTTTCAGATAAAACCGATCGCGCTAAAAAGGACAAACAAAAGTGGTTAGCTAAGGAATCTATCGAGGATGCTGCATCAAAGTCATTTAATACTGTTTTCTATCCTAGAATGAACAAAAACGATTGTGCTTGGAATCATAGGAATGGTTTTGTTAAACATGAGACTAAATTTCCGATTAAGCTTTATTCCATTCAACAATTGATTCAATTATCGCATGATTGTTTGTGTTGTTCTAGTTGTGGTTGGAATGACTTTGATGATATTAATAATGATGATTGGTTTAGGTCATATCACATGTATAATTCTACACCCAACCGTCGTGCCCGTAAAAACAAAAAGAAATCTAAATCTACACGGGGTCCCCAATCAGAGGTTAAACCTAAACAGGAGAGGAAACCCATTCCCAAACGGGTTTCTCCTTCTGAGGTTAAACCTACACCCAAGAAGCAACCTGCTTCAAAACAGGTTCCTCCGAAAGGTGTAAAACCTAACCCTCCAGGACCCATGCAAATATGGGTACCTAAAATACGCTAATCTCATTTTGCAGAACGGTCATGTGTGGTACTTAGATTCTGGATGCTCCAAGCACATGACCGGAAGGAGGGAGCTTCTCACGAACTACAAGGAAGAATATGGTGGAGACTTGAGATTCGGGATTGATGACAAGGCTACGGCGACATTGTCCAAAACAAGATCACCATCAAGAAAGTTTCACACGTCGCGGGATTGGGACACAACCTGTTCAGTATCGGCCAATTCTGCGACAAAGATCTCGAGGTCGGATTCAAAACCAAAAGGTGTAGCATTCTTACCAACGACGAAACGGAGCTACTGGTTGGAAAGCGAAAGACCAACCTCTACACCATCGACCTCGCAACCCTAAAGACCGATAACTCTGTCTGCCTGATGTCAAAGGCCAATTCTCAGCAAGCGTGGATTTGGCTTAGACGTCTCTCGCACCTGAACTTCAAGAGTATCAACAAACTGGTGCTGGACGGACACGTGAAAGGCATGCCCGATCTACAATTCGTGAAAGATCGACTCTGCGGGGCATGTGAAATGGGAAAGATGAAGCAAGCTACGCACAAGCCGAAGGCCGCTCCGAGTACGTCAAGGTCCCTCGAACTTATCCATATGGATTTGTATGGACCGATGTGTGTCTAGAGCATCAACAAACGTAAGTACGTTCTGGTGATGGTGGATGATTTCTCACGGTACACATGGGTCAAGTTTCTACGCACGAAGGATGAAACCCCGGAGCTGATAATCAACCATCTGAAGACCATCCAACTGAACCTTCAACAACAAGTTCAGACCATCAGAACCGACAACGGGACGGAATTCAAGAATCAAATGGTGAACGACTATCTGACCTCAGTCGGTATTTCACAAACCTTCTCGGCCGCACGCACTCATCAACAAAACGGAGTAGTGGAAATACACAACCGTACCCTCGTCGAAGTGTCTCGAACGATGCTTTCTCAGTCCAGTCTGCCTTTATTTCTGTGGGCCAAAGCGGTGTCTACTGCATGTTACACGCAAAACAGCTCAATTATCAACAAGCGGTTCAACAAGACGCCGTACGAGATTATGAACAAATGCGTTCCGAACATCAAGTACTTCCATGCGTCCGGATGCACGTGCTACGTCCTCAACGACAAAGATGATCTCGACAAATTCAGCCCGAAGGCAGACGAAGGAGTTTTCATAGGATACTCCATGCAGGCTAAGGCATATCGCGTTTACAACAAATGGACTAAAACCATTACCGAGAGTGTAAACCTGACAATCGACGAAGCCGCAGATTTGGCTTCTGAACATATCAGTTCAGAACCCGGTTTAACTGGTGTTAGCTTCCGAACTTTCTCGTTCGGGATCTGCACAAACAGTAGTAAATCTGAATCACGCATCTTCATCGAATGCTAATCTTTCTGATTTAGATTTACTGTTTCAATACTTCTATGATGATTTGTTTAATGCTTCTACCCCTTGTGTCTCAGCACAACCACGACTTGAAGCTGCTCAAGTCGAGGTCTCGGCGAATCCCTTTGGTCCGCCGCCTTCGACCAGCAGTCCAACACTTACTGTGGAGACACATCAGTCATCATCCTCAACATCAACGGATACTACAATCCCCCCGGAGGAACCAGCAAAAAATACGGAAATCGCTCCTCAAGATTCGTCATCTGCTACGATCAATGATCAGCCTCTGAATTCCTCGGAACCATAAGTTGCTCAACCATCGACGAATCCTTCCCCGTCTCCTCCAAGAAATCAACCGGCGACACTTGAAGCAGTACAAGATCTTCCATCTGGTGATTACGTGGATCGGTACGCCTCACATTCAACTCAGCAGCCGCTCCCACACACCACCAAATGGACAAAAGCTAATCCCTTACACCAGATCATCGGTGATCCTTCCACTCCAGTCCAAACGCAAGGCGCATCAGCCAATTTCTGCCTCTTCTCCGATTTCTTGAGTAAGATCGAACATACCACCGTACGCGAAGCACTCGAAGATCCGTACTGGGTCATGTCCATGCAAGAAGAGCTCAACCAATTCGAGGCTCTCAAGGTATGGCGACTTGTCCCACGTCCATCTCACAAGACGGTGATCGGCACTAAGTGGATCTTCAAGAACAAGAAGGACGAAGACGGCATCATAGTACGCAACAAGGCGCGTGTAACGACCCGGTTTCCTAAACATACAACAAATAACATATATTGCATAACATCGTTACATTCATAACAAAAGATACATACTAAATCATGTCTGGTCCCATAGTCTCAAAACTATACAATACAAAACATTAGCATTTCCTAATCTTCGTCAACTATCAACCGCATCCTACACTTTATCCTTCCCTTTGCTATTAAAAGTTCCTCGACCTGGAATACATATTTTTGAAAACAAAATGAGGGTTAGACCAAACGGTCTAGTGAGATAATCCCTGTCCGTTTAGTAAACCTTTTGTAAAACACAAATATACAACAAGTAATTAAATACCAAGCAAGACTCGTGCACTATGTACCTTTCCTCATTTCCCTAGCCATATTAGTTGGTTGTGAGCCAACTAATCAATTTACTCCGTTGTATATATATATATATGTATGCATTCCAGTTCGAAAACGTTTTAAAGTAAAACTCACCAGATTGCTTATCAAAAACCCTTCCAAGCTTGGCTCCAAGTTATCCGATCTTTTACCCAAAATTCTCAGAATCTGAAACAATTTACATACAAATGTCTCTTTACCAAAAGAACTCATAAGACTTACTAACAGGCTAAGAACTCTAGATAAATCTATCTAACTCTTATCCTCAAAAATGACCAAACAGCCAATGTTTCCGGATACCAAGAACTATCCGGACAACATGAACTTTCCGGACAACAACACCAATCCGGACAACCCAACTTCCCGGACAACATCAATAATCCGGACATCATCCGGACACCAAAGTAATCCGGATGCCATCCGGTATCTAATTCATCCGGAAACCATAAAAAAGAGAACTTACTGGATAATCGATTCGTCCGGATACCATCGAAAGGAACTACCGGACACTATCAACAAGACTACTGGACACCACCATAAATCGTCCGGAAACCTCTGTCGGTTTACCCTTTTTCTACCCAGATTCGACTGAATTTACTACCAGTTATGAAATCGGTGATTCTACTCCGATAGGAACTATCTACTAGCAATTACAAACATAAACTATAAAGGAAACATACCTCAATAGCACTTTCAAGCAAACCAAGTGAATCCCTAGCCTTATTTCTTCTTCTTCTTTTCTTCCCAAAACACACACACACTCACTGATTTCTAATTCTGAAAATATCTGGATACTCAAGGTGATAATATCAAAAATAATTTTACAATTAAGGCTTGAACTATCCACTAATGACCAAAACACCCCTAAACTTATAAATTACCCAAACTTACCCTAAACATCAAATTTTAAAGTTAACTAATTTTAACGAAAAGGAAATTTAACTAACGAACTTACCCGGGGTATTACATCATCTCCCCCTTAAAAGAATTCCGTCCCGGAATTCGGTTAAACGAAAAGGTATGAATACTTATCCCTACTACTTCTAACTAATTGAATAGACACCCCACACCCATCTAGATCTCTAACACAGGTAAGCAACAAAAGAACGGAAATACCTATAATCATTTTGCACCGAAGTCAGATAACACCTTAGCACGTATAGGGTTTGTTAGAAATGTACTTGTAACCACATCCAGAATTTCCTCCTCTTCTTGTGCTGTCATTTGGAAGACACGACCATTTGCTTTCGGTACCTCAGGCTCTTGTACCCTTCCCGACCTAACACCCGTTTGTCTCACCGTCATACTACCCTACTGTGCTTTCCATTGTGGACAATCTGCCTAAATATGATCAGGGGAGTTGCAAGAGAAACAGAATCGAGTTACCCAATAGTCTTTAGCAATGTGGCCAGTCTTTCCACACTTGTAACAATTTCGGGAATCCACATAACAGTTTCCTTGATGAAAACGGTTGCATCTTGGACATGGTCTTTCAACTGGTCCGAAAAGTGAATAACTATCAAACCTCGGGGATTCGTACTCCTCCAAATCGTACGTTATTTCTTCCAATTTTCTTTTCCCAAAACTTCTATCACCAGCATCCCTCCCTTTATCTCTTTCTACCTTTTCCGCGGCATCTACTGCGGCTGAGAAGGTTTCCGGTCCCTTTGCAATCACTAGACCTCTGATTTCCGAATTTAATCCAAAAATAAACCTTTCCATTTTGAGTGCTTCGGTAGCCACATAGAATTCTGCAAAACGGGACTTCTCTAGAAAGCGCGTAGTGTAATCCCGAACTGATAGCTTACCCTGTTGCAAATTCATGAATTCTTCTTCCAATTGTCTTACGGCAGCTTGAGGACAGAACTGCCTTTTAAAAACGCTAGCAATTTCTTCCCAAGAGAAAGTAGAATACACGTCCGGTCCTCTTAAAGTAATAAGAGCTTCCCACCAATACAGCGCATCGGCCTTCAACATCGCAGTCCCATATAGTACTCTATCTTCATCGGCACATTTGCTGGTCTTAAAGATGGCTTCTATTTCCTTCAGCCACCTCATAGCCTTTACCGGATCTCTTTCTCTGGAGTAGGTTCGAGGTTTGCAGCTTAAGAACATCTTGTAATCACACTTCCTTGGCACCGGTATGACAGTAGGTGTAATGGGAATCTCGTCTTCCAAACTACGATCTGGTATTTCGGTTTCAGTATGACGAGTTCGGTCGAACATAGCTTGTATATTTGCTTGTAGTCTTCGCATTTCAGCCGCCAAATCGTCTCTTGTAACAAATTATGTACCTCGCGAAAGAACTCTGCCTCCTGTTCTGCCCCGACCTCGTTCTCCCCCTCTTCCCCTTGTCCCGACTATTGGATTTGTTCTATTAGGATTTCCTCCTCCCTCTATATTCGTATTTCGAGTATCGCTTGCCATTCTGTTGATTCAGACATGTACTTGTAAGTTCACAATTACACTGGCCAAATGTAATTTGAAATTATCTTACATGATGTTCCTTCTACCTTTTTATATTTAACATCCCAAGGTTCTAATATATCAAGGACATCCCACTTCACATACAGTATAAGTCTAGGTATGGATCCGAATACCTAAATCCCTTAAACTAGGGCTCTGATACCATCTGTAACGACCCGGTTTCCCAAACATACAACAAATAACATATATTGCATAACATCGTTACATTCATAACAAAAGATACATAATAAATCATGTACGGTCCCATTGTCTCAAAACTATACAATACAAAACATAAGCATTTCCTAATCTTCGTCAGCTATCAACCGCATCCTACACTTTATCCTTCCCTTTGCTATTAAAAGTTCCTCAACCTGGAATACATATTTTTGAAAACAAAATGAGGGTTAGACCAAACGGTCTAGTGAGATAATCCCTGTCAGTTTAGTAAACCTTTTGTAAAACACAAATATACAACAAGTAATTAAATACCAAGCAAGACTCGTGCACTGTGTACCTTTCCTCATTTCCCTAGCCATATTAGTTGGTTGCGAGCCAACTAATCAATTTACTCCGATGTACTAAAATTACAGCCAACACCGCTGTCCCTCTGTACAGCCAAACTCCACCGGTCCTAAGCCCGGTCAACGTGCTCTCGTGTAGTGTAATGCTTATATAAATAAATATACATCATATTTTCATTTATAAACACGTCATCACATTCCTTCCACATATTCATCTCCTATATATATATATATATATATATATGTATGCATTCCAGTTCGAAAATGTTTTAAAGTAAAACTCACCTGATTGCTTATCAAAAACCCTTCCAAGCTTGGCTCCAAGTTATCCGATCTTTTACCCAAAATTCTCAGAATCTGAAACAATTTACATACAAATATCTCTTTACCAAAAGAACTCATAAGACTTACTAACAGGCTAAGAACTCTAGATAAATCTATCTAACTCTTATCCTAAAAAATGACCAAATAGCCAATGTTTTCGGATACCAAGAACTATCCGGACAACATGAACTTTCCATACAACAAGACCAATCCGGACAACCCAACTTCCCGGACAGCATCAATAATCCGGATATCATCCGGACACCAAAGTAATCCGGATGCCATCCGGTATCTAATTCATCCGAAAACCATAAAAAAAAGAACTTACCGGATAATCGATTCGTCCGGATACCATCGAAAGGAACTACCGGACACTATCAACAAGACTACCGGACACCACCATAAATCGTCCGGAAACCTCTGTCGGTTTACCCTTTTTCTACCCAGATTCGACAGAAATTACTACCAGTTATGAAATCAGTGATTCTACTCCGATAAGAACTATCTACTAGCAATTACAAACATAAATTGTAAAGGAAACATACCTCAATAGCACTTTCAAGCAAACCAAGTGAATCCCTAGCCTTATTTCTTCTTCTTCTTCTTTTCTTCCCAAAACACACACACACACACACACTCACTGATTTCTAATTCTGAAAATATCTGGATACTCAAGGTGATAATATCAAAACTAATTTTACAACTAAGTCTTGAACTATCCACTAATGACCAAAACACCCCTAAACTTATAAATTACCCAAACTTACCCTAAACATCAAATTTTAAAGTTGACTAATTTTAACGAAAAGGAAATTTAACTAACGAACTTACCCGGGTATTACAACGCGTCTCGTGGCTAAGGGATATCGTCAACAAGAAGGGATTGACTACGACGAGACATACGCTCCGGTGGCGAGGATAGAAGCTATACTGTAGAATCCAGATCCGTGCAACTAATATGAAATCGAATATGATAAAGCAATACGAAATATGATTTCAACTGGTCATCCCTTTCATTAACTTTCAGAGAGAATATTACAGTATGAATTGAAAGCTAAAGAGATGATTAGCTTGTTTTTTCAAGCTAATCAACATTAAATACAATGGGCTCGTGGTTAACAAGCCCACGGGCCGTTCACTAAAAGGCTCAAAATTAACTATTACAAAACAACCCTTGAACTTTAAATCAACTATTAAAACCTGCCCTAACAATCTCCCCCTTTGATTTGAAGTTCGAGTTCACGCTCTAGCTCTTGCCAGTTGAATACGTATCATTTGCGCAACGTGAAGTGAACCTCAAAGAATCTGATAGCACGGCGATAGTCGATGCGGTCTTCAATCATTTCCAAACCTTCCCGAGCAGTTGTTTCATTAGGATTTGGGACATACGAATGCTTTGGATTCTCAGACTCGTGTTGAATAATCTTTCGAAGAGCATCTCTGACTTTTAGAAGCGTGCCGTCATAAAATCTGTCTACCTGACTGAAACGCAGAAACTTCTTTTCGTTCTGTTCGTTGTTGTAGACTATCGCGAATTCAGGTTATAGAAGCAGAGAGTTCTCGGGATACATCTTCAGTTCAGGAGCTTTCAGATTTGGTTTTATCAGATTGACTTTCTTAGCCCTGTTCTCGACAGCCATTTGAAAATCCGTTAAGTATGACATCATGATAGTACGGACCAGGTGTCGACGAACGTCTTCGAGCGCCTTTGTAATCTCTAGCGGTCGGACGGTTCTTGAACGTAAGTCTTTCAGTAATACCAGCAAGTCGAGCGGTCGGAGGTTCTTGAAGTCGGCTTCAGAGAATCTCCATTCATTACCATCTTCACGGCGAACGGTGAAGACTGGATAGACGATCCTCATGACGCGACGTGAATGGATGTTAAGAACCTCTGTGATCTGATGCTTTGTTCTGACTTGACTGACTGGAAGGCACCGCTGCATTGCAAGTATATAACGTCGTTGGTATTCGAGGTCGAGGTTGTAAATACCAAGGCAAAAGGTTGGCTCGATCGGGCGAAGTTTGTGGATGAACAGCTTTTTCAAAGATTCCTCCAGATAAGGGATAAGTACCTTGATCTTCTCCCAGCGGTTTTGTTACTGTTGAGGAAGGGGAGGAAGATCAGAAGCTGTCGTAAGAGGAGTAGTTGTCGGTTGATCGGAAGTAGTAGACTCGGCTAGTTGATGATGTTCCTGCGGGTTGAGCATAGTGAACGGGAGTTGCTCCATATAAATTTTGGACCAGGAACTGATCGTAGTCAATATTGTCGTTCTCATCAGTAGGGAAGACCAAATTTACCTGGAGGTTTACGGCACTGGCGGCTTTTTCGTACCATGCGTCTTCGGTCTCCGGGTTGGTCTCACACTCTGGATCTATCATGTCCAGTATCGTTCTGTCTGACGAGTCAAAATCGACCAGTTCCTGTGTTGAACCCTCGGGCTTTTCAACCGTCGGGTCTTCTTCATCTGAAATCTCTATATCTATGACCATATCTGCTAGTGGCAACTCGGCTTCGGGTGCTTCTGATGTAGTTGCCGCAGTTGGGGGTTCCTGTTGAACCACTGTTCTAGTTTCGGCAGTCACGATCTGGGCGGTCTCGGTTTGGCGTAGACGCTTCTCCCCCTCACGGTGATCAGGATCATCCTGGTCATCGTGCTTGCGTTTGATACCGCCGGCTTGACTCTTACAAGTGTCTTCTAGTGAGCGGACCCTCTCAGACAGCGTGGTTAGCGCTTTGTTGTATTCGTTGAGGGTCGAGTCGATGGAGTCGAGGCGAGAGGTAACGGATGAATACGGAGCAGTGACCTGTGATCGGAGAACTGAGATCAGGTCTGCTTCGGTAGATGCGGTGGTGTCGGATTCCTGGAGCAGCTGGGCCAACAGCATCGTCTTCAGGGTCTTCACCAAATAGATTGGTTGTTGTTGAATCGGTGGAGGTACAGAGGTGGTTTCGGGTTTGACGACGTGGCCCTTTCTTTTGAAAGCGCGCATCGCTTTGGCAAGTTTAGCGGCTATATGGTGTTGCATCTGGTGCTCCATATCCTGGCGGACAGTCTTAAGGGTGTTGTCCAGAGACCCTGGTGACACGAAGTCGGGTAAAATAACTTTGGGACCACTTAGGTTACCCGTTGAGGCATCTACCACAGGGGTAGAGCCACCTACGTTCACAGTTGGCGTGATGTTAGTTGTGGTAGGATTTCCCGCCGATCCTTGTGTTTCACCAAGAGGTGAAGACACTACGGTGGTTCCGGTCGAGTCACAAAGATTCTCGACTTGGTGTTGTACCTCTTCAAGTGTCCTAGCCAAAGATTGATCTATTACAAGTGGCTCTAGACTCGATGGTGCACGAAATGAAGTCGAGACCGGGGGTTGCTGGTCTCTTGTTTCAACACCAGTACTCTCCGAGTGAGAGACCGATGGAAGTTGTGCTATATCCCCGTGATGTACTGAAACATCCGTCTATTGAGAGACGGATGAGTGGATGGGGGGGTCGTGCAATTGCTCCGCTGGGTCCACAGAGGCTTCTTCAATACCCTGTCCCAACAAATGAGACGAGGTAGTAGATGTGGCAACCCGGATATGACGTGGCTGGTTTCGCTCAGGGGCCTCGTTATCTTTACGGCTCAATCTTTCTTGGTTCGCGTTCGACCTTAACACCCTCCTTTTCACATGTTCTATGTCCCGGGGAAGGTCCCTCCGGCTCTGGCTGGACCATGGGATTCCCTAACTCTCGTCTATATGCTATCACAGGTAGGGTTTCAGGCATACGCATAGCACGGATATTATCCTGCTCCCTCTCAAAACATACATGGGGATTGACTTGCTCTACCTCGGAGTGAGAGTGATATCAACACAAGAAAAAATATTTAGACTTTGTAATAAAAACAATGTGACTCTTCCCCTCGGATTGAGGTTGTTGATCCGTCATTGAATATCTGTAAAAAGACCCAAAGTTAGTATACAGGACGGATAAACAAGTATCAGCGCGTACCTTTGCTTTGATAGGCTCAATCTGAGATAGATTGAGGATTGGCAGTGACAAAACAGGTACCAGATAGATCAAAACAGGGGTGTTCGGACAAGGATTTGAACAAATAAGACTTTCCGGACAGACACAAGTAGCCGGAAAAAGGGTGTCCGGATAAAACTATTGATCGTCAAAACTTTCCGGACGACACAATTATCCGGACAAAAGGTGTTCCGGACAAGCATGGTTTCCGGATACAGTTGAGTATTCTGGACAAACATGGTTTCCGGATACAGTTGAGCATTCCGGACAAAAATAAGACTGTCCGGATACTCTTGGATTTTCACAAAAAAATGCTCTGTCCTTGTAGATCTTGCCAAAATAGGACTGTTTGGATTTAAAAATGAACTTTCTCTCGCTCCCCCTCAAACTGAGCATGGGATGGCTTTGCTCCCCCTCGGAATGTGTGCATAGTGTGAAATGCACACGGGAGTATCCACACACACAAAAAAAAACTTTTCAGCATTTAAAAAATTGTGTGTGAAGCTCCCCCTCAACAGTAGAGTATACTTACCCGATGGCTGATCATGCTCCCCCTAAACACATGAGCAACTCGTGAAAGCACAGGTATAAACAAACCTCGCGTCTTCGTAATATTGTTCCTTTTAGATCGTGAGCAGCTCCCTCCTTCCGGTCTTGTGTGTGGAGCATTCAGTGTCTAAGAGTCACACATGACCGTCCTGCAAAACAAGTTTAGCGGACCTTGGGTACCCAGATTTGCCTGGGTCCCGGAGGGTTAGGTTTGGCACCGTATGGAGAAGCTTGCTTTGTCCCAGCTTTCCCTTTAGGTGTAGGATTTACACCGGTGGAGGGAACTGGTTTTGGCACTTGTTTCCTCTTCGGTGCAGAATTTACACCTTTAGGAGGAACATATTTTGTAGCAGCTTTCCACCTGGGTGCCGGTCTAACCTCAGTGGGAGAAGCCCGTTTTGGAATGGGGTTGGTCTCCCGCTGTGGTTTAACCGCTGATTGGTAACCCCGTTTTTGATAGTGTCTTTGCTGGTTATTACGGGGTTTGCGTTTGGGTGTCGAATTATACATGTGATATGACCCAAACCAATCATTATTAGCAATGTCATCAAAATCATTCCAACCACAACTAGAACAACACAAACGATCGTGTGATAATTGAATCAATTGCTGAATGGAATAAATTTTCATCGGAAAATTAACATCTCTATTAACAAAATTATTCCTATGATTCCAGGCACAATCGTTTTTGTTCATCCTAGGATGAAAGACAGTATTGAACGATTTTGATGTATCATCCTTGACAGATTCCTTGGCTGGCCACTTTGGTTTTGTTTGTTTAGCTCGACCGGTTTTATCCGAAACAACAGGGACAGTGCGGTCAGTGACCTTTGAGGAAACAGGAATCTTAGTGGTCGGTTGTTCGGTCTTTTGCTTCGGCTGTGATTGTTTTTGAACATTGGAAGCATTTTTAAGAATCTTGATCACAGCCGGAGTATTGGATTGTGAACAGTCGCCCTTTAGAAAATTGATCGGACGATTAACCACTGGAGACAAAAAATCAGGTTGACTTGGTGAAATAGTAGGGTTGGCAGTCAATGGTCCAGTCGCTTGCCTTGGCTGTGATTGCCTTTTGGAAACGGGTTTCGAAGTTGGTTTTGACTGAGAAATCTTGATCACAGCTGGGGACTTTGTTTGAGAACCGCTATCTTTTACAGAATTATCCGGATTATTAACCACGGGGGATAGAAAATCAGTGTGACTTGGAAGAGGTTTGTTGAAGGGAAACGAATCAAACTCTTCCTCACAGTTACCTTCGGAGTTCATGTACTCTGAAAAATCTATCTTGGGAAGTACTGGACTAGGATCAGGTGAGGAAGGCGAGGAACACTTTGTGCTTTCGGTTGTGTGCTTTGGGGAATTCGGTGCGGAAGCGTATGAAAAATCAGAATTTAAATTCCTTTTAACACACTCATCTTGAGAAACTTCATTTTCTTGCAAAGAGATATTTCCTATAAAGGCTTTACACGAGGATGTGTTAGATGAGTTAGAGGAAAGTTCAGGTGAAAATTGCTTCGCAGTTTGGAGCAAGTCAAGCTGCACTTGGAGTTGACTATTTATCATATGCTCTTTCATCGTTTCTCTTGTCACTTCAGACAGTTTTGATGAGAGCGTATTGATTTCCCACTGAAATTTTTCCTTTTCCTCACTTGACACACCGTCGGATTTCTCAGATTTGAGTTTCTCAATCTCAGACATGAGCACTTTCTTTTCGTTTTGAAAAATAGACCTTTCTTTCTCAAACGACTCCTCCAACTCGACAATCTTTGCTTCCAAGATAAGAGGGGGAACATAGAGTTTAAACTCATCCGTCTCAGTCTTGGTTGCAGGTGCTAGGTCCTCATCCTTTTTGGACTAGCTACCTTGTAGGGGTCGAAGTAGTCATTGGAAAGGTACTTTTGTCCTTTTGATATGAGTAGTTTAAAGGTTCATAACAAAATGGAAGTTGAATTCCTCGTTTTTGTGTCCGTTTATGTTCCTCGGTTTCCTCCTCCTTTTCTGGTTCAAGAGGACCAGTCCATTGAATTGCGTACTCTGGGTACTTTTTATCTAATCCAAAACAAGCAAAATCATACAGAGTGGGTACATGCCATCTTCCCTTTTTCAAATAATGTGGGTTATCATATCCGATACCCCATTCTTTGTTAAAGTACGTGAATTCTTTGGGTTTATTCAGAAAGATGGTTTGATCAGTTTGACCCCTTTTGTGGAGTTTGGTTTCAAGATCAAGAATTTTAGTAACAAACTCCTTGTGCTGAATTTGAAGAGAGGAACATTGATAAACAAGTTCTTCTTTCTCATTCATGCACTGATCAAACTGTGACTGAAGATCAGATAATTTGGCCCTTAAGTCTTTGGGTGCTATTGAAAGGATTTTGCATTTTTCTTTTAACATAGCATTTTCAGACTTATGTTTGTCAGTTAATCTCGTTTGAACATCTAGCTTTTCGGTTAATGAACTAATCTCAAGTAGTTGTTCATTACTGGTGGCCTTGAAGGAATCTATCCGTTCAGCAAGAGGTGTCATTCGGTCAGAAAGTTCTAAATAGATAGGTTTACATACCTGACACAGCTTTGTCTTGTCTTCTTCAGCAGGAGACATCTTCAGTTGCACTGGAGTGATCGTCAGACGATTGTTCGATTCAAAGTGAAACATTATCAAGAATACTTAAATGTCCCCCTCCTGCGACTTAGCACGGGGGTCCCGCTAAGTCGCAGGATTGAGGAATCCGGGTTGAGGATTGAAAATTGAGGTTTTAGAAAGCTCCCGGATTGAGGAATCCGGAAAATCGAAGTTACCGGATAAACAGATGTTACCGGATAGAAAACTGAAACAAGATGTTTCCAGAAAAACTAAAGTTTTCTGGTACAATGGATTGTCCGGATAAGATATGTCCGGAAACTCTGGGTTTCCGGATACAAATGTTACCCGGATAGTATAAGGAAAAGTGACTTACCCGGAATCTGTGACTTACCCGGAAAAATGAGGAGTCCGGATGGAATTGGTGGTACCCGGATGGAGTACATATCCGGACGACTTACCCGGAAAAGTGACGAATCCGGATGGAATAACACAAACGTCCGGACACCTTGAAGCTATCCGGAAACGACGGATGGTTTATCCGGAAAAGTCGGCCGTTTGCTCAACTCGATCGAATTTTCGAGTAGGGTTGCCCAAAATCGATCCTGGAAGATTAGTAACAATGCCAAACACAAAATAACACTAATCCAATCGATTTCAATGCAAAAAGAACACGTTTTGATGGTAAAAATTCGATTTTTGTTGAAGAACACTACCAAAAACTTTGAACTTAATTTCCAAAATTAACCAACCAAACGAACGAATTAGGGTGTGAAAATTTGCAGAAACACTTATAATAATGATTCTAACACAACCCAATAAACAGAAACTATCAATTTCAACTAAATCAAATTTTCAAGAATTCAAGAATGGTCAGACGGGTAAAAGTCAAACTAACCAGAAATCGATGAATGAAGCTTTGAATCGAATCCGTCTGTCCGCTCTGATACCAATTGTAGAATCCAGATCCGTGCAACTAATATGAAATCGAATATGATAAAGCAATACGAAATATGATTTCAACTGTCATCCCTTTCATTAACTTTCAGAGAGAATATTACAGTATGAATTGAAAGCTAAAGAGATGATTAGCTTGTTTTTCCAAGCTAATCAACATTAAATACAATGGGCCCGTGGTTAACAAGCCCACGACCCGTTCACTAAAAGGCTCAAAATTAACTATTACAAAACAACCCTTGAACTTTAAATCAACTATTAAAACCTGCCCTAACATATACGTATGTTCCTTGCATACGTCGCGCACAAGAACTTCATGGTCTTCCAAATGGATGTGAAGACCGCATTTCTCAACGGCGAACTCAAGGAAGAAGTATACGTGTCGCAACCGGACGGGTTCGCGGATGAAAAGAAGCCTGATCATGTCTACATCCTAGACAAGGCCCTCTACGGACTGAAGCAAGTTCCACGGGCCTGGTATGATACATTAACAGCGTTTTTGATAAAATCAAAATTCACACGAGGTAAAATCGATTCAACTCTTTTTATCAAAAACGAAAAAGGTCACATTGTATTAGTTCATGTGTATGTCGATGACATAATTTTCGGTTCTGCTAATCCTCAGTATGCCAAGAACTTTGCCAAGTTAATGGGACAATTTTTTAAAATGAGTATGTTATGTGAGATGAATTTCTTCCTTGGTATTCAAGTTCGACAACTGTTGACCGGGATATTCATAAACCAGGCTAAGTACATCCGGGATATTCTTAAGAAATTCCAGATGGAACAGTCCTCACCAATGAAAACTCCCATGGCACCTGGTACGAAATTACACGCCGATCCTAACGGAAAGGATGTGGACACTAAAACGTACCGGGGAATGATTGGTTCTTTGATGTACCTAACCGCTAGTAGACCGGACATCATGCTTTCCACATTTCTATGCGCCCGATTTCAATCAAAACCAAAAGAGTCTCATTTAATAGCTGTCAAACGAATTCTTCGTTATTTACGTGATACTGCTGATCTTGGCTTGTGGTACCCGAAAGAGACAGGTTTTGAGCTATACGCTTATTCTGATGCAGACCACGTGGGCAGCATGATGGATCGGAAGAGCACATTGGGTCATGTGCAGTTCTTGGGTGATAGCTTGGTGAGTTGGGCATCCAAGAAGCAGCAATGCGTCTCTACATCGACTACCGAGGCTGAATACGTGGCCACAACAAGTTGTTGTTCACAAGTGATATGGATGCGTACACAACTCAAGGACTACGGATTTACATACGTCAAGGTGCCCATCTATTGCGACTCGAAGAGCGCTATTGCAATATCCAGCAATCCGGTCCAGCATACGAAGACAAAGCACATAGACGTTCGGTACCACTTTATCAAGGATCACGTCGAAAGAGGTACAGTCGAACTCTATTTTGTGAATACAGAACATCAGTTAGCAGACCTGTTTACAAAACCCATGGACGAAAAACGCTTTAATTACCTTGTGTCTAGGTTAGGTATGCTATATCTGACGACTTGCTCTGATTGTGTGCCCAATACAAGTTCCATACATCTACGAGAAACTGTCTACTCATCATCTGTTGTTCACACTCCAGATGATTGAGCATACACTTTCTCGCATCTGTATTCTACTTGTATCAATTACATAGTTAGGTTGAGTCTCTGTATTTATTAGGTAGATTTCGCTTGTTTGCTTTCTTTCCACGTGTGTTTCTTTTGTTTATTACTGTCGTCTAATTTATTTGGTTATATCTCTGCTTTCACATGTGTTCAGGGGGAGCATGAACCGGTATCAGGTAAGCTTATTCTACTGTTGAGGGGGAGTGTCACACACAACTTTTCTTAACTGCCGAAATTTTTTGTGTGTGTTGACATTCCCGAGTGCACTTCACATCACTCTACACGCACATTCTGAGGGGGAGCATATCACTTTATTTTCATCATTTGAGGGGGAGCGACACAACATCTTTTTTTCTTTCACTGTGTAAAAGTTTTTTTGTTGTGTCAGTCTCTCCATTGCACTCATATGCACATTCCGAGGGGGAGCAGAGAAATCACCGTGCTCAGTTATTTCAAAATCGTACAAACACTCCTTTGGGATTTTTCAAACACTCAGGGACAAACATTGACTTTCATCCAATGTTTCTGAACAGGAATCCGGATACCCTAATCCGGATGGGTTTCCGAATAGGACCCCTATCCGGACCGGATGGGTATCCGGGTAAACCACATCCGGAAACTTGTCCCTTATATAAGAAACCCGGACACTAAACTATTTCTACTTTCCGGATATTCGAAAAACCCACAAAACCCTCTCATTTTTTCCTCTCGACCGGACACCCTCGGATTTTCCACATCTTCCTCAATCTCGACTCGAAATTCAGGTATGATCCTCATTTCACCATTTCGATCACATATACGCCTGTTTCATGCACTTCAAATCACATATCGACCATATATTCGGTTGACCCAGGGTTTTCGAACCCTTATGCACACACTTTCAAATAGCTACTGTTATGCTGCTTGGGTAGTCGTTTGCAAGTGCAATCGGGCTAAATCGATTCACCCGGATTTCATCCGGACACATTCTACACATCCGGACACCACCATGCTAAAGACAATCTATCTGGAAACACGCATGCAAAAGATGTTTTATCCGGACACCCACAACATCCGGTAACCCTAGTTGTCCGGAAACCTAAGGGTTTCCGGTAAGTTCAACTATCCGGAATGTTGAGGTGTCTGGTACCCTAGTCATCCGGAAACTCATGATGTATCCGGAAACCAAATTTGTCCGAATTGCTTGCTCTGTCCGGAAACACTTATCACATCCGGACACCTTGGTTGTCCGGATACTCTTGTCCGGATACCCTGATTTGTCCAGAAACCTTTGTTTTTCAAATGTTTTTTTCCGGACACCCCTGTGTTCATCATTCCAGTACCTTGTTATCTCACTGCCAGTCCTCAATCTATCTCAGATTGAGCCAATTACTGGAAAGGTACGCGCCTACACTTGTTCATCCGCCTTGAGTGCTAACTTTGATTCTTTTTCAGATATTCGAAATGGCGGACCAGGAACAACAACAACAACACCAACAGCAGATTCCTCCTCACGAGGAATTTATCGACGAGGCGGCCGATAATCGTTTGGTCAACCCTGACCATGGCATCGAGATGGAAGCCAACAATCATCAGTTAGACGCCGCTGAGTTCCGACCATAAGAGCAACACCGTGTGGTCGTGGACATCCTACTAGGTCACCCTCTCCGTGAGGCCCTCACTGCCACAGCCGACGTCCCTGCACTATATGTTTATCAAGAATGCCTCACCGCACGAGTCGTCACGACTGCCAATTCTCAGACCATCACGGCACGGATCGACAACCATCCCTTCACGCTCACACCTGACGTGTTCCACCGCTTGCTATCCCTACCAGAAGCCAACGCCAGCGGACATCAAGCCTACGACCCCGCGGTCAATGACACGACTCTGTGTGCTCAAGAACGCGCACTCGGATACAACCACGACCTCGACCGCCCTTCAACGTTCAACCGGAAGTACCTAGCGCCCATCTGGTACACACTGTTCACGATTCTGAACAGGTGTCTATCATCCAGATGGAAGGGAATAGACCAATGCACAGCCGACTTTCGGCGTCTATTCCATGTTGTATGTTATAACAGACACGTCAACTTCGCGATGATTAAATGGCGCGGGATGGTTCAGGCTATTCGGCAAATCGGCGATACGAAGCAAAAGAAGTTCCTACCTTATCCTCGTTTCCTCTCACTGGCTGTGCGACAACACATGGACGCGAATCCAGGGATATCGCGGTGCATTAACCATCCGGTATGTCCTCCTTTCCATTTACAATATATGGTGAGTCGGAACCCGTCCAACGCCATAGCCATGCCAATACCTGAAGCCCTACTGGAACACACGGACCCCAATGCACCGAGTACGTTAGAATATAGGAGAGAGATAGCTGCTCCCATGGTCCAACCAGCGCTGGAGGGACCTCCCCAGGGAGATAGACCCGAGCGACGTAAGGGTCCTAGGACAAGAGGAGGAAGGGCCCGGGCAGCAGGGGCTCCCAAGCGGGGTGTGTTGAGATTACATGGGAGGGGAACAGGTGTGGGCGGTGCATTGGATCCGCGAGCCAGTACTACCCAAGCCAGACCAAGCCTACAACCCATTCCCATCACCCGGACATCAACCGAAGCTGGAACGTCGTCTCGACCAATGCTTCACCATGACCCGGAGCCATACATATCTGACCCTTCACCTCCGAGACAGGTTGAACAAGTGGAATCTGACTCCACCGAGTCCGACACGAACCGTTCCATACGCGCGTCATTAATACCTACCCGTATCGGACCAAACCCAGAGTTGACCGAAGGAATCCCATCTGACTCACCCACAACCCCTCTAATCCCAATTACTCAGCCTGATACGGGAGACAAAAGGAGAGAGGAGGGTGTATTAGTTGAAAATGCAGAAGAGGTGAGACAGAGTGAAGTCAGGTCTAAAAAGAATCAAGAGAGAATAAGACGAAAAAATAAAGAGGCTTCAGAGCGAATCCAAACCAGTGTCGACCAAGTAGCCACATCTGCTATCCCGTCTCATCTGTTGGGACGGGGTATTGAAGAAGCCACCGTGGACCTAGCGGTGCAAGTGCACAACCTCCCAAGCCACTCATCCGTCTCTCAAAAGACGGATGTTTCACTTTTACACGGGGAATTAGCACAACTTCTACCAATCTCTCAATCAGAGAGTATTGGTATTGAAACAAGAGACCAGCAGCCCCCGGTCTCGACTTCTTTGGATGCACTTTTGAGTCTAGAGACATTTGCTAATATTACTTCTTCGGCTAGGACACAAGATGAGACAACGAACATCGATGCACTTCGTGACTCGATCGGAACTTCCGTAGTGTCTCCGCCTTTAAGCGGTACGCGAGGATCGGAAGGAAATCCTACCACAGACACACCATCGCCAACCGTGAACGTAGGTGGCTCTGCCTCTAAGGTAGATGCCTCAACGGGTAATCTAAATGATCCCAAAGTTACTTTACCCGACTTTGTGTCACAGGGATATCTGGACAGCGCCCTAAAGGCTGTTCGCGAGGCCATGGAGCAGTGATTCACCAACGAGCTCGATAAACTGAAAAGCTTGATCAAAGGTAAGGAGAAAGTAGTCGAAGCTGAAACCGAACCAACGCCTCCACCTGCTCCCGTTCAGCTAAACTATTCGGTGGACACCCTGAAGACTATGCTCCTAGCTCAACTGCTCCAACACACCGATACCGATGCCTCTACCGAAGCAGACCTGATCTCCGTTCTACGATCCCAGGTCACTGCTCCTTCGTCATCCATTACCACAAGAATGGATCTGCTTGACAGGACTCTCAAGGACATTCAACTAGCGCTCAAAACGCTGTCCGAGAGAGTCGCCTCCATGGAAGAAACCTGCAAGAGTCAAGCAGATGGTCTAAAGCGAAGACACGATGATCAGGATGATCCTGATCACCGTGAGGGGGAGAATAAAAGACTACGATTAGCCGAGACCGCCCCGATCCTCACTGAAACTACTATGGTTCAACCGGTAGGGGTGAGCAAAACCCGACCGACCCGAACAACCCGCCCGACCCGAATGGTCTGAACCCGAAAATAGGCCGAACCCGATTGGCCCGAACCCGAATGGCCCGAACCCGATTAACCCGACTTGGTACTTCGGTTCGGTTCGGTTTGGGTTTTCCCGAACCCGAACCCGCCCGAAACCCGAAGTTTTATTTTTTTTTATTTTTTTTTATTAAAAATAAATCTGTGTGTGGGTCTTTGGTCATTTTGTGTTTGTGAACTGTGAACCTTTCTCCTTCAAACTTCAGACTTGCATGTCATTCTATATTTCTATGTGTTAGAGGATAGTAGGAAAACCATACTTATCTTTTAATAGTTCAAGAAAAACCATATGGAAGGAAAGCTGGGCTAAAAAACACCAAAAAAATTGGGCTGAAAAAATGGGCTTGGGATCGGCCCAACCCGAACCCGAACCCGAAACCCGACAACCCGAAATGGCCCGAACCCGATTAACCCGATCTACACTTTGGGCGGGTTTCGGGGCCACCTACTTCCACCCGAAACCCGAAAAACCCGAAATTGAAAACCCGAACCCGCCCGACCCGCCCGTTTGCTCACCCCTATCAACCGGAACCGTCAACTGCGGCAACTACAACTGAAGAACAACCTGAAGCCCAGTTGAGCTTAGTCGAGACGGTCATAGACATTGACATCTCTGACAACGAAGACCCGACGGTTGAAAAGCCCGAGGGAGCAACACAGGAATTGGTCACATATGAAGCATCAGATTGGACCGAACTACAACTGATAGATCCAGACTCCCAGATCGACCCGGAGACCGAAAATGCATGGTACAAAAAAGCCGCCAGTGCTATAAATCTCCAGGTAAACCTGATCTTTCCGACTGATGAAGACGACAATGTTGACTACGACCAGTTTCTGTTGCAAAACCTATATGGTACACCTGTTCACTCTGCTCAAGCCGCCGAGACTTCTACATGACCCGAAATGACAACTGCTGAAAATCCGACATCTCCTCAACAACCGACAGCTTCGGATCATCCTCCTCTTCTACAGCAGCAAATCCAATGGGAGAAAATCATGATCTTTATTCCTCACCTAGAATGTAATACCCCGGGTAAGTTCGTTAGTTAAAAGTTAGTTCCGTTAAAATTATTTGACTTTATAATTAATGTTTAGGGTGAATTTGGGTTAAATTAGGAGTTAAGGGTATTTTGGGTCATTAAAGGATAGCTTAGGGTTTAAAGGGTAAAAATGGGTTAGATATTATCCCTTAGTTAATCTGATATTTCAAAACAGCAGATATTATCTAGAAAAGCAATTTAGTGTGTGTGTGTGTTTTGGAAGAAAAGAAGAAAGGAAGAAAAGCTAGTTTAAGGCATCATTTGGTGTACTTGGAAGAGATTACAGGTATGTTTCCTTTACAATTTATGTTTGTAATTGTTAGTAGATAGTTTCTGTTGGTTTACAATTAGCAGAATCGAACTAGTATAATTTTCAGTCGGATTCTGGGCAAAATGGCAAAAATCATCAGAGGTGTCCGGACACAGCAAGAACGTGTCCGGGTAGTTTGGCTGATGATGTCCGGATGATGTTATAGTGGTGTCCGGACGATGTGTTTATCCGGGTAAGTTCTCTTTTCCTTTATTGTCCGGATGAAATATGATACCGGATAGCGTCCGGATTACTCAGGTTTCCGGATGATGTCCGGATTAATTATATTGTCCGGAAAAGGCATGTTGTCCGGATAAATGGTGTTGTCCGGAAAACTATGTTTATGTCCGGATACTTGAGCTGTTAACCAATTCTGAGATTTCTAAACATTGTTAGGGGTCTGATAACAATGTATATTATTGAACTATGATTAGTTGATGATTAAGGACTAGAAAATATTATAGACTCGACTTAAGCTCGGGTTTGGGGAGAGGTTTGAGGAATTAAACTACTTTAAGTTCCTAAGATTGTTGTGTGTGCTTTTGGTAAAGTGGTATATGTATTTGACTTGTACAGATACTGTAAATTTGGAATTGAAGGATCGAAGTGCTTGATAAATATCTTGGAAGGGTTTTTGGATATAAGCTAAACAGGTGAGTTTTACTTCAAAATATTTTAAACTGGAATACATATATGTGTGGAATGGATATATGATTAAGGTGTGAATATTTTGTGTTTATAATATAGCAAGATATTATATTCCTATGTGCATTACACTACACAAGTGCACATTAGTCGGGTTCCGGTGTACGGACCGACGGGTAGCCGGGTTCCGGTGTGCGGACCGGTGAGTAGCCGGGTTCCGGTGTGCGGACCGGTAACGTTGATTATTTATTAGTTGGCTTGCTACCAATTAGTATGGCCAGTTGTTGTAACACCCCGCTCACCACGACACAATATTGTCCGCTTTGCCCCACTGGCTCACGGCTTTGTTCTTGGCGACCTGGCAAGGACTTCGCAAGGACTTCCCAGGAGGTCACCCATCCTGGTACTACTCCCACCCAAGCACGCTTAACCACAGAGTTCCCAAGGAACCCGCATGCTTGTGGCCCCAAAACGCGTTGTGTCTGGTAAGGCCAAGGTTTACTAATATACCAAGCATCTCTCCTGTCCACGGCCGATGTGGGATATGCCTAAGGTGTTACAAACACCCCCCCTTAGGGACTCATCGTCCTCGATGAGGTTTGCCCCACCACCCCGAACGGCACAGGAGTGGCTCTGATACCATTTGTAACACCCCACTTACCACGACACAATATTGTCCGCTTTGCCCCACTGGCTCACGGCTTTGTTCTTGGCGACCTGGCAAGGACTTCGCAAGGACTTCCCAGGAGGTCACCCATCCTGGTACTACTCCCACCCAAGCACGCTTAACCACAGAGTTCCCAAGGAACCCGCATGCTTGTGGCCCCAAAACGCGTTGTGTCTGGTAAGGCCAAGGTTTACTAATATACCCAGCATCTCTCATGTCCACGGCCGATGTGGGATATGCCTAAGGTGTTACAAACACCCCCACCGTACCAGATATTGTCCGCTTTGTCCGCACACCTGGACTCACGGTTTTAAAACGCGTCTAATAGAGGAGGTATCAAGTCCCTTATAAGGCAACCTTTGTTCCCCTCCCCAACCAATGTGGGATCTTACAATCCACCCCCCTTGGGAGCCTAGCGTCCTCGCTGGCACACCAGTCCGGTTCCCGACTCTGATACCATCTGTAACATCCCAGGCCAACCGTACCAGATATTGTCCGATTTGTCCGCACACCTGGACTCACGGTTTTAAAACGCGTCTGATAGAGGAGGTATCAAGTCCCTTATAAGGCAACCTTTGTTCCCCTCCCCAACCAATGTGGGATCTTACAGTTGTGGAGGAATAAGGTGGGATGAGATGTACGAGTCTTGAATGGTATTGATATACGTGTAATGTATGGATGTATATGAAAAGCTTTATATAAATGGTTTTGATACAAAGGTTTACTAAACTGACAGGGATTTCCTCACTAGACCATTAGGTCTAACCCTCATTTCTGTTTTAAAAATATGTATTCCAGGTGGCGGATCGGGTAAGAGCAAGTAAATAGGACTCTTGATGGATAGCTTTTGTGAAGATGTTGGTTATGAAGTTATGGATGTATTTTGTACTTAAGACTTCTTTATTAGTCAACATGTAATTTAATTTGAAAAAGTTTGTACTGAATTACTTATTAAGTTTCGCAAGACTATGGGACCGAATGTGAAATACGATGTATCTTTTGATCATTTTATAATATAAACTGTATGTTATTTGTATTTATGGAAACCGGGATGTTACAGATGGTATCAGAGCCCTAGTTTAAGGGATTTAGGTATTAGTACTTGTACCTAGACTTAAACTACATGTGAAGTAGGGTGTCCCTATTATTTTAGAACCTGGGGATGCTAAGTATAAAAAGGAAAAAGGAACATCATGTAAGGTAATTTCAGAGTTACACCTGGCCAGTGTAATTGTGATCTTACAGGTACATGTTGAACTAGAATACCTTGTTATATGGGGTATGTGCTTATGTGTATATTAACCTTGTCTGGATCAACAGAATGGCAAGTGGTATGAGACAAACAAATCGAGAAGAAGGAGGAAGCCTGAATAGAACCAATCCAACAGCCGGAGGAAGGGGAAGAGGGGGAGAAAGGGACAGGGGCAGGACTGGAGGCAGAGTACAAGGGCGAGGCACAGAGTGTGTTATAAGAGACGACTTGGCTGTTGAGATGGGAAGATTACAAGCCAATATTCAAGCCATGTTTAACCAGACGCATAATACGGAAACGGAAAGACCAGATCCTAACTTGGAAGACGAGATGCCTATCACACCTACTGTCGTATCAGTACCAAGAAGGTGTGACTATAAGATGTTTTTAAGCTGTAAACCACCAACTTATGGAGGGGATAGAGATCCAGTGAAGGCGATGCGTTGGCTGAAGGAAATTGAAGCTGTATTTAAAACCAGTAAATGTGCGGAAGAGGATAAGGTGTTATACGGAACTGGAATGTTGAAGGCAGATGCTTTATATTGGTGGGAGGCCCTTATTGACTCCAAGGGATCTGATGTATACTCAACCTTTACTTGGGGCGAATTCTCAAGGGCATTCAAAGAACAGTTTTGTCCTCAAGCAGCAGTCAGACAATTGGAGGAGGAATTCCTGAGCCTACAACAAGAAAATTTATCAGTCAGAGACTATACTGCCCGTTTCCTAGAGAAGTCGCGTTTTGGAGAATATTATGTTGCCACGGAGAAAATGAAGATGGAAAGGTTCATATTTGGATTGAACTCGGAAATTCGAAAATTAGTGACTGCAACGAGACCTGATACCTTTTCAGCAGCAGTAAATGCCGCAGAAAATGTAGAGCGGGATAATAGGAGGGATGCTGGTGATAAAAGTATGGGAAAGAGAAAATGGGAAGGACCACCGCATGATCCGAAGAAGTCTAGATTTCAGAGATTCGATAATCGTCCACCTTTCCGACCCATGGAAAGACCTTGTCCGAAGT
Organism: Saussurea involucrata; assembly: GCA_033807775.1. Classification (NCBI taxonomy): domain Eukaryota; kingdom Viridiplantae; phylum Streptophyta; class Magnoliopsida; order Asterales; family Asteraceae; genus Saussurea; species Saussurea involucrata. The sequence goes on along the minus strand of CM066320.1, from coordinate 78,550,678 downwards.
GCCACTGTATCCATCAAGGAAACTGTCAGATTGAATCGCGGGTTTGTTATAGGTGTGGGAAGACTGGGCATGTTATTAAAGATTGTCGATTAACGCGGTTTTGTTTCTTGTGTAATTCTCCCGATCACCTTCAGTCAGATTGTCCGCGAGGTAGAATACAACAGGGGGGCACATCAGGGAAACCGGCAATTATTAGACCAGTAGTTCCAAGAATAGAACCGCCGAGAACAAGGGGTCGTACATATCAAATGACAGCTAAAGAGGCGGAGGAAACTCCGGATGTGGTTACAGGTACATTTTTCATAAACTCTACACGTGCTAAAGTGTTGTTTAACTCCGGTGCAAACCGATCTTTTGTGTCTCCTTCATTTGCTGCTCACATGCATTTAGAGCCTAAAATGTTAGAACATGCCTTACTGGTAGACACTGCAAATGATAATCATGTGTCAGTTAAAGAAGTTTTTTATTGCTGTATGATAGATATAGAGGGGTGTGGAGTACCGATACAACTATTTCCTATAGCCTTGACCGAGTTTGATGTGGTAGTAGGGATGGATTGGTTAGCTGAGAATCAGGCTAACATAGTTTGTGATAAGAAAATAATCAATGTCGTTTTACCTGATAAGAGGTCAGTAGTGATTTATGGTGATCGTAAGAATCATCAGTCTAGCCTAATATCTATGATAAAAGCCCGTAAGTGTGTCAGCAAGGGTTGCCCGAGTTACTTAGCCTAGGTGATAGATAGTAGGCCTGAAAACATTAAGTTGGAAGATATTCCTATTGTTAGTGAATTTCCTGAAGTATTCCCTGAAGACTTGAATAGTCTTCCGCCATTAGACAAGTAGAGTTTGGTATAGATCTTATTCCTGGAGCCGCTCCTATTGCCCGTGCACCGTATCGTTTGGCACCTCTAGAGATGAAAGAGATGATGACACAACTACAAGACCTATCCGACAAAGGCTTCATCAGACCCAGTTCTTCGTCGTGGGGTGCACCAGTTTTTGTTTGTGAAAAAGAAGGATGGTTCGATGAGAATGTGTATCGACTACCGGGAACTGAATAAGCGCACGATCAAGAATAAGTATCCGCTACCCAGAATTGATGACCTCTTCGATCAGTTAGTTGGAGCTTGTTATTTCTCCAAGATTGATCTAAGATCTGGTTATCATCAGCTGAAGGTGAAAGAAGAAGATGTTCTGAAAACTGCTTTTCGCACAAGGTATGGTCATTATGAATTTTTAGTGATTCCGTTTGGACTGACGAACGCTCCAGCTGCTTTTATGGATTTAATGAATCGGGTATGTAAACCGTATCTCGATAAATTTATAATTGTATTTATTGATGATATACTTATCTATTCTCGATCCAAGGAAGAGCACGCGCAACATCTTCGCCTGATTCTGGAGTTACTAAAGAAAGAAAAGTTGTATGCTAAATTTTTGAAATGTGAATTCTGTCTACGAGAAGTTCAGTTTCTGGGGCATGTCGTTTCAGAAAAAGGTATTGAAGTAGATCCGAAGAAAGTGGAAGCGTTTGAAAGATGGGAAGCGCCAAAGACGCCAACCGAAGTACGTAGTTTTCTGGGTCTAGCTGGCTACTATCGGAAATTTATAAAAGACTTCTCTCGAATCGCGACGCCATTGACTAAGCTGACTCGGAAGAATCTAAAGTTTGAATGGAGAGCAAAACAGGATGAAGCATTCAGAATATTGAAAGAGAAACTCTACAGCGCGCCAATATTAGCATTGCCAGAAGGTTCTGATGATTTCATTGTCTATAGTGATGCCTCTAAACTGGGATTGGGTTGTGTACTTACGCAGCGTGGAAAGGTTATTGCTTATGCTTCTCGTCAACTAAAAGATCATGAAAGACAGTATCCGACGCACGACATGGAGCTTGCAGCAGTTGTCTTCGCATTGAAGATTTGGAGACATTATCTTTATGGTTCCAAATGTCAAATTTATACCGATCATAAGAGTCTCCAACACCTCTTCGATCAGAAGGAACTAAACATGAGGCAGAGAAGGTGGCTAGAACTGGTGAACGATTACGACTGTGAAATTCTCTATCATCCGGGAAAGGCAAACGTGGTAGCCGATGCTCTGAGTCGTCAAGAAAGAAGCGGAACAATAAAAGCCATTTCACTACGAGCTGAACTTTTACCCAACATCTTTGACGAATTGCTGAAGTGTCAATTAGAAGCCTATCAGGAAGAACATTTGAAATCAGAACGGTTGGTGGGATTATCAGCATTGCTAGAAAAAGATGATCGTGGGTTATTATGTTTGGGAAGCAGAATTTGGGTGCCTCGTATGGGTGGGTTACGTGATCGGGTACTACAAGAAGCTCATCAGTCTTGTTTTTCTATTCATCCGGGTACAAACAAGATGTATAAGGATCTGAAACAATTTTATTGGTGGCCTGGGATAAAAATAAGCATTGCTCAGCATGTGGAAGCTTGTACTACTTGTAAGAAGGTAAAGATTGAACATCAGAAGCCGTTTGGGCAGTTGCAGCGTTTACAAATACCAATGTGGAAATGGGATCAAATTACTACAGATTTCATCACAAAGCTACCAAGGACTCCGAAGGGATTTGATGCTATTTGGATGATCGTTGACAGATTGACGAAGTCTGCTCACTTCTTACCAATAAAAGAAACTGATTCGTTGGAATGATTAGCCAAGTTGTACATCAACGAAATAGTAACACGACATGGGGTTCCAATCTCGATTATTTCTGATCGTTATAGTCGTTTTACTTCAAGATTCTGGAGGATCTTTCAAAAAGAAATGGGTACACAGATAAAGTTAAGTACAGCGTATCATCCTCAAACTGACGGTCAGAGTGAACGGACGATTCAGACTTTAGAAGACATGCTCTAGGCTTGCATTGTTGACTTTGGTGGATCCTGGGATAAACACTTGCCACTGATAGAATTTGCCTACAACAACAGTTACCATTCCAGCATACAAGCGGCACCGTTTGAAGTTTTGTATGGTAGAAAATGCCGAACGCCTCTGTGTTGGAACGAAGTGGGAGAGAAACAGTTAGCAGGGCCAGATATAGTTCAGTTGACCGCGGATAAGATTTATCAGATTCGGGAACGTTTGAAAGTAGCTCGAGACAGACAGAAAAGCTACGCTGACCGATGTCGAAAACCGTTAGAATTCCAAGTTGGAGATTTCGTGATGTTAAAAGTCTCACCTTGGAAAGGAGTCATCCGATTTGGGAAACAAGGTAAACTGAGCCCGAGGTACATTGGACCGTTTGCGATCACAGAAAGGATTGGTGAAGTAGCCTACAGGTTAGATCTTCCGCCAGAGTTAAACAAAATCCACAATGCATTCCACGTATCCAATTTCCGAAAGTGTTTGGTTACGCCAGATCAGGCAGTGTCTCTACCCGAAATACAGATTGATGAACCATAAGCCATTGTGGACCACAAAGTTAAAGTGTTGCAGAACAAAGTAATCAGACAAGTGAAAGTTCAGTGGAGACATCATAAGGGTCAGGATGCTACTTGGGAATCGGAGTCAGAGATGAGAACTAACTACCCGCACCTTTTTGCTTAAATCGAATTCCGGGACGGAATTCTTTTAAGGGGGAGATGATGTAATACCCCGGGTAAGTTCGTTAGTTAAAAGTTAGTTCCGTTAAAATTATTTGACTTTATAATTAATGTTTAGGGTGAATTTGGGTTAAATTAGGAGTTAAGGGTATTTTGGGTCATTAAGGGATAGCTTAGGGTTTAAAGGGTAAAAATGGGTTAGATATTATCCCTTAGTTAATCTGATATTTCAAAACAGCAGATATTATCTAGAAAAGCAATTTACTGTGTGTGTGTTTTGGAAGAAAAGAACAAAGGAAGAAAAGCTAGCTTAACGCATCATTTGGTGTACTTGGAAGAGATTACAGGTATGTTTCCTTTACAATTTATGTTTGTAATGGTTAGTAGATAGTTTCTGTCGGTTTAGAATTAGCAGAATCGAACTAGTATAATTTTCAGTCGGATTCTGGGCAAAATGGCAAAAATCATCAGAGGTGTCTGGACACAGCAAGAACGTGTCCGGGTAGTTTGGCTGATGATGTCCGGATGATGTTATAGTGGTGTCTGGACGATGTGTTTGTCCGGGTAAGTTCTATTTTCCTTTATTGTCCGGATGAAATATGATACCGGATAGCGTCCGGATTACTCAGGTTTTCGGAAGATGTCCGGATTAATTATATTGTCCGGAAAAGGCATGTTGTCCGGATAAATGGTGTTGTCCAGAAAACTCTGTTTATGTCTGGATACTTGAGTTGTTGACCAATTCTGAGATTTCTAAACATTGTTAGGGGTCTGGTAACAATGTATATTATTGAACTATGATTAGTTGAGGATTAAGGACTAGAAAATATTATAGACTCGACGTAAGTTCGGGTTTGTGGGAGAGGTTTGAGGAATTAAACTACTTTAAGTTCCTAAGATTGTTGTGTGTGCTTTTGGTAAAGTGGTATATGTATTTGACTTGTACAGATACTGTAAATTTGGAATTGAAGGATCGAAGTGCTTGATAAATATCTTGGAAGGGTTTTTGGATATAAGCTAAACAGGTGAGTTTTACTTCAAAATATTTTTAACTGGAATACATATATGTGTGGAATGGATATATGATTAAGGTGTGAATATTTTGTGTTTATAATATAGTAACATATTATATTCCTATGTGCATTACACTACACAAGTGCACATTAGTCGGGTTCCGGTGTACGGACCGGTAACGTTGATTATTTATTAGTTGGCTTGCTACCAATTAGTATGGCCAGCTGTAGAGGAATAAGGTGGGATGAGATGTACGAGTCTTGAATGGTATTGATATACGTGTAATGTATGGATGTATATGAAATGCTTTATATAAATGGTTTTGATACAAAGGTTTACTAAACTGACAGGGATTTCCTCACTAGACCATTAGGTCTAACCCTCATTTCTGTTTTAAAAATATGTATTCCAGGTGGCGGATCGGGTAAGAGCAAGTAATAGGACTCTTGATGGATAGCTTTTGTGAAGATGTTGGTTATGAAGTTATGGATGTATTTTGTACTTAAGACTTCGTTATTAGTCAGCATGTAATTTAATTTGAAAAAGTTTGTACTGAATTACTTATTATGTTTTGCAAGACTATGGGACCGAATGTGAAATACGATGTATCTTTTGATCATTTTATAATATAAAATGTATGTTATTTGTATTTATGGAAACCCGGATGTTACATAGAGGAATCCCTGAAGAAGCAGTATGTTCACAGATTACGCCCTATCGAGCCGCCTTTTTGCCTTGGGATTCCATGCCATGAAGCGGTGTCTGCCAGTTAGCCAAGTCCGAACCAAGCACAAGATCACTGAAGTGCTAAACATCCAAACCGGCCGAATCCCTAGAGTCATGTTTCCAGTTTTCACTGTCTGACGAGAAGACGGTAATGAATGGAAAATTTCTAAAGCTGACTTTAAGAATCTTAGATCGTTCGACATACTTGCTATACTGAAAGACCTCCGAACCAGAACCATCCGTCCGCTTCAAGTGACAAAGGCGCTCGAAGCTGTTCGTCGATTCTTGATTCATTCAATCATGATGTCCTATCTCACAGACTTTCAAATGGGAATCGAGAACAGAGCAAAAAAGGTAAACCTGCTGAAACCGAATCTGAAAGCGCCCGAACTGAAGATGTATCCCGAGAACGCACTGCTTCTAGAACCAGAATTTGGGATAGTATACCTCAACGAACAGAAAGAAAAGAGGTTTCTCCGCTTCAGCCAGGTCGACAGATTCTGCGATGGCACGCTCTTCAAAGTTCAAGATGCTCTTCGAAACATCATCACTTATGAATCTGAAAATCAAAAGGTTTCGTATGTTCCAAATTCTAATGAGATAACCTCACGAAATGCTTTAGAAGTGATTGAAGAACGCATCGACTACCGCCGAGCCATCAGAACGTTCGAGATACACTTTGCGCTTCGAAAGAGATATGTTGATAACTGGCGCGAACTCGAACTTCAATTCAAAGGGGGAGATTTGTTAGGGTCATATTTGATTGAATAGAAGTTCAAGGGCTAATGTGTTATTAATCATATTTGAGCCTTAATTATGTAACGGGCCGTGAGCTTGTTACCACGAGCCCAAAGTATATAATGTTTTGTTTAGCTTAGAATTAAGCTAGTTGTCATTTTTACTTTCTCAAGCTTATTGTAAACTCTCTCAATATTGAAAGAGAATTGGATGACCAGTTGAAATCATACAAACTGCTTTTCATATCTATTGATTTCTTCTATACGTTGCACAAATCTGGAACTCACAAATAGTTTAGGACTCGTACTTCAAAGATTTGACCTCTGATCATTTCAGATCAGGACTCTGATATCAATGTTTTGACTTCTGAAGATATATCAGAATTTGAGGGGGAAATGTACATGTTTTTACCAACATGTTAAGGGGGAGCTTCTTTTATGAAAATAGTTTCTTAATTGTACGTTTAAACCACTTCTCTATTCTCAAAATGAATTTATGAACTTAGAAGTTGGCTTTTAAATATTTTCATAAAGAACTTTCATATTTCTGACCGTGTGTTTCCAAAGTTAATACTTGTGTATTTTTATTTCAAATAATCATATACCACGGTTCAACTTCTTATTGTATTTGTTATTACCACACCTCATAATGAAAACATTTTCGGTGGTAATACTCTTGATTGTATTTTTTGTTGCATTTTACTCCTATCTTCTTGACATGAACATCACATATGCTTTCAACTTAAGCGGTTCATGATATTCATTCAAAGTTTGTCTATATAATTGTTCATATAGATAATTTTTTAGAACTTTCATGAACCCTAGCCATTCTTGTTGAAACACATTGCTATTTGATCTTAATCTCTCGATTTGTAACAATATCTGACACTCAAGCAAGTTTAAATAAATCAATTCGTTCTGCTAGAAATTATTTTGAGCATTCTTCAAGCAAAATATTTCTTAGATATTGATGATGTTTTGAAAGCATTCTTTTTGTTGTGCTATATATTGATGAGACTTATTTGTTCAAATACAAACTGTTGAACAACAACAAAATGGTTTTAGGGCTTATATTTTTCGGGACAATGTGGTTTTGTGAGAATAATTGAACTTCTATGAATTCACCACAACAAGTTTTTCCTACCCAAGAAGTAATCCCATAGTGATTGAGTTATGATGGGTCATACAATATAGAGTGGGGGAGGAAGCTCATCGGAAAGAGCAACATCACCGTGTTGAGTGGTAAAATGGAAGTGAGAGATTTGCTTAGAAGTGAGAATATTCAAAAACAGACAGAGGGGGTGAGAACATAGTTAAAAGAATAAGAGAAATCTGCCCCAACCACTTCTCGATGGGCATCCACGTCTACTGTTGGTTCACAATTCTTTGGTGACCATCATTGAAACAAGCAGTGAGCCCATGCCAACTTTTGCTTTAACCCCACCAGCTACTCATCTGTTTCTTAAAAAAAGGTGTTTCATATTTTCATGGGGAAGCTGTAACGCCCGAAATATTTGGTAATTAAATATCACTTGTACGTTTTTGCAACTTATAAATAGTAGAATTTATGTTAGGAAATCAGTAATTTGAGTCCCAAGGAGTATCGGGAGTATTGGCATAGAAAAAGTTGAGTTTTAGGGCTTGGTACGGGTCCGACTACAATGCCCGACGGATATGACAATGCCATAGGTGCACCTAGCTCAGTCGCAGGCAAGAGTCAGCTCACGGTACATCCTAAGTGACTATGCCATGCGACATTGACATGTCAATGTCACCTGGAAACGTCGCCATGTGTACCTGGACTGTTAAATGTCACAAATTTCAGTGTTTTGCTCATTCTCACTTCATCCCTTCAGCAGAATTATCTCCCAAAATCGTCCCCACACCATTAGTTGCTATTCTAACTCATTTAAGGATAAAATCCTTGAGAATTTATGTGTTGGATCATCATCAAGTTGAAGTACGGAAGCTAGGAGTCAAAAGCTCTTCATCTCCACCATCTTCTTCGAGATTTTCTAGGGTTTTCTAGGTTTTCTAACAAAACCTATGTTGGGAGTCATTCTCTTCTACAAAACTTTATACATGCTAAAATATATTGGTTTTGATCTCTTAAAACCTGCTTGAATCATTTATTTGAATGTTAGGTCAAAAACTCATTTTGAGGTTTTATGGGACATTTCTATGGTTTTGGGTTTTGGATGGGAAACTTGAAGTTTACATTTCAAAGTGTTGTTAAATGTATATTTATGAGTTAATATGGTCATTTCTTACTAATCACCTCCATTTTGAATTCATGCAAAATCTAGGGTTTTCGGGAGTACTTGGAGGATCCTTGATTGGTTGGTTTAAATGAATGTGATGGATGGTTTCGGTTTTACACTATAATAGGGTTATTCTCAAGGTTTGATATTTTGGTAAAAGAAATAATGGAAGTTTTTGTACTTGGTGTTTATAATGGTTTGTGAACTACTAACAATAATGTGTATATATATATGACGTGAAGGTATGTACATGTTAGACTAAATGCAATGGATCCATAGACATAGTAGTCTCGTTATTTGATGTTGCTGGGATGTTAGATTCCCAAATAGTGCAAAAGAATAAATATGGGGTCAAAATGAGTAATAGTTGTGGACTATAAAGTCGGGCAACGACTAAAGACCGTTAATTGTTATTTCTTGCGATGGAGTGAGATCTAGGATTTATGGGATGATTATGTGGTATCTGGTTTTGAAAGGAAAATTGTTTATGTTGGAAATGTGTCGAGTTTATATTTCCGGAATTTATATTTATTATCTTGATTATAAACTATTTGATCTCACTAGGCGTTAGTCTAACGCCTTTTCTTAAAAATGACATGTATATCACGTTCTAAGGTCGACAGGGCGTAGTGCGTGAGTGATGTGCCATTTGTCAATAGAGGCAACTTTTGGGCACATTTCCTTTTGAAGATCAGACTTAGAGATACTAGCAATTAGAAAGAAGATTTTTGGTGACTATAGCGAAACCTATTTATAATCTAGACTTGTTGTAAGTGGTTTAGATTTGTAGGTTGTTGTTCAATGGTCAATTTCATAGATGTAAACTCTTTATTACATTTCCTGATTTTGGGTGATTCCTTATGTTTAGAATGGTATATTGTGGAAATATTCAGGTTTAAATTTGGCCTCATTTTTAGGGTGTTGCAGAAGCGGCACATAATAGTTCTAGTTTTCATTTGGAAGACTTGGATATTGAAAAATAAGGAAGTCTGCCCCGTCTTCGCACTTAAATCATGCACATTGAGTGTTTGGCAAACCTGTTGTGTCTAAACAGTTTACACATTTTGAGCCTAGAATAGCATAAAGTGCTTGAATTCTTTAAAACGCATGTACAAGCACACAGGGAATAAGTTTTCTTTATTAACATCTGTAGATATTCCCATGTGTTTCTCAATGATTGAATGGAAGCCCTGGGGGGTGAAGATCACTAAAACTCCTTCACAAAGTAAATTTGTTGTATTAAGTAGTTCCATACCACTTACATGCTAATTCTTCTAAGAAGATTTAGAAATATCTTACAGAATTGACATATGAATCTCATGTTTATATTTTGGAGAATAAGGAGTTTCTTATCCATCTTGGTAATTGCAATGGAGATTGACGTTTGTGGTTTAGGGAATATTGTTCATTGTTTATCAAATGTTAAAGATTGTGAAAGAAACCAGCAAGGTCATATTAAATGATAAATGAGAAAGTTTGAGATATTAAAGATAAAAGTTTGATGTTCAAGATGCTCATAATCATCAAAAGGGGGAGATGATATACTAGTAAAACTAGTGACAAGGGAGATAACATATAGATAAAATGACAGTTCGGTGGAGAAGAGATAAAGAAATTGATTATATTCAGTGACAGGAGAGATGAATGATGAATAAAGATCAATTCTGGGAGATGATATGGAGATAAAAATGTATGATCAACTCAATTTTGGAGAGATTGTTGCTTAATGTCATACCCAAAGTTTTTCAGAGAATGTTGTTGATGTTCATTTGATATGTTCAAGTGAGGATGTTTGAAAGTATAAAAGACGACTCTATTGTTTTTGCAATCTAATGTTGTCAAAGAGATTGTTAAGATGTCAAAGAAAGAAGATTGTTTTCAAGAAAACACGATTTTGCTGAATTTGAAGAAAGCTGATAAATTGCTCGAATCCAAAGGGGAAATAAAGTTCATTTCAAGACAGTCTGTTCAAGATTGGGGGTTATTGTTTTCTTTTAGAGCTAATTCAGAGAATTTGAAGATTAAATTTGATTTCACATTTGGGGGAGATTGTTGATTTAGAGACAGAGGGAAATTGTTAATTAGAGCTGTTTATTTCAAAAGAGAAGATTATTTCAAGAAGAAATTGTTAGGGTCTAATGAATATTGTTTCTTAAGGAGAGATTGTTAAGTAGATTTTTAATTGTTGTAATCTTGAATAAGGGGTATATTGTCAGGGTCTAATTTGTAATATTCAAGATTTCAAGGGCCTTTGTGTATATAACCTTATGGTGTATAATGTTTTGTTTTGTTTGTGTGAGACTGTGAGTAGTAGTTGAGCCATAAACAGATTTGTAACCATTTGATCTTATTGTAATATTTCTCTCATTAGAAATACATATGACATTCTTGATTCTAGCTTGTTGATTTGATCATAATACTTGAATCTTGGGATAAATGTCCTCCTATGAATTGTGGTGTAGAACGGAATTGATCCCCCCCCCCCCTCTCCATGGATCATCCAAAGAATCTCTATGTAATATGTCACTGATTTGCATTATCCACCAACTTTTGTAACGGTTTATGACAAATTATCCTTTACTGGCAGATTTCTCAAGAAAAAATTCATAGGTAAAAATATTTTCTTTAGTAGTGTTTGAAACTCCGTCAATCTATATATAAACATGATATTATTTTATATATCTCCACCATTTTAATTTATTTCTCATTCTTCTGGTATTGTTTTTGACAACATCCGTAGTTTCCTTTCAATGTTGATAGTTGTAGCTGTCAACCACCAATAATATATATATATATAGAGAGAGAGAGAGGCGGGTTCAAACGAGGAGCGTAACAATTTAAGAAAACGTGAGAAGCACCGCCCATGTACTGAATCACATGTGATTCACGTACAAAATCACATGTGATTCACACCTGATCGGGGGGCTTCCGCCCATGTAGTGGATCACATGTGATTCACGCCTAAAATCACATGTGATCCGGGCGACTTCCACGCGACTCGCGAACCAGGTCGCCCGTTACCCGTTTTTTTCGGGAGTAGTGGATCACATGTGATCCAGTACATGGAAGGTGCTCCTCGCGTTTCTCGTAAATAGGTACGCTCCTCGTTTGAACATTCCTCTCTCTCTCTCTATATATATATATATATATATATATAGAGAGAGAGAGAGAGAGAGGGTGACTTCAAATGAAAACTCATTTTCAATTGTGAAGATGAGGACAAATCACAACCATTGATCAAGATTTGGAAAATTAATCAATGGTTAAAACTTAATGAAACCAATTAAGAAGTGATTAGGGACAAATCTGGAAATTTAAATTAGCGCCTACCATCTTTGACTTTTTATTTTCTTTTTTAATTAATTTTTTTACCCCCTTAAAGTTTAAAATAAATTATCTTAAAAATTACTAATATTTTAATCAAACAAATTACATCAAAAAACGAGAATTTCGTGCTCTTCGATATGACATCCATCTCGATATAGTTTTTTCTTCATTTTAACTGTTTTTACGTGAAATGCTATGTATGTGTTATATCCAGTATGAATATGTATGCACGTTTCCTGGTGTCCATATTCAGTATGAATAACAAAGGGGAACGTTCATTCACTATTCATGATGAATAACACAGTATTCAAAATGAATAATACAACATTCAGGATGAATAATACACGAATTCTTGATTCATGTATTATTAAACATGAATCGTGTATTATTCACCTTGAATGTTGTATTATTCATCCTGAATGATACATTATTCATCCTGAATGATACATTATTCATGATGAATAATATATGAATGACCCGTGAAGGTGTGAACACATGACACACTCTCTTTTGTTTTTCGATTCACAACCGAAACTTGGTTTTATTCTGTATGAATATGTATGCACATCTCCAAGTGTCCACATTCAGTATGAATAACAAATGTGAACGTTCATTCACTATTCATGATGAATAATACAATATTCATGATGAATAATACAGTATTCAGGATGAATTATATAACATTCAGGATGAATAATAAACGAATTCATAAATCGTGTATTATTCACCCTGAATGATGTATTATTCATACTGAATGATACATTATTCATGAAGAATAATACGTGAGTGACCGTGAAGGTGTGGAGACGTGGCACACTTTCTTTTGTTCTTCGGTTCACAATCGAAACTCGATAGGTTCCCGATTCATCTCGATGGGTGTTGGGTTAAGGTAATGAAGAACACGATGCCTTAGGACGTTGAAGAAAGTGTTGTAGAAGGTGATGTCGAGTTACGAACTTACGGTGTCGAGATGTTGTACACACTTGAACGTACATAAATATTCATAATGAATATAACACATATATGACATTTCACGTAAAAACGGTTAAAACAAAAAAAACTATACGGAGATGGATGTCATATCGAAGAGCACGAAATTCTCGTTTTTTGATGTAATTTGTTTGATTAAAATATTAGTAATTTTTAAGATAATTTATTTTAAACTTTAAGGGGGGTGAAAGTTTTTAATTAAAAAATAAAATAAAAAGTCAAACATGGTAGGCGTGTGTTTAAATTATCTTCCCATTTTACCCCTAATCACCTTAATTAATAATTTCTATTAAAAACTCTATTTAATATGGGTCATTAGATCAATAGAGATGAAATGGCTAAGATCCATCCTCATGTTCACAATTGAAAATGAGTTTTTATTTGAACTTTCCTCTCTCTCTCTCTCTCTCTCTCTCTATATATATATATATATATATATATATATATATATATAGTGTTAGGTTCATTTGAGAAGTCTAAATATTTTGAGAAATAGAGAAGTGATCGTGACTCTTCGATTAAATGCGCTGATTTTGAACACGGAAGGGTATTTTGGTAATTAGTCATCCCGTTTACAAAAAACACGGGCTGAGTTCATATATGAATCTGTGTGATTCACATATGAACTATACGTTCATATATGAACCTTTGTAATTCACAAATGAACTCTTTATAACTAATTCATATATGAATCTTGTGATTCATATATGAACCTTTGTGTTTCATATATGAAACTAATTAATTGTAGGTTCATATATGAATCAGTTGAACCAATTAACTGATTCATATATGAATCTTTGTGTTCATATATGAATCTTTGTAATTTACATATAACCTTTTTTTAACTAATTCATATATGAACATTTGTATTCATATATGAACCTTAATGATTTATATATGAATATTTTTAACTAATTCTCATATGAACAAATTAACTGATTCATATATGAATCACAAAGATTCATATATGAATGACAAAGGTTCATATATGAATCACAAAGGTTCATATATGAATTAGTTAAAAATATTTTATATGTGAATTACAAAAGTTCATATATGAACACAAAGGTTCATATATGAATCACACAAATTCATATATGAACCTGTCCCGCGTATTTTTTTACGAAACTACCCTAAATACCCCTGAGCGTCGTTTATTAATTAATGTGGACGCGCGCATTAATCAGGTGTAACGCGAATTTCTTGACCGTGGATTATTTAATCCAATGGATATGATCACTTCTCTATTTCTCAAAATATTTAGACTTCTCAATTGAACCCTTCCCTATATATATATATATATATATATATATAGGATGGGTATCAAATACAAACCAAATTGATTGTACAAACCCTACAAACTCAATCTGGCTTCATGAATCTGTAATCTGGCTTCATGAATATATAATTTGGCTTCATGAATATATATTTTCCGGTCGTCGGTGCCGGACGATGAATTTAGTTTTTCATCTAACAGTTACAAAGGGTAAAATAATATATTTAAAAAAAAAAAAAATATGCTAAAAGCCTTAAAATACCCTTATGGATATAAAAAAGGAAGTTACGTGATTGGTGGAGATGGGTTTGTACGGTTTGTACAATCTATTTGGTTTGTACCCGATACCACCCCTATATATATACATATATAATAATAATAATAATAATAATAATAAATAGCCCATGAAGAATTCTAGTGTGAACGTAATTAATTACATGTTATATTAGGACCATTTGTTACATGTTACATTAGGACCATTTGTTTGACATATACGGTACCCAACTGCCCATAATAATTTTTTTTTTTAAATTTGGAAATTGTTTTCTTCAAATTAGAAAAAACGCAAAGTAGAATAATTTTGTTTTTAATTGTTATAAAGTTTTTTTACCCAGTTTCTGGAAAAATAAAACCGTGTAAAAAAAGCTAGGAGATCTTTTATATGGTTTATGTTAAAAATTGTGTAAAAATAGATACATCTTTGTGAATTTAATTAAAATACCCCCACTTCACATTTTCCTTACAGAAATGCCCTAAATCTCTCCCATTTTACAAAACTGCCACCCTAATCCCGCGATATGGGCTGCGATCGCGGACCCGGCCCATGTGGCCCGCGATCTTGGTCTACGATGGTGCAATTTGGTTAATAAAAAAACTTATGAGGCATTCGCAAGGTGCATGATTCGAACCCTGCATCAACAACAGGTGTGCACAAAACCTTAACCAGTAATGTAGCTGCTAAGTTGTTAATTACATTATATCAAAAATATTTTATATTATATCAAATATAATATATTAAGATATTTATTATTAATATTATTATTATTATAATATTAAAGATGATTTTTAATATTTTTACTTCAATGGACCCAACAATTCTTTTTGTATTTTTGATATTTTATTTTAGTGGTTGTGTTGAAAATGGTTAATCAAGATCGTGGGCCTGATGGGCCGGGTCCGCGATCGCGGCCCATATTGCGGGATTAGGGGGCAGTTTTGCAAAATGAGAGCGAATTGGAGCATTTCTGTAAGGAAAGCGTGAAGTGGGGGTATTTTAATTAAATTCCCTACATCTTTTACATGGTTATTTTAAAGACCGTATAAAATTGTTTCAAGACCTTTTAAAAAACGTGTAAATATAGTCGTGTAATAAAATCATTTATGTAATAATGATGTATGTTTGCATTTCATTATTGTATGATAATTATAGAGTCTATATCATTGGCCGGGTTGTTAGTAATCAACCTATCTGTTCAAATTATAAGGTTTATCTTTCCAAATCAATGGTTTTTCTTCTTTACAATCAACTTGATGATTAGTGAAAAAAGAATAACTTTAACCATAATAAAGGTTATATTTGATAAATTATTTGATAATTTATGTTGACGTATGCATAAGTAACATTTAGTGAAACACATTGATAAGCTACATGAAAAAATAAAATAGCTTATAAAAGCATGGTATATTTATATAAAATTTAAGGAGCAGAATTGAATAAAAGCCCAAATAAGTTATTTGAAGTAGTTTTTCAAAAAAGCATTTTATAGCTTACCAAATGAATTTTTTTTATAACCGTGGGTTTCCGGATCAGCTTACGCGCACCGACTAATCTCCGGGCGACCACGAATGACCTGGAGTCATCGCAGGTGAACCTCCATGGCCACAAGAGCTTTGGCAGTGCCTGGATTTGAACCCTGGATAGATGAGCTTCCACTACATCCCCCAAAGGCTTTACCAGTACACCACAACTCAAGTGGTGTACTGGTAAAAGAACAAGTCATCATATCATAGCCTAAAGATAAACTTGGTCTTAAAAATGTACAAACACATTTCATAATTAATATGGACTATATATTTTTTAATTAAAATCTTCCCCGATAGGTAAGTGATAGTGTTAATTCTACCGGTTTGGTTTAACGGTGTTTCGGCTTTTCGCATCCTATTTATTGTATTTGTGGTACATAAATATAATATAATATACTTTAAAAAATAGGTAGCAATAGAGTGGATAAATGGAAGGGGAAAAGCATGTATGAGATGATTAACTGATAATTGAGTTGGGAGAGTGAAACTGGTCCAAAGAAGAACTTTATAATTTCCTCTTTTAGTGGTAATGTTAAGTGATGGCAACTTAACGTCAAAAGTTGGTATGGGTGCAATGTTGATTTTGACAAGTTACCTGCATTTTTATCTTTCTAAGGGCATCCACAATGGTGTGGCATCCTCAATGACTTGAAGAATATAAAAACAATAAAAAAAATTGTGGGACCCACAATGACTTGAAGCCCTTTTACTTTGCCTCTCACACACCCTTCTTCAACCGCTTGGTGCAGACCAAGCTATTAGCAACAAATGGAAAAAAAAAAGTAATAAAATAAGCAAAAAGGTTGTGGGGCCCACCGTATAAAGCTTTTCATCAAGCTATTAGAGGTTACCATTGGAGATGCTCTAAGAGGAAGGTACACTTTTTGTGTAAATCCTTTTGATGCTGTATGTGAATCATTAATTTTCATTATTGTTGTCTATGAATCATGCTATTAAACTTGTGTGTATATATATATTTATATAGAGGGAGCTTTTTAAGGGAAAACCTCAAAAAAACGAAAAACTGAAGAACATCCTAGGAGCTCTTCATCTGGACGGTATGCACTTGTGCATACAGGTAAATAGTTGACTTTATGGCTTTGACTGGTCAAAAATTGCGGCTTTGACTGGTCAAGAGTTGTGGCTATTCCAAAAAGAGAAAGACAATTCTGTAACTTTAACAAATACGCGGGACGAGTTCATATGTGAACCTGTGTGATTTACATATGAACATATAGTCCATATAAACCTTTGTGATTCATATATGAACTAATTAACTGATTCACATATGAACTAATTGACTATCGGTTCATATGTGAATAAGTTGAACTAATTAACAGATTCATATAGGAACCTTTGTGATTCACATATAAACTAATTAATTGGTTCTCATATGAAGTAATTAATTGATTCACATGTGAACTCGTCCCACGTAATTTACGAAACTACCTCTCTATCTTTTGCAGACCACGCGAGGAATTATCCGGTGCTTCTCAGTCAAAGCCGCAAATGTTGACCAGATGAAGGGCTATGATTCATTTCTCTATTTCTCACACACTTAGCATTTCTCATTTGAACCTTTCCATATATATATATATATATATATATATATATATGTATATATAGGATACAAATAAAATACAAATCATGTATTTGTTGCACCCCTTACAAACCAATGTGCATATATGAACATTGTGTACATAATCTGAGATGCATATATGCATTATCCCATATGAATGTATGTCCATTATATGTGTGAGTTGGAAAGCAAAATGAACAACTAGCCTATTTTCTAAGGCTAAAGCACATTATATATAACGGGCCCGTGGTTAACAAGCCCACGGCCCGTTCACTAACTAAGCTCAAATTAGGGAATAACAATACAGACCCTTGAACTTTAATACAACAAATATTGACCTTAACAATCTCCCCCTTTGTATTGAAGTTCGAGTTCGCGCCAGTTGTAGACATATCTTTTACGAAGCGCAAAGTGTACCTCGAACATTCAGATAGCGCGTCGATAGTCAATGCGTTCTTCAACCACTTCTAAAACGTTTCGTGCAATTATCTCATTCGAGTTCGGAACATACGAAACCTTCTGATTTTCCGATTCATAAGAAATGATTTTGCGAAGAGCATTTTGGAGTTTGAAGAGCGTGCCGTCGCAGAATCTGTCTACCTGACTGAAGCGCAGAAATTTTTTCTCTTTCTGTTCGTTGATGTAGACTATCCCAAATTCCGGTTGTAGAAGCAGAGCGTTCTCGGAATACATCTTCAACTCAGGAGCTTTCAGATTCGGCTTTATCAGATTTACCTTCTTTGCCCTGTTCTCGATTGCCATTTGGAGGTCCGTGAGATATGACATCATAATAGTACGGACCAGGAATCGACGAACAGCTTCGAGCGCCTTTGTGACAGGTAGCGGTCGAATGGTTCTTGTACAAAGGTCTTTTAGAATTGCCAGGAAGTCGAGCGGTCGGAGGTGCTGGAAGTCAGCTTCGGAAAATTTCCATTCATTCCCATCTTCACGTCGGACAGTGAATACAGGATAAACGATTTTCATAATGCGGCTTGACTGGATGTTGAGTACCTCTGTGATCTGATGCTTGGTTCTGACTTGGGTAACTGGTAGACACCGCTTCATTGCACTGATGTACCGACGTTGGTATTCGGGGTTGAGGTTGTAAATGCCAAGGCAAAAAGTCGGCTCGATTGGGCGAAGCTTGTGGACGAACAACTTCTTCATGGATTCCTCCAGGTGAGGAATAAAGATCGGTATCTTCTCCCAACGAATTTGTTGCTGTTACTGTTGAAGAGGGAGATCAGAAGTTGTCGGTTACTGAGGAGATGTCAGAATATCGGCAGTTGTAGTCTCGGGTCTTGTTGAAGTTTCAGCGGGTTGAGCAGAGTGAACGGGGGTTCCATATAAATTCTGGAGCAAGAACTGATCGTAGTCTACATTATCATCTTCATCAGTAGGGAAGACCAAATTAACCTGGAGATTTGCGGCACTGACGGCTTTTTCATACCATGCATCTTCGGTCTCCGGGTTGGTCTCGCAGTCTGGATCAATCATATCCAGTATCGGGTTGTCTGATGAGTCAAAATTAACCAGTTCCTGTGTTGAACCCTCAGGCTTTTCAACCGTCGGGTCTTTATCGTCTGAAATATCCATATCTATTACCATCTCGGCTATAGGCAACTCGGCTTCAGGTTCGGCGTCGGTTGTTGTTGCCGCAGTTGATGGTTCCAGTTGAACCACAGTTGTCGATTCGGTGAGGATAGGGGCGGTCTCGGTAGGATTTAGTCTTTTCTCCCCCTCACGGTGATCAGGATCATCCTGGTCATCGTGCTTGCGCTTTAGACCGCCAGCTTAACTCTTGCAGGTATCTGCAAGTGAACGGACTCTCTCAGACAGCGTTAAGTCCTTGAGAGTCGAGTCAATGGTATCCAATCGAGTGGTAATGGATGATGAAATCGAGTGGTAATGGATGATGAAGGAGCAGTGACCTGAGATTTCAGAACGGATAGCAGGTCTACTTCGGTAGAGGCGTCGGTTTCAGATTGTTGGAGCAGTTGGGCTAGAAGCATCGTCTTGAGGGTATCCATCGAATATGTAGGCTGAGCAGGGGCCGGTGGAGGTGTAGGTGCGGTTTCAGCGTCGATGATCTTCTCTTTTCCTTTGATTAAGCTCTTAATTTTGTTGAGCTCGGCTGCGACGTGCTGCTCCATTGCCTCGCGGACAGCCTTAAGGGTGCTATCCAGGGACCCTGGTGACACAAAGTCGGGAAATTTAACTCCGGGATCACTTAGATTACCCGTTGAGGCATCTACCATAGAGGCAGAGCCACCTACGTTCACGGTTGGCACAGGGATAGCTGTGGTAGGATTTTCGTCCGATCCTCGTGTTCCGCCAGACGGAGACACTACAGACGTTCCGATCGAGTCACGAAGAGTCTCGATTTGGTGTTCCTCATCATGTGTCCTAGCCGAAGAATGTTCAATTTCAAATGGCTCTAGACTCAATGGTGTACGAAATGAAGTCGAGACTGGGGGCTGCGGGTCTCTTATTTCAACACCAGTACTCTCCGAGTGAGAGACCGGTGGAAGTTGTGCTTGATCCCCGTGAGAAACTGAAACATCCGTCTTTTGAGAGACGGATGAGTGGATAAGGGGGTTGTGCAGTTGCTCCGCTGGGTCCACGGAGGCTTCTTCAATACCCTGTCGCAACGTATGAGACGGGATAGAAGATGTGGCTACCCGGATATCACTTGGTTGGGTTCGCTCAAGAGCCTCTTTATCTTTACGGCTCAATCTTTCCTGGTTCACCTTCGAACGCAGTTCCCTCCGTCTCACATGATCTAACTAATCACCTAATACTCCCTCGGTTCTATGTCCCTGGGGAGGTCCCTCCGGCGTTGGCTGGACCATGGGATTCCCTAACTCTCGCCTATAAGCAACTATACTCGGTGCAACGGGATCCGCGTGTGCTAGAAGGGCTTCAGTTGACAAATTCCGGATAATGATGAAGAACCTTTCCGGACCCCTTATATATGGGACAAAGTTTCTGGATGGGACATCCGGATACCCATCCGGATAGATGGGTGTCCGGATACCTGTCCGGATACTTTGGGGATTTTGATAAAAGGATCCATGTTCTTCCATTTTCAAGAAAAACTAGGACAATTTGAATTATTGAAAGAACCTTCTCTTGCTCCCCCTCAAACTGAGCATGGGGATGGCTTTGCTCCCCCTCGAATGGTGCAATGGAGAGGCCGACACATAAATTTTTTGAGCATTTAAAGAAAAACATTGTGTCGCTCCCCCTCAAATGATGAACAATAATTGAAAAACACACAGGAGTACCCAAACACACACAAAAACTTTTTGACAGAAGAAAGAAAAAACTGTATGTGACGCTCCCCCTCAACCGGTGAGTAAACTTATTTGATACCTGATCATGCTCCCCCTAAACACATGAGCAGCTCGTGAAAGCACAGGTATAGACAAACCTCACGTCTTCGTAATATTGTTCCTTGTAGATCATGAGCAGCTCCCTCCTTCCGGTCATGTGTGTGGAGCATCCAGTGTCTAAGAACCACACATGACCGTCCTGCAAAATAAGTTTAGCGGACCTTGGGTACCCAGATTTGCCTGGGTCCCGGTGGGTTAGGTTTCACACCTTTCGGAGGAGCCTGTTTTGACGCAGGTTGCCTCTTAGGTGTAGTTTTAACCTTAGTAGGAGGAACTGGTTCTGAATTAGGTTTCCTCCCCTGCTTTGGTTTGACCTCTGATTGGGGCCCCCGTTGAAAATGATGTTTCTTTTTGTTTTTACGGGGTTTGCGTTTGGGTGTTTGATTATATATATGATATGACCCAAACCAATCATTGTTATTGATATCATCAAAGTCATTCCAGCTACAACTAGAATAACACAAACAATCATGTGACAATTGAATCAATTGCTGAGTGGAATAGATTTTCATCGAAAAATTAACATCTCTTTTAACAAAGTTATTCCTATGATTCCAAGCACAATCGTTTTTGTTCATTCTAGGGACAAAGACAGTATTGAAAGACTTTGATGTAGCATCCTCGACAGGTTCCTTGGCTGGCCACTTTTGTTTTGTTTGTTTAGCTCGACCGGTTTTATCCGAAACAACAGGGACAGTGCGGTCAGTGACCTTTGAGGAAACAGGAATCTTAGCAGGTGGTTGACCGGTCTTTTGCTTCGACTGTGATTGTTTTTGAGAATTTGAAGCATTTTTGGAAATCTTAATCACAGTTGGGGCCTTTGTGTTAGAACAAGTTCCCTTTAGAAAATTGACCGGTCGATTGACTACTGGTGATAGAAAATCTGTATGGCTCGGAAGAGGTTTGTCGAAAGGGAACGACTCAAACTCTCCATCAGAATTACCTTCAGAGTTCGTATATTCTGAAAAATCGACTTCCGGAATTACAGGACTCGGATCGGTCAAGGAAGGCGAGGAACACTTAGTGTCAGTGTGCTTTGGGGAATTTGGTGCGGAAGCGTTTGAAAAATCAGAGTTTAAATTCCTTTTAGCACACTCATCTTGAGAAACTTTACTTTCTTGTGAAAAGATATTTCCTATGAAAGCTTTACACGAGGATGTGTCAGATGAGTTTGAGAAAGTTCAGGTGAAATCTGCTTCGCATTTTGGAGCAGGTCAATCTGCACTTGGAGTTGACCATTTCTTATGTGCTCTTTCATCGTTTCTCTTGTCTTGTCAGACAGTTTCGATGAGAGCTTATTGATTACACACTGAAGAGTTTCCTTTTCTTCATTTGACACAACTTCGGTTTTCTCAGATTTGAGTTTCTCAAGCTCAGAGATTAGCGCTTGCTTTTCCATTTGAAAAACTGACCTTTCTTTCTCAAGTGACTCCTCCAACTCGACTATCTTTGCTTCCAAGATGAGAGGGGGAACATAGAGCTTGTACTCGCCCGTCTCAGTCTTGGTTGCGGTTGCTTGGACCTCATCCTTTTTGGAGGAATCCTTGGGCTTCGCAACCTTGTAGCAGTCGAAGTAGTCATTCGAGAGATACTTCTTGTTCTTTTGATAAGAATAATTTAAAGGTTCATAACAAAATGGAAGTTGTATTCCCCGTTTGTGTGCTCGCTTATATTCCTCGGTTTCCTCTTCCTTTTTAGGTTCAAGAGGACCAGTCCATTTAATAGCATATTCCGGGTATTTCTTATCTAAACCAAGACACCCAAAGTCATACAGAGTAGGTGTTTTGTAGATACCCTTTTTCAGATAATGTGGGTTATCGTATCCGATTCCCCATTCTTTGTTAAAGTACGTGAACTTTTTGGGTTTATTCATAAAGATGGTTTGATCGGTTTGACCTCTTTTGTGGAGTTTTGTTTCAAGATTGGTGATTTTATTAACAAACTCCTTGTGCTGAATTTGAAGAGCAGAACATTGATAAACAATTTCTGCTTTCTCATTCATACACTGATCAAACTGAGACTGAAGTTCAGATAACTTGGCCCTTAAGTACTTAGGTGCTAATGAGAGATTTTTGCATTTGTCTTTTAGATTAGCATTTTCAGACTTATATTTTTCAGTTATTCTCTTTTGAACATCTAGCTTTTCGGTTAAAGATCTAATCTCAAGCAGTTGTTCTTTAGAGGTGGCCTTAAAGGAATCTACCCGTTCAGTAAGTGATTGCACTTGATTAAGGAGATCTTGTTGGTTGGATTCACATACCTGACTTGTCTTTTCCTTTGACTGAGGTGAATAAGACATCTTCAGTTGCACTGGAGTGATCGTCAGACGTTGGTTCGATTCAAAGTGGAACAGTATCAAGGATACTTAAATGTCCCCCTCCTGCGACTTAGCACGGGGGTCCCGCTATGTCCGGGTGGTTTCCGGATAAGGAA
Organism: Saussurea involucrata; assembly: GCA_033807775.1. Classification (NCBI taxonomy): domain Eukaryota; kingdom Viridiplantae; phylum Streptophyta; class Magnoliopsida; order Asterales; family Asteraceae; genus Saussurea; species Saussurea involucrata. The sequence continues at coordinate 78,527,566 of CM066320.1, read as the reverse complement.
TCCGGAAAACTGAGCTTACCGGGTGAAAGAGTTACCGAATAACTTACCGGAACTGAAGGTGTCCGGACAAGTCTGAGTGACCGGATGAGATACTTACCGGGTAGGATGAGTTTCCGGATGAAAATGATTACCGGATACCTAGAGTTGTCCGGATAAAATGCTTTACCGGAAACTTTGGGTTTCCGGAACAAAGTACCCGGAAAGATTGGAGTTTAAAGGACTTACCCGGAAAGATGAACGTACCCAAAAAGATATAACACAAACGTCCGGAAAGTACTGCTACTATCCGGAAAGTGCGGCTGGTTTATCCGGGAACAGCGGCTGTAGGTTTCATATCGATTGGGAATCGACTAGGGTTGCTCAAAACGTTCCTGAATGATTAGAAACACAACCAAACACAAAAATAACACTACCCAATTCGATTTTGAAGCAAAAACAACAAGTTTTGATGATTAAAAATATGATTTTTCTCAAGAACACACTCAAAAGTTTTGAACTTTGATTTGCTTAAAAACCACTCAAACGATCGAAGTAAAGTACGAAAATTTGCAGAATCACTAATAGCAATGATACTAACAATACCCAATAAACGAAATCGATCAATATTATCATAATCAAAGAATTGAAATTCTATCAAGAACACAGACGTGAAAAAGATAAAACTTACCAGAATTCAATATGAACACTTTGAATCGATTTTGTCCGTCTGCTCTGATACCAATTGTGAGTTCCAGATCCGTGCAACGAACAATGAAATCAATAGATAAGAACAATGATGTTTATGATTTCAACTGGTCATCCATATATTGCTTTCAATTGAGAGAGAATTACAATTAAGAGTAGGAAAGCAAATGAGACAACTAGCCTATTTTCTAAGGCTAAAGCACATTATATATAATGGGCCCGTGGTTAACAAGCCCACGGCCCGTTCACTAACTAAGCTCAAATTAGAGAATAACAATACAGACCCTTGAACTTTAATACAACAAATATTGACCCTAACAATATGTATATTCTTGCACGTATGCATATGCATATGTATATGCACACTGGTTGGTCACATATGCACACTGTGGTTTGTAAGGTGTGCAACAAATGCAAGGTTTGCATTTTACGGAGCCTCTCTCTCTCTCTCTCTCTCTATATATATATATATATATATATATATATATATATATATATATATGATTGATAGAAGGAGAAATTCAAGTTCATACAACCAAATAAGAGTTTAGAAAATGGTTGAATCACACCATTGTGATTTTGCACATGATTTGACCTTTTTCATATTTTCATAACTGATTAATGTTCTCGTTTCAACCTCCCTCTATATATTATGTAAAATTACAATTCTAAATAGTATAGAATATCGAGAATACAGAGTGATGGTTTTTACTTCGAATAGTTTTAGAAAGATGATTTTCAATTATGTGAAGAATAACAACATATTTTGAATCCTACATGAGTAATTAGAGGGGAAGGAGGTCGAATGCTCAAACTCAATTTGAAATCTTACGGTTGTAACACTCTTATGAAGATATGTGCATGCTAATAAGATGTGGGTATATGAAGCACACATGCTTAATAACCCTCTCTTGGACAAAGTGAACATCAATTTCAATATGTTTGCTTCATTGGTGTTGAACTGGGTTACGTGATAAATAAAATGTAGATACTTATCACAATAAACAAGTGTGGCCTTTCGTGGTAACTCGAGGACAAAATTATGAGCCAACATGTAGCAACTACATTTGCGACACCTTAATATTCTGCCATGACACTTGAAGGAGATAGGGTACCATGTCGTTTTATAGACCAAAAAATGAGGTTATCACACCAAAATACACAAAACACGGATGTAAATCATTTATGTCCGGACAATACCCAAATTAGTGTTTGTATAGGAGATTAATCTGGTCGTGGCTAAAGGATGGAGATGTAAACCATGATCAAGAGTGCCTTTTATGTACACATTTACGCGTTTGTGAGTGTTGAATGTGGTTCCTACAGGGAATGTGTTGGATGCCAGATCCTCAATTTTGACGATCAAATAGATGAGTTATGAGCGAAAGCTAAAATATATGAACATAATGATACCACCAGATTTTGAGGAATCGCCAGCGTCATATGTATTAATAAGAGATGATTACAAGATGATTTCAAAGGACTCACAGAATTGTGTGTCTGATAATCTCTCAAAAGGTGCTCTCAAGGTTGTTACAAGATATGGAAAATATTCTCTCACTAGTGAAATTTATTACAATCCTAACAAACGGCTCTCTTATATATAACCTAAATCTGGAAAGTCAAAGAACAGACCAATAGAGAGGTTCTACGTATAAAGTGAAATAACCAACTTTGGTAGTGAGTTGTCAGGCTAGGAAAATATTACACTTGAGATATGAGCACGTAGGTTGAATTTAAAGCTTGTTACAGAGGTGGCCCGGGGTCTGCCTTGCCGGATTATCTTCTTGTTAGGCATCCTCTTGTTGGTATTCTTTCTTCAGAGTTAACTCTTGGATAAACAACACTTTCTTCAGAGGAGTGTCTGGATCCTCTATACTTAGAATCTTTTCAACACTTTTATATTTAGAACTTGGGGCTAACAATCTCCACCTAAGTATTGAAAGGATTTTTTTAAAATAAAGTTATTCTAAAAGAAAGCAAGAGGAGTAAATTCATCCTTTTGTAAAGTGCTTCTATTCAATAATTGATTACATTGCAAGGAAACAAATAAAAGAAATACATACCTACATCAAGGGCATTTCTGGATATCTTCCAAAGTCTTTATTGTTAGCTTTCTGTACTCGATCACTGAATCAATGGTTCTGACAAGTTCGTTCCCCGACTGTGTAGGCACCCTGTCTGTTCCAAGGCATTTAGCCACTGCTTCAGTTATCCAGATAAGGTTAGTATTTGAATATTTGAAGGCTTCAAAGATTCTGAAGAACTTACTTTCCTTAGCGTCATTCTTGTAAATCACATCGAACTCTAGTTGTGTCACTATTGGTGATGGTGGAGCATGCTCAATGTGGTCCAGATGCTCGTTTGGTGGACTCACATAGAGGCGGTTGAAGTCCAGGTCCAGTAAAAGTTGAAAGTTTGATTTAGCTCTGAATGTTACCAACTTATTCATGGTCTTCTTAACGTTGTTCATGGCTACAACACACTTCTTCTCCTTGCCAAATTTAGCACTAGCATGCGCACAAAGAATCATTAAGCCCCACATATTGAGGATTATCAAATTGTTATCATTGAAGACATATTGCTAGTCCCAACTATTCACTTGTAAAGGTATTGAAAAGTTAACAAGTCTAGAGGACCAGACGTGCCTCCGATTGAAATCACCGTTGAACCAGAGCCAGTACCAGAAACAAGAAAAACCAGAGGATGCTCAACCAGAAGACGATCAAGCAAGGTAGATCCCTCTAAGCCCCCTCTATGCCAACCTTTATGTTCAACCAAGGATCAAATATCTCAAGTGTGATCTTCCACTCCAAGCCTGACAACTCACCCTGGAAACAGTTATCACACTTATACGTGAAAATTATCCATTAGACGATGTGTTGACTTTTTGAATTTTAGGCTATAAATAGAATATCCTTTTGGTGTGTAATAGTAGCTTTTCACGCATTATCAAATGTGTACATTTTGAGATAATATTTTCCAGCAACCTTGAGAGAGAATTCTTGAGATTTTTCTCACACTGTAGTGTGTATGTTCTTCATGTTCTTACGATTGTAATATCTTCAAGAATATCAATACATATGGCGGTGATGCTTTCCAAATATGGTGACATTATTTCTTTTATTGTCTATTTTTCAGTCTGATTAATTACTTAATTACTACTTCTACTCATATCTTTCAAGTAGTAATCATAACAAAAGAAAATATGAGATCAACAATGGGTATCAGAGCAGATTGATTGGATATTAATCAAATCAATCCAATCTGTCTAGATTGATTTTCTTTTAACATACCGTTCTTCGTTGAAGCAGTGTTTTTCATTCTTAAAACCCTGTTTTCCAGATTTCACGACTTAATTCGTATTTCTGCGACAACACTGTGGTTATTTTCTATTCTAGAAGAAAACAATGTATTGATTCTTCTCTTTTTCAAATATGTTTCCAATTTTGTTGAAAGCTCATCTTTAAATGGTCAATACGAATTAGAACGTTGCATGCAACATAGGTTCACTCACTAAACCACCCACACTTCTTCGTGAAGAGTAGTTACAATGGAAAATACTAATGGTAAAAATTTTCAATAGTTCAGGTCTTTACAAATATATTGCAGCATATCAAATCCCAAAGAAACTAGAACGATGATGATCGTGCCAAGATGGAAACACATCAGAAGGCCAAAAGACTATCAATCATAACCATTCCCAATGACATATTCTAGTATCTCGATCCTTGAAATACAACAAATGAGCTCTAGGATGAAGCGGAAAATCAGTTATTGGGTGCCATAAAGACCAAAAAGAACCACAAAGCTCAATGAACCAATGAATACATAAGTTTTGCTACTTTACCTGAAGAAACCTTATAGCAGACCTATGAAAGGTTTAAGACACTTTGGCAACTCAACAAAAAAAATGTGTATAGGAAGAAATCTACCACTGGAGGGCCTATGGCCTTGGTCTCTTAGTCCAACGAAAAATCTAACTCTGGACGTTCAACCAGAGATGGCATGTCAATTTATATAGACCAACTAGAGATGGCTCATCTAGAGACAATGAAAGGAGGAAAGGAAAGAAGGCGTTGCTGATTGAAAGCAATGAAGCAAAAATATATGATTTTGATGATGACAATGACCTGAGTGCATTTGCACAATCTTTGGCACTTATCACCAATGAGTTTTCAAGAAAGTTTGCCAAGAACCCATTTCGAAGAGAAGGTGGATACTGAGAAGAGAGATACGAGAAGCCTGTTCAGGCTCATGATAAAAGACAACCTCAGAGATACATTAGGAGGGAAGAACCTAGAGAAGATAAAGTTGTCAAAGTCATTAAACACAAATGACAAGTGCTATAAATGTGGCAAGCTATGCCACTTTGCTACAGAATGTCGAGGACCTCTCGTAAATGATGCTCTGATTCTACCTCAGATGACGAACCCAAGCAGTCAATGTGGATCCCAATATCAAGTGCAATATCAAATAATCAATCACAGTAAACACAAATTTAGAAACAATGTATCATCGAATTGAATATGCAGAGGAATTATCAATGTACTCGTACAAAGGTTTATCAAAAGCTTAAACAATGATTAACCAAACTAGGGTTAAAGAAAAACATATTTACACCCCAAAAGGGATATTTACAAAACATACCCTGAACTTCTATTCAACTCGCATTTGAGCCCTAACAATACCCCCCCTTTGAATTGAAGTACAATCTCACGCCAGTTTTGAACGTATCTCTTTCGAATTGCGAAGCGAACCTCAAATGATATGATGGAATTCCGAAACTCTAACCATTCTTTAATTTCTTTCAGTAGCTCTTTGGCAAGAAATCGGTTCAGGTTTACTATCATTTTCATTGCTTTTCCTTCTACCGCAATTATACCATTCAGAATCTGACGTATCATCCGCAACGTTCCGTCACAATATCTGTTCAGCTGACTTATCCTCAGAAAGTGCTTCTCATTCAAATACACAATCCCAGTCTCCGGTTTGGATAGCAAAGACAGAACCTGTACGTCTTCAATTTCAGGCAATGTCTGCTCGGGCTTGAGAATATTCACTTTTCTCTGATTACTTTCAATCCCTATTTGAAGATCATTGACGTAGGATAGAGTGATCGTGCACTTCATGAATCTTTTAATCGTATCAAGAGCTTTGGTGACTTGTAAAGGCCTGATGGTTCGATTTCTCAGATTCCGCAGAGTGTCTAGAAAATCATTCAGTTCCATGTTCTTGAAATCTGCCTCTGAGAATGTCCAATCTCTTCCATCTTGTTTCTAGACTGTAAATACCGAAAACCATACCTTCATAATTCTGACGATGTGATCCCTTTAATTTCCATGATCCTGTGCTTGGTCTTGACTTCACTCACCAGAAGGCCTCTCTTCATGATTTCCACGTACTGAGACTGAATAGATTTATCCAAATCAGATACCCCATAGCACATGACTGGATCTAGAGGTCTGATCCAATGCACGAAGATCTTCTTTTGGGATTCTTCAAGGAATGAAACACGGATTCTGATTCTCTCCCAACGAATAGGTTGATTTGATCGGACTTGAACAGTTACTGGTTGAGGAGATGGTGTCGGTATCCTTGAAGAACTTTCGGTCTTGTCTGGCACTGGAGTCTGATGCACTTTTGGTTGTGTCTCAGTGATTTGCTCGTTTTGTAGAAGAAATTGATCATAATCATCATCATCCATCGCTTCATCATCAGAGACATGAAATAGAATATCTACTTTAGCTCTGATTACGATCATTAGCTTTTCATTCCACTGACTTTCTATTTCTGGATCAATTTCAGACTCAACATCGATTATTTCCAAGTCTAGTCTTTTTACCGCAGTCAACACGAGCACTTCATCTTTGTTACCCTCGAGTTTTTCAACCGTTGGGTTTTCGTTGGCTGGAACGTTAGTTTCTCTTATCGGAGACTCTAAATCCATATCTTGCTCCATGGTATGTTCTAAACTTGGTGCAGTAACTTCGGTACCTATTTGTGTTTCAGTGACCATTTCTGCAGTTGTCGTCTCGATAGTTGTTACTTTCTAGCGCTTCTCCCCCTCATGGTGATCAGGATCATCCTGGTCATCATGCTGACGCTTTGAACCTTGTGCTTGACCTTTGCAAGGCGTTTCCAGAGTAGCGACTCTCTCAAAAAGGGTATCGAGTGTTTGTTGAACAGTCTGAAGAGTTGTGGTTATTTGGTCAAGTTTGGTGTTTGTCTGGGCTTGTTGGTTGGATGGGGGTTGGGTAATTTGAGGGAGTGAAGGTTGAACTTGAGATCTGAGGAGACCTACAAGATCGGATTCTGAAGAGGTATCGATATTGGCCTGAGACAGGTGTTTGTCTAGTAGGGCGGCTTTCAGGTCATCAATACTCATATTTTGAGGGTTTGGTTTAGGTTGAGGAGGTGGAGGTGGAGGTGGAGTTTGGGTTGGGGGCTCGATCATAACGTCTTTCCCTTTCACCTGACGTTTGATAAAATCCATCTCGTCCTGTATCTGCTTCGCCAAACCTACTTGGACAGCCTTTAAGGCGCCGTCCAGATATTCCTTAGAGACGAACTCCGGGAAAGTAACTCCTGGCTCACTTAGAATGCGAGTTGTTGTTACAGTGGTTGAGTCAACTATTGTACCGCCAACGTTCACGGCTAGCATGGTGTTAACCGTGGTAGGACTTCCACCCATTCCTTGCAATCTACCTTCCGGTAGAGTTACTATGGGTGTTTCGGTCGGGTCACGAAGAGTCCCGACATTAGTCGATGAGATTTGTTGTGTCCTAGACGAAGAAAGAATATTTGCAAGTGGCTCTAGATTTAATGGTGCACAGAAAGAAGTCGAGGATTGGGACGGCGGTTCTCTTGTTTCAATACCAGACCTCTCCAAGTGAGAGACTGATAGAGTATGTGTTATATCTCCGTGTGAAATTGAAACAGTTGTCTGTTGAGAGATAGTTGAGTGGTTGGGTGGGGTGTGTAATTGTGTTGCTAGGTCCACGAAGTCTTCTTCAATACCCTGTCCCAACAAATGAGACTGGGTAGCAGATGTGGCTACCTGGGCGACACTGGTATGGGGGAGGTCAACCGGAGATTTTTGCCTCATCACTCAATATCTCTCATTGTTTTTCTTACTCTGCCTTTCTCTCAAGCTTGCATTTTCATTTTTGACTATTACTCCCTCCGCTCTCCTTGTCTCTCCAGAACGGTCTTCTGAAGTAGGTGTGGGTTGCACACGAAATAGATCGTCGTTGTTGTCATCAGAGTCAGTTGACTCATCATCTGATTGGGATGCTTCCGATTCAGATCCAAATTTGGTGGCGGAGGATGAATCGGATTCATCGGGTTCGGCCACGGAGGTGTTATCAATCACCGGTACTTCGTGCAGTATGGTGTCGTCCCCCGGGATCTGGGTCTCGAGATGAGGTGGGGTAACGGGTCGGCGAGACGTACTAGCATCGCGTGTTTGTCTAACGGCACCACCTGCTTCGGATCCCCTCACTTGATTTTCTCTCATCACATCCTGTACGAAAGCCCTAGCTCTCCGAACCCTACCTCCTTGTGTTCTAGGACCCTCAAGTCGCTCAAGTCTTCCCCGTGGGAAGGTCCTACCGGATCTGGTTGGACCATAAGAGCGTTCAAGTTGTGTGCTCTCCTATATTCTATCACACTCGGTGCCATTTCACTCGCGTATGCTAGCAGTCCGTTGGGTATAAGCATTGACACCACACCTGGTATCTTGGGTTTGTTCTGTAAGCGAAACATGCGGTTTTAAGGACATACCGTATGAGATGATCGGCGAGGAATTGTGGAGTAGACATCCATGAAATGGCGAATGATCAGCTGGAGAAAGCGCATGAATGGGAGGAAGGTCTGCTTCTTGGTGGAGTCTTTGCCTTTGACTTTATGAACCAGTTCATACCAGACTATTCCGGCGTAATCAGCATTGTGGTGGAAAGCAACACCGTGAACGAGGCGAAGAAAGTTAGCGCTTCTCTGATCAATTCCTTTACTGATGGAGGATAGGCAGCAATTCACGATCGTGAACATTGTATACCACATAGGTGTGAGGAAACTGCAGTTGAAGGCGGATGTGTGTGGAAGTTCTGCTCCGTAGTCGAGTGAATGAATGTCGCGGCATAGAGTCACGTCTGACACTGATGGATCGAATCAGTTTCGGTTTGGGAAGGATGTGGCGCCAGGAAGGTGAAGGATTTGCCTGAAAGTCTCGCGAGTGAGAACGATCGGGGTGACATCAATGCATCCTTCGTCCCTTCCCCCTCAGGGACGGCGGTGAGTGACTTCCAAAACTGTTGCAAATATAGTCATGGAAGTTCGGTTGTTGCTGTTATAGCTTGATTGAGTGGGTGGCCTTTGAGAATTTCGACCACCACTTGAGATTGACAGCAAAGGGCCTCAGTATCCAAGTTGAAATTATTTGGAGTGAGCGGAAGGACATCTTCAGCACTTAGGAGTGCGACATCAGCGACTGGATCAATTACTTGGTTCTGAGCCATTGGTGTACCTGTTGAATAAATAGCGTTGGCATACGCTTCAACGAAGCGTCTTAGATAACATACCCGAGTTGCGCGTAGCAGAATGAGACCCTGTCCAAGTCAGGATAAAGAACCGGGAAAGAGGGTACACTGGGAAACTGTATACCCAGGAAACTGGTTACCCGAGAAAAGAGATGCCCTGGATACGAGATACCCGGGAACCGGGTCCTAAGATATCCGAGAAGTGCAATACCCGGGAACAAGAGTTTTGGGTTACCGGGTGTCCGGGTAAAGAATGACCCAGGAAGAAATATACCCCGAGAATGTGTCGAAAACCGGGAAAGTTATCATACCGGGAACTTCGGTCCGGGAAATGTTGGGTACAGGGAAATGGTCGGTACCGGGAAATTCGATACTTACCGGGACATCGATGCTACCGGGAAAGTGCACGAAATGAAAATCAGCCAAATTAAACATCATAGAATAGAGCGAAAATCGAGCACGAACGATCGATGTACGACGAACCAGGGTTCGAAAACCCTAATCGCAACTTCTCGCAACCCGAAATCGGGTTTCATCGATGAAATAGAGATCGATTTCGTGAAATCGATGTTTGTGGGAAGGAAATCTATGAAATAGAGACCGATTTCGTGAAATCAATTTCGCACCACTTTCGCTCGGCTTCGTACCTGTACGTTATCGATTTATTGCGCAAAAACTTGAAAAATGGTGCGAAATCGAGTGCAGGAGCGAAGCCGAGCGAAAGTGGTTTCTGATCGAGTGCGAGAGCCGGGAAAAAAGTGTTGAGGTTTTAAGGAGAAGGGGTTTATATACCCGGTGGAATTTCCCGAGAGTTGGTCCCAGGTTATGGTATTCCCGGGTCGCGCGGGGTTCCTACTGGGTCGGGTTTGTATTTCCCGGGTTTGATGAGTGACCCGGGTACATTACCTGGAAATAGAAAAATCCGGATATCCGGACTAATGACAACTTATAAAACACCCCCTCGAAAAGTGACAACTTAAAACTCCCCCTCGATAAATGACAACTTGAGAATAGCCACCCATAAAAGAAAAAGAAAAAACATTTTGTTAAGTCACCACACAAAAACCATTTGACGAAGGATAGAAAAATTTGCGGTGCTCCCCCTTGACACGTGACTCAAATTCAAACTTATGCTTCGCCACGTGTGTTTGCTCCCCCTGAACTCATGAACAAATTGTTAAAAGAAGTTATCGAATAAGGAACACAAAGAATTGCAAGAAGACAACGTAAAGAACATTGACAGAAAAACGAAAAACAAGACATAATCGAGACCTAAATTGAATATACAGAAGTTTAAACTATAAGATGAATGTAATACAATTAGGATGCTTTAAGCTAGAAGTGTGCTTTGAGCATGTCAATAGAAATCACAACATGATTAAGGAACAATGCTACCTTATTGCATAGAAGTTGTATCGGATTCATAGACGAGTTAAAACTTTCAGATTGAGCATTCCAACCTTGGACACTAATTCATTAAATCATTTTTCGTCCAAGGCTTTTGTAAAAAGGTCCGCTAACTGGTTTTCTGTATTCACAAAATATAGTTCGATCGTACCTCGTTCGACGTGATCCTTTATGAAATGGTACCGAACATCTATGTGCTTTGTCTTCGTGTGTTGAACCAGAATGCTTGTTATAGTGATGGCGCTCTTCGAGTCACGGTTGATAGGTATCTTCGAGTAGTGAAATCCATAGTCCTTCAGCTGAGTCCGCATCCAGATAACTTACGAGCAACAGCTGGCGGCGGCGACGTACTCTACTTCAACTG